>JAZDUH010000327.1:38172500-38870000 GCA_036419115.1 Scarus forsteni | reverse complement strand
TCATTTGGATCGTGTCAGAATAATAAACTGTGGTAGGGGTTAATTTTCTTTGCATCCAAAGGCAGGAAATGCACTTATTCTGTTTATCCAACCTCTATCTAATACACATTTTACTCTTGAAGCAAAGTATATTAAGCTTACAAAACTAGCAAGGCATTTTGTCTATTTATTCAACACACTCTTTAAAAGAGATCCCTACTCTACATATAACAGCTATGTGTGGGTAATAACCGCTGTCATTTGTGTTTGAAGGCCAAAGTGTTAAGGTTCAAATTTCATGGCCATTCAATAAATTACCTATTAGTACGACTAGGGAGCGCTTCAGTTTACTGCTGCTCACAAACATGAACCTGACGGCAGAGAGCCACAGTATTCTTCTCAGCGATGGGAACAGGATTCCCCTGCTGGGACTGGGCACGTATGGAGACCCTCGAACAGTGAGAGAACAACTTTTTATGTATGATTTGTGTATAACTGAGCCTGATAATGCTGCTGCAGTCACCGTCTGTCAGGGTGCTGGTGTTTATGGCTTTGGATGCCTGAATAAGCACAAACAGCTGCTTGAATAGTCACACAGTTAAAGTTCTGCAAAATTTCAATGCGTATTTGGACAAAATGCAGTAAATCTTCCAAAAAATCATGTAAAATAACAACACTTTCTTCTGATTTTTTTGTATAGACACCCAAAGGCACAGCGCTTGAGTGTGTGAAGCTGGCCATAGATGTGGGCTACAGGCATTTTGACGGGGCTTTGGTGTATTTCAATGAGCATGAAGTGGGTCAAGCCATCAGAGAGAAGATTGCTGAAGGAGTTGTGAAAAGGGAAGACATCTTTTACTGTGGAAAGGTAAAAACTGATTGCTTGTAGAGTTGTTAGAAAGTATTTATACATTAACATATTGCAATATTTTGTATTGTGATGGTATATGAATATTGTATTGGGTAATGATTAAAAGATATTCAGGATACTTTTGCATTGCAGTTCAGAGCTCAGCTGCTACTTTGCAGCAGGCATTCAGTCATTCAACTCTCCATCACTTGGTTAAATTTATTCTTGTCGCCAAAGGCAAACATCTAAGAGTACATTCACATGGACACTCTCTGACTTAAAGCGTAAAGATTTTGCGTTTGAGTATTCTAGTCGATCTGTGTTCAGATGGAGAAGCTGGAGACGAATGAAGCCGCTGTAGTATGCATGTCGGTTCAGTAGATGGCATGGCGGTGTAGATTTGCAGAGAGGCAGAGCTGCTACAATACACGTACGAAGAAGAAAAACTTTTCACAAACAATAATGGAGATTCAGGAGTTTCTTTTCTGGACAACAAATCAGTTTGGACAACAAGCAGTCTGGATAGTTTTGTCTGGATAACAACCGAGCACTGTAAGTGGCACACACGTTACCCGGTAGACAGCCAAAGCTGTTGTCGTTCCTGGTATGCGCGCAGCCTTCATGTGAAAGAGTACTGCGCATGTGGTGATGTCAGCGTTTCACCCTAAAATGCTCTGATTTGGGTTTATTCAGCGCTGCATGGAGAGCTCACTGAAAAATTTCCACTCTGGAGCCTGGTTGCAAATGTTTACAGATTTGGGCAATCCGCAAAGAGTTCCCATGTAAACACAAGGTCGAAACGCAATTAAAACTTATCTGATTTGACCATTTTAGGCCTTGTGTAAACAGCCCCTAAGTGTATCCTTGTTGCAGGGATGACTCTTTATACCAGTGGGTTTCAAACTGTTTCTGTTCAAGGCAAAGATCAGGCCAAAACCTCTAGACACACCATATTCATTCACTTGCAAAATAGAAACCTAAGAAAGAGCAACAGTATCTATATGTCATTTGATATAATGTATGTCTATTTTTTTTACAACACATCACATTACCAAATTCTTTCCAATAACCACACCCAAATGTTTGTGTGCTTAATGACTATTACCCCAACATGTGGCCACAATAAACTCTCTCTTAATTGATAAATGTTTGGTTTACATACTCTTCTTTATTCAGTTGTTTTAGAAGTTGTCCTGTGGTATCTCCCTCAGCTCTGGAACACCTTCCATCCACCAGAGTTGGTGAGACCTACCTTGGAGAGGACGCTGAAGACCTTAAAGCTTGACTATGTGGACCTCTACATCGTCGAGCTGCCGATGGCCTTCAAGGTTTGCATTGCTTGCTTCTGTTTGTTCATTGTATGTTGATTTTGTTGTGTAAGTGTTAACCAACTTTTTGTGCCTGACCATTGGCCTCACTTTTACTTGAAGGAGGGCGATGTTTTGTTTATTTTCTTTGATTTGTCCTGTCAAAGATGATGGGATTTCAAAATCTGACTGGTATAAAGACATTAGTAATGAAGTTTGATGAAGAGCGGATTTGTCAGATACTGATGATGCCCCGTCTTCAGATGTTTGAGTTTTAAGTGTTGGACCAGCTGACTCCTTGCAGCCGACAAGGACATTGCTGTCGGACAAACTTAAAGGAAAAGTTCGGTTCCTGCAGCTTTTACATTGTTTATAGAATGAAGAACAACAATATACTCACCCAGAAGGCTTTCCTGATGCAAACGGTGCTTCGGGAGATATTTAGATCCAAAATCGAGCAGCAGACACCGATATAATGGTAGCCTGTAGGGCATAGATCGCCGCTCCTAAAAACTGCATTAATCGTCCAAAAACTCATGTTTTTCACCAATATTCCATCATGATTTGCTCCGAAAGGACCGCCATTGCAGCCTGTGTCTCTCCACACAGCGCTGTGTGGCTGAACTAACCTCTGAACTGACGAGCTGTTTACATGCCCTTTGCGCATGCGCAGTACTCTCTGGAGCGCTATGACGCTTCCTTATCTGTATATCTGTATACTGTGGCTCCAAACTGTAAGGACGCCCATCATATTCAAAGTCCTCCTCCACAACATCTTCATCCCATAGACATTCGGCCCATTTTGCACAAAACTGGAAGAAGAAAGTTGATTTGTAGTTGCCGATCTTCCCTGAAACAGTGAGCCGACTGCGCGCAAAGGGGCATGTAAACAGCTGCCAGTTCAGAGGTTAGTTCAGCCACACAGCGCTGTGTGGAGAGACACAGGCTGCAATGGCGGTCCTTTCGAGCAAATCATGATGGAATATTGGTGAAAAACATGAGTTTTTGGACGATTAATGCAGTTTTTAGGAGCGGCGATCTGTGCCCTACAGGCTACCATTATATCGGTGTCCGCTGCTCGATTTTGGATCTAAATATCTCCCGAAGCACCGTTTGCATCAGGAAAGCCTTCTGGGTGAGTATATTGTTGTTCTTCATTCTATAAACAATGTAAAAGCTGCAGGAACCGAACTTTTCCTTTAATTTCAAGAATGTGAATAATTCAGAATAAATTGATTTGCAAATCCTTTTTTTAACCTATATTTAGTTGTTAATGCAAATGTTTGTACTTTGTTCTAATTTCAGCCTGGAAATGAGTTTTATCCAAAAGACAAAGATGGAAAATACATCTACCACCACACAGACCTCTGTGCAACATGGGAGGTAAGTTTCACCCGCTGATCATGTGATGTATCCCTGTTTGCCTCATGGTATGAAATATTTTAAGTTGAAAAATATACAAAATATCTAAAACTGGATGGGACTCTAAGAGTCCTCCATGAGTGGGTTGTTCAAACATTTTCAACTGAGAGCCAATAAAAGAAAAATTATGAGGATGGCCAGGTCAAGTGTGGGTGAATGTTGGCACTTCAACACATTAACCTGTGCCAGGCCCATGTCCCATCTCTAAAGCTATCATCCAAACAGACCCCTCCACAATGCACACGCTCAACCTATCGCATGGTGCAACAAGGCCACAGGGAGACGTATCAGGGAAGTGCACCCATGAGTTTATCACTAACATAAATTCTTATTTTCAGTAAGACTATTATTGATTTTAGTACTAAGAAATTATCACCACAATCATTCAGACATGAGGACCCTCCTGAAAATGAGATGTTGTATTTCAGTAGGTTAACCTCTAATGAATTTGTTTCCAACAGAAACAAATTTGATGACGACAGGTCTATGGTTCATGGATCTGTCACTAACTTTAGTTCTTACTTTAGTCCACTTGTCTCCTCTTACCTCCCTTCCTTCGCCCACACACCCAACACAGCATCATGTGGATTTGCTGTTCATCATGAGACTGGGGTCCACATTCAAGATTTCCTGCTGCTTAACAGAAGGTTTTTACTTGCCGTCATGACGGAGGGATTCATGATTGGCTATATGGATTCATGTTGGGTGTTGGATGTATATTTTTGAATATATATGTACATGAGTATTTTTATGTGTATATATGTATTTATGCATACATATGTATCCATAACATGAAGAGTTGTATGCTCTATTGTAAAGTGTCTTGAGATAACACTTGTTATGAATTGCTATACAAATAAAGATTGATTGATTGATTTAATCATTCATCTGACTGTATTCAGATGTTTTTAGTAATTTTTACTCATATTGATTAGACTGAGGTATCATAAAGGTATGTATCAAATATCAGTGTTGGGAATAATGCATTAAAAAGTAATGTCCTCAAGTGGATTATCAGATGCCAAAAACACCTAATGTATCAAAAGAAAGACAAAATATATATGTTAAATATTATTGAAACTGAGACTTTTTTAGATTTCAGTAGAAAATGTAATAAACATTTCAGCTCCCAAAAATATAATTTGTCTGGCTATAATTTGTGTTTTCGGGCTTTAAAGGGTTAAAAGTAGTTCAAAATCAGCTGAGTGTAAAACAGGCAGTGCCACCGCCGTTCTTCAGCAACCTGAAATGGCAAACAGACACATTAAAGAATTTGTTGTGGACAATCAAATTTCAAAAGGGCCAGTTTCATCTCTAATAAAGGAGGTGGCAGAATAGAGACAGTAACCGCTGATCTCCACATTTGAGCACAGAACAAGATGATTCATTCTGTAGCATCACTGGTGCTTTAGAGTTATATGGGCAGCATGTTTTGCAATACGGATTTTAAGATGAAACGTCTAATGGAGATTATAATCACAATTCATGCCGCTGTGCTGCTTAAATCAATTTGTCTTTATTTATCAGGGCATTATGAATCAAGACTTCCTCACTTTAGTTGTCAGTATACTTAGTATTTATGTTCTCCTTTAATATTAGCCCATTGATGAAACTGAGGAGTAAAAATCTGTCAAACTTTATATAAGACTGATGGTTATATTCTCCTTTATTTTGGAAACTAGACCCATGGCCAGTTTTTACACCCCTGCTCTCTATGTTTATGTGAGGAATACAATTATTCACTGCTAATAACTAGTAAATACACTTGCACCTGCGTCACAATTCAGACACATCCAAACATGGTCAGCAGGCATGTTTCACTTGGTCATGTTTGTAAGGTTTTACATTTGCAGAATGCAATGTTGGGTGATTTGATTGTTCCCAGGAGTAAACATGACTTTGGTTTTTCTTTCACGCAAACATGAAGGATCGTATGACTTAATTCAGGACTGAATAAGATAGAAATGAATCATGTGGAACCACTTAGAACAAGTTGTGATTTTCTTTAACCTAAAGAAAGAACAGTCTGTGATGCAGCATCAAGGACACAGTCATAAAGACTCACTCTGTTCAAAGGTCTGATCCTCTTTATCTCTGTGCTCTATATTCTCCTTCTCCTTTATCTCTGAAGTTTTGCTAAGAAAACCACCCTCACTCCCACAGATGATGTCAATATTTTCTTCTCTTCAGGCTTTAGAAGCTTGCAAAGACGCAGGGCTGGTCAAATCTCTGGGGGTCTCCAACTTCAACCGCAGACAGCTGGAGCTGCTGCTCAATAAACCTGGCCTCAAGCACAAACCTGTGTCCAACCAGGTAATCCCTCCTTAAGATACCTGACAAGAAAGATAACAGAGGCACTCACAGCAGTGGAAACAGTTTCATATCATACAATTGTAATCCAATGATCATAATACTTGAACGATAACTATGAAAAGTGTAAATGTCCTGTTTCAGATCTAGACTTGGATTTTGTCAGAGATCTGATTCATTCACTGATCAGTCATTCGTTATCCATACCTCTCATGTCTTTTTGGGTCATGGGGATTGAGGCTTATCCCCGCTGTTGTAGAAACAGTTGGATTCTAGTAACCTGACACACCAGATGGACAGTTCCATATTGGAAATATTGGATATGCATGATTTCAGAATCAGGCAGGTCCATCTGCTCTGCTAGACTAGGATTCTAGAGGAACACTCACACAATGTCCCATGTGGTCAGCTCAATGGTAGAAAATCAACTGTTCAGAGATTTTCATGTTCCCTTTGCACTACTAATTAACTCAAAAAGCTAAATCTTTATTAGAACCAAACCAAAGCACAACACTGGAGAACACTGTGACTTCAAGCTTGGATGAGTTTGGTTGCATGTTAGATCTAAAATTCAACATTTTTGGTCTACAACCATAAAATGGACCTTGATATTAAACTCTTGTAGTATTGGTATGATGGAATCACTTAAACTGTTTAATGAATGAAAAGTGGTTTATGTATAACATTTCATATAACCTTGCTTTTCACCTTGACCACAATTTAGACAGAATAACAAATCAAAGTGTATTTAAGAGTTCAATAATGAAATGCATTCAAAAGCCACAGAACATGATAAAATATGACAAATCAACACTGGAATATAATTATTAGTTTGTATTGTTACAAGACAATATGTTACCTACCGGTACTCAAATACTGTTAGATTGGTTTTCTGTCAAATAAAAATATGTTGTCTCTTGTAAGATGATTTGACTGTAAAACAGATTGTTTTCCTCCAATTTTGACACAATGCTGACGATATCTACTGGGTGTAAGGTCTTTCTATGTAAGTCATCCATCAGTATGAGACTTTCATATTCATTTACACGCCACTGACGCAGCAGAGGGAGCAACTTGGGGTAATGTGTCCTGCCTATGGACACATCCCCATGTGAGAGCAGGAGCTGGGCTTGAAATTTGCAAACTTACGATTACTAATAAAGCAAATTTTCAGACTGATCCACCATGCATCATGATCACTACCTACTGCGCCATGATCTGCAGATCCAATGCTGTCCAAGCTGTTGTTGGTGGATCACCTGAACCACTGTATTTACAAGCAGGCTGTGCTTCTGGATGTCCCTCGAGTTCATACTGATAAGGATAAACAAGTATTTCAGACCATGAACATCTCAAGCAAATGTTGCTGCAGTCACACCTGGTTGCTTGACAGAGAGTCTGTGCTGGAAAAACTAATAATGTTTCTGATCTGTTTCCATCCTGTTCTTGAGGCCATAGAAAACTGCAGAGTCTGACATTTAGGGCCAAATTTCTTCTCCATCTCACCCACCTTTAGGTCGAATGTCATCCTTACTTCACACAACCCAAGCTCCTGGAGTACTGCCGCCAGAATGACATTGTGATTGTTGGATACTGTCCCATTGGCTCCTCCAGAGATGCATCCTGGTATGAAATGAAAACACACTTTTTAAAGATGTGACACTTTAACCACAGAATCGGGATGTAAGATAAAGCAGCACCACTCAATGACTCATGAATGGATAGTGAGTATTCTATAAAAACAGTTTGCATAACTTTAACAACCTGTGGCATGGGTTTCCTGGCTCTCTGGTTTAGGGTGAATGTGAAAAGTCCCCCCCTGCTGGAGGACGAGCTGCTGGTAAAAATTGGTAGGAAGTACAACAAGAGCAGTGCTCAGGTGGCTCTGCGCTTCAACGTCCAGAGAGGAGTAGTCGTGATACCCAAGAGCTTCAACCCTGAGAGGATCAAACATAATTTCCAGGTACGACATTTGGACAGTGTTTATCATTTTATTTTAAATTGTGATCGTTTTGAGGAAACTTTACAGATAAATTCTGTCTTTTTACATGCAGCAATTTAAAACGGCTCTTTAACACACACAGATGATGGAAGAGTGTTGTGACAGGTTTTTTTGTGCATATTTAATCATACTCAGGGCTTGCTACTTGGTTATACGAAGCCTTCATCATTAACCATTTCTCATGATGTCTTAAGTTCATCAATCATGACTAGCCCCATTATTTTTACTTCTTTAACATCACTTTGTTCGGTTGACCTTCAGTGGTTTAGATGTTTACTAATGACAAATACAAAGTAAAATTTGTATTAAAAAATTTGATTAAAATAAGGTTGAAAAAATGAAAATAAAAATCATCTGAAGTATTTCTTAAATCGCTGTCACTCTTTGAACTCTGATACTTCTGCATAGTTGACAACTTTTGTTTGTACATTTTCAATCCAGGAAACAAACAAACTGTTTGCATTACGGTCTAATCTCTGAGAAAACTAACCCATGGTGATGTCAGACAGACTTTTATTAAATACAGCCAAGGAAACAGGAAAAGCGGTGGTTTAGGTTTCCATTAAACTCCACACAAGTGACAGCCTGATGTGCTTTGAGTCATGAAAGTGATGTGACTCTCTCTACCGTGTGATGAATGCGAAATACACATCCCAGGTGTGATTTTAAATATTGTTCAGCCTTACTTCTTACTGAGCTTTACTGAAATGCTTTTACTAAATGACAAACTCGGTAACAGTCAGAGTAAATGGGGTGGCTAGAAAGATAATTTCTGTTGTCTTAGAGAGTTCTTTTGTTTTGTCTTCATGGCTACATGAAGCTCTTTTGATCATTAAAAAAATTTGTTTCAGATTTTTGATTTTTCACTCACTGAAGAGGAAATGAAAGCAATTGAAGCTCTGAACAAAAACATTCGTTTTGTGGAGCTGCTGATGTAAGTATGAGCTTTTACAGAGAAACAATGATGTTATGAGTAAAAAGTTTGGCCTGACACTTTACCTACTGTTGATGAATAGTTACAGGTTTTGTTAGTATTTCAGCAATTCTTTCTTGACAACTCTTTGAGTAAAAGCTGATTTTCTTGACTGTGTTTTGGCACATTGTTAATTTTGGCTCAAACATAATACCTGTTTCTTTGTTTGTGTGAACACAGGTGGAGTGACCATCCTGAATACCCCTTTCATGACGAATACTAAACTCACTGTAAATGTTCACTGTTAAAGGCCCTGGTCGCTCACACAGGTGATTTAATCATTCTGGTCAAATAGTCCGACAAGAGCTAACCAACAGGTGGGACGATGTGAGATATTTTGATGTCACAGTTTATGAGGAGTAGTTGAACAGATAAAAAGTCCAAAAGTCCTCCTACATATACAGTCTCTGCTTATTTAACAACCAAACAAAATTTACCACACCCACACTGTCCTGACAGGAGGTTTAATTGAGGGCTTGTTCTCTAAAACCTGTGTGGGTCACCAGAGCCTTCAATGTCAGCACTGCTACGGAGTAAACGTCAGCACCAGAGGGCGCTGCTTCACTGTGAATGAAAAGAAGAACTGGATGAGGCTCAGTGCTCTCTTGAAGACTCGATGAATTTGAGACTCACATTCTGCTCATAAAACTTATAAAGAGATAGTAAGACCTATGATAAATTGCAGAGTAATTAAAAAAAAATCACAATCAAAACTGCAAATTAAAAAAACGTTTGTCAAACATTTTCAGGGCATGCTACTTAGATCCACATCGTCACTATCTTTCAGCTTTATTAATAAACTAATAAAAGATCATTTTTCTTGCTGTTAGTCCCATTGTTGTTTTGAATAATACTATCTTTGTTTGATTATGTTTTTCATTTGCTATTTCTTGTCCCTGAATGGGGTCAAGTTTCTTTACGTGACATCAATAAACAACAAAACTGACAAGATAATGTACTCAACACAAGGCGTGACTTAGCAACACGGTTTAGGAGAATCTTTGATATAATTACAGTTTTGAAAGACTAAAAGTCAAAAAGCATTAGATAAAACTTCAAGTTATTTATTTTTTGAATAATAGTTCTATAAATACAATCCAGAGCTTTTGGTGTCGTGGAGGTAAGGTAAAACTGTAATGTAGGTAATACATTTACCTGTTGAGTTGTTATTGAGGCTAATCATTTACGATTCAAATTAGGTTTTACACACTGGCGCAGCAGGTATTGCACGTGCCACACAGCAAGAAGGTTCCTGGTTTGACCCGTTTGGGTCGCACAAGGGCCTTTCTGTGTGAAGTTTGCATGTTTTTCCTGTGCATGTGTGGGTTCTCTCCGGGTACTCCGGCTTCCTCCCACAGACCAAAAACATGCTCATTAGGTTAATTGGTGACTCTAAATTGCCCTTAGGTATGAGTGTGAGTGTGAATGGTTGTCTGTCTCTCTATGTGACCCTGCGATCGACTGGCAACCGGTTCAGGGTGTACCCCGCCTCTCGCCCAATGACAGCTGGGATAGACTCCAGCACCCCCCCCACCCCCCACCCACCCCCCACCCCGCGACCCCAAAATGGATATGAAATGAACTTCTGAATTGGTTTAACATTCGCCGTTTTTAGAATTATCATCGTCAATTGAATGTGAGGTGAACTGGTATCGGTTTTCAGATGTTTCTTATTTGTGTCATTTGCATCAGTTTAACACAGGCATATGGCATATCTATCTGCTGGTTTAGAAAATAGACTTTCATCAGGGCAGTAAATATCAGTGTTTTTTTCAGGATCAGACAGAAGAGAAAATCTTAGAACTGTGGTAGAATAAGCTAAAGTACATTCAATATTGGAAAAACATTGGTATTGGCACCAAAAGTGATTTCACAGTTGGTGCATTACGTGTGTCTGGTGTGGGTGTCTTCTGTCAACAGCTTAAAATCTTCCATCTGACTTCTAAAAATGTAGCCTTGGTTTGTTGAACTGTCTTGTTTGGTGAGAGAGGGCAAACGAGTTTGGACTGATCACAACCACCATCACAATGTTGACACAGCACGTAACCTCTGTTTACACACCTATAACCTCCTTTGCCATCAGGGAAAGCTGTTACACGTGGGGATTTCATACAAAGCACAGAGTTTAAGAGGTGCCAGCAAGGACATTTTGGCCTTTGTTTTGAGACATATTTTGAGAAAGTCTTTCTAAAAATAGCTTTCATGTGAGTTGAACCGACAGTGAAGCATTTAACAACCCAGAGATCTTTTCAGATGGGAACAGTGTGTTGTTTTGCTTATATGCACCAGAGGCAGAGCTAGAACACATTTCGGGAATTTGTCCAGTCCAATAAGATCTTAGGGGCAGGGTCCTAGTAAAATTAATCCCTTTTCGGCAGATACATGGACAGTTTTAAAATTAATACAAAATATATATTTTTAAAAACTGTCATTTGGGCTAAAGGTCTCCTATAATTAACCCTTAAGAGACAATATTGTCTTCTAAAATCACAGAACAAGAAGTTGATGACTGAAAACTTTCCCTTTAGTTTTCATGGAAAGACAGAGACTATCCAGTGTCAGCCTTTAAAAGTTAAGTAACTTTGTTTGAGTTGTTAAGAAGTGACCTGGACTAAAATGTGATCTGGAGGCACTACTGACCACTGGGTGGTTCGAGTCATCATGTTTATAACATCATTAGCGTGCCGAAACACGACCATGTGAACAATGGAAAGGAGCATAGAAGCCGAGGACATGTTGGTCAGTAGTTTTCTGTATTTTGTTTAAAATGTACAGTCAGTGCAGACTGAAACGACATTCAAGCACTGATGATACGAAGGCGGATAAAATTTGTTGTTGAAATGGAAACTAGAGTTGCGCAAGTTACAGACTGAAGCCAATCAGAGGCAAGCCCATCAAAATCTGTGTTGTTTGCAGGGTCAGTCGACCCGCGCCCAAATGCTGATGAGACCTTTTCAAACTGCCAACAGCAGCAGATTGTTATTGTGTTTAAATGTTTTTTTTGGCCAGTCTGAAATGGGTATATGACTAACCAAACTCTCCTCTGTTTTTAATATTACTTTGTTTTACTACTTTGAAGTATCCTTGTAACAAAATTTGTCTCCCTAATGTGGCAAAAAGAGGCAGAGTTGGGGTAGGAGGTTAGGCGGGGGAGTGCAGTTCTATCACAACTGTTTCCTCCTTTGTTGTGAGGATTTCATGGTAGTTTGGTGCTGCTACAAGAAACCACAGGAACCGCAGATGCAGCAAACTTGGAGGTTATATGATTTTGTGAAAGATATGGACCAATTTTATGGCAGGAATAAACATCTTATAATCTGGTTCAACAAAAATAACCCATCCACAGACAGCATATATTGGCTGATGCTGACTTCCAATATAAAGAGGAGAGGAATGTTACCAGGTGGAGTATAGCATTTCCCAACAACCCCATTACTAAGTGTAGAAGGATTCTAATTGTTACCCATCATAGGTGTTATGCATGAGTAATGTGTTACATGGAAAAGCTTTTAGGGGAACTTTGGCCTAACATAGCTTGGCACTTCTGATTGTTGTACAAACATATTGTGATATCACTCAACAAAAGCTGTATAAAACAGACAGATGCCATTTTACTACATGCAGCTGAAGCTGATCTTAGTATTCTGACACCATGCCTACAAAACAAAAGATGGCCGTCACCAAAAGGGCACAACAAGTCATACGACAGGAGTCCAGACCTGAGGAGGCAGCTGGAGCCAACAGAGATGGAGTTGTAACTGAGGGTAGCAAAGGTACCTTACAGCTGTTTACAAGCTTGTTGGATCAAATCAAAATTTCAAAACAGTGTGAATGTGATGCAGGGGCTCTCACTGCACAATGGGTTAATTATTTTATATTGCAACCATTTATATTTGTATTAAGAATTTCCAGTTATGGATAGTTTGTGACATGATTGACATGGAAACAAGCCTGCATGGTGTTGCTTTTAAACAGAAACATTAAGTCCTGCTTCAAATCAGATTCTTTGTACATGAGTAGGTTGATGTAGCGTTTGGTTTGACGGCATGGACATATTAGCCTCAAAATTTGTTCCAAAAACTCCTTACATCATCAAGCCACTGCCGTCGCATGGCTTCATCCAATTCTTTTAAGTCAAAGAACCACCTAAAGCCAGCAGGGGAGTGCAGCATAGGAAGTGTGTGTCTGCATGCATGTGTAATAGGTGCCATTTCGAACCCTAACACATGACCTCAAGTCATATCTCCCATTGAATGAACACATTTCACATCCTTGCTTAATAGATATGAAAGCTTCAAAGCATATTAAATGTGGAAATTTATAGTAGTTTCCGTGTTGTTAAAAAGGCTGGTGTCAGTCACATATTCATCTATTTAAATGTTTTTACACCGGCAGTCAAGTCAAAGTCTCTGATGCAGTTTTCCTTCAATAATCTCACACTTGGTGTACTTTATTTTTCATGTCTGCAGGTTTTTTAGATCAAGCTGTTCAGATATTAATCATTAACGTGTCCTGTGAGTGTTCCCCTACAGCGTCTGTACATCTGTAGATTATTTTTTAACTTACACCTACATGCCAGGAAGTCGTTATCATGAAGCTTTTGCTCATTTACTTTAAACAACCGGTTTCTAAATAGATGTCAGTCTGAGGTTGATACAAACAGACAGGATGGAGCCTTTCAAGACTTCAGTCTGAGCAGTGACCTGTGACAGTGCAGTCACAGAACAAGAGGGAAAAGAATTACGGCATACAGTTCATTAAGGAGCGTCTTCTCTGGAGTTTGGTTCTCTTTTTTGTCTTAAGATCATCTTCTGTCTGAGCAACAAGCATAAACATTTGAAAGAAAGAAAAAGGTCAAAACTCTTTAATTGTGAATGACATGTTCAGCTACCATAACTGAAAGTGATAACTGAAAGGAAAAGGTCAATGGGAGTGAATTCAGAGAGAGGTTAAGTATTTTTAACAGCATTTTTTCTTGCAGAATACATCTACACTTGAAAACAGTAAATGTGTCAATTCATAAAGACTATCAAGATTAACAAAATGTTAAAGTTTGCCGGACTGTTATAGGCGCAAAGTTCAAAAGCCAGCATCTGTGATGGTATGGGGGTGTATGAGTGCCCAAGGCATGGGTAACTTACACATCTGTGAAGGCACCATTAATGCTGAAAGGTACATACAGGTTTTGGAACAACATATGTTGCCATCCAAGCAACATCTTTTTCATGGATGCCCCTGCTTATTTCAGCAAGACAATGCCAAGCCACATTCTGCACGTGTTACGACAGCGTGGCTTTGTAGTAAAAGAGTGCAGGTACTAGACTGGCCTGCCTGTAGTCCAGTCCTGTCCCCCATTGAAAATGTGTGGCACATTATGAAGCGTAAAGTACAATGGAGACCCCGGACTGTTGAACAACTTAAGCTGTACATCAATCAAGAATGGGAAAGAATTCCACCTGAAAAGTTTCAAAAATTGGTCTCCTCAGTTCCCAAACGTTTACTGAGTGTTGTTAAAAGGAAAGGTGATGTAACACAGTGGTAAAAATGCCCCTGTGCCAACTTTTTTGCAATGTGTTGCTGCCATTAAATTCTAAGTTGATGATTATTTGCAAAAGAAAATAAAGTTTCTCAGCTTGTCTTTGCTGTGTATTCAATTGAATATAAGTTGAAAAGGATTTGCAAATCATTGTATTCTGTTTTTATTTAAGATTTACACAACGTGCCAACTTCACTGGTTTTGGGTTTGTAATTATCAGTTATAATCCTAAAAATAATAAAATTCAAAAAGGTATTTATTAAGGAAACCAGGGTGGAGCAAACTTGCAGGCAGGCCTTCAAAAAATTAATTGTTGTGTGGTGCAGGGATGATGTATTCTTGTAGGCGAATGTGGGAATTAGTGCTGGTTCTCTCAACTGAGGGGCCATTTACACAAGGCCGAATACGGCCAAATCGAATGAGCTTTCATTGCGTTTTGGCCTTGTGTTTACATGGGAACAGTATATGGAGTGCTTTAATTCGCAAACTTTTGACACCAGGATCCAAGGTGGAGAGTTTTCAAAATGCTCCTCCATGCAGCTCCATGTAAACAGCATTCAGCATTTCAGGGTGAAACACTGATGTCACCCCATGCGCAGTTCTCTTTCACATAGGGATGCACAATAAAAAATTTTTAACCTGTCATGATAACCAATATTGAACTGCTTCTCATGGCTGATACCGTTACTGATAACTGATAAGTTAATAATTTTATATTTAATATAATCCTTAAATCATCTGCAGTTTTTGCACCTATGAAAATAAAAACTGTAAGAGTGATGAAATAATAACATTTTAGTAGTTCTGGCCTAAACATTACAGCAAATAACAGTCCTGGCTCTTCAAACTTGAATTTAATTTTGGTATGATTAAGGCAACACAAAAATTCATGAATAGTAATACAGTTTGAGTACCCTTGGGATGTGTCATATTACACACATAGGCAAGTAGTTCAAACACAAGTGAAATCAAAATAAAATCTACTGTGATTGCCCAGTGAATTTACTTGCATCTTAGTAGAGACTATTCAAAACTTTAGGCCTGTGGCGCTATAAATTGAGAAAGAACAGTAGCACAGTCTATAATGCCTCTTTGGCTCAGCACAGCCTTGTTTACTGCGAGCTGTAAAGTGTGTGCCACACAGCCCACGCTGAAGAGCCCACATTCCTCCATGGCCTTTGTCACGTTGCATGCATTATCCCTTAGCTGTTCAGCTCCTTGGGATGCGGTGTTTTTGGCACTGGTACCACGCAGGGTGTCTTCCACAGCTGTGGTACCCTCCCCAGCATCAGGCTCATGTTGAAGATGTGCTCCACAATCCCACACAACTGGTCTGCACAGGACTTGAGGAGCTTGGAGCCGATGCCATCCAGACCTGCAGCCTTTTTGGTCTTTAGTTTCCTGAGCTCAAGTCTCACCTGGGTGGATGTGAGGGACAGGCTGGAGGAGGAGGGCTGGGTGCTAGAAGGTGTGGGTTGGGGTGTTGGACTCCTGCAGGAGTAGCAGTGGGGGGTGGTTGAGGGCATCATGGAAGGAGGGGAGGAGATTAGGGTGAGACAGCAACCTTCAAATGCAGATGAGGGTCGTTGCAGCAGGACTGGCAAGGCGGGGGGAGGGGTGGGTGTCTGAGCAAACCTGTTGAAGAACAGGTTTAGATTGTTAACCCACCTCTGGTCCCCCACAGCCGGGGAGTCTGGCTCCTTGTGGCCTGAAATGGTCTTCAGGCCCCTCCAGACTCCACTGACGTTGTTCTGCCGCAGCTGGTCCTCCATCTTCCTCCTGTATCTGTCCTTCCCCTTTTGGATCTTCCTCCTCAGCTCCCTCTGCACAGACTTCAGCTCCTTCTTGTCTCCTGACTTTTTTTTTGAACAAATGTTTTATTTAAATTTGTGCGCATAACAAATTCCAAACTAGACATTTTAAACAAAACAACATAGAAACAATTACAACTTGGCAGACAGTTCTGAGTCCATACATGTCTTTGGGCTCATCTACACACAAAAAAAAAAAAGGTAGATCAGAGTTCAGCAAAATGGTTTCTTTGGGACTATAACAATATAAAAGTGAGGGAAAGAAACAAAATAAACTTGGTATGATAGAATGAGTAAGTAGAAAACCAAAATGTACCTATATATGCAGGCACACACACATACACACACACACACATACCCCACACACACATATATATGCATCTATAAATGCACACCTCCCCACATGTACACATACACACATAATGTTTGTCTCCTGACTTAAAGGCTCTCTTCCTCTTCTTCAGGAGAGCTGTTATCTCGGGATTAATCCAGGGCTTGTTGTTGGAGAAGCACTGTACAGTCCTGCTGGGTACAGTGTTCTCCAAACAGAAGTTAATGTAATTCGTTATACAGTCCATAAGGTTGTTGATGCCCTCCCCGTGAGGATCACAGAGCTCCTCCCACACAGTTGACTCAAAACAGTCCCTCAGAGCCTCTTCAGTCTCCTCAGACCATCCCTTAACTGTGCGGGTCACAGCTGGCTGCCTGTGAACAAGTGGTTTGTACACGGGCTTGAGATAAACCAGGTTGTAGTCTGATCTCCCCAGGGGAGGGAGGGGTGATGACTTGTATGCATTCTTGGTGTTTGCATACAATAAGTCCAGTACTTTATTTTTTCTGGTGTGGCAGGCGACATACTGGGTGAAAGTGGGCAAAGTGGAGGATGGAGAGGCGTGATTAAAGTCCCCAGAGATGAGGAGGAGGGCCTGAGGGTGTTTGGTCTGTAGCCGGCTGACTGCAGAGTGCAGGGTCTCACATGCTGCCGTGGCATTACCTCCAGAAACCCACCAGAAAAAGCACCAAAACTCTGGTTTCCATTGTGACAACTTAAGGCAGTTAAATAAGTTAAAAATAATTTACAAAAAGTGGCTAAAAACACAGTAAAGAATTCTAAAGAGCAGGAGCTGCTGTAACCCGGTGCCTCTCGAGCAGCATTGGAAGTTGGGTAAATGTTGATATTCAATTTGAAACCCTTGCAGTTGTATGTTTTTTTGTATATCTTCTGTGTAAATAACTGTTCTGTGGTTAATTACAGCCTCATAATCAAATTTTACACATAATTTCAACAATACTGAAAAAACATGTGGGCATCACTTTGAAGATGTGGACTGACACAAGGTGGGAAAGTAAAGTGAAGAGTGTTGACCCCCGAGACATCAGGGAGCTGCTCTGAGAGAGGCACTGATTGAGGTGAGAGATCACACTAAAGACCCCGCCATTAAGGCTGAGGCCCAGTCCTTGTCACAGGAGGTGGGATCCTACCGCTTCAGCATCTGTACAGTGGTGTGGTATGACATCTTGAGCCAGATACACCATGTGAGCAAGTTGATGCAGTCTACCAGGCTGCAAGTTGATGCAGCAGTCAGTCTTCTCAGTGGGATTGAGAAAGATCTTTAAAGCTACAGGGTAACAGGCTTTGTGACAGCACAGATGTCAACCAGGGATATTTGTGAATAAATGAATGTTGAGGCTGTTCTGCAACAGAAGAGACTGAGGTCCACAAAGCGTCACTTCTCCTATGAGACATTTGATGAGCCTCTAGTGATGCTCAGAAGACGCTGGAGGTGACATTTTTCAATGTTGTTGTTGATGCTACAGCTTCAGCTGTTCAGGAAAGATTCTCCACACCGCAGAATATGAGAGAGAAGTTTGGAGAGCTCTCTAATCTCAGAAACCTCCCGGACAAAGAGCTCCAAAAAGAATGTGAGACCCTGCAAACTACACTGCACTTTAAGGGACACTAAGATGTAGATGGCAGAGAGCTTGTGCGGGAGCTGAAGAACTTCCCTGACCTCCCAAGGGATGGTTTGCCCGGGGTGCAAATCTAGCCAGGACCGCCTCTGAGCTGTGTAGACATTTAGTTAGTGACCTTGTTTGCCCTCTGTGATGCATTCTTATAGTGGAATCACTGCAAGCAGTGTTCATGAAGTCAATTAAGTTTTAGTTATAGTCCTTTACCTAAAATATCTTTAAGTTTAGTCATACTCTAATCTCTAAGTTGTTATGATTTTTGTCAAGTTGTAGTCGATGAAATCTGCTGTAAATTCAGTCACCTAAAATATGTAGTGTAAAGGGTAAGGCATTTTTTTATGTTTACTAGAATTTCTGAAGTCATGTTTTACTTCTGGATAAAATAAAACATCAGATAACCCTTTTTTGAATGCTTGTAATGTTTGAATGTATAAATGAACAGAAACAAATGTTCCTTTTGTGTGAAATGCAGTCACCTTTATTTAGGCTACCTGGCAGAGCATCTCAGTTACAATCATAGACTGTAAAAAACATGGACGCCGTGATGCTGGGCTCAAATTGAAGCCTCCACGAAAACTGCTCCCCCTGGTGACTGGCTGCAGTACAGGTCAAATTTCCGTCTCCCCCATTCATCTGGACGGGCCGAAGTGAAACTTCAAAAAATTATTACACCTCGTAGAAATATTTCTCCCATCCGTATGCTGTGGTGACATTAAAGTACTATTGGGCTGCGTGTTCTCCAAGTCCTCTTTTGTCTGAAAAGTTTCTTTTTTATTAGTTATTAGAGTTTAAAAATAACCGCGGTTTACGGCAGCTTCACAATGATTGTGTACGGCGTATGCTGAGGCGTGTTGCGACCGTTTACGACAGCTGCGTCCGGATTATGGCCCAAATTCTCTACTGGTTGCACAATGGCGGCGCCCTGACGAGGGATATTTTGGCTTCAAGTCCGTTACATGATGGAAGGCGGAGCCACGCTATCCAGTTCTTATAATACATCCATGGTTACAATACCAGAACTGACAACAAACAGTGAACCTGCTCTACATTAATATATCAATTTATAGCGAGCAGCTCTGATTGGATCGCTCCACAACCTATCCCATCATCACTAAGCTAAGGTAGCTGTGATTGGATGTCCCTCTGAACTCATCCAACCTTTCAACACAACCAAAGCAGCTGTGATTGGATATATTCCTAACTTCTCTCTACTTTCTTCATGACCAAATTTGGTCTGACTTAAAGCTATGGTCTACGATTTGGAAGCTTTGTATATATTAATAACACCGTTTATAAGGCTGTTATGGTCCTATGGTCCTATCTACACAGTATAAAGACCAAAAAGAACGAAAAAAATCCATTCAGTATATCCGCTGAAAAGCTGCATACTAGCTGACCAATCAAACCTAAGAACCTGCGACTATTAATTGGTCTGTGAGTTGGTCCATGAGTCCATCCAATCCCCTGTCTCTCTCACTACGCAGCGTCATGCGTAGTGCGTCATGGTCCCGTCTCCTCCCCTCTACCTCCGGTGAGCAGCTAGCAGCGTTAGCTACTGAACTATCATGGAGCTGGAAAAGCTTAGCCGAGTCAGCCCTCTTCAAGGCCCAACGGAGCTCTGCCCGCTGGTTGAGGCCTGTTAGCGGCTAACGGCTAACTGCTAACGAATAGCCTCAGCCGGCCAGACCTTCAGCATCGACCGCCCTGGTTGATCAGGTAATGGCTTTGTTTACTACAGTGGGAGATGTCTGCTGAATAACTCTGGTTAGTTTGTGCCTGCACGGGCTAAGAACTTGTAGGGGAGCGGGTTAGCCTGTTAGCCGCTAATCGTTTGCACTGTAAGCTGAGCTGTGTAGGACAGGCTGAGAAAGATAAATCCTCCCCCACACTTGGCTCCGCTCTGGCGGCGCCAGACCCGCATTGCCGCCGGTCCAATTGAAATGGCTACTGCTGTGTGTTACAAGGGGGATGTCTGTCGTGTTTGATACTTTCAGTTGAGCTGAGCTGTTTTTGATTGAGCTTGCTGCTGATATATTGTGCTAGTCGCTCGTAGCTCTGTCCGAGGGGGCTTTATCAGGCGACACGAGCTGGGGACGGGATCTTGGAACACGGGGGGGAGAGGTGAGGGAAGCGGGGGCAGGCTGCGGTTTCAAATCGTAGACCACAGCTTTAATTAAGTCTCTTTCGGACATTTTAATCTAGTTTTTATCTGTTGATGAAAATGTCATGTCACTACATGGTTGCGTTGACACGACGACGGGGGAGTTCAGAATGTGATTGTTTGAATCTGAGACGCGGAACCACGGATGATTCTGGAAGGTGAAGTCACAGTGATGTCAGCAAAGCTCATTTACATAATCTTTGAAGTATTCATATGATGCAAAGAACAAACTGTTGGATTAATAGACCAAGTTCACAGAAAGACATCATTCTGTACCTACAAGTTCACGGAGAGACATTTTTCTGAACCTACAAGTTCACAGAGAGACATACTTCTGAACCAAGTTCTTAGAAGATTTTCACCATCTGATATCAACAACAAGGTATGTTGCTTGGTTTGTGAACAAATTATTTTATTATTATTTTATTTTCAACTGCTTCAAGAACCAGCTTTAACTAAAACTCTGGTTTTAAACTGACTGATCCTATTTTGTGTTGGGAAAAAGAAGGGTAGTAAATCAACCCTATATTGTACTCCCAAATACCACAATGCAATGCAGTCGTATTTTTCCGTAGAAGAAGAGAAAGAAGGCTGTTCAGAGCTGCTTTCATTTTAATTTTAATACATCTTTAAATGAAAGCATGATAAGTTTGAAAACCTGCCACATTAGATATTGGCAAAAACATTGTTAATTTACATAGACGTGTACTAAATTCATTTGAGATGCAAAAATGATAGTAAGGCAGCTTTCAGAGCTAAATTTAAATACTTGACACCCACACAGTGTGTTCACTTTTTCTTACTTTAAGAATCTGGTAATCTGGATTTAGTTAAAATGTTACAACAGAATTGAATACACTGTGAGAAAAGCAGGAGATGAGGATAATTAAAAATAATAATAATAAGCTAATTCAGATCATTTTATCTAAATAAAACCTTTAGAGTTTGACTTGTCAGGGGAACAAACATGATGAAGAACAGAAAATTTACTGATGTGGTACAGACAGATGGTCCTCACTGTTATTTTGTCTTTTTCTAGATGTTCAAGGGCAAATTTTGGAGAGAAAGTGACGACTATTCAGACCAACCCCACCAGCTGCCCAGCAAATACAAGGTCCTGAAGGAAATGGGCGAGGGATGCTTCGGACAAGTGCTGAAGTGTTTGAACATGGACACTGACACCGTGGTGGCCATAAAGGTCCCCCAGGACATGGGAAACTGCGAACAAGAGGTATGTTTATTTCTGTCATTAGACCAAGATTATTCAGGCAGAGACAGAGTTAGATTATCATTCTTAAAAAGTCAAAGTCATTACAAGGACTACAATCATTTATCTGTTTGTAAAGCTCTTAGTGCTGCATTTTCTTGTATGAAAAGTGCTTTATAAACAAAGTTTGACCGACAGATTGATAGTGCTAACAGGAGCAATAACCACATTTTATTCGTCTTCAGGTGGACATGCTGAAAAAGTTAATGAAGAATAAGCTGAACCAGCACAACATCGTCACCTACCACGAAAGTTTCAAAGCGAAGCACGGGGACGCACTGGTCTTCGAATGTCTGGATCTGAGCTTACAGGACCTTATGATCCAGAACGAGCTGGAACCCATGGAGCTGGAGGACATCAGGGACATCACAGAGCAAGTACGTATGCTGCACCGTCACATTAATCACTGCCTGCACTGTAAAAAGGTTTCTGTGAATTTTACAATAACTTACTCAGGCCAAGATGCCAGTAAGTTAGAGTAAATGTTTTACATGACTTTTTTTTAATTTACCATAGCGTTACTGTATTTGCTATATTTGATTTAGTATGGTATATTTATTTAAAGTATTATTACTATCTTTCAATTGAGTGCTAAATCACTGCATTTTCAAAAACTTTTTATTTACAGTATCATTGCTGTGTTTCATTTTTCAAGTCTTGTATTGCATTTTAAATAACAATGATCTTGCTGTATTTAAGTTAATGTTTCTATATCTTGAACTATTTCACTGATCATTTGTTTTCAAATTAGAATTTTGTAAAAAAACAAAATCACACACACTTTATTTATCCGTTAAATATATTTACTTCAACTTAAACCCAAAAACCATTTCCCTTCTCAGTAATGATTTGTATAGACATTTCCCAGTAGAAAACTGTTGATTTTATGGTCAAATTCTGTATAATCAGTATGTTCTCCCATAACCTTTTACCATTTACAGTAATTTACTGTATAGAATTTTACAGTAGACAGCTGTAGATATTATATTTAAATAAGGTCTAGTTTACAAAAATTAGCTGCAGTGTGCTGAATGTTTTTTTAAATGCTTTGTTCTTGTAGATGGCCAGGGCACTGAAGGCCTTAAAGAAAGTCAAGGTGATCCACACAGACATTAAACTAGATAACATCATGCTGGAGAAGGACAGAAGTCCCTACAACTCCAAGCTGATCGACTTTGGCTTGGCGATCGATGCATCTGCAGCCAAGAAGGGCATGAATCTGCAGGCACTTAACTTCAGGTATGAAACATAAGACACAGCTTTGCATGAAGACAGTCCAGTGATTATCTTGTTTCTGAGATGATTTCTTTTGTTATTTCCACTCTTAATGCTGAAGTGATGGAACTTAGCATCATGCTTGTTCATGCTAGTTTTTCCCTTTTTTTGATTATCGGTGAAGCGTTTCGTTCAAAAAAATATATGACAGTTTCAGGTTTTGTTAGTCAAGAACTTGATAAATAAAGGTACTTTAATCATTTAGGCACAACAATGAACTTATGGAACACACGAGAACACTGAAAAAACTCAACTCTTACAAAGTTTATCTGTCTTATTTTGAGTTAAAAATACCCACAATACTTCCAAAAATTTCAAATTATTCAACAAATCAAGATGGATATTTGATTATAAGAATGAAAAAAATAAGCACTGAGTAACTTTAAATTACCAGAAAATATCTATAAAATGAAACAAGCTAAAGTTTACTCCTCGAGGGTCTTATATCAGGTTTTGAAACTACGTTAGATAAACATCAACTTCCAAGACATTGTTTAAGCAATTTGTCTTGCCATACAGGCAATTTCGAGGCAATCTACCTTCCATAGGACTTCAGAGAGCTTTGAAATCCAAATTTTACAATGGCTTGTTACTTTTTTTCTTTGTAATTCGTCTTGTTCTCTTTTTAGTCTCCTGTCCTCTCCCTTTTATTGACTTTTCTTTTCTTATTGATTTTATACTTGTGTCTTTTATTTTGGTTTTTATAGTCTTAAATATGTTTTTGTAATTTGTTTGGCCAACTTGGCTGAGGAATAGAGGATTTCAATCTGACTTTACCTTGTTACACCCAAATTCAAGCCGCCTCTCTGAGCTAATTTCAGGTTTCCTGCTTTTTCAGACATCAAATTGTGTACTAATTTAAATGCCAGGGAGACTCTGGGACAGGGGGACTAACTGTCTGATTCTGTTTCCATCCTTCAGGGCTCCAGAGATGATTTTAGGGCTGCCTTTCTCAGGGGCCATCGACATGTGGTCCCTAGGCTGTGTGCTGTTCACCCTTCTCACTGGCAGGCTGTTTGTTACATCCAATAATGAGAATGAGGCAGTAAGTACTGTATTCAGTCTAAATTGTAACATTTCTAATTAACAAAATGTAAGGTCTCCAACCTTGACGCTAACATTTTTCTGTGTTTTTTTTACAGATTCATTTTCTTAGTAGTATCTTGGATATGCTGCCAAACAAACTTTTGGATCAGGGAAAGTACACAACAAGATTTTTCACCAAGACCAAGTCCAAAAACTGGCTGCTCAAGGAGTCTGGAGTAAGTAAACACAACTTAAAACAGAGAGTTTTTGTCTTTACTGGGGAAGAAAAAATTGAGAAAAGCTTTAAACAGAATTTCCAAAGCTGCTCTGGAGGGTTGAGTTTAGTTTGTGTGCCATTTCCAAATGGAGTCACATAGTTTTTGTAGCTAATGTGCTGTTAAAATGTTTAATTTCTTTATACTTAATATTTTTATTGAACATAAGTTTCATTTTATGAATAGCAATAGCATTTTTGTGGTAGAAAACAGATCAACTATTTGGACAGTGCCATTGTCCTCAATGTAATTTACAATTTATGGTGGGTTAAATAACAATGATTGCACAAGAAATTATTCTTGTTGATTAGAAGTGTTTGCTTTGGCCAATTTTTCAATTTCCAACAGTATTGGTTATAACTGATCAGCCTCCACAAAATCAAATGTGAATGTTACTTTTAAGTTTGGAACAGAGAACTTGTGAAATTATGTCTCACCAACACAACAAATCTTGTTTCAGGTGTCAAAGTCCAGAAAGACATACAGGTCACAGACAAGGCTCATCTTTACATCTCTGGATGACCTTAAAATGGTTGGTATGAAGCAGCTTCCAGGCGTTATTTTTTTGCCTTTGAGGACAATGAAGATGACTTCACTGACTCCTGTTTCTGTTTTTACTAGAGAGCAAAGTTGAATGGCTTAAAGGAGGAGAAGTATGAAATGTACGAGGACTGCATTGAGCTGCTGAAGGCCATGCTGACGATGGACCCCAGTAAGAGGATCACTCCTGACAAAGTCCTCAAACACCCCTTCATCACCAAGTATCGGCCGTCTACAAAGTAAGTTTGTGTTTCTTTTAGTGCAGTCCTGCAGTCAGGGGGATGCTCTGGTTTTAGGATAATTTTTGCCATTGATTAGAAAAATGGGATAGTAGATGGAAACAGTGAGGAAGAACGATGAGGAAGGAAGCTCCAGGTTTGAAAAGACCAGGCTGCCTCTTTACATATTGGTCCCAGACAAATGCTTTTCCACCTGTGCTCAGTGGACTTGAGGTCAATTCAATCATTCCAAAACATTTTTAAGAGAAATCTTTACTTTCTACAGCACTGCATGGATAAAAATTGATACTTTAGATTGTGACAGTTGCAACTTTTGGGAGCAATAGACCTGAAATAATTGATATCAGAAACCTAAGGCTCCAGTCCATAAATAGTAAAGACATTAACAACTGCAGATAAGATAGAAGAAACATGACAAAACAACTGCCAAACATTAAGGTGATTAAACTATTTGAAGTTTGGAAAAGTTTGAAAAAATTAACTAATACCTGCATTTATAAAACATGAAGAAAGAAGGCTTAGATTTGGTTCACAAGGTCTGTCAAACATTGATAAACACTGATAGCCAATGACCTTAAACTGACCATGAAACAATGGTAGGATGTAACTGGTAGGTCTGTTCAGGCTTTTGGCGCCATATACATGACAAGAAGGAAAATTCTGGATACTGCAGAGGCATGTTAAAAAACACCAAAAGGCAGATTTCTCAAAAGTCAGAATATGGGCTCTTTAAATGAATTTTGTTAGCCAAACATTTTAAATTGTGTCAATGTAGTAAAACATCAGTGGCACCTCATTAGTAAAATCCCCTTCAGAACAGCCAGTTAACACACAATGTTTGGACTCAACAGGAAGACAATAAAGATCAAGATACAACCTAGTGAGAAGACCATAAGTCCTGTAGATGAAGCCACCAATGCAGCTTCCGCAATCCCTTGTTCCGTCAACGCCCATGACTGTCCTGCTGCAGCAAGTAGGAGCAAAGTGAAGAGCAACATCAGGAGGGAGGAGATAATTCCCAGCAGCATGGACCAGAAATACCCAAGTGTACCCCCAACGGTCTTTCCATCAGGTGTGATCCTTGTGAAGCCTGCAAAGCCTGAGAACACGCTCAGGCTGCAGGACGAGGAAAAGCCTCCGTCACAACCGGAGCCCACAGCCGAGGAGAAGCCAAGCAGGTAAGAGGATCGGTTTATGATGAAGTCCACTTGATTCTTCATACAGAGCTGGGCTAAAGCTTAAGACACAAACACAACACTTTGCTTTGGTACAATCATGAGGAACTTAAGCCAATGATCATCTATTTATCTGCATTTTAGGGCAAATACTAGTCCCCTTTACAAAATCTAGTCCCCCTTCTGACAAATCATCCCTCTATTTAAAGACCATACAGATCTTTAAACCCATCTTGCTTTAAAAGCACGGGAAACCAAAGTCCAAACAACATTTTAGTCCATTTTAAACATCACCAACACCCAAACTAGACAAATTCAGTCAGGGCACATTTCCACCAACTCATGGGCCCATACTGTGGCCCTGAAGTGCAAAACACAACAACAAATCAGAAAACAAAACAACAGTCAAGAAAAGTCAAGTGATTGATTGGGGTTGACTGAGGCACTAACCCTGCATGTTTTTGTTTTTTTTTGCAGTTCGCATTTTGCAAAACCTTCATTACCAGAGGACAGTAAGGAAAAGCCAAAGGAGAAGAACTTCTTACAGCGACTCTGGTCCACAATTAAGAGTCTAAAGAGGAAGTTCTGCTGCAACTGTGTAGATGTCATCGAGTGAAGGGGGTAAGTAGTAAAAGGGGGTAAGTAGTGAAGTGAATAAGGCTTCAGGGGCTGATCACACTGGGATTTGTCGCTAAGATATCACCAGCAAAAGTTTTGCTGGCAATATCTTAGTGACAAATCGCTGCACCGATTTGTCTGTGGATCTCCCGATCCATCCTTTCTCCACTTGTGAACAAGACCCCAAGGTACTTGAACTCCTCCACTTGGGGTAGAATCTCATCGCCGACCTGGAGAGGGCACTCCACCCCCCTTCGGGTGAGAACCATGGACTCAGAATTGGAGGTGCTGATTCTCATCCCAGCCGCTTCACACGGCTGCGGACTGATCCAGTGAGAGCTGTAGGTCACAGTTTGATCAAGCCAACAGGACCGCATCATCTGCAAAAAGCAGTGATCCAATCCTGAGGCCACCAAACTGGAACCCCTCAATGCCCTGGCTGTGCTTAGAAATTCTGTCCATATAAGTAATGAACAGAATTGGTGACAAAGGGCAGCCCTGGAGGAGTCCAACCCTCACTGGAACCGGCTCTGATGTACTGCCAGCAATGCGAACCAGTCTCAGGCACCGGTCATACAGGGAATGGACTGCCCGTAGCGGAGGGTCAGCTACCCCATACTTCCGGAGAACCCACCACAGGACCCCACAAGGGACAGGGTCAAATGCCTTCACCAGGTCCACAAAACACATGCGGACTGGTTAGGCAAACTCCCATGCACCCTTGAGGACCCTATGGAGGGTATAGAGCTGGTCCACAGTTCCACGACCGGGACGAAAACCGCATTGCTCCTCCTGAATCCGAGGTTCGACAATCCGATGGACCCTCCTCTCCAGTACCACTGGATAGACCTTACTGGGGAGGCAGAGGAGTGTGATCCCCCTGTAGTTGGAGCACAACCTCTGGTCTCTCTTCTTGAAAAGAGGAACCACCACCCCAGTATGTCAATCCAGTGGTACTGTACCTGATGTCCACATGACATTGCAGGGACGAGTCAGCCAAGAGAGTCCCACAACATCCATGGCCTTGAGGAACTCTGGGGGATCTCATCCACCCCTGGAGACCTGCCACCGAGGAGCTTCTTGACCACCTCGGCAACCTCAGCTCCAGAAATAGAAGGGCCCACCACAGAGTCCCTCAGGTCTCCTTCCACATTGTAAGGTGTGCTGGTGGGACTGAGGAGGTCTTTGAAGTCTTTGACTCTGCCAGATGTACGCAGCAGACCTGCACAACAGGCCTGGGCCTGCCAGGTCTGATGGGCATCCTCCCCCACCATTGGAACCAACTCACCACCAGGTGGTGATCAGTTGATAGCTCCGCCCCTCTCTTCACCCGAGTGTCCAAACATGCAACCGCAAGTCCAATGATATGACTACAAAGTCGATCATTGACCTGCAGCCTAGGGAGTCCTGGTGCCAAGTACACATATGGACACCCTTATGTTTGAACATGGTGTTCATTACGAACAATCTGTGATGACCACAGAAGTCCAGTAAGAAAGCACCGGCCGGGTTCAGATCGGCGTTCCTCACATTCGCGCCCCTCCAGGTCACACTGTCATTGCTGATGTGAGCGTTGAAGTCCCCCAGGATAACAAGGAAGTCCCCAGAAGGGGCACTCTCTAGCACCCCCTCTAGTGAGTCTAAAAAGGGTGGATACTCTGAACTGCCGTTTGGTGCATAAGCACAAACAACAGTCAGGTTCCATTCCCCCATCCGAAGGCATCACCACTGACAGCTTGGTCTGTAGAACAAGCAAAACATGGACATTTTAAAGCTCTATAGCACCAACCAAAGGTAATTTAAAGACCTGAGAAAAGGCTCAGTCCTGGCAGAACTTATCTTCAGGGAGGTACAGAGAGAAAAGGAACTTCATGTGTGCTCGAGCTGTTTCTCCTTCTCTATTCTTAGAAAGTTCACGGAGACTTCAGTGAGGCAGATTTCTTGAAAAACACAGCTCCAGCCTGACAGCCAGGTGATCTTCAGTTTATTTTTAGACAACCTCTGACTCCAGCTGATTTAATAACTAGAGGTGTAACAATCCATCGATCTACATCAATTGGTTAAGCAATGATCCAATCACATCGATGGAAATTCAAAACATCGATCAACATCGTCATCTTTAATATACGCCTTTATTTTGAAATCCTGACCGGACATGCATGTCCGTTTCCCGCCAACCGTGCATCGTTCTAAAGTTTCTGGGGCTCTTAAGACTCAAGCATTCAGCATATGAGACACACATTTGAACACTTTCAGTCTCTCACACGCCACGCGTGATATTTCTCCTGTTGTAAAATGTATTGTGTAGTGCCCACCGTGTAGCGCCCACCGTGTAGCGCCCACCGTGTAACACCGCTGTTAGCATCACAGAGCTAAACGGGATCCAGACATATCAGCCAATCACAAAATACCTCTGCTGTATTCAGGTAAGATACGGTCAGTCTGACAGCAGAGGATGCCTGCTGCATGCACAACAGGAGTGCATCATCACACGAGTGAACTGAGTTATCTCATCATTTGATTTTGGAGCGCACTGATTAATGAAATTTCATATAGATAGAAAGTAAAACAGCGAAAGCTAAGTGTCATTCCTCCTCCACACCGATTATTAAACAGTGAAACAAAGTCTGATCACACTGACATATAAACTGTGCTTACCAGGCATCACATTAAAACAAAATCATCAATGTTGAATTAAGTTAAAAGTTCTAATTTTGAACATGAGAAATGTTTGGCTTTCATTAAAATCAAAACTACATATTTTTAGTTTGATAGAGCATGGTTAAATGTTGGAGGTCAATAATAATGAAATTTAAATTATTCAATAATTTGTATTATAATGTTGCATCATTACTTGATATAATATACAAACATAACAATGTAACAATAAGACCCATAAGGTAATAGTGGGGGCAAAAAAGCACCTTACCTGAATTAAACCAATTTTAATTTTAAAACATGATTAGCTCTTACAGATGGTTATAATCCTCTGTAAACTATCATACCCAAAGGTAAGCACATCGTTGCACATTTCAGTCATGACACTTAGGCCCTCCTCACACGAGGACAGCACCGTATTGTCTTGGCGTCGGCATCAAAACATGGATCGCTGTTTACACATCGTATTGTAGATAGGCTTGTGTATTTACTAGAGAACGCAAAATCCACGCTGAGACATACCTGTGGGTTTCCACGCATGCTCCTAACCCATATTGCATGCTGGGTAATGTAGTTCTTGGGTTACTACACTCGTAACATCACAGTTGTGCTCCGAGGTGGATTCAACGTCAACAAGTGCTCATGCGTGCGTAACATGCTGCGTCTCTGCATGAGCACTTGTTGCTGTTGTTGCTGTAGCTGGTGTTGTTGGTGTTCTGTGAGCAAATGTTGGTGTAAAAGTCGTAGCAATATTTATAGCTGCTGCCACCATAGTTGTTGTTGGTGTGTGTGTGACAGCGTGAGGCGTGCTTTGAGGTCACCGTCTTTTCCGGACTTATCTGTTCATACCAACTACAGCATGAAGACGAATACGCAGATATCCACTTGCAAACCCGTTTTCAAAAAAGATGCGGAGTCATGGGCAAATCGATCTGGTGTGTCAATATCACCAGATCGATAGTTTATTTTACCGGAGTCTTACAAATTCGTACTCGTGTAAAGCCCACCTTAGACATTGCTTTGTATTTCTTTCTTGCTTCAGGTGAAATGTAGCTGATTGTGTTCAGTGAGTACAACATATCGTCTTAAATTGATCGAAGGCCCCTGAATCGTATCGTATTGAAATTGAATCGTGACAGACTTTGTGATATTGGCAAATATCGTATCGTTGCCCAAAGAATCGATATCGTATCGTCATGAAACTGGTGATTTACACGCCTATTATTAACCTACGTCTCCACACATCCAGCGGCTTCCTGATGAGGAATCCTGGACCTGCTCCTGTTTAATCAAAACACTTCACTGAAATGATTCCAAGTCTCATATGAGCCCGTCCACTCTCAGGTCCGTCTGCACATACAGCCTCTTTCATCCAAATGTCACAGCCCAACACAGCGCTCATTAACCCTCGTATGACCCTTGGACATTTTTGTCCATTTCCAAAATCCAAAAACCCCTCACAGACAATCACCCTCCTCACCAGAGTTGATTTTGGGGGGAAGGAGTGTCATTGTGGGTAAAATTTCCAAAGCCCAACTTTCAGTGTGAAAATCCATTATTTGACCCTGTAATGCATTTTTAACCTATCCATGACCCTTCGTGGACAAAAATGTCCTATTCTAGAAAGTGGTTAAAAAAAAGGTCACAGGGGCATAATTTTTGGCAAGCGGGGGTAATTTGGGGTTAAATTTGAGGATGCCAAGTTTCAGTGTGAAAATCCATCATTTGACTGTGTAATGCACTTTTCTCCCATCCATGACCCTTCGTGGACACTATTTTTAGACACTATCTACAAAATGGACATTTTTGTCCACCTGAAGGGTCATGGATGGGAGAAAAGTGCATTACACCGTCAAATGATGGATTTTCACACTGAAACTTGGCATCCTCAAATTTAACCCCAAATTACCCCTGCTTGCCAAAAATCACGCCCCTGTAAGCTTTTACTGGACACTTTCTAGCAAATGGACAAAAATGTCCACTTGAAGGGTCATGGATGGGATAAAACTGCATTACACGGTCAAATGATAGACTTGCATGCTGAAACTTGGTATCCTCAAATTTAACCCCAAATTGCCCCCGCTTGCCAAAAATCATGCCCCTGTGACCTTTTACTGGACACTTTCCAGAAATGGACAAAAATGTCCACTTGAAGGGTCATGCGTGTAACTTTTTTGAAGGGTCACTCAAGGGTTAAAGGAATACTCCGACGATTTTGGACCCACGCCCTTTCCCTATCATTGACAAAGTGAGACAAGCTCAAAAATACCTGTTTTGTGTCTCTGCGTCCAGTGGCTGGCTCCCAGCTGTTAGCATCGTAGGTAGCTTAGCTCAATGGCTGGAAGTGAATAGGAGTCAGAGCCGGACTGACGAAAGTGGACAAAATACTCCTTGCAGTGGTCCTGTGGAGGGCGTATTAGCACCTCAAGTAAATTCGAATGGTTATAAAACATTTTAAAAGACGTGTTTTCTTTTCAATCCGTTAAAATAACGTTTTGATGAACACAGACCTGCACATGCGCAGTGCTCCCCGGACCGGAAGTAGCAGCCGGACTGACGAAAGTGGACAAAATACTCCTTGCAGTGGTCCAGGGGAAGGCGTATTAGCACCTAAAGTAAATCCGAATGGTTATGAAACATTTTGAAAGACGTGTTTTGTTTTTCAATCCGTTAAAATAACGTTTTGATCCACACAAAGACCTGCGCATGCGCAGTGCTCAGTCCGGCTGCTACTTCCGGTCCGCGGAGCACTGCGCATGCGCAGGTCTGTGTTTATCAAAACGTTGTTTTAACGGAATTGAATAGCCCTGCTATAGTCACTAGTGTTTAATAATGCTCACAGGTACACACGGCTTCGTTGCACTCACAGTGGTGTTAGACTAATATGTGTCCCCTGTCCGTGAGTGTCTCCTGGGGTGGGTGCAGCCTGCCATTCAGCCAATCAGCGCATAGACGTCTATGCATCTCATGCTCAGCAAAGCAGGATTGGCTGGTATCATGTTACATCGGAACAGATGCCTTCAGGGTCCACCCAAAAAAAAAAAAGAAAAACTTGCAGGCAATAATATAAAATGGTCAAATTATCTTACATTTGCCCTTTTTTAGGATTATTGTACAGAGGGCCAAATTATCGTATCGTATTTCATAATTAACACAGACCCATATGCCTACACATAATTGATTGGGTTATGTGAATAATGTAAAAATAAAATAAAATAAAATCATCTACGTTAATCTGTGTGCGTCACGTGACTCCGGTTGATGCGCGGGGGAGCTGACAGTGTTGGCAAAATGTCATGTTATGTCAAGTCTTAAATGAAGATCATGGATCAAAGTAAAAGACCAAAGAAGCCATCAGGTGCCCAGTTTCGGAGAAAAAGAAAACAAGAAGAGGAGAAACGGGCAAAAGAAAAAGGTATGCAGATTTCTATGAGTGAAGTGGGTGACAGTCAGCTATAGGCTATTTATTAGCCTCTTGCTAATATGTTGCGAAGCCACAGAACACGACTGTATTTGGTATCTAGTTTTGCTGAACTAGCAGCTATTAGAATTGAGGCATCATGTCATGCAACTAATTTCACCCATAGGCAACCTAGTCTAGTTTGTGTTTGCAACACAAGTGCAAATTCTCACAGACATCCTTACTGAGGACTTTTTTTTATTTCTACATGCTATATGCTAAGTTAAAGAACTTCTAACATACATTGTCATGGTATTTTGTAAGCTACATGTGATATAGCTTTTTACATAATTTAAAGTGTGTGATAGTTAGTTAATGATGTTAACAAATGTTTATAAAATGTGCATTAAGGTCATTTTAATTGGTTAACTGATATATGTGTGATGTCAGTGTGATCTAACTTACATTTTGTATTTTAATTGTAAATTCAGGGGCAATTCTGAAATATTTTGGGGCTGGATCACCCACTGGCCAAAATGAGGTGTCAGACACTTACACAGCAGCCACAGACATGGTCCTGGAGTCTGATGAGGAACCATCTACCTCCTCAGCCACATGTTCATGGATCTGTCACCAACTTTATGTGAGGACTGGTCCACAGTCCTCCAGTTTTTGCTCCTGTTTCCCTCCCCTCTCAGGTTGTCTTCTCCCCCTTCTCCACTACTCCTGAGCAGCGCTGTGGGCTGCTCAACCTCCCTCTCTTCACTTCCTGCTCTGGTGGCACCGCGGGAGCAGATCCGCTGCTGGAGACCTCACCTGCCTCTAATTCCGGTCTGATTACCTGCCTACAAGAGTCCAGGAGGGAATCCTCTCAGTGCCGGCTGATTGCCTGACTTAGTGATTCGTTCACTCAGTTTGTGCTGGCCTTAAGCTTTTTCTCCCCTCACGGAGATTTGCTCATGTCTCTTGTTGGTGATTGTTTGGAGGTTTGCTCGTTTCCCTCCTGGACTAATTGTTCTCTCTTTTTCCATTTTTTCCAGGTCTCCACGAGCTCCTGCCACCGCCACCTTTATCACTCTTGTTCACTTTTTTACACTTGTAAATAAAGCACTGTTTTTTGATCTCAAAATCTGATCTCAGCCTCTGCTCTGGGTCCATCATCACCCACACCTAACACTTTAGTTCTTACTTTGGTCCACTTGTCTCCTCCTACCTCCCTTCCTTCACCCACACACCCAACACAGCATTGTGTGGGTTTGCTGTTCTTCATGAGACTAGGATCCACATTCAAGATTTCCTGCTGCTTAACAGAAGGTTTTTTTCTTGCCCCCATGATGGAGGGATTCATGATTGGCTAAATGGATTCATGTCGGGTGTTGGATGTATATATTTGTATATACAGTTGTGCCCAAAAGTTTACACCCCCCAGCAGAATTTCTGATTTTTTGGCCTGTTCTCAGAAAATATGAATGATAACACAAAAACCTTTCTGTCACTCATGGTTAGTGGTTGGGTGAAGACATTTATTGAAAAAATGATAAGTTTACTCTTTTTAAATCATAATGACATCAGAAACTTCAAAAATTACCCTGTTCAAAAGTTTACACCCCCTGGCAGTTTTGGCCTGATAACATGCACAAAATTTGACACAAATGGGTTTGAATGTCTACTAAAGGTAACCATCCTCACCCGTGATCTATGAGCTTGTAATCAGTGTGTGTGTATAAAAGCTCAGTGAGTTTCTGAGCTCCTGACAGACACGTGCATCTTTCACTGCGATGAAATTTCAGGTTTCTGCGTTGTAGGTAAAGCAAAAGAATTGTCAACGGATCTTTGAGAAAAGGTATTTCAACTGTTTAAAACAGGAAAAGGATTTAAAAAGATATCTAAGGAATTGAGGCCGCCAAGAAGCACTGTTAAAACTCTAATTAAGAAGGGGATAGAGAGGGATTCCGTTCAAACCAAACCACGGTCAGGCAGACCAACAAAAATTTCAGCTCCAACTGCAAGGAAAATTGTTGGAGATGCAAAGAAAAGCCTTCAAATAACTTCAGCTGAAATACAGGACTCTCTGAAAAAAATTGGGGTGGATGTTTCAAGATCCACAATAAGGAGACACTTGAAGGAACATGGGCTGCATGGTCGGGTCGCCAGAAGAAAGACATTTCTACGCAAATGCCACAAAATATCCCGCTTACAATCCAAACAGCACAGAGACAAGCCTCAAAACTTCTGGAACAAAGTCATTTGGAGTGATGAGACCAAAATTGAACTTTTTGGCCACAACCATAAACGTTACATTTGGAGAGGAGTCAACAAGGCCCATGATGAAAGGTACACCATTCCTACTGTGTAACACGGAGGTGGATCATTGATGTTTTGGGGATGTGTGAGCTACAAAGGCACAGGAAAATTGGTCAAAATTGATGGATGGATGAATGCAGCATATTATCAGAAAATACTGGTGGAAAATTTACACTCTTCGGCCCAGAAGCTGCGCATGGGATGTTCTTGGACGTTCCAACATGACAATGATCCAAAACACAAAGCCAAATCAACCTGCCATTGGCTACAGCAGAATAAAGTGAAGGTTTTAAAGTGGCCATCTCAGTCTCCTGACCTCAATATCATTGAGCCATTCTTGGGAGATCTCTAACGTGCAGTTTATGCAAGCCAGCCCAAGAATTTACAGGAGCTGGAGGCTTTTTGAGAAGAGGAATGGGCAGTTTAACCATCTGAGAAAATAAAGACCCTCATCCACAACTAACACAAAAGACTTCACGCTGTTATTGATGTTAACGGGGGAAATACACGGTATTAAAAACTGGGGGTGCAAACTTTTGAACAGGGTCATTTTTGAAGTTTCTGTTGTCATTATGATTTAAAAAGAGTAAACTTATCATTTTTTTTTTAAATGTCTTCACCCAACCACTAACCATGAGTGACAGAAAGGTTTTTGTGTTATCATTCATATTTTCTGAGAACAGGCCAAAAAATCAGAAATTCTGCTGGGCGGTGTAAACTTTTGGGCACAACTGTATATGTATATGTATTTTTATATGTATATATGTATCTATGCATATATGTGTATCCATAAAATGAAGAGCTTTATGTTCTATTGTACAGTGTCTTGAGACAACATTTGTTATAAATTGGCACTTTACAAAAAAAGATTGATTGATTGATTGTTACATTTTTGTATTTAAGATTAGATAAAGACTTGCCTTTTTTGATTTTTCAGGGATTTCTGAAGCATGTGAAATATATGTACCGTATTTTGACCTTTTTTTTGTTTGTTCTCGTTACGGTTTTGTATTTAAGGTTATATGCACTAAAATAATACAAATAATATAACATACTGTTGTGTTGGTGGCGGGATTTGGGGATAATGCTTGTGGTGTTATGTGTTTATCCTTCCAATTCATCACTGCGCATGAGACTGAAAGTAGTTCCGTACACTCTATGCAGGGGAGTAAAAGCGTTTGCCTCATGCTGAGGAGGCTGTATGCTCATGTACATTCCCGCAGTATACTGAAGTAAACCTTCATATACCAAGCTGAACTGCAGTCTTTATTGAGATCATAATTCAACAATGCTTAATTCCATTAACCTTGGTACAGGGAACTGGGAACTGGGAGTGACTTCATCTCCTACTGATCGGCGTTCCGCTAGAAGTCGGAAAAAAACGTCCCAATCTGCCAGGCTAAAGCTAAATAACTGTTCACACTGAGGGCATCCATCTTTGATTGTCAACTCAGGGGTGGCGAGGTTTCACCGAGTTCCCAATACGAAATATAAAATAAATCTGTCACACACAGATCTCCACTTCTCATTTGGTAACAACCAAATGATATACTGTATAATTGCTCCCCAGTCTCCTCCCACCTGTTTTTTTTTTTTGTTCTGGTGTCCAGGTTAAGTAACATCATACAAAAGTTTGTAATTTCTAACTAACAAAAAGTTTATTATGTCATGTCTTTGTCATTTCTCACTAGAGCTACGTTATGGGTAGTAACAACAACACTTCCAAACTGTTTCCAGTACAGTTCAGGTACAGCTCAGTTTGGCCTGAATCCATAAGTTGTATGGAAATGTGCAGAAATTCAGACAAATTGATTGCAGAGCCTGGACAGGAGGCTCCATCCATATCTGGATCTGTCCTAAATGTTGAGCATAAATTGGCCTGTAATAAGTCTCTCCCTGAAGTACGTTGTTAAGCACCCATCTGTGGACTCGTTCCTCCAGCTCTGGCCATCTTGCTTTCAGCCCGCGATTAGCTTTCTTCATTTTCTTTATGCAGTAAGGTTAACCTCTGCTTTTCACCAGTCCCTCTCAAACTTTATTTCTGCTTGAGTACAGCTGCATATTTTACTACATGCAGTTTGTTATCTGCAGATTGGATTTTTACTTTGGGGGCATTTTGTGTATGCCTTGCCCAGCATAGAGAGCCCTCTCGCGGCTGTAGAGGTTAATGTTTACTCCTTGGTTCATGTCCGTCAGTAAGTTAAAACATGTAAATTTTTAAATATAAGTTGCACATGACTATAAGTCGCAGGACCAGCCAAACTATGAAAAAGTGGTAGAGGTAGGGTGGTAAGTAGTGAGCCGGACTAAAATGTGATGTGGAGGCACTGCTGACCACTGAGTAGTCCAAGTACTACCATGAGTCCAGAGTACCACACAGAATAAAACAGAGTTAGATTGTTTTTCAAAATATTTTATAATATGGATTATTTCAGAATCCATATTGAAATCTCATATGCATGTGTTCATCACAAACTTTATTTCAGGCACTTATCCATAAGAAATATTCTACACCCCATATACTTTAAGCATGGAAAAAAGTGTTAAATGCTATCTCACTTCCTGAATTTGGAATTATTCCTTCCCACACTCCATTAATCTTAAAGTTGAAATGAAAATATAAAAGTCTTAAAACTTCACCCTGAAATAAACCAAGTCCACTGAACTTAAAATGACTACCTAAATCAACATTATCATCAAACAGGTCAGTGGTCGTACCGTTTAACACCAAATTGTCTCATATCTTTACTCAGACTGCATTGTCAATGTGTTTGGTTCTTGGACCTGACCATGAAGACTTCAACACAGGGAAAGCCGTCACTCCCTCCATCCCCATCTCCATAAAGACCCTCTGAATTGTGACCCTCTAACAAATGCCTTGAACCTGCCACTCTGAACCCGTGTGGTGGGAAAATGTTCTGAATGGGGCTTCTGGGTCTGTGAGGAAGGGATAAAGACCCTTTTGGGGGGCCTGAATTAAGAACGTGTTTGGATCAGGGGCTGCGTGAAGCAGGAGTGATGTTTTAATTATGGAAAGTAAGAAAACAGCTTTAAAAATCATCTCCCTGATGAGGAACTGTGTGCATTAATGATTCAGATTTACCATTTGCAGATGATTCTCTTCACTATCTTCAGGACTTCATTTCAGCAAGTCCAGGATTATTTGGGATTGTCTCGCGCTGATCTGTCCAGCCTCTTCCCTCCATATTTTCTGGTCGCTCTCTGGACAGAGGGCCCTGGGAGAATGTGTGTGTCAAAAGGTTACGCAATCAGTCCACCACGCTGAGACAGCACAGACCTCTAGTGTGCTGTGGGCAGTGAGAGTGTGTGCATGTGTGTGCTTGTGTGTGCGTGGGGGTGTCTGAATGGGAGAGGAAAGAGGGGGGTTGTCATAGAGGGGCAACTCAGAGGGAAAACCTCCCTGCGGGCTGCACCAAACTTTGTAGTTTCTCAGATCTCCGCCCCTGCATGAATGTTATTGTAGTCAATCCTGAAACGGCAGCAGGCCTGAATTTAGCGCTCCAGTCTATTCTCAAATCTGCTGGGAAACATGAAAGGTGAGTGATATTGATTGCCTCTGTTTCTAGTCAATAATTGATAAACAGTGGAACATTTGATGCCATTCGAGTGTACACTTCATGATCAAGTTAAGGTTGTACAGTCTGAAATGTCTTATTTTAAAGTCTCTAATATTTAAATTTATCTGCACTGAAACAGCATTCACTAAAATATTAAATATAACAGGCATGATAATACTGCATTAAAAGGTCTAGAGTTCCGTTTAAAATTTCACATCAAAATGAGCACAATACTTAGCACACAGTTTGTTTCTTGTTGGCAAATATTCTGCACTCCTCTGTTTTTAGACTGGAAATCAGATGGGAAATAATGGTCTGTTCTCTTAGGAGAAAGCTGCTTTGATGGAGAATAATCACTCTGCATGGTATTGTAAAGTCATGAAATATTAAAATGCACGGATGTTATTTAATAAAGGAAATTCTTTAACTATCTATTAAGTATTTATACTGTTTTTAGCCAGAAGCGTCTGTTGTTTTCAATGTTAATCATTGAAAACAATGATTAGATTAAATGATAACAAATCAAATCCTGCTGCCTTTTGAATGCACACATTAATGATAATGCTCCCCTTTAATTAAAGCCAGGTTTATACTTTAAAACTGCTATTTCATTAAAAAGTATTTAGTTTGATCCAACTGTAAATCTTCTCTTCAAACAGGTAGATATTTGGCATGCGTGTTCCTAACTTATGTAACTAACCCGGTTATGTATTAATCTGCAATTAGCCAACAGTGGAGCTTCAGGGTGCAGGACAGTAATGAATATGTAACTCTGAGCTGCACGTGTTCAGAATCTGTGCCAGATTACTGCCTTTGTCCCTGAGATGCCACAAAGACCAACAGGCTGAGGCATCCTCAGGCTTTTGTTTGTGCCCATACGGATATTATGAATGGACTAAACCACCATACTAATGTCTGACCACTCTATTAGGGTGCTCCTCTGGTGCTTTGAAACACAATCAGGAGTGGACTGAGTAAGGGTCACGCTCTGGAACTGTCGTTTCCCCTTTGGCATTGTTGTGCAATGTTTGTTACTTTACAGTAGGGATGGTAAATCATGCTCAATTGTTTTTAGCTGGGTGGAAATGTATTATGTCATGTTATCTGTTCTGGAAAGAAATGAACACACTACAATTATGCTTGATTGTCACTTAAAGGCCCAAAGTGGGCCAAGGAAGTATCCCTCACAACACCATCACACTATCATCAACAGCCTCAAACACTGATACGAGGCAGGATTGATCCATGCTTTCCAAATTCTGGCCATACCGTCTGAATGTGGCAGCACAAATCCAGATTCATCAGACGGGAAAATATTTTCCAATGTCCTTTGTCCAATCTTGGTGATGTTTTTCTTGATCTAGAATGATCTTCTAACGGTTTCACACCGGCCAATGTGTGGGCCAGCATTCATACCAGGTACATGCTTGTGCTCAGCTGTGGCTGCATTTCCCTGCTATTAAAGCTATTTTTTTCCATACCACCCCAATTATATGCTTCTCTTAAAGTGTAGGAAGCACCACAATAAATCTCCCCACAAGGAGTCTGATTCATTGCATAACTGACAAGGGAAACCTTCAGTATGAAAGCATTCTACGCAGTTGCTACACAGAGGTGGCAAACTGAAGTATTAACTCAGACAGGAGAAGTCATTTAACAGCTTGTCTTTTCAGTTTCATATTCTCCAACTGTGGACTCACATACCTGCAGGATTTAAGTTTTATGACTCAAATTGATCCTATTCTGTCCATTTTGATTGAGACATGCACACGGTTCGCAGAAAAAAAAGGTGACCCTTCTATTCTCAGGGTATATTTGGTGCAGGAGACACGTGGCTCATGCTGGTAGTCTGAAAGCTCTTACTTAATAACATGCTCGCCAATGTGAAAAAACGCTCACACTGTTGCTGTCATGGAAGTGTTAATCATCTTTTCTTCTGATGAGGCCCATCTGCTTCAAAGTTAAGTTTTACATGTGATCAGAAATGGTCTGCATACCTTGATTGTAAAGAGTCAACTGACATACTGTCTTGTTTTGATCACCTCAAACCTCTCGGCCATTCTCCCCGAACTCTGGCATTAAGGCATTTTTGCCCAGAGAACTTAACTTCTCTGGTTATGTGCTCTTTTTCACACCATTCTCTGTAACCTTGGAGACAAAAATCCAGTCATTCAGTTGTTCCTGAACTACTCAGTCCAGCCTATATGGCACCAAAAGCCATGCCTCTCCGGTGCTTGGTTTAACCCTTAAGCAGTTTGTCTGACCATATTTACATGCTTAAATGCACAAAGTTTCTGCCATGTGGTTGTCTAATTAGCTATTGACTTAAACAAGATGTTGAACCAAAAAAAGTGTCAGATTTGCAGATACTGTAAAGCTTACTGAGCTTATACCAATATTAATAAAGATATATAATTGTAACAATTACTTCTACTGTATTACTTTTAGATGCCAAGTTTTTCCAGCATATAATAATACTACATACTACTTCTACACAGTATTAAGTATTAACTTCATATTGTCTTTGGCAGTAATTTGTAGCAAGTCTGCTTAAGGCTGTTATTTAGTATGTTCTATCAGACCAAGTGTCTTTGTTATGTTTCCCATATCACAAAAAGTTCATTACTGCCACCTACTTGGCAAAAGTTTGGCTCATTAAAACTACAGTATTTCTACAATATAAAAGCTATTTTGAATACCAACAAAAATCACATTTCTTTTAATTACACAAATTTAGCTGTATGATTTTCCTTCCAAACCTAGTAATTTGCTTGCTTTCTGTTTCTTTTATAAAAAATAAAAGTAAATGGTAGCCTAGCCAATGGCAAGGCCGCTAAAGTATTTCTCAAAACTGTGATTTGTTTTTTTTCATGATTTTCACCACTGATCACAAATGATATATGTGTGTCTATGTAATTTCTTGAAAAGTATTAATTTACTGTCCTTCACTTTAAAGTTATATAACTGTAACAGAATCAGTGTTTAATCTAATGTTGCTAATTCTTGCTGTCCGCTATTTCCATTCCTAACCTGTTGGTGCATTGTGGGTTACAGTACAATCAGTGATTGGTCTGATGTATACTGCTTATTTTCCCCAAAGTAGTAAGTAATCTGGGGTATTTTGAAATCCTGAGGATTTTGTAAATATTCCCTTCCTTTATGCTACATTTTCACAAAATCAGTATGCAGTGCTAGTTTAGTATGTGGTCTCCAAGATGGTGTAAGACTCTGGGATATCTTAATGGACAACTGTGTACCAAAGACAAAACCAAGCACGTTCTGTCCAGGAATCTGGTCACACAATAAATCAGTCAGTCAGTCATTGAATAGGTCAGTCTGTCAGTCACTCCATCACTTTTTTCAGTCAGTCACAGCTTTTCAGATTGAGGTGAAACTGGCTCTGTTTCCAGAAGGATAAAGCTTCACTGCACCTCAATGAGGTCTTTCTCCATCTTGGCTGTTTCTTCTCAGTGTGCCTCTCCTCCAATGAGTCTATCAGCATCTACACGTGAAAACTGTAACAGCCTGTAAATGATTATATTATTAAGTCTGACCCCGTAGAAGGTCACTGTTTGAAGTGTGGTATTTGGCTTGAGTGTTAGCACCCACAAAGAAAGTGTGAAAAAGCGAAGTAAACTGTGATCTGGCTGCTGGGCCATCCAGGATTCTCTTTGCCGGCACGGAGCAGTGGGGCGCTCCTCCGCTTTTGTTTCTCTGAGCCTTCATTCCCACCAAGTACCTTCTGAAAACAAGAGGCTCTATTTTTACCTCAAAACACAACTTGGCCACAAAGCAAGAGGTTTTGGCACGTTACGAGGTCCCACCTCCAACCTCCTATCAACACAATGCACACAGAGTCACACTTGTGCTCAGCTCTTGGTCATGTGCAGGTTCATTTATGTGGATGATAAGCGCCAGTTAGCCTCAAGAGAGAAGAGGCGGGACTTACGAAATTCTATTGATACCACTGTCAGTGTTATTTCTGCTTATCGATCCAGTCCTTTTCACTTCCTGTGGATTTCCGTTTGAAACAAAAGCAGACCTACAAAAGTTTTCTGTGCTAAGAAATTCAAACACAAATCCTGATATTTAAAGAGCCCATATTTTTCCTTAACAACAGTTCATTCTTAGTAAATACTATGTATGTTTTAAACCTCAATTTTTAAAAGAACTTTAAGTTTTAACCTACTGAGGACCTTTGACCCAGATGTGTTCTCTATCCTAAAGTGCTCTGTTTGAACTCCCTTTCCCAAGTGCAGTGTGACTGGCTGACTGGTGTATTGTGTTGTAATTGGTGAGTTCAGCACTGCTCTGCATTATGTTGTCAACAACTCTGCAGTCATTCAAAGAAACTTGACAATTACAACATAAACTAATCATTCATAAGACATTTTTGCCACTTTTGGGAGCAACTTCTGTCTAAAATGTTAGAAGTGGCAATATTACATTACTTATCCTTCTTTTTAATGTCTTTTGGAAGGGATAGATAATTATTTTGTCTCTTGCTGACCTTTGACAGCACCATAGTGGATACTCCCATTCAGAAAACAAGGGAAGAAAACATTGGGTGTATTTCATTGGTTAATAGAAAGGACATTGACAATTTCTCTGAGGATCAAATGGAGGTATTAAAAGACCACTGGGAAAATTTTCCATTTAAAAAAATGTAATGTGCAGTGGGGCAGGAGGTGCCTCAGAGCAAAAAGGTTGCTAGTTCCATCCCCAGGCCCACCAGGGCCTTTCTGTGTGGAGTTTCCATGTTCTCCCTGCATATGTGGGTTCTCTCCAGACACTCTGGCTTCCTTGCACGGACCAAAAACATGCTCCTTAGGTTGATTGATGACTCCAAATTGTCCTTAGGTATGAGGGTGAGCTTGAATGGTACTTTGACTCTTGATGTGGCCCTGTGATTGACTGGTGACCAGTTTAGGGTATGCTTCAGCCTGCATGGGTTCCAGCCTCCTGGGGCCCCTTAAGGTATAAGCAGTATAAACGATGGACAGATGGATGTTGGATAAGAAAAATTTGTGCTGTGAATATTGACACACCGTGCAGCACTGGGGCTGACAGAAAATGTCTCTGCTGAACATGTGAAACATTATTGTGCTAACTGTGAAATTGAGTGGTCCCATTCTGGACATAAATATCACAAAATAAGGATTGTACCATTTCAGAAGTCATAGGTGATTACTTTGAAACAAGATAAAATAATTTCCTCTGCTTTGATAAGACATGGTGAGTATTTCAATGTTAATAATAGAAGATCAGGTTCAACATAATAATGGACCATGTTCTTAACCCTCATGGTCCCCTATGTGATTCTGGGCCTTATAAAGCTCTCCCCTTTATAGCCCCTTATGGGCAGCCCTAGTCTAAAGTGTGTCTCGATGAAAGAGTTTGGGGCTCCTGCAGATTGAAATCTGCTTCGGGATGATTTGTGTCAGAGTATTCTGGCCCCTTTAAATCATTTAGATGATGTTGCAGGGTGATGTACCGGATTGTTGATGCAGTGATTGATGATTTCCTGCTCCAAGACTGGATTTGTTTATCCGTGTTTGCTGATGTCCATAACTTTGTTAAATGTGCTGCCACCTGTCTTGCTCAGCGCACTTACAGATGAGATTTTTAGTAGAAATACTACCTGAATTTACTGATTCCATAGAGACCATATTGAAACAAATTTAGAGCCTTTTTGGAGCTAAAAGACCTGGCTCTAAGCACTGGGCCAACCCAAATGATCCAGACCACTAAAGAGAGCTGGAGTTCACATCACTGTGCCCCACCTTTGCCCTTTGCCAGTAGAAGCACATTCCTTCAGGTGGCTTCACAAGAACCTTGTGACAAAATGAGATTTCCATCCCATGTGTTGTTGTCGCAGCTAAACCAAAAAAAACAGGCTGCCTCTTCAGTCCCGTGACATGGGGTCACACAACATGAAATGTGTTTGTGTGAATGTGTGAGAAGTGAAGAAAGGGAAGGCTGGTTTTGTGTCAGAGTGTATTCTTGTGACTGAATTAGTTAGTGCGTGTCCCTGCAGAACGAAGACCAATTTGTTTGGATCTGGCCTGAAACAGCGACTGTGATGAGCCCCAGAAAAAGGAAAAAGGGGTAACAGAAGGGTTGGCGGGAGGGCCGTTAATGCAAGCTGACAGGAGTGAGCACAGTCAGTGAGCTGTCTGTTTCCTCTACAGAGGGAAATTCTTTCAGCAGGCCTGGCCCTGAAACAGGGTCTTGCCAAAGGCTTGACAAGTCTCTAACATGGTCATGTAACATCAAGCAATTAGTGACCCCATCCAACCAAAAGGGACTTACATTATACCCCACATAAACATGAGCACATTACATGCCCAACTGTACTTTATTTAGAGCTAGCCAAGGTCCTGAAAATTCTCACTGCCCTACATATCTGCAAATCGAGCTAATTTCTTGGAAGGACACACATTGATAATCAGTAACTAACCAGTAGTTCCCCCAGGCATTTGTAATTGGGGGAGACAGGAATGCTGAGAGAAACAATGTCTGCCTTCGAAACAGCCTTCAACTTATTACTAATGAATACAGAAAGTGCTTTTTACAGTAACATGTTTTTTGTAGTATGTGGCGTAACTGCTGAATGGCTGTTGTTTTAAAGTATGCGACACCCAACCCAGCTAATTCTTAATCTTATGTTTTTTTCTGGTCGGTGACAACAATTGATACCACTTATTAGTTGTTTTGTTGACTAATTATTTTCATCATAGTCTTTGTCAACAATGTTTTTCCCTTGACAAAAACTAGGAAGGGCAAGTTTATTTGTAGAGTACAATTCGTACACAAGGTAATTCAAAGTGCTTTACAGAACAAGACAAATGTATTAAAATCACAATACAAAATAAAAACAACAATAATCATTATAAAATGAACTTTAAAGAGAAGAATGCAGATAAAATGCTTTCAGTCATACACACGGTTGTATAGAACTGTTGTGAGCCAAGATTTGAACATTGTCAGAGTAGAGGCATGTCTCACATCTTCAGAAAGACGGTTCCAGATTTTAGCTGCATAAAACTGGAACCCTGACTCTCCATGTTCAGTCCTGAATCTGGGCACCAGCAGGAGGCCTGTCCCTGAGGTCCTCAGAGTCCGAGATGGTTCATGAGGCACTAACATGTCAGAGATGTACTTTGGTGCTCGGCCGTGGAGAGACTTGTACACAAGCAGAGCTTCTTTAAAGTCTATTCTCTGAGCCACAGGAAGCCAGTGTAGGGACCTGAGTGCAGGACTAATGTGCTAATACTTCCTGGTTCTGGTCAGGACCCGAGCAGCAGCGTTCTGGATGTACTGCAGCTCTTGCAGCACGTTTGGAGAGGCCAGTGAGCAGGCCGCTACTGTAGTCCAGTGGTTCCCAAACTTTTCACAGCCTGTACCCCTTCAGACACTCCACTTCCAGCACTTAAAGCAACTAGAAAAAGAGATGTGTCTGTAAGCCTGCCGCCACCCCCATCTCCCACATTTATCATGCATAACATACAAATAAAATCTCTTAAAGTGAATTATTTCTTACTTAATAGTTTGGTTTGATTTTATACCAGCAGTGTCAGTGGGCAACACCAGTTCACTTTGGAAAAATAAATGCACATTTCTGGAACATATTCAGCTATGAACTTGAAGCTGTAAGAAAACTCACCACAGCTTTAATGAGATGACTGTCTGAACTTATGTTTCTTTAACAATCTTAGAAAACTCAGGACAGATTTCCTTCTCCAAGATGCCTCACCAATCCATCCTCCAGCCTATCTGGCAACACTTTGCATAACCCCTAGGTCACTTTACGTACCCTGGGAGTACGAGTACGAGTAGTATTAGATGGTAAAAGGCTGCTGATGATATTGATTTGATGTAGCTGGTAAAGTTCAAGTCTGACTCCATTGTTACCCACAATTTCTAACCTGATTTGTAGGTTTTATAGAGAGAGACTGCAGGTGACTGCTGACACTTTCTCTTTGTTTCTGTGGATCAAATATGATGACTCAAGCCTTGTCTGAATTTAGCTGACCAACAGGTCAGTGTGTGCACCCACACACTGACCTGTTGGATGCAGTGACAGAGTGAATCTACTGGTCCATATTCACCTGCTGTCAGTGAGACATAGATCTGAGTGTCCCAGGATTGACCCTTGGGGCACCCCACAAGGCAAGGCCATGTGGTCTGAGACACAGTAACCAATTTCAACAAAGTACTTCCTGTCTTCTAGATAGGACTTCAACCAATTTAGTGCAGTGCCAGAAATGCCCACCCAGTCCTCTGGTCTCTGTAAAAGGATCTCATGATGGACAGTGTGAAAACCTGTGCTCAGATCTCGCAGGACTAACACTGAGACTTTGCCTGCATCAGTGTTCATGTCAATGTCATTTGTCACCTTAATAAGAGAGTCTCAGTGCTGTGATGTGGTCTAAAACCTGACTGTAAAACCTCAGAGGAGTTGTTCATTAGGAGAAAGTCAGTAAGCTGTTGGTAAACAACTTTTCGAGGACTTTGCCTTAAAATGGCAGATTTGAGATGGGCTGGTAGTTGTTCAGTACTGTGGCATCAAGACTGCTGTTCTTTAGGAGAGGCTTTATGACCGCAGTTTTCAAGGCCTTTGGGAATGTTCCAGATTGTAGTGACATGTTAGCTATGTGAGCGAGTGGTGGTAACAAACTGCTCAGCACAGACTTAATAAATCTAGTGGGTAACACATCGAGGCAGCATGATGGACTGGTGATGATCTGTCGGATAGTTTTGTCAGTTACAGATGCAAAATAAGTTAGCTCTGAGTGTCTAGGTGACTGTAGGGTTGTTATTGGTGTTGTAGAATTGATGGCATTTTTAATGGTCTGAACCTTGTTACAAATGAATACTGCAAACTCACTACACTTAGATGTAGAGATTAGTTTCAACAGCAGTTGAGGGTTGAATCAATATAAGGAGGGTTTGTTAATCTGTTCACTGTTGCAAATAAGACGTGAGTTGTTACTGCAGAAAACTAGACAGTAGCTAATAAAAACAAGTGCACATGAACGAAAACTAAAACTAAACGTACTGAAATTTTCATCAACAAATAAAAATTTGACTAAAATGTTTGACAGAGACTTTATTCAATCAGATCTAATTATACCATGTACAACCCCAAAACCAGTGAAGTTGGCACGTTGTGGAACTCGTAAATTAAAACAGAATGCAATGATCTGAAAATTCCCTTCAACTTATATTCAATTGAATACACTGCAAAGACAAGATACTGAATGTTCAAACTGGTAAACTTAGTTATTTTTTGCAAATATTAGCTCATTTGGAATTTGATGCCAGCAACATGCTTCAAAAAAGCTGGCACAAGTGGCAAAAAAGACTGAGAAAGTTGAGGAATGCTCATCAAACACTTATTTGGAACATCCCACAGGTGAACAGGCTAATTGGGAACAGGTGGGTGCCATGATTGGGTATAAAAGCAGCTTCCCTGAAATGCTCAGTCATTCACAAACAAGGATGGGGCGAGGGTCACCGCTTTGTGAACAAATACGTGAGCAAATTGTCCAACAGTTTAAGAAACACATTTCTGAACGAGCTATTGCAAGGAATTTAGGGATTTCATCATCTACGGTCCGTAACATCATCAAAAGGTTCAGACAATCTGGAGAAATTACTGCATGTAAGCGGCAAGGTCGAAAACCAGCACTGACTGCCGGTGACCTTCGATCCCTCAGGCGGTACTGCATCAAAAACCGGCATCACTGTGTAAAGGATATCACCACATGGGCTCAGGAACACTTCAGAAAACCACTGTCAGTAACTACAGTTCATCGCTGCATCTGTAAGTGCAAGTTAAAACTCTACTATGCAAAGCCAAAGCCATTTATCAACAACACCCGAGCTCATCTAAGATGGACTGATGCAAAGTGGAAAAGTGTTCTGTGGTCTGACTAGTCCACATTTCAAATTGTTTTTGGAAACTGTGGTTGTCGTGTCCTCCGGACCAAAGAGGAAAAGAACCAGCCGGACTGTTATAGGTGCAAAGTTCAAAAGCCAGCATCTGTGATGGTATGGGGGTGTATTAGTGCCCAAGGCATGGGTAACTTACACATCTGTGTAGGCACCATTAATGTTGAAAGGTACATACAGGTTTTGGAGCAACATATGTTGCCATCCAAGCAACGTCTTTGTCATGGACGCCCCTGCTTATTTCAGCAAGACAATGCCAAGCCACATTCTGCACGTGTTACAACAGTGTGGCTTCGTAGTAAAAGAGTGCAGGTACTAGACTGGCCTGCCTGTAGTCCAGACCTGTCCCCCATTGAAAATGTGTGGTGCATTATGAAGTGTAAAATACAACAACGGAGACCCCGGACTGTTGAACAACTTAAGCTGTACATCAAGCAAGAATGGGAAAGAATTCCACCTGAAAACCTTCAAAAATTGGTCTCCTCAGTTCCCAAACGTTTACTGAGTGTTGTTAAAAGGAAAGGCGATGTAACACAGTGGTAAAAATGCCCCTGTGCCAACTTTTTTGCAACGTGTTGCTGCCATTAAATTCTAAGTTGATGATTATTTGCAAAAGAAAATAACGTTTCTCAGTTCGAACATTAAATATCTTGTCTTTGCAGTGTATTCAATTGAATATAAGTAGAAAAGGATTTGCAAATCATTGTATTCTTTTTTTATTTAAGATTTACACAACGTGCCAACTTCACTGGTTTTGGGGTTGTAGAAAGAAGGGACAAGTTAGGAACAAATGCAATCACAGCTACTTTTTAAGCAGAGATCCAATCAGAGCTACTCTCTTTATGAACTGATATATATATAGAACAGGTTCACTGTTTGTTGTTAGTTCTGGTATTGTAACTGAGATGCTCTGCAATGTATGCTAAATAAAGATGACTGCATTTCGCACAAAAGTTACATTTGTTTCTGTTAATTTATACATAAAAACTTTACTAGTATTCACTAAAGGCTTATTAGATTTTTCAGAAATATTAGGAAATGTAAAAATGACACTATTTTAGTCGACTACATTTACAGTAGATTGACTAATATGCTGTGAAATTGATCAACTAAAACTAGACTAAAATCAAAACAATTTAGATGACTTAATTGTTAATAAAACTACATGATATTTAGACAGCAGACTATAACTACTCCACAATTTAAAAAGTGCTGTCAAAATTTGCACTGCACCTACATCCCTTTTGGGGGACGGGGCTGGAGCCTGTGCCATCAGATTTTCTGGTGGGTACAATCTGGCCCAAATTCAGTCGGAGTTGACAAACTGTTTATGGTCATTTTTCAAATCATTGATATTCCTCTCTTTTGCCTGCCTCAGGACGCGTAGATGACCTGGAGAACATGTCCAAGGTTGAACCCTCCAATGGGCACAGCAGGCCCTTGGATATCGTGCCCAGCACAGAGGAGAAGATGACAGAGAGGGGCCAGTGGGGCAACAAGATCGAGTTCGTCCTGTCTGTGGCTGGAGAAATTATCGGCCTGGGGAATGTGTGGCGTTTCCCTTACCTCTGTTATAAGAATGGAGGAGGTGAGCGCTGAAAGCTGTGACATCTTTATCTCATTACCGGAGTGTTAGTTAGCAAACACCTGTTTAACAAAAGCCTGATCAGTTAGAAGCTGTTTATGGTCACCATCAGGCTGAGGTGATAGATTATTCACAGAAAGAGCCACTTCTTGGGTTGAACATGTTTTTTGTTTGTAAAAACGAAGCTGGTGAGGATTTAGTGGTCAATGACCAGTAATGTAGAAGTTAATATGTCACGTATTGCACAGACGTTCACTGACCTGGGACAGTCATGGTTCATTTAATTCAGGAAGCCAAACAAGTTGGAGCAGTTTAACACAGAAACACTCAGATAAGTATCGTTTTATGTCAAAAGTTTACACAGAAACATTTTTTTGCATGAATAGTTTCTAAAAAATCATCAATTATAGGCTGTAAAAGTAGAATAATAAGTAGTCTATCTGTCTGTCTGTCCGTCCATTAACAAAAAGGTCAAGTGAGAAAACACTGTTGTGATTTTCTTACATTGCTAATTTATTATGGTTTATGTAGTTTCTTTATTGTCATGCATTGATTCATTTATGGTATTCTCATGTGTAGTGTTCTGTTATAAATATTGTATGTTATATTTTTAAAACTGTGGACCCAAAAGCCCAGTCAACTGAATTCAATTCAATATTTCTTTGGACCTTATCAAGTTTTTCTTTAACATCTGTGGTTTCACAGGTGCCTTCTTCATCCCATACCTCATTTTCTTGTTTGCCTGTGGAATCCCCGTCTTCTTTCTGGAGACAGCTCTGGGTCAGTTCACTAGCGAGGGAGGCATCACCTGCTGGAGGAAAATCTGCCCTTTGTTTGAAGGTAACCTGTTCATTAACTAAAGGGGCGTTGGTGGTCAATTGGATAGTGTGCTTGGTCAGTGATCGGGAGGTTGCAGGTTCAAGCCCACCTCCAGGCGACACATGTCGATGTGTCCTTGGGCAAGACACTTAACCCCAAGTTGCTCCCACTGCTGCGTCAGTGGCGTGTAAATGGGCATGAAAGGGCGCGAATGTGTTAGAAATACTGATGGATAACTAACATAGAAACTCAGAACCATCAGAGAGTGAATGTGAGAGTGAATGGGTGTGAATGGGTAAGTGTGACCTGCGGTGTAAAGCAGCTTTGAGTAGTCCAAGACTAGAAAAGCGCTATAAAAGCTCAAGTCCATTTACCATTTACCATTTAAATGTTTAAGAACAATTTCAAAAACATCAGAAACACTCATCTAACATTTCAAATAAATCAGTGTCTTTAGCAATGAAATGAGAATCACTCCAAAGATCGATGTAATCTCCAGTGTTGCAGTTATTAAGATGTTTTTAATTTAACAAGAACCTTGTAACATGAATCTAATCAATCAATCAGTCGTTATTTGTACAGTGCTGTCATTTTTCAGATACACATATAAATATATACAAATTCTCATAAATATACAGTATTTGTATAGACACATAAATATATCCAGAGGTGTATCCATCCAGTCAGAGACAAAGTAACTAAAACTAAAAATTTATGATTGAGACAAATCCATTGATGCCCAAAACATAAATCTGTCCTCATCACATTTGTCTCCGCAGAGCATAGATGCAATCAATCAATCTCTGTATGTATTGCACCTTACTTGTCTTTGTTGAATATAAATGTATTAAAGGTCAGCACCTTGAGATGTGGCATCTCATTTCAATAGGGACCCCATGGCTGCATTTAATTAGTATGGATGAACTGAGATCACCGAGGTTGTTAAATATGTAAAAATATGACATTTCATGTAATAGCCCTTCATCAGACATGAAGAGAGGAAAAACACCCTTGTATAAATATGTAGCTGTAGCTGAGAGCCCACTTCATTGAACATATAGCAAACACTGCACAATTAATATGGCTGTCAGTTAGCTTAACAGGGTACTGTTCTCACTTTTTTATTAATGAGTGTTTCACTAGCAAGGACCACACTGAAAAATCAGTTTATTACAAAAAGCAACACCAGAATCATACAGACACTGCAGGATACCAGGGAGAGACTGCCGATGATGTCTTTCTCCCAGACTTTAGTTTGACCACAGCTTATATAGGGTCAGGAGTTGTGCTCATACCTTCTCCTAACATCTAATCAGCAAATAAGACAGTTGCTTGTCCCTTGAGCTTTCTGATGACCCTGGTAAAGGCCACAAGCTGTAACACATCGGTGTAACAAAGTTGTTTCCTGAACTACAAGTGTTGCTGGAGCTTTTTGGATCTCTTCTGTCCCCTTGAGCCATACATCACTTAGGGCAGGTCATGCATTCTTGGGACACAGGGTCATCAGGGTCATCTTGCAGCTTTCTCATGAAAACATTCCCTAAGAATGTATACTTTTGCATTTCAGGGACCCATGCCAGATACTTCAATAGATAACACTCTACTGCATAAAAAGTCCCTTTCAAAATAAAAGCACAGGATTATTTTACCTTATCCTGCCGATCTACTGAAAGCAAGTCCAAGACCCACTTTTGGGTCACAACCCACCAGTTGAGAGTCACTAGAATACACCATACATCATTACAACAGTTTAGGAAGGGCTCAAATAGAGATCTGAACAGGGTTAAGATGAGGGAGAAGTGATCTTGGTTTGAAAAATATATATTGGCTGTAATATATATATTAATATAGTCTGTAACAATAAAAGAAACTGGTTAATTTTAGCACAGTGGAGGTTTTGGAGGTTTTCTGCTGTTGATGAAAGATATTATGGTTTATGTCAACAAGACGGTAGTTGCAGCAATCTAATCTGAAAACAGATAAGGGCATGAATATTTCTCTTCATGGCCTGATCATAAGATCAAGGTTTGATCTTTGAGACTGTGAGCTGATGAAAGAAATGTGACTGCACAACTGTTTTTATGGGGGGATGAAAAGTGAAGAGCCAATCAAATATAACTTAAGACTCCTGGTGGCTCAGTGCTTGTGAGTTACAATTCAAGGCTGCTGCTGATACAGTGGGGGCAGGGATGGGAACTGATACTGTATTATTAATATCGGGGCCATTACAGACTATTTATATTGATTCAGATCTTCATCTATCACTGTATCAAGTCATGTGGGCATTCAGAGTGGAAAGCATAAAACAGTAGTGTATGTTTCTTGTGTCGACATCAACCACATGACACTCCTATTATTAAGCTTTGTGCTGAAGAGGTGAATGCATCTGTTTATGCAACCTCTTGATTGCTGTTGTTTCCAGCATTACTAGCATCACACAGACACTGACCACATCGGTTTGCTGTCTGTATCTTCTGTGTTGTTGTCTCTGATGGCTGCCTCTGAGGTCAATATGAGTTTATGCTTACAGACAAATGATTCTTAAAGCTATTGGTATCAGTTCGCAACTGGAACTGGGTTTTGATTCCCATTCCTCGGTGGAAGGAGTTATGGAGGCCAAACTGAAATATTTTTGATTTTGATTTAAGTTGAAGAAAATTTTCTTCCATTCAGCTCTCTGGATTGAGGGAGTCCTTTTAAAAATAGACTTTGCAGTGCTGAATGATTTTGGCAGTGTTTGAATAGAAAATTGGTTGGGTCTAAAACTGAACCTTGTGGTACACCACAGGTGAATCAAAGAGGAGTACTATCAGAGAAGTGCCTATGCTGATGTTGGGAGGCTGTAAAGGAGGAAAAGTTGGGAAGATTGTCAGGGCCCATGACTGACAAAAAACAAAACAGCAGATCAGTTTACTGACTTTTGTTGTTGATCTGTAAGATTTATTTTGTCTGCACATAAAAGGCTTGTCTTGTTTTTAATTGTAATGAGTAATATTCAGGCATATTTTGCACAAGTTAACTCCCATAAAATAACATGTACATAAAAGCAGGTACTTTTGAACATTAATTAGAATACATCAGTTTTATTTATGAATTTGTTGTGCTAAATGGCATGCTAAGATATTTGGGTCTTTAGGGAAAAAAAGGCTTCAGAGTGAAAGAAAAATACAATCTGCACTCGTTATGAATCTTTGAAAGGTATACAAGAACATGGACTCAATTTGACAAATTATAGAATTGAAAAAATATTCTGAATGCATGACATGGTCCAAATGCCAGACAGTTAAATATTAGTATATATTTATTTAAAATCCCACCTGGGGAGAGTTAGAAGCTTATATGTGCTTTTAAAAAATAACTAAATGTAATAATGACATGTGACAGTCATATTTATTTATTAATTTGCTTTACAGATGATTAATTTGACAAACTCTTCAGCAAGCAAAAAACTTTTAAGAAGTGAAATAATGTCAGAACTTAATGGCTGTAAACTTAACAAGTTTTTTCTCTTGCAGGAGTGGGTTATGCCACACAGGTGATTGTTGCTCTGCTCAACATCTACTACATCATTGTGTTAGCCTGGGCCATCTTCTACCTGTCCAACTCCTTCACCTGGGACCTGCCCTGGGCCTCCTGCAACAACTCATGGAACACAGGTGAGACAAAGTCCACTAGGCTACACGTTTCATCTGGAAGAACACTGGCCACTTATTATGTATGCCTTGTTAGTACCCGGTTATACCCTTTTTGCTTTTGGGACTGACACAAATTCAACAAGGTGCTGGTGTTGCAACTAAACCAAAAGCACCCAAAGCACAACTCAGCAGTAAAAAAAATCCAAAAAATGATCTTTGTCACACAGAAGGTCAGTCAGGACAAAGGAAGTTTTGATCAGTCAATGTAAAACTTGTGTCAAACATAAGCATGTCAGCATTAGAAGCACTATTGGTTCACATGGTAAAGTAGTACCTGTTTATAAGCACTGGACTGCTTTGTTGTGTTGACATACCTATAAGTCAATGCTGGACACACTGAAGTGACTTTCACCTTTCTTTACTCCTTCATTATTTCATTAATTTATGCTTTTATTATACACAGCGCCTTGAATATCCCTCCATCTTTTGTCTCCTCCATCTCAGTGGTAGCATTGTTTCGTTGGCCTGTGTGTAACTTGGAAACCTTGGAGAAAGCTTGGATTTCTTCACGGGCTGAATGTCTTTTTGTCTGTCCTTCATTCAAGATTCCTGTATGGCATTTCAGAGGGGGAATAGCTCCATCAATCACCATGAGAACACCACCTCTCCTGTCATTGAGTTCTGGGAGTAAGTGCCTTTTTTGTTTGCCTGTGTCCTTGGATGGCCTCACATGCCAACAAAGTATGCAAGATATTCAACTCATCTACTGAAGTCACATATTTATTTTCTTGATTTTACATAATGTGTTGTTTATTTTCAAGATTCAAGGCTGTTTGGAAAATTCTCAAACACTTCCCCTTAAGTTTTTGGAGCACAACATTTGAAACCATATCTGTTAAGTGAATATGGTTTTCTTTTTTAAGCATTTGAGTATTTTGTCCCTCTTTGTGGTGTGTTGCAGGCGAAGAGTGCTGAGAATTTCTGACGGTATTCATCACATTGGCTCACTGAACTGGGACCTGGTCATCTGTTTAGGCATTGCTTGGGTTATCTGCTATTTCTGCATCTGGAAGGGAGTGAAGTCTACTGGAAAGGTAAAAACTCAACTCACGATAGGCTCACAGTCTTAACACAGTTTGAAAGTAGGACTTGGGTATTTCCAGCTACCTAGCAATAGAAACACTCAGAAATTGTGGACATTGACTACGCTGGCTACATAGCAAAAACTAATGGCAAAAACCTGTAAAAAATCCTAACAAGGGCAGAGTTTAATGGCACCTACATCTTGTGGAAGCATCTCCCTACTTTCACGGATACATTTCACACCATGACTGTCAGGAAGAAGACCCAGGTTTCTTAAAGCTATCCCCAAGGAACAACCACTGGGGCAATGAAACACAATAGGTTATGAACCAAAAACGAAAAGCTTTAATCTGATTGTACATTAAAACTTTGAACTAAACCACTGCTACCATGTGGCTGACTCCAAACTTCAACTTTGGGAGGTTTTAGGCCACACACCACAAATAACATAAAACCATTAGGTTGAGGCAAAAAGAGAACTGAGCCTGCTTCTGAACTCATGTATTTATATACTTAAATAGAGGACAGTGCATATTAATGAACATTGACATGTAAATGTGGCAGATTTTAGCCACAGGCAAATTTCCATCTTTAGTCCCCAACAGGTTAATGTAATGTAAATGCACAAGTGTGTACAACCTACAGGTAAATATACTACATAAATCATCAGTGACACGCAGCAGCAAGATGACAAATACACAAAATATGAACATCAATTTACAGGAAATTCACGAGTAAGGACCACACCATCAACAGGGTGAATTTGACAATTATTTATTGCGTACAGTGGATAACAAACAACATAGTAGGTACGTGAAGTGGATAACGGTTTGGGGAAACTTCAATAGCTCCCGGGTACGACAAACCCCCTCTTTAAGGCCCTGAGGAAAGAAGGAAGAAAGAAGTTTTAAATAAGGGGAGGGAGGGAGGGGTGCGTCGAGTGTGTGAAGCAAAAAAGGGAAATGGTCCGTTAGAATTTTTAGGAACACAGGAAGAGGCGTGGTTGAGGTGTGGTCCTGCTCCTGAAATTCTGCTTAAAGCTCAACAATATAACAATGCTGGAGACAAATCATCATAAAAAGACCCTCAGAGAAAGTGCATAAACTGTGCCAAAGAGCTGATATATTACACATCATAGTAAAAGTGCTCATTTCTGATTACACACTTGCCTATGAGTTATATTGCACTGGTTTTGCATAAACAGACATGTTTACGCACAGTATTGCACATGGTTAGCATACATAGATGTAATTATTTATGCAAAATTGCACTTAGGTTACATACAGATATGCATTTATGCATACATATTAAATACAGATGTTTATGGTCACAGATCTGGTTTGTTCAGTTTGAGCCACACCTTCAGAGGACCCTTAAAACATTTTGTGACTGATGGTGGAACACTATGACCAGCTCCTTGAATTTCTGTCCTTAAATTGTTTGTATATCTTAACACATGTGTGCAAAAGTGCTTTTTCACATTCAACACCACAATGAGAGACTCAGAGGTGCACTCACTATCTCTGCTGATGAGACAATGAGTCCACACAGAGCACTTCAACTCAGAAGTATGGATCAGTTACCCTCTCCTGGTCTTAATCAAGACTAATCACTCGTACACACCTGATTCTGCTCGAGCAGACTCTCGGTGCAGGGCCAGCCATATTCATCTGACTCTGCTTAGAGTTAAATGCACAGTGTTTGGCAAACCACATACACCTGAGTCTGCTCTGATTAATTCTTATAAGGGCAAATACATGCATCCTCACAAAGATAAGCTTCTACAGAAAGTTTAGGACAAACCATAATAAGCCTGATCTAATATATAACAAACCTGACATTGCTAGCAGGGTTAATATCAAAAAGTCAGAAAAATGTCTGATCTCACTGCAAACAAATCATTTAAAAGTCCTGGAACTGCATCTGTATTTGGATTACTGCCAAATCTCCATTGAGCCATGACCAACATACTCAGAAAATGTAATCAAAATCTGTTTAAATGTATTGTGCTATTTTGCTCACAGACAGATGGACAAACATACAAACAAGACAGACAAGCAAACAAACAGACTAATGCTGGCAAAAACATACCATCACCTTGGCGAAGGGTTATGAAAAAGAAATCCAGCTCTGTTGCTTGGGAGCATTGTGCTTGAATAGACTTTAGCTGTAGAATGCACACAGAAGAGAGCTTGAGGGGGGTCTACTTTAAAACCAGAAGTGCTCCAAGAGCACACACCTCAGCCAAGGCATTTCTGACATTATCAGCAGCATCATTAACAAAATAGGGAAGACTGCCACATCACAAAATGTTAACAAACTCTGAAAATGTTGACTGCACATCACCAACAAAATCTAATCACTGCTTACTTGTGCCATGAATGACATTCCCAGAAAATGTCATGCTCACAGATGGACAGACAGACAGAAAAACAAAGATACACACAAACAAACAGACAAATGATGGAAAAACAGGGAAACATATTCAAAATTACTTGTATTTTTTAATGATTTCTATTTATACTTGATTTTATTTTTAACCATAATAATTAATATCACATAAACAAAAGAATGACATTGACCATCAAGTAAACAATTTGGTATTGGCAGTAATTATAGAAATATTCATGGCTTTGCAGGATGATAGAAGAAATAGTATGATTCCTTCAAACATTTTGATATATCTAGATGTATATGCTAGAAAAAACAAACAAACAGAAGCATGAATGAAACAACACAAAGACAATTAAACGGAAAGAATTATGAAAAGCAAACCCCACACATTTTAAGATGAAGGAACTTTTGTTGCTCAGATGGTAATTCATTTCTTTAGCTTGGGCATCATTACTGACTTCTGTTTAATTCCAAATCCAGTTTATTGCTTTATTATGTTTTATTTGCTTTACAGTAATTGTATATCCCAGTCTGTTCTAATGTGTGAAGGAAGCACAGAGATTAAGCAGAGAGACTAAATATAACACAAATGCAAGTAATAACAAGTGAAAGCAAATTTTTAATAAACGTAAATTCATCAGGATAAAACCGTGAAAGCAAAGATTGAAGTTAAACTTAGATCACGTGAGACACAATCTCTGACAGAAACAATATTTATATGGATGTATGCATGTGTATGAACATGTCTGTACATTCTGTGAATGATTATTTACATTATTCATAATATTTATTATTCTGTTTTCCATCAGGTGGTTTACTTCACAGCCACCTTTCCATATGCAATGCTGCTGATCCTGCTCATCAGAGGAGTCACCCTGCCAGGAGCCATGAGAGGGATCCATTTCTACCTGTACCCTGACTTGGGCCGGCTATCTGACCCACAAGTAAGCTGAAAGTCTTTTTTCTTTGACTGTTATTTGGCAGGACCGTTTAAAAGGACAGGGAAAGTTTTTATCTAATAACCTTTGCTGTTTTGTTTATTGTTAGGCTGCAGCACTATTGTTAGGCTTGCTAAAGAACAAAGCTTTACTCTTAGCTCTTGATGCCAAATGCTTCTCTCCATGTAGCAGTGTAGCCTAAGCTTCCTTTAATGAGTGCAAAGCAGTCCTTCTGTCAGGGTTTGTGTTACTGGCACACTGTGACCATGCTTCATGCAGCCTGTTTTCCTTCAAACACACTTGTGGTGTCTGCTCAGTTGCTCTGACTCTACACGGTTTGGAGGCCGCATGCTCTGTCTTCTGTATAGATTGATCATTACCTCTTAAGGTGGGCTGTACCATCATAGCATGGCTGCACAAAACTATGGTGGCATCCTGACAAAAATGGAGGAAAAAAATGGCAAGAGCCCCTTTATATCTTTCCATAACAGGAGATCCATTTTCTTTCAAAGATGGTTGAAAGCAGCAAAACATCATCAGAGGAGAGCTTAGGAAGTCATACGGCATCCTGCAACTGACAACAGAGGGGTGTTTCATGATGGCATCAACACCCCCAACACAGAGTGGAAATTATGACTGTTTATTATTTTGTATGAGATTTAGTACATATCAATTAGGAAATTAGTCATTTACTTTTGATACTTAATGGAGAAGGTGTGGGAAGTTTGTACTTCTTTCCACTCACTTTCAAGCATGTAAATGAAATCAGTTGGTGTTGTTTTCTTTTAAGGTGATCTTTGTTTTCCTGCTTTTGTATTATTATTTTGCTACATTTGTAAAAATGTTAATAATATACAAGATGTAATTCTTATATGTTTAAATCATACTACTACTACTGCTACTACTAAGGGAGAAAAGAAGGCTAAAGAAAAAGTAGATCATTTTAGATTTCAGGAGCAGAGGTTAGACCACTGGTTAGACATGCCCTGTGTCTTCATAGTCAAACCCTCATCAGTGCTGAGAGCACCGACCTCCAACTGTGGAGCTGCTGAAGAACAAGAGACTCGGACTTGATCTAAAATTGGGCTGAATTGAGATGATAACTTGTAGTGGACAACCTTAAATGGTGAAAGCCATTCTTGGCCAGATAAATTGTTTCCTCTCATCCTTTTTTGGCTTTGCTTTATAAGCCACTCTCCATGCAACAAACAATAGATGAAAATATGGTAGCTTTTGAGTCATATAGAAAAAACACCTAATTTGGGACTTCAGTGCTGCGTCTTTAAAGTCTTTTGCTAAGAGACATCACCCACAATACATGCCCTGAGGCGTTATTCAAACACTTTATTCTGTTCTCAAATATGTTTCACAACTTGTTTCACAACCTCGGCCAGGTTTCTCTTGTAAAATGTATTTGCTATTCCACAGCGGCTTCAAGTCACTGGAGGATAATGCATATGAGATTATTGGTTCATGAGAATTGCTGCCTCTGCCTGGTGCTGCCCTTATAAACATCCCTTATGTTTCCACTTCAAGCACCAAGAAGAGAGCGTTCTGGTTATAATTCCTCTAGATGTTGGAATTTGCTTTGAGGACAAAAACTGCAGACTCAGTCAGCTGAGTTCTCAGTTACGCTTGGGAGGTTTGTGATACTATTTCAATACATCTTTCTTTTTTCCAGAAAAGATACTTATAGTTGCCCATAAATTCGTCAAATGATCAGTTGCTTACATTCCCAAAATTACTGTGCAAAATTTCCTTGACACAAAACTATGTGCCTTAATAGCATGTTTGCCAAGTCAACTTTCTTATACTTATTACATATTTACACTGCAGTCGTTTTGCTAAACCTTGAGTTAACGCAGAGTTTAGGAATTAGGCATTCAGGCTTTGAGTAGAAGAACATGTAGATTGACCTTCTAGGTGAACCATGTTTTAAAATTGGGTTAGTTGCTGGAGACGTCCCAGCTGACTTCCTGGGAACTGCTTAAGGGCCCTGAAGCAAAGGCACTGAACCCCAAAACTGCTTGGAAGCACTTCTGCTGGAGCAAACATCTCTCCATGAGAGCATGATTGAAGGACCTGTTTGCACATGTTTTTCAGCCTATTTGTGTAAGGTCTGTTTCAACAACAGTGTAAAGAATTGAATTTTTTCATCAGGGATGAATGAAGTATGTCTTCTCTTCTTCTTCAGCAGTTTAAACAGTAGTGCTGTACACATTTTTTTTATATTGTGCTTTGATGATGTGTCCTGCAGAGCATCAGTGACTCTTGAAGAATAAAAAATGGATTTTAAAAGGTTTTAACACGGATTTTTCAACATGTGTTGAACTCTTAGAAAGGGTCTCTCTGCAGCCCCTCTTTTTGGGCTCCTGGGATGAATGCAGGCCCTGTGTGTGCGGGCCAAGACAAGCATGGCTTGTGGAGTTGGTGCCTTTGTGGGATGTTGTGTCCAGTGCTTGTGTTGTTGTTTGGCCCTCTTGTCAATCAGATCCTCAGTGCTGGCTGACAGGTATCTAAACCATGCTCCAGCGCCTTGAGAGCACTCCACCAGAATCCCAAACATAAAGAGAGACCTCATTTGAATTTTGAAGTGGAGATGTGAGTTCAGACTTTGGGAAGAAAAGTACTGCAGAGTTATTGGAGAGACAGGATGAGGTTAGGATATCGATTAAGATTTCAAATTAAGGAGCTGTAGGATGTGATAAGAGAGTTAGCTTGTATTATAAATGGACTTCAGCTGGTTTGAGAGACCTTAAGTCACTGGTGCCAACAAGTGTGCTGCAGATAAACAAATTCATGTACAAGAACAAATAAAAATATTACTTGTTAAACAATGTTTATGTGTCATTTGTATCGAATGCTAATGCTTTTTAGTTTCCTGATCAATTCTTTACACTTTGTTCTGCATGCTTTCCAATCAAGGATGGAAAATTAACAAAGAAGTCAAAGATGTGATTGTGGCTTCCAGGAAATAGAAGATGTCAAAACTGTTGATGAGGACATCTGACAGAGTTTTACCATCAGTTTATATGTTAAGCCCTAGTGTTTATTGTGTCTTTTAAACTATTTTTCCCAACTCATTATCTTGTTTTATTTCATTTTTCACTCAGGTCTGGATGGATGCTGGAACACAGATCTTCTTCTCCTATGCCATCTGTCTGGGTTGCCTCACAGCCCTGGGAAGCTACAACAAATATAACAATAACTGCTACAGGTGATCGTAGTTTAACAGTGTTCAAAACTCATTTTTTATGTCTACACATGCACGCTGTTTCTATATTTTCATCAGGTTTAACTGCTGAAAAGTTCAGTGCCTGTCTGTACAGCTCCTTCTCTGCACTTCTATATTGTTACCTCAGCAAAGGAGTTATGTTTTTGCCGCCGTGTGTTTATCTGGTTGTTCACAAGATTATGCAAAGCTACTGGACAGAGTTTGTTAAGATTTTTCAGGAGATGATAGCCCAACTTAAAAATAATTCGATTTTGGTGGTGATCCAGATAAATAGGCTACCATCGACAAACAATGTTTTTTGTTTAATAACTGTCTAACTAATAATGATATGAACATGATTAAGTTCTAGGTGAAGATTTTCAGGGCCAAGGAATCACTTTATGATGGTAACTTTATCATTGAACTATTAGTTATATTTGTAACAGCAATATGTGAGCTACCTTGGTGGAGGTTTACAGTCTGGAGTGATTTCTAGTTGGGTTGTTTTTGTTTCTTTTTGTGCATATTGAGTATATTGTATATTTTACATATTTACATATTTTTGATATATACCTAAGCCAATTTTGCAATTTTTTTAACCTATTTTTAAACTTCATTTTATTCCTCTTCACTCTTATTTTTATTCTGATTGTATGTTGATTGTTTTAGTCCCAATTTACCAGGTAAAATGTCTTGTATTTGCAAATGTACTTGGCAATAAATACAATTCTGATTCTGCCAACTGTTTTCATAGATATTAAATTCAAATTAAAACCATGTTCTGTGCTGCTCTTCTCACCTTTACATGTAGCTCTCTCTCATAATTTCATCTGCTCCTCTCTTTGTCACTTTCAGGGATTGCCTGTCCCTTTGTTTCTTGAACAGTGGAACCAGTTTTGTTGCAGGTTTCGCCATCTTCTCCATCCTGGGCTTCATGTCCTATGAACAGAATGTGCCCATCTCAGAAGTGGCTGAATCTGGTTGGTGACTTCTTCTTCCCCACAATTCACTCATGTTTGATTATTGATGTTGTAGTTTCATTAGTCAGCATTTAAAAAGTTGTGTATTTTTCATCTCGATATTGAGCACATGACATAAGACAATGTGAATTATACACAAGTGAGGGTTTAGATTTGGTTTTCCCATATCATAGTAATTAATGCTGCCACACTTAGACCTTTGGTTTGACTGTTTAAAAGATCCAGTTTTTTCTTCTTCATCCTACCCTTTTATAAAAAAGACTCTGTCCTCATACCACAAACAACTTAAAAGCCCGAAATCTGTAACCCTCCCCACATTGGAAAAGGCTCTAATTGTTCTTGCATCTTGCATTGGTTGTGTATGATTTTATCTAGGATGAACAATATTTTATTTTAGTGTGAACATGACATTTTAAAACTATTTTCACTCAGGTCCAGGTCTGGCTTTCATAGCCTACCCTCGTGCTGTGTCCATGATGCCGTTCTCCCCTCTGTGGGCCTGCTGCTTCTTTGTCATGATTGTCTTTCTGGGACTGGACAGTCAGGTGAGGCAAACATGAGCTCTTCAGAAACGCAAAATTTAAATCTATAAAAACAGAGATTGTATTTTTAAGCATTGATAACCGCACATAGACACCCACATACAAGGACGAACACTTTTAATAAAGTATCTGCATGTTCAATGTTTCTTCAATGTTCAGTTTGTGTGCGTGGAGAGCCTGGTGACAGCCATGGTGGACATGTATCCCTCCACCTTCAGGCGTAAAAACCGCAGGGAGCTCTTCATACTGGCTTTGGCTGTGCTGTCCTTCCTCCTGGGGCTCGTCATGTTGACAGAGGTTTGTCTCAGTAACTAAACTTAATAATCTACCCATCCATCCATCCATCTATCTATCTATCTATCTATCTATCTATCTATCTATCTATCTATCTATCTATCTATCTATCTATCTATCTATCTATCTATCTATCTATCTATCTATCTATCTATCTATCTATCTATCTATCCCCTCCACCCGTCTGTCTGTTGATTGGTCTATTTATCTGTCACTTCATCTGTCCATCTCTCTCTCTCTCTATCCCTCTTTCTGTCCGTCTATCTATCATATGTTTGATGATTTAACATAATTCTTGAGCAGATGCAGCTTTGTGAATCAGTTTTAACGTCCCAGGCTCATTTGTCTGTCATCAGCACTCAGGCAGTTTCTCTTGAATCCCTCTCTTTGTTCCATCAGCTACAGGCTCTATATTATTATTTAGCAAATATTTGACCTTACTAGAGTTTCCTCGAATCCTCATCAGCGTTGAACCCATGTCTGTTTCCACAGGGTGGCATGTACATCTTCCAGCTCTTTGACTACTATGCAGCGAGCGGGATGTGCCTGCTCTTTGTGGCCATTTTCGAGACTGTTTGCATTGCGTGGATTTATGGTGAGTGTGTTAGCCACGCTATTCAGCTGCAAACGTTGAAAGTAATGACAAAAGCTTTATTCTCACTATGAACTGTTCACCCATGCCTGAGTGCCCTCCACGCTCAGCCAATCACTGACAAGGAAATTAAGCCCACTGACAACAAAAGCACAGCTTAAGGGGGTGATTTTACAGCAGGGGTGAGAGAGTGCAAAGATATTGTCCTCACGTGAGGGTACAATGAGGGTCATAGCATTTCCCCCCAGCATAAGTTGAAGAAGCTTTCTGAAAAGCATTGAAGTAACAGTGAGGTGTTTCAGTAATAATGTGCTCAAGCTGCTGGACATTTAAGAGCACTTTTTTCTGTCTAGAAAGGGAACCCTCTCAGTCTGATGAATTAAGTAGTTATTTGTTTCAGCATATCACTGTGACATATGTAAAAATATGTGTTTAAAATAATAGAGCACACAGGGCAGCAGTTTTTCCTGATATACATTAAGTTAAGTGTTAAAGATATAATAATACTAATATTTATAATAGTAATCATATATTTTATTTTCGGGCACTATGTATATATATATACACAAATTTAAAGCACAAAAAAAATGAGCAGTGAATAAAAGTTCAATATCCAAACAGTCAGACTGAGTATGGGATCTTAAAAAGATGGATTTATTATTAGGATTTCAAGATAGTGGGACAGTGTGAGAGACAATATTTACTATTAAAGTAACTATTATTTTAGTTTATTGCTAAGTTTTGATTTCATTCAGAGCAACCATTTCTGAACTTAAATACACTGAAACCTGAAGATTTTATACAGTCTTTCAAAACCTTCAACCATAACATGAAGCTCAAAGTATTTTCTGCCTTTTTTTTCTATTTTATTGACATGTAGATTAAATATCCCAGGTATTTTCAAGCTCAGGGAGATTAAACCGGGAATTCAGCATTTTTAGGATCATTTATAAGGTGAAATCAACAAAGCTGATGGTTTTTATTTATTTTAAATGACCTCTTGCGGCCCACATTACCTCTGTGACTCCAGGTCACACTTTGGGAGGTGCTGACATAGAGTATCATATTAAACTTGTTTTGGATATCACAGTATAAAATTAAGTACTGCTACAGTACCAGTTGATGAAAAGATTACCTTTTTCTTTTGTTGATTTTTTTATTTTTGTATACACAGTACACAAATACAATTTTAAAGCAGTGAATTCTGTATTTAACACAATATTTAACCAATATAATGACTTTGAAGTGTACCCAAACTTGTTTCCAGCACTGTTTTAAAAGGTGTTAAATTACACAAACTTAAACTCTCAAATCAAACCTTATATTATACTTGCAGAGGATTAATTTCTGTCAATAATGAAGATGTTTCATGAAACTGAAACTGAGTAATTCTTGGCCCTGATGGTTGTAAGATTCTGAGATAGATTTGTATCCTCTCTCCTTAATTACAGGTGCAGACCGTTTCTATGACAACATAGAGGACATGATTGGTTATAGGCCCAGCCCTATCATCAAATACTGCTGGCTTTTCTTCACCCCTGCCACGTGCTTTGTGAGTAACATTCTCTATATGAATCTGTTTGTGATACAACCCTGAAAGATCAGCGGCCTCTGCTGGTCAATGTTGATAATGTGTTTAAATATCCAGCATGCCTGAAATCAACAAAAGGAGTATTTATTCAACTCCTAAACAGCAAAAGAGTATATGATAGAGGAACATTATGAGATATTAATTAATCAGTAACTCTTGTTTGTGTTAAGAGTGAAGTTTAGTCCAATGTTCCTCAAAGTGGGTTTCTTGACCCACTTGAAGGTCACCAGGAGGCACAAGGGGCGTCACAGAAAATGGGGGAAACAGTGTCAGTGTTGATTTAAGTAAACTTCAGATTGTACAGAACAGTGCCGCCAGACTTCTGACAAGGACATCTCTGTTTTAGCTTCATTCCACTGGTTGCCAGTTTATTTCAAAACTAATTTAGAAATTCTACTTCTAACTTTCTCAGCCCTTCGTTGTCCAGCACCTGAATACTTTCGTGAGTCACTGATGCCATAATGCCCAAGACAGCCTCTGAGATCAGCTGCATCGGGCCTGCATCGCAGCTCTTGTTGTCTTCTCTTCATATTTGGTCAAAAGAAACTGTTTCTGCTTCAAAATCTGGTTTCAAAAATAATTTTTATAGACTTGCCTTTCCTACAGAAATTTAGAATAGAATAGAATAAACCTTTATTCGTCCCACGTGGGGAAATTTACAGTGTTACAAAAAATAGACTTCAGTATAAAAAATATCAGCATGTACCTTACTCTACCTATATAAGACATAAAATATAAAAAATATAAAATATAAAAATATACAAAGGGCTTGCAAACAAAACTGAAAGCAAATCCTATAAAGATTATGCACACATTTACTGAGTAATAGCACGTGGGATAAGTGATTGTACATGGGTGTACTTCCACACTGTAATTGCACAACTTAATATCATCAGGGCTTTGTCAAAATTATTTTAATATTATTTTATGGCTTATACCAATATTTTGTGATAGATTTTTTTCTTAATTTCTTAATAAACTGTATGTGTGTATCTCACTGCGGTGTTTTTTTATTTTAGGATTGTTATTTATGTAAAGCACATTGTGCCTCGTCTTATAATGTTTTATAAATAAATATTATTATAGGGGAGATTAAAAATTAACCTATGACATTTAGAAATAAGTCTTTTGAGTTGTTATTAATCACCGAGTTTCAATATTTGTATCAACTTTTTATAACAATCCTAGAATTTTAAAAAGAAACACTGCTCCAAGCTGGCTCGGTGGGGGGAAAGAAAGTAACATAAAATAAATCAAATTTTAAATGGTTTAAATTAAAGTTATCTATTGTAAAAGAAAAATGGAGCAAGGATAACAAGCTGAGGTTGAAAAGGTGCAACTAAGAAATACTAATAAAAAAAATAAAACACTCACGATCTGAAATTTGAATTCAAATTGGAAAGTGTTTTCTGTGCTTAATGAAAAAAATATCAGAACCTGCTTACAGACATAGAAACGGACAAATAAGTAAAATATGATGAAAAATTAAATTAGTTTAAAATGGACTTCCACCTGACAATGTTGGTATAAGAAGTTTGACAAGTGTTTGCTCTCAGTCATGATAATATAAAAAGACTTTTTTTGATGTTTTCCCGAGGGTACCTGCATAGTACTAATGCTATATGAGTTCTTAGCTTGGACATGTTTTAAATCATCCATTTAGATCAATGAAACATTTCTTCTTCTGTTTCAGGGGACCTTTGCCTTCGCCCTGATCAAGTACTCACCTCTGAAGTACAACAATGAGTACGTGTATCCCTGGTGGGGTAACGGGATTGGATGGATCCTGGCTTTATCCTCCATGATGTGTATCCCTCTCTGGATAGCAGCAAAGCTGCGTTACACATCTGGAACCCTGAGAGAGGTAAAGTTAAACTGCCAAAAGGATCCTTTGAAACGAAAAATAATCCAACATCACAGTGTTAGAGACAGTCAAGGATGGAGGCATCATGTTTTCAGGCTGTCATCAGTCAGGCTGCATGGTCAGATCTCTGGAAGCTCCAATTTCCACTCTGACCCAATGATATTAGGTTATAGGCCATTGGGCCTTTTTGTCCTTGCTGTTGTGTTGTCATTATCTCAAGAACCACTGAGACATTTTCTTCAACTTTCTTAGCAAGGGTCCACTCTGATTTACAGGTGAAGTGAAAGGAAGTCATCGGTCAGATCTTATGTTTGTTCTTTGCGTGTGAATTTGATCCTTTAAAATGTTTTGAAGGGTGTTTTGTAAGCTGTAAACAAGTGCTCACGTTGACTCATTAAAATATACACTATATTGCCAAAAGTATTCGCTCACCCATCCAAATAATCAGAATCAGGTGTTCCAATCACTTCCATGGCCACAGGTGTATAAAATCAATCACCTATAGGCATGTAGACTGCTTTTACAAACATTTGTAAAGAATGGGTCGCTCTCAGGAGCTCAGTGAATTCCAGCATGGAACTGTCATAGGATGCCACCTGTGCAACAAATCAGGTCATGAAATTTCCTCTCTCCTAAATATCACGACTGACTTGCTGATGGAGCGGGGTCAGTGCGAAGAGGTCGCCAACTTTCTGCAGAGTCAATCGCTACAGACCTCCAAACTTCATGTGGCCTTCAGATTAGCTCAAGAATAGTGCACAGAGAGCTTCATGGATGGGTTTCCATGGCCGAGCAGCTGCATCCAAGCCTCACATCATCAAGTGTAATGCAAAGCGCCGGATGCAGTGGTGTAAAGCACACTGCCACTAGACTCTAGAGCAGTGGAGATGCGTTCTCTGGAGTGACGAATCAGGCTTCTCATTCATGGCAATCTGATGGATGAGTCTGGGTTTGGCGGTGGAGGGCGGATTATGGTGTGGGGTTGTTTTGCAGGAGTTGGGCTTGGCCCCTTAGTTCCAGTGATAGGAACTCTGAATGCTTCAGCACACCAAGACATTTTAGACAATTCCATGTTTCCAACTTTGTGGGAACAGTTTGGAGCTGGCCCCTTCCTTTCCCAACATGACTGAACACCAGTACACAAAGCAGGTTCATAAAGACATGGATGACAAAGTCTGGTATGAATTAAATTGACTGGCCTACACAGAGTCCTGACCTCAACCAGATAGAACACCTTTGGGATGAATTAAAGTGGAGACTGAGAGCCAGGCCTTCTCATTCAACATCAGTGTGTGACCTCACAAATGTGCTTCTGGAAGAATGGTCAAAATTCCCATAGACACTCCTAAACCTTGTGGACAGCCTTCCCAGAGGGTCGAAGCTGTTATAGCTGCAAAGGGTGGACTGACGTCATATTGATCCCTATGGATTAGGAATGGGATGTCACTTAAGTTCATATGCGAGTCAAGGCAGGTGAGAGAATACTTTTGGAAATACAGGTCTATAAATTGTATTTGTCTGAAAAGAATGGAGTGGTAAAGCGGTACTGGTTTGGTGGAGTGGTAAGCAACCAGGCATGGCCCATATACATGCTTCTGCCTACCAATTGTCTCTCTCCTCACAATAAAGGAACAAAAGCCCCCAAAAAAACTACACAAGAGAGGAGGGGAAAGAAGTACCCAGATATTTTAGATAATTTAATTTGTTTTTCAGTTTATCAAAAATAAAGGTGATCATGTCTCACCTGTTTTTTCTTCCAGCGCCTCGCTCTATTGACAACTCCCTCCCCCGATTTACCGAAGACGAAGCAGGACCAGGAGAAGCTGCTGGCCATCTACTCAGCGGACGGGGACAGCCTCCGTCAGAGATCAGCTCCCACTAAAGATGGATACTTCCCCGTTGATGAGAAGGAGTCTCACTGTTAGAGAGAATAACCTGTCCCAACTGTTTCCTCAGCATTACCTCACAAGAGAAGATGTCAGAAGAGACACAACCCAGACCGAGGAGTCTGTCCTGTACCTGCTGCTGGAGTTTACCCCTCCATACACCGCCTTTGACACAAAGGCTGACAGCACCAGTATTCCTACTTACAGACATTAATCTTGTTTTTTCTTATTTGAGTGGCAGAATCATTTGTATATTTGACAAAAATGTCCATTGTTGAGACACAGTGGCTCAGAATTTACAATTGATTGTTTCTGCTTTCTAAGGAAGCATCTTTGTTTTTGTTACGGACATCTCTAATGTTCAGTTAGTCTTGATATTCTGGTCACTTCACTGGTTCTAACATCAGCAAATGGAGCACACAGGAAGCGTACAGATCACTGAAGTTCACTGAAATGTAAGATGAGTGTGTTTAATGCACCTCTGCACTCTTCGGAGTGTTGGTACTGTCGAAGGGAATCATCATCTCAGGAGGTTCATTTTTTAATAAAATAGTCTTTAAAGGGTAAAATAGCCACAAATTCTCAACAGAGTAAGGAGCTGGATTACCTTTAGCTGACTGACCTCAACTCACACACCAACTTTTGTTTTTATATTCAGATAAATGTTGCTGTGTTTATCACTTAGTATTACATTTTTTGTTTTGCAGGGTGGCATAATATGTGCATGTTGTCTTCTACAAATCTTCAAGGGTTAGTTTGGGTTTTTTGAAATGGGGTTGCTCAAGGCCCATGGCACTGATGAATATGAGAGCCAATAAAGGAACTTCTGAGACTGGAGGAGCAGGATAGATCACAAATTTCATGGTGGTGCAGATGCATGAACTGTGAGCCCATCCCGGCAAACCCAGATGCCTGCTGCTGCCACAAGTGGGAATCAAGCTTTCAAACTGCTGTCATGTGTCACTTCAGACACAACGCTCTGTCACTGCCAAATTTAGTAATTGATACTGTTTTGTGTTTAAGTGACCGCTACCTGGCTGCAGCACTGACCTGATCAATGAGGGAAGTTTTTTACATCACATTAAGTTCCAAGCACAGAGGCTTGATCGAGTTAAGAATCTTACTGTACAGTATTGTTGAGCAAACATAGTTTTTTTAGGTAGTTTTAACCTGTAAGTGAGTTCATTGCGAGGCTTTCGGTGCCTTTCTGTTATGTACTGCAAAAGTCCTCCCCTGGATACCTCCACCCAGGGACAAAGCTCACAAGGTCCTTTACTGGTACTTATATTTACTAGCCTCATGAGCTTCTAGCAATACCACCTCAAGAACCTCAAATTAACCCTTAAACAAGACCTCTCGAGAGTGGTGCAGGGGTGCCAACACCAAAGTTAGCATTGTGCTGGTTTCCTTGACGAAATACCTGTGGGATTTCTCAAATGTTGTCTTGGTTACTTGTTGATAACAAGGTCTGCGGTGAAGAGAAGTTCATGAAATCATTATGACAATCTTCAAGAACAACCATATTTTTCGCAATTTATTTAACGTAAATGTCATCAATGGGAGTAAAAAGCTTTGTCAAGCTATTATGTTACTAAAACATGGCAGCTACAAGACTTTGAACACATAGTATCACATATAACCTCTTAATTTAGAATAATCTCTTTATCAAATAATCTGAGCAAGATGGTGCCCATGTCTTTGGCTATCAAGTATGTTATTGTTTATTTAAAAAATTATCAGAGATTATTGCATTTGGACATAGTTGTAGGCCTCATTTAGCAGTTTGTTAGCAACTAACCATTAAAAAACACAACAAGGCATTAAAATTCAAAAGCAGGATCATGTTAGATTTTATGTTGTAAAGCTAAATGCTTGAATCTTGTATGGATGTCTTCATCAAGACATCATTTCAGGCATTTTATTGAGAAAGCTGTTCTAAATCCCATAGACTTCCAACCTTGGGAACCATGAGGACTAAAATACTAAGTCACTTTTGTGTTTCATTCCTGCACCCCTCCATTTAGTGCACTGTGCCTCATTACTCTGCCTCATGTATTGCACTGTATGAAATTACACATAAATTGCCTGGAGGAGACAGCTGTGCCATTAAGCCTGACTGAACAGGGCAGGGACAAATTTACTTTTCGGATTGTTTCTGTTGTAAGATAATGAACAACACTTTGAACTTCTTTAAATTTGGATGATTTATCACCTGTTAAAATAAACCTGTTCTCTTTTATTGCTGATAGGAACCATTTCTAAACGTATAACTTTTATATGTTGATTTTTAAGAGTGAAAGAAAAATACCTTTAATTGAAGACATATTGTAAATTTATATTCATTTGTGTTTTGTAGCATGAATTTCATTATTCAATACATGAATGTTCAGACCTAAACTTGTTTGTCTGTTTTAATTTTACCTTTAAGCTCTGCAATTTTCATCTGGGTGAAGTTTGTTGATTAAAAGAAGTGCAACTGTTTTCAAACCAACATCTTTATGTCAAAGGGATATTTTTTAAAGTGGAGTTGTTGAGGTACACGTGGCCCCTTTCTCCATGAAACTTAGAGTTTTCGGTGAAAATATAATTCAGTGTAGTAGAATAAATAGGACGGCACTGTGGCGCAGCAGCTGCCTCACTGCAAGAAGGTCTCTGATTGTGGGTCGGTCAGTGCCTTTCTGAGTGAAGTTTGCATGTTCCAGTGTCAGCTGGGATACGCTCCACCCATCTCAACCCCGAAAAGAATAAGCAAGATAGATAATAAATGGAGTAGATAATCTACATATAAAGATTAATTTGCAATGTAGTGATATCATAACGTTGCGTAGCAGCTAGATCTGCCTGTCTAATTGTCTGTAATCAGGAAGATCCACCTTGCCAAGAGCCAGTCTGCAGGGATTGTACTCGACCCAAAGCGGCACAGCCAATCAGAGTCCTTTAACTTCCAAACTAAAAAACAAATTTGCAACAAGTTATTTGTTGGTAAAATTGTTTTCCTTCCACTTCATTTAGGAACATTTCAGGTTTTTGTTTTTCAGATTACCCTATCGAGAAGCAGATATGTGGTCAATTCACTGGTTGGCTTACCTGTTAAGGGTTATCCTGGGAGTGAATGGAGTTCTTTCATTTCTGCAATAAGAATTTTGTTTTTCTTATGAAAACATCACAAAGAGCAAAATTTAGATATTTAATGGCTGACCCAGTTTTCTGAGAAATCTAAGATACATTTTTCAATCATCTAATTTATTAGATGCCGGAGCGTCACACGTCATCAAATCAATGAAGTCGGGGGGGAATGTCATCGCTGATTGGCTGCCGTGGCACAGCATCACGGGAATTTGCGTTGAAAGTTCAATATTTTCAACTCGAGCGTAGAGGTGTTCGACGCCCCAAATGTGCCAGACGCTCCAGACGTGCTGCGCCAAACGCGTCCAACGCGCCGCACGGGGCGAATCTGTGTCCAAACGCATCTTAGCATTGACTTTGTATGTAATCTCGATGCGCGTCTTTGCGAATTTGCGTCTGGTGTGGCCATAGCATAAGGCTTCCACTGATGCCATGAATTAACTTGGCATCTTACACAAGCTTATCACCCTGATTTCAGCCTCCACTCAGAGATGGGCCATACTGAAAAAACATGTGGGCATCACTTTGAAGATGTGGACTGACACAAGGTGGGAAAGTAAAGTGAAGAGTGTTGACCCCCCGAGACATCAGGGAGCTGCTCTGAAAGAGAGGCACTGATTGAGGTGAGAGATCACACTAAAGACCCCGCCATTAAGGCTGAGGCCCAGTCCTTGTCACAGGAGGTGGGATCCTACCGCTTCAGCATCTGTACAGTGGTGTGGTATGACATCTTGAGCCAGATACACCACGTGAGCAAGTTGATGCAGTCTACCAGCCTGCAAGTTGATGCAGCAGTCAGTCCTCTCAATGGGATTGAGAAAGATATTTAAAGCTACAGGGTAACAGGCTTTGTGACAGCACAGATGTCAGCCAAGGATATTTGTGAAGAAATGAATGTTGAGGCTGTTCTGCAACAGAAGAGACTGAGGTCCACAAAGCGTCACTTCTCCCATTAGACATTTGATGAGCCTCTAAGTGATGCTCTGAAGAAGCTGGAGGTGACATTTTTCAATGTTGTTGTTGATGCTACAGCTTCAGCTGTTCAGGAAAGATTCTCCACACTGCAGAATGTGAGAGAGAAGTTTGGAGAGCTCTCTAATTTCAGAAACCTCCCAGACAAAGAGCTCCAAAAAGAATGTGAGACCCTGCAAACTACACTGTACTTTAAGGGACACTCAGATGTAGATGGCAGAGGGCTTGTGCGGGAGCTGAAGAACTTCCCTGACCTCCCATCAATGTCCATGACTCTACCTCAGCTGCTGACTTTCATCCATGAGAAAGAACTTGCAGAAATCTACCCTAATCTGTGGACTGCACTCAGAATTGGTTTAATCCTTCCAGTGACAGTAGCTGAAGCAGAGAGGAGTTTTTCCAAGCTGAGGGTTATTAAAACATACTTGAGGTCCACTATGGGTGTTGGTGGAGCAGTTGGATAGTGCGCTTGGTAAGTTATTGTGAGGTTGCAGGTTCAAGCCCAGCTCTGGGCGACACATGGTGATGTGTCCTTGAGCAAGACACTTAACCCCAAGTTGCTCCCACTGCTGCATCAGTGGTGTGTAAACGGGCATGAAAGGGCGTGAATGTGTTCGAGATACTGATGGATAACTAACATACAAATTCAAAACCATCATTGAGTGAATGTGAGAGTGAGTGGGTGTGAATGGATACGTGTGACCTGCGGTGTAAAGCAGCTTTGAGTAGTCAAAATACTAGAAAGGCGCTATATAAGCTCAAGTCCATTTGCTATTTACCATTTACTATGTCACAGGAGCGTCTCTCTGGCCTTGTCATCATCAGCATCAATCATGCAGTTGCACAACAGATTTTATTTATTGATCTGGTTCTTTCTCTGTTGTTGTTTAATTTTTGTATTTAAGTGTGTGTGTGTGTTTTTTTTTTTTTGGGGGGGGGGGGGGGGCTGTCTCTGATTCGGTCCCACAATTCTCCGCAGCAACAGCATTTATACAGCATACAAATTATCAGCCGTTCAGGAAAGATTCGACATCCGACTGCTTCCAAATTCAACAGAATAATAACAACAAAGCACGCAGACAATGCAAGTTACCACTGCTGTTCCATACTTTCAAAAGTCTACCAAAACCTACCTTAACTTTCCAGTAGTCTGATTCTTTGTAGAATCTGATGCTGATTATGTTTTTAACATGGTTCAGCATTAATAATATGTACACCATTAGATTGTGGTCTTGACAGTTTATGCCCTTCTCTCATTCGGTTACCATTTTTTTCATGCACTGATTGATATTCATGTTGATAATGAGAGGACAAATTTATTTAAATCCTCACTTCCAACATTGGTTATGCAGATGTAGTTTTTACCAGGTTATTATGTTCAATGTTGTCTGAAAGGAACAACATTGTCATGATACATGAGCACTTCTATGATGCGTCTTTTGTAGTCCATCTTGGGAAAACTGTAGTTTCAACGCAGCAGTAACATCCACCGTAACATGATGACGTAGCGTTGTGAAAGTGTTGTTGGATTCTCTCTGCATGGCAGTTTTCCTTTCCGGAGTCCTTCTGAATTCTCCTTCTTCCTTTCCTTAACCTCATGATGTTTTTCATCAAGGAAAGTAGATAGGAAAGGGCTTAGGAGGCCACTATTTGACCCTAGCCTAAGACTGGTTAAAAGATGGCAAGTAGCATGCAGATGGCAAGATTAGATAAAGTTAAATACTATAATTAAAGCAGTAAACTATCTTTTTGTTCTAAAAATGAGTTATATTTCAGTACAGGTCAACATAAAATATTCTGTGCAGTTTGATGAATTAAAGTGAAATGTATTAAATAACCGACATGCTAAAAGATAAAAATGCACTAGTATGACATGACACATAAAACAGAGAGGTGGATCTGGTGTGACATTATACAGTACATTATGGTTCAATGATTTGGTGCAGGACAGAAATTAAAGAGCAGCAAACAGTTACAACAAGAATACAAATTGTTATGAGGAGAATAAATGTAAATCTTGGGATGAATTTAGACTAATTTGATAATACTTTTAATTTGATTTTTTTCCAGGTTGACAATGATAACATTTGTTTTTTAATTAATCTAATACAATTTATATTTAAGCTTTAGCATTAAATCCATGCATAAACACGTTTTACTTGACTTTTAGGGTTCAGCTCTTCTCCAGAGTTCACCAGCTCACAGGAACATCATCATCTTTGTTGTTGTTTCTGTGACATTAAGCTGAGCTCCTTCGTCACTCAGGTATGTGTGTCAGATTTCACTCACCTGGCGGTGTCTCCCTCAGGCTTATGCTCGCTGGGATATTGTTGTTGTCCTTCTGTCTCTCTCTGCAGGCGTCAGGATGGGCAGCGGGGCGTCCGTCAGTGAGGGTTCCCGTCCAGAGAGACTTGAAGCTGAGGAGGCTGAACGAGAACCTCCACGAGCCCCCACACCTGTAGGACGGAGCGACACCACGCTGCAGGTACACGGTTATTTCATCTTATTTTATATCAAGCAGGAGACATTTAACATCACCAGAACATGATGGATTAATCTAATTAGATTAAATTAAAGAGCAATGGGATGGAGGATTTGGGATACCTTTTGTGTTATTGTTTTTTGCATTACAAAAGTTTTTAAAAGACTATTTGTTTAGTATTATTTTCTCTTTACATGCTCCAAATGATAAATAAATAAATGTTTCATGATCATGATTTCATTGTTGTTGCCATATAAGCTTTTATAATAAGCACATCGCAACAGCCTGAGTTTATGACAGCAATCTATATTTATTATTTTAATATGATCAATCAAAGTTTCATGGCATAAAAGCCCTCCACTCACACTTTCTGGTGTCATTAGAAAAGGCTTCCTTTAAGCCACTTTCTTGAAATACTTTGTGCCAGTAAAACAGAGAGGAAAATCATTCCTAGAGTTCCTTTAGGTTCATGAAAATCATGTTGCAATTTCATGTTCTTTTAACACAAGACAAAAAAACAAAAAGCCCAGACACATAAAAGCTTCTAATTTGGGACTTGGGCTTTCCAAGAGCCACTCTCCCCATAGCAAAACTATGGAAGAGAGTGGCCAAAATCTCCAGAAAACTTGCTCTCTACAGTGGAGAGCGACATCACTCAGAGTGAGGGGGACTCAGGAATTGAACCTGAAAAGGTCCCGAGCAATTGCAATAACACCAAAATGATATATAGGATGGGAACATTTTTTTCACAGGAAGCGGGTCGTGGGTCCTGGGCCTCATATAAACCAAATGTTGAAGCCCTAACTGTTTTGAAAAATAACCCAGCTGTTACTCCTAAAGTCCGTGAAGATCTCCCATTGACAGCCATTGTAATATGAAACCTTCTCCTTTGGGAATGACTGTTTTTAAATTGAGGTAACTCTGTCATTTCTCACACTATCTTCATAAAAAATTACATATTCATGATCTCAAGACTTATCCGGCGCTCACTATGTGTTTACTGTTCACGTAGCTCGTACAGTTTGTGAGAAATAATTCGTTGTTCAACACCATTGAAGAAGCAGGAAAAAAGCATTAAAAGAAACCCCCACTGTGGGGACTAATGGGCATAAATATGCTTAAATGTTTGTCTCAAACTAGAATTTTTTGGTAAAAGACAAATAAATTTTTTTCTTTAAAAAAAAACAGTTTAAAACACAGCTTCTGTCCTAGCCATTGTTTTACTGCCGCAATGTATTCTGAGTCTGGTAGCAGCTAATGGATAGGACTATTTAGTCAGTATGATTAAGTGAAATACTGCTTCGTTTGCTATCATCTGTTGCTGGATTGGAGAGGTCAGCGAGGATTGCTGCTGGACAGCTTCTGCTATACTTGGAAAACAGCTGACTTCATCGAACTGTGTCACATGTAACCTTATTTGGAGCTGTGCTGGAGCTGAACAGCTGGGGCTGCCGAGCTAGGGGCTTGGAGCAGCTGGGGCTGTTGGAGCCGAGCTGAGGCTGTGGAGCTGAGCTGGGGCTGTTGGAGCCAGGCTGGGGCTGTAGGAGCCGAGCTAGGGCTATTGGAGCCGAGCTGGGGCTGTTGGAGCCGAGCTGAGGCTGTTGGAGCCAGGCTGGGGCTGTAGGAGCCGAGCTAGGGCTATTGGAGCCGAGCTGGGGCTGTTGGAGCCAGGCTGGGGCTGTAGGAGCCGAGCTAGGGCTATTGGAGCCGAGCTGGGGCTGTTGGAGCCGAGCTGAGGCTGTGGAGCTGAGCTGGGGCTGTTGTAGCCAAGATGGGGCTGTTGGAGCCGAGCTGGGGCTGTAGATGCCGAGCTGGAGCTGATGGAGCCGAGCTGGACCTGTGCTGGAGCAGCTGGAGCTGTGGTGGAGCAGCTGGAGCTGTGGTGGAGCAGGTGGAGCTGTGCTTGCACTGCTGGAGCAGCTGGAGCCGTGCTGAAGCAGCTGGATTTGCTTGAGCTGCTGAAGCTGGAGCTGAGCCATTGTAGTGGACAAAGAAAAAGAAATAGATCTACATTAACTTTTATTTAGAATCCAATCAAACAGGTCTATGTGACACACACAAACATGAGCAGATCTTTTTATAAAACATTTATTGTATTGGCATTCATGCTATTGAAACATTTTCTTTTAAATCATTAACATTTGAAAGGTCAGAGTTCTCTACATACCATAAGGGGTAGGCATTGTCATTTAACCTGTTCAGCCCCTTTTTAAGCCTTGTGGTAGAAAATGACATGCTCAAAAAGAAAAGAGTGTTCTGCAACCACAAGGTCTATTTTGCTGTTATAATAAAAGTAACACTTGAGAGATCTGCACTGATGTGGAATTATCAGCATATTTGTTACTGGTGGGGGTGTCCCAGAAAACTTTTTCACCCCTGATACAATACTGATATTGCATCTTTGAATATTGGCCGATACCAATTTTGATGCAATACAATGTCAGCAGGAATCATGCAGACTTTTATAACTTATTTTGTAGTATGGATATATGTATATATATGTATATATATATATATATATATATATATATATATATATATATATATATATATATATATATATATATATATATATATAAATGTGTGTGTATATATATATATATATGTATGTATGTATGTATGTATATATATATATATATAAATGTGTGTATATATATATATATATATGTGTATGTATATGTATATGTGTGTGTATATATATATATATATATATATATATATATATCCATATATATCCATATATATATATATATTTGATGCAGTGGCAGCTGTAGAACTCTATGAATGAAGGAAAAAATATGTGAACATTACTTCTGTCAAGTTTTAGTCTGATAAAGTAATGCAGAGCAAAGTCAGAGAGGTTTAACTACAGAGTGGTCAGGCCCAATCTTGGCAAACTTTGGCACCATTAGTCCCATTTGAAATTTCTGATATACCAAATTTTATATCTCACTTTTATGTCATTTTTGGTGTTCATGACATACAATTGTGACAGTTCTATCTTCTGCTGCTTATCTGTGGCAGTATTTGACAGTGTATGTATGTATGACACACACACACACACACACACACACACACCTATATATATGTGTGTGTGTGTGTGTGTGTGTAATAAGGACACGGGAGCTCAGTTTTAACAGGACCTCCACTTATAAAAGGTTTGGAGACATCAGTCTGGTAGGGATTGGAAACACCACCAGGAACATCAAGAAGAAATCTCAAAGTCAGGTGCCAGGTGATGGTCATCAGCTTATCAGTCCACACATGAGTAAAACACATGAATAAAGTCAATTGCCATCTCTACAGTGTTACCTAACTATTTCTAACTATTAAAAAGTCTGAGGAAGAGCGGTTCTGCTCGAAACGTCACTTTCTAATAAATAATTTTGGGAGCTATTTTTTGGTGTGCGGATCGCTTTACTCATTTTCATTACCTAACTATTTCACCATATCATTGTCCAGCTGCAGGCTGCTGCCAGCTGGATTTTGATGAAAACATCTCTGCAGCTGCCCAAGGCCCAAGTGTGATTTCTGTGGAAGTTGTCTAGTGTTCTATATCTGTTGTTGAATTATCCCAGTCCGAATCATAAACACAATATTTTACACTTTATTACAAACGTTTTTTTTATTCGGTGTGAGCCTATTCCACATGTTTACACCATTTTATGGAAAAAAATATATGCTGTTTTCTGTTTTCTACACTAAATAATTAAATAATCACAACTTAATGATACTAATTAAGTTGATCAATGACAAGCAGTAAACTTTATTTATTTCACAAGTTACATAAAATTAGCTTGACCACTGAAAAAAAGAAAAGTTGAAATTTTTGTAATGTTAATGTTTTGTCTGTGAAAAAGTCAGAACTCTGACAAGAAAAATTCAGAGTTATGAGATTAACTCTAAAATTCTGAGGAAAACACTCAGAATTATGATAAAATTGAGATTAAAGCCAAAATTATATGAAAACAATTCAAAACTCTATGATAAAGCCAGAAGTCTGACTTTTTTGACAGACTTTCAAAATGAAATCACCTGTCACCCGAAATATTCAGTAACCATAATCCTCTTCTTTAAGCTTGAGTTGTAAGTTGTGACAAATAATTTAAGATAATAATTTTATAGCTCCGCACTAGCCAAATTTGTCACAGTCTCAGGCCCCATCCACACGAAGACCAACCGAGGTCTAAACGCATACGTTTTTTGTGTATCATCCATACGAAGACGGCGTTTTGGGGGTCTGTAAACGATCACTTTTGAAACCAGGTTCCAGAGTGGAAAGATTTTGAAATGCCGTAAATGCAGCTCCGTGATTACTGGCTCTCCGCAAGTTTTCAGATACGCTTACATCATAGTTTCATATCTTAATCGACACGCATGCGCCACACGCGGCAACGACAACAACAAAGCGGCGTGCGTGAAGCATATGGGCTGACGAAACTAGTGACCTACTATCACTGTTGCAGCAAAATCTCCTTCTTCTAAATCCCCACCGAGTTGAAAAAACAATTACCGATGACACATTGCACGACTTTATGATCACAATCTCTGTTTACAACTTTTGCCACAAGTGTGCATGCCCACAGTTTTTTTTTTTTTGTCTGTTTCCGCTTGTTTCTGTCTTATCGTTACAGCGCCCCTAGAACTCTGGCATGTGTTTTACAGTGTCTTCATGTGTATCGAGTGCATTCATGTACCCGCACACATTTTCTTTTTTTTAAATGTATTTTTTGGGCATTTTATGCCTTTAATGATAGTAGAGAGACAGTGGATAGGCTTGTGAAAGGGGGAGAGAGAGTAGGGGAAGACACTCTGCAAACTGGTCACAGGCGGGATTTGAACCTGGACTGGCAGAAGTAAGTACATGGGGTGCTAACCACTCCACCAAACCAGCACCCCTCGCACACATTTTCTGAGACGCCTTTGTCTTTATGACGATCGTTTTGGAAACTGTTAAGTGGATGGAAGTGGTCTTTGTGTGGATGGGGCCTCAGTCTCTGCCTCAACCTGCCACATTCCAGCTTCAGCCTGATCAGTTCAACTCAGCTCACCTGCGCTCCTGCTCACACCTGCACCTCATCTGCTGCATCAAGCCACCTATTTAAACCCCAGCTCCACACACAGTCAGTCAGACTGTCTTCACCTTCATGCTGAGAACTCCAGACCTGTCTTCCGGATTGATCACCCGTTGGCGACAAGTTTTGTTCCTGGTTCTGCCCTTTACGCCTGACCCTCGGCTTGACTGCAAGGTATCGACCAGTTTCTGTTCTTCACTTACCCGTCTGCCTGAGTCCCGGCTGTCGACCTCATCTTCTGTCTCTGACCCATGGTGGCATCTGACCTTCCAGCCCGTTCCAGTTGTCGAGTACTCGCCTGAGTGTTTGATCCAGTGGTGGCAGCCTGGTTCCTGGCTTTCCAGTTCATCCCTGTACTGGAAAGAAAGACAGAGTGAGTCCAGTCCCAGTCGTCCTGAAAGCCTCTGTGTTGCCAAAGGAAAGCAAGTCTCCTGTGTGGCCAAGTGGTCTGCTTATCGGATCCCTGTGCTAAGGCTCGCGGGGTTCGATCCCCGCTCTCACCTCTCCTGTTTGTCTACAAAGACTGAGTTTCCATCAGTGGTGCATCTCCGGTGTGGTTGAGTAGTTAAAGCACCGGACTGGCAAGACAAGGCTTGCGGGTTTGATCCCCACACTGAACTGTGTTTATTCAAGCTTTGTCAAATAAAGCTGGTTATTGTGAACTGCAAATTCTGTCTTGCGATTGGGTCCTTACTGCCTCTGTGTCAAAATTTAAAAATGGGTCCTCATGACCTACTGTTTGAGTACATAAAGTCAAATATTTGGTAAATTTTTAATGAAAAACAATGTGGAAACATAAAGCTACAAGTATAATCTCCAACCAAAGCAGCTGCTGCCTCAACTTTTTTTGCAAATCAGGATCATAAATCTTTTAATCCAAGGTTCTCTGAAATGTACACAAGTCTGCACTTTTTCTCAGGACTGTTTTGGTGCATGAAGACATTTTCTAAGATTCTTACATCAGAGTTTCACAAATAATAAATAATATTCGTTCTGAAATTCTTCATCTCATACTGAAGCAAAACAAGGAGAAATGGTTGCATAAAATGATCCTTAAAATATTTTTGTCAGGCAGAAGAGGACAGACCAAAGCCAGACAGTCACACTTTGGATGTTCAGTCTTTAAAAAGTCAAGAGATCGACACGCTGGAAAGGGAGGAGGAAGAAGAAGAGGAAGAGAAAGATGAGAAGAAAAGAGAAGAAACAGCACAAACCGCCGTGAATCAAGCTACTGTTACTGTGAGTGAGGCTTTAATATGCACTCAAACATGCATGGATGGATGGATGGATGGATGGATGGATGGATAGATAGATGGAAGGATGGATGGATGGATGGATGGAAGGAAGGATGGATGGATGAACTGAAGTGAAGGATTAATGAACGGATGTAAGGACTGAATCATTTCATTGGACTGATGGATCAGTAAATATATTTCTGAACATGTAAATGGATGGATGGATGGATAATTAAAAAATGGTGTACTGAATGGATGAATACATTTACAAACCTATTTATGGAGTTACAGATGCATTGATGAATGGATAGATGAATAGGAAGATAGATGAATAATTAAGTGGTGGATTGATGGATGGATGGATGGAAGGACATACTCATTGATTGATGGATGGATAGATGGATGCATTGATGGATGGATGGGGAACTAATGAATGGCTGAGTTAAAAGATAGATAATTGGATGGGCTGAAGGATTAAATAATATAAATGACTGCTGGATGGATGGATAAGAAAATGGATGATTAAAGGATGGTGCATCAGATGGGTCAATGGATGGATGAATACATTTGTAATCTTGTGAAGGATGAACAAATGGAGGGATGGGGGAACTAATGAACAGCTAAGTGGATGAATAAAGGGCGATGTGAGGGATGAATGACTGCTTTATTTAAATTGCTGACTGGATGAATGGATGAATTTACATATGAAGTAATAGAGGGATTTCAGGATTAGATTGTTTAAAACATTCAATTCTTAAATGGTGGATGAAAAGACGGATGGATGGATGTGCAGTGAGGCAGATAAATAAAGTGATATACAGTATATTGGTGGAGGGGAGAATAGATAGATGGATAGATGGATAAAGGAAAATTTGCTGGATGGGTAAATGGTTGGATGAATACATTATAATCCTCTAAGCAAATGGACAGATAAATGCATTGATGGATGCATGAATAGATGACTGGCTGGATGAATGGATGAACAAAGGTGTCGGATGGGTAAATGGAATGGTCAATGGGTGGATTAAGGCCTGATCTACAGAAACTGTCTGGTGGTGGCTGAATGGATGAATTACTGTAAGAATAAAAGAAATGACTGGTGAATATTTAAATCTATTCATATTTTCTGTTCTGCAATGTTATTTGTTAGGAAGCGTCGACAGAAAGCGAAGAAGTCTCTTTAATCTTTGAGAGTTTCTTCCATAACAGCGGGACGCTCTACAGCTGCTTCAACCACCAAGGCAACAGAGTTTATGTTGACGAGAATCAGGTAAAAATCTAACAGCCATGCAGAGACATTTAAGTTCAAATCATTCTCCCTTTGTTTAATGATCACTGTGAATGAAGTCATCTCCACTTTGACTGTTGCTCCTCTTTTTTCCTCAGAAGCTACAGCCGTTTCCACAGGAGTGGTACAATCAGGGACATTTCATCAGCCCCAACAACGAGGTATGTCTGTTCAGGAGTTTAATAGATTGTTTTATTTATGAACAGAAAACTATCATAGAACTATAAAAATATGATCACATGGAGGGGGGAATAGATAGATAGATAGATAGATAGATAGATAGATAGATAGATAGATAGATAGATAGATAGATAGATAGATAGATAGATAGATAGATAGATAGATAGATAGATAGATAGATAGATAGATAGATAGATCAACTTGCTCTAAATGGGCTAAGGGCAAATTAAACATTAATAGCAAACACTCGGCAACATAAAACAGTTTCATAAGCAAGAGGTCGGCAGCAAGCATGGTCAGCAGTTATTGATCAAGGAGGTTAAAGTGCAGGGCTCGTTACAATAAGCAGTGATAATAAGTAGAAACAAGTTAAAAATACTGAATAATGATGAGAAGAATAAAAGCATGGATGAAAGCGAGATAATGATAGCAGATAAGAAACAATAAGTAAATAAGTAGAGATAGGTTTTTAAAAAATTATATTACGAGGAGAGGAATAAAGCATGGAAAAAATTGGAATAATAATAATAATAGATAAGAAACAGGTAGACACATGTAATACGAAAATAAGTAGGTACAAGCAAAAAACAATTGAATAACTATGAGAGGAGGAAAAACATGGATAAAACCAGAATAATAATAACACATAAATAAATAGAAACAAGTAATAAGAAAATAAGTGGAAATAAGTTTTTAAAAAATAGTATAACAGGGAGAGGAATAAAACGTGGATAAAAGCGGAATAATAATAACAGATAAGTTACAAGTAGAAACAAGTAATAAGGAAAAAAGTAGAAAGAATTAATAAGAAAATAAGTAGAAACAGGATACAAAAAAATTGAATAACAATGAGAGGAATGAAAACATGGATAAAAGCACAATGATGGTGACAGATAAGAGACTGGTGGCAATAAATAAGCTGCGAAGAAATATACAAACACTATATATCAATTGCAGGAAAAGAATTCCTTTGACTGTTTGCTGAGATAAGGATGTTGGTAGAAAAGAGAGCTTATAGTGGTTTGTTTTGTTTTCTCGCTCTGAATCATCTCCCTGAAGGCAGAAGATCATATCCAGAAAAAGAATGTGAGAAGAATCATTCAGAGTTTTATGTGCCTGATTAAGGACAACACAATCGAGGACAGACTGGAGAGGAGGGCGGTCTTTTTGACCTCTCACCTTCATAACAGATATCATCTGGATAGATAATGTGCCAAATCATCCTGCCAGTCCAGATCTCAGAAGACTTTCAAAGATGACATTATAGAAAATCAACATGGTTTCACGCCTGACACTAAACAGTCTAGCCTGTGAAGGAAGTGCAGTCTTTGAGATAGTCTGCTGCAGAGGAAGTCAACAGGATCTAACCATTTAATAAATTATCTAAGACAATACCAAGGTGTTTGTAGGAGGCAACCTTTTTCAGGCATTTCATTAAAACATCATTCACACGTAAAATGTCCTCAAGGATCATCTAAGACTTCTTTGACTTAATAATTTACAGCATCAAATCCCATTATAATTTCCATTTGCACAAAGATGAAACAATATAATTGTAAGTTTCAGGAACAATCAAATCATCATTGTATAAAAGCGATAAAGCCATCATTTGAATCGTAATAAAGTAAGAGAAGTCGGGGGATATCAAAGGGCAAACAGCTGTTTTTGAATGTAGATAAATGTTTAAAGTAAAGTTGTGTGTTGTCAGTTGTGTGCTTGGTCCTGCAGGCCTCGGCTCACCTGCAGACTCAGACCAACAGCCAGCCTGCAGTCAGAGAGGACGACCGAACAGGAAGCATCTACATCCAGGGGAAAGGAGCCGTTATGACCTACATGTTTGAGGTCTGTGTTTATGAAAGTTTCTTCCGTTAGTGTTAAATCTTTCTGCTCACCTGTGTGTCCCCCCCGCCCCCCAGGAGCGAGTGAACGTCTGCAGGTTCTGGGACCCTCAGTCGGGCCTGTGGCTGCTGCTGCCCCTGCAGTGGGAGGTCAACGTCGAGTTCGTCAAAGACCGAGTCCAAAGAGTCACGGTGAGGAGCCCTGCTGTCATCAGTCCGTTAACCACAGCTCCATTTCACCGTCTATCCTGCTCAATACAGTCTGAGTGATTTAAACCTGAGTCAAATTATTAGGTACACCAATGTCCACTCAGAGATTAAATGTACAAAAATATGGACTTTTAGAGCAGTCCAAATGAATCAATCAAACTTCATTTGTATAGCACTTTTCATACAAAAACGTGTATCACATTCTTCACATAAGAAAAAAGCTAAGATAATAAATGACATAAAAGGAGAAAATTACGTACAAATGAAACTAAAAGACCCCACCCACCCTCACAATTCACATCCAACACACCCACACTAAATAAATGAAACACACAAAGACAAAAAATGGAAATTCTAAACAGAAAAACGGATAAAAAGACTGAGGAAATGCTATCTTTAATTGAAAATGAGGAAACACAGGAGCTAACACTAAAATTATAATTAAAAATCATGATAAATTGAAAATACTAGAGTAAAAGGAAGGTAAATGAATGAATGAATTAAGGAAAGCATAGATTATTAGATTTATGAACACACTAACAGAACAATAAAAAGATATCAGCACATGGAGGGGGAATGACGCCTGTGGCATGTTGGTTGGTTGGTTGGATGGATGGAAGGATAGATGGATTGAACTGATTTGTGAAGTCAACTTTAGCTGCATGCTGAAAAAAGGATTTAATAAACAGACTCTGATATGAAAAGTTTACATGACAGCCATAATAAATTGATTTTGCCTGAGCAATATTGTTGTCATCAGGTTTGTAGAACCAGATTATGTTTAATTCTGCTCTGTGGTTTGAAAACTACCTCTAATGAACGACTCAAGACCTCATGTTTGATGTTGTTTCAGTCGACTCTGCCCGGCCTGGTGGATCAGAAGGAGATCACTGCAGCTCTCAGGCAGTGTAACTATGACCCTGAAGAGGTCATCTCCCTCTATCTCACCATGTTCGGAGAAATCCTGCTGCAGGCTCCTCCGGGTGGAGACCACAACTACGCCGACCTCAACTCCTTCAGGTCTGCAAGATCATAATCCAATTAGTCCAACTGACTGTTACAGCTGAGGTCTTTTGCCCTCTGGCATAAATGCTGTAAAGACTGAAGCCTTTGATGCTATAGTGTCAGTAGCTGCTTCTTCCTTTTGGCTAAGCTTCTTTGCTGCAGTTAATTCAGGGATGGCTCTTGGGTGTTTGGGTTAGGGTTAGGGTTAAGTTTTTATATCAGAGTTTTTAGATGCAGGCTGATATAATCCAATATTTGGGTTTTTGCTGATATCGGACTGATATCAATATCGGTTCGGGACACCCCAAGACAGGTTAGATGATAGAAGAGAGGAGGATTCACAGGTCAAAAGCCTCGTGTGCACGGGACACAAACTGAAAGCCAGGCCGTCTGATCCCTGATGATTTGACAGCAATCATGGGCTGATATATTTGGTAGAAGTTGTTCAGTGGACTCATTTCCCTCTTTGACCCCCCAGAGCCCTGCTGGAGCGGGATCGCGTCATCGAAGACCTGAAGCAGAAACTTCAGACCAAAGAGAAGGAGTCAGACAACCTCTTCCAGAGGAACAGCTACCTGTCCAGGGAGGTTCGGTACCTCAGCGAGGTCGTCCAGCACCTGAACCAGAAGTTAGCCGAGCTGGAGGCCGACCAGCAGGAGGCCCGAGAGAAGATCCGCTCCCTCCTGCACCGCCGCGCTCCTGCCGTCCTCCCCGCCAAAACCATCACCAAACCCGCCGTGGAGCCCGAGCTGCTGCGCCAGGTGAGCCGCCTGACCCGTGAGCTGAACGTCTCCAACAAGCAGCTCCGCTCCACAGTGCAGCAGGTGCTCGCCGACATGAAGAACCAGCTGGAGCAGCTGAAGGCCGCCTTAGGGAAGCTGGCTGAGGGGGAGCAGGAGGCGGCCGGGGAGGTGGAGGAGCTCAGGTCTCTCTACAGGAAGGAGGCAGTGGAGAGGAAGAGTCTGTACAACAAACTTCTGGAGCTGCAGGGCAACATCCGAGTGTTCTGCCGCTGCAGGAGGAGCTCCAGCAACAGCTCATGTGTGGAGAAAACGGACGACCAGGAGGTGGTGGTCGTCCAGAAAGGAGGGAAGAAGAAGTTCCAGTTTGATAAAGTCTACGCTCAAGGCAGCACTCAGGTACGGACTCACCTGGACTTCCACCCTGACATTTCACTCACATAGAAAAGAAGTCTAGTTGAATTATTTTGGTGTCATAATAAAAGTATCACTTGTGAGATTTGTCCAGATGTGGAATTATCAGTATATGTGTTACTGGGACAGAGTAAACGAAGATAGAATTCTGAATAATTTGAAAATTTTATCCTCGCCTAAAAAAGAAAAAAAAAGAATAGTGAATATCTCTTGGAAATGATGCTGGAGTGGCTGTAAAACTCTAAACATGAGTAATTAAATATCGTAACATCATTTCTGCAAAGGACTATTGTTATAAAGTGATGCAGAGCAAAATTAGAGAGGTTTTATAACAGTATGGTCAGGCAGGAATTTTGAAAAACAGTTAACTTTTTCTTAAGTTTTTGTTGGAGCAAGCATTCCTGAAATCAGGTACTTTGGGGTTGGAGAGGTTAAAGGATTTTTGAAGTGGAGCTATATGAGATTGGCAGCATCAGCCTTTAGTGGTTTAGAAGGTTACGCTGGTTTCCTCACTCCTCCAGATCAGACAAGTTTTCACGAGCTGTTACACTTTGTGATTATTGTTTAAAGTATGTCTGCCATGCTGTGGTTTCCAAACGCTTGGATCAAATGATGCTTGATGAGATTTTTCACTCAGATGACCCAGTCTCAGATTTATGGTTTTTGAGAATGATTGCTGAGATGTACTAACCGTATTTTCTGGACTATAAGTAGCACCGAAGTATAATGCAGCGTTCACACCGCAAGTGACCCAGCTACCAAAATCGCATCGCCCACTGATGTATCATCACATGTCCATAAATACCTCATTTTGGTCACCATTGCCGTCGGTTGGTGACGTCACGTCCGCTCGAGTTTCACCGCGATGATATCATATAGCATATAGTAGGATGTATAAGCGGACATTATTCCAGGTTTATCCTTTTCATTCGCTTATCAAACACAAAACACTGCAGCTGATGCCCTGCAGCAGCATTATCTGTGAGTTTCCCGCTGTCTGTCTCGGCGGAACTAATGTCCTCACTGACTAATGTTTCCCACACGGACATGGATTGTTACTCTGTAGTCCAGATGAATAACTGTCTGTCTAGTGTACCATCACATGTGCACACACTGCTTATTGATCAACTTTTTTTAAACTTTCACATCGCGCGACAAGCTATGTGGTATTGTTAAAAAACGGCTGTCGCATTGCGGGAGGGTTAGCCCCACCCAATCGCGACTGTACATTGGCTTTGAATGGAGAGTGATCGCCGAGGTAGTACAAGTAGCGTCCGGTGTGAACGCACCTTTAGTAGCATCAGTCAGAAAATGCATCATGAAGAGGAATAAACATACACAAGTTACATTAGACTATACATTGCATTTATGTAGTACTCTCTTTAATGATGGGAGTCAAAAACCAATTCCAGTTGAGAATCGGCTCCAGTCAAAGATTTGATATTGTGTCTTTTTGCTAATCAATTCCCTTATCAGTTCCTTCCACTGTCAGGGTTCAGAAGCGTCAGAATTGTGGCTTCATTTTTTATAAAAGGCGCCTACTGAGTCGAAACACCAGCAACTTGCAGATGCAGTTATCTATGCTGTGACATGTGTTTGACATTGTTGACACTGAAAATCTACAATGTCTTAACCTTGCATAGCAGATGGGCCTGCCTGATTCAGTTCCTGAAATCCTGCAGACCTGCATCTTGAAGCGTTCCATTGGCCAATGGATTCACTCGGCAGTCTCGGCTAAAATTTTAATGGCCCAATCAGGGAAGAGAGGCGGGAGCTGTAGAATGCGGACGCGACAACAACCGGAAGTGACGACAACCGAGAGTTGAGAACGGAGATGCCGATTAGCCTGTTGTCCTCATGGCTACTTAGTAAAACTTGGCGAAATCTGCCCTCCTCAGAAGTTTACTTGTAGGGATTGTCTGTGACGAGGTTCATGTCACATATAAGTGTTAAATGAATCATCTGTGTGGTACAATTTAGTGTAAGACGATAGTATAAGGCCGTTAGCAGCTAAGTTCGCCGCTAACAGCTAACGGTCATTAACTGTTGTTAGCTGTTAGCGGCTAACTTAGCGGCTAACGGCTAACAGTCATTTATAGTCGTTAGCTGTTAGCGGCTAACTTAGCCGCTAACAGCTAACAAAAAAGTATGTTTTTTTTTTCAATTCTTTATTCAGCCATTTCAAGTAACAAACAGGCACATTTTGCATCATACAGTCTTCAAAAATCACTGAGCAGCATCAGCAGCCAATATAAAAAAAATAATTAAATAGAATGTATATATTTAAAAAAAAAAAAAAAAAAAGAAAATTAAATGGAAACATTGTTTCATTATATGAGGCAATCCTGCTTGATGTGGATTCATGGATGTATTATAAGAACTGGATACCGTGGCTCCGCCTTCCACCATGTAACGGATTTGAAGCCAGAATATCCCTCGTCAGGGCGCCGCCATTGTGCAACCAGTAGAGAATCTGGACCATATTTGGACGCAGCTGTCGCAAACGGTCGCAAACGGTCGCAACACTCTGCAGCATACACCGTACACAATCGTTTTTAAACTCTAAAAATTGATAAAAAAGAAACTTTTCAGAAAAAATAGGACTTGGAAAATACGCAGCCCAATAATACTTTAATGTCACCACAGCATACAGATGGGAGAAATATTTCTCCGAGGTGTATTAATTTTTTGAAGTTTCACTTCGGCCCGTCCAGATGAATGGGGGAGACGGAGATTTGACCTATACTGCAGCCAGTCACCAGGGGGAGCAGTTTTCGTGGCGGCTTCAATTTTAGCCTAGCATCATGGCGTCCATGTTTTTTACAGTCTATGTGTGGATTGGTCTGTGATGAATGTGACGAGCAGAACGATTGTCCAATCACAAGCTTGTATTTTTTTTTTTAAACGTTCTGCCCCTGAAATCAAATTAAAAAGGCAACTACCCAGATGGACTTGTGGAATATTTCTGTGGCAGATATATGGAGCTGTCCATCTGGCTTGTCAGGTTAACAACGTCTGCCAACACAGAAAATCTGCAGGAATCAATAAGGGAATCGTTAAATAATTGGATCGATGAGTAGGATCGTTAATAGCACTGGTATCAATAAAATCGTATCAAATCCCATCCCTAGCTCTGATAGAGAGGTGGTTGCCTTGTATGAAGCGGTAACACCAAGAAGGCCCACGATTCGCTTTCTTCTTTTTCTTCATTGTAGTAAGAGTAACCTCTGCGTTTTGCTACTCCCTCAGGAGTTTTTCACTCACCTTAAACTTTATTTCTGCTGGATTACCGCTGCATATTTTACAACCTGCAGTTTGTTATCTGAAATTTAGGATTTCCATTTTGGGGGCATTTTGTTTATGTCTAGCCTAGAGTATGTATGTCAGCACAAATTAACGTTTAAAAACATGTTTAATTATGTGTATTCTAATATATGACTAAGTCCCAGAACCAACAAGCTATGGAAAAAAGTGTGACTTTTAGTCCAGAAAACTCAGTTATCCAATCAGGCTCCTACTCCAACATGCAGATCTCCCTCAGTTCTCTGTATTTGATCTTATTTTTAAGGATCATTTGGTGTTTGTATTAAATTACAGGAAGCTCCAGGTGAACTCTACTCCTTCATCCTGTTGAAGAAACCACAGCAGAGTGTTTAAAAGTGCCCACAGGGAGGCCTTAATGAGCTGCTGGCCTTAATTAGCTTCATGTGTTAACGAGCTTGGAGTATCACAGAGCAGCACTCCTCCGTCTATTACACCAGGATTAGATTTTAATGTATTTGTTTAACCTGGCTTACTGACACATGATGTTTCATAATGTTTTTTTAATCATGAGCTGAAGGAACAAGCACTGCTGGAGTCCTCCTGAGCCTCTTTAAAACTAAAACTGTTAGTCAGATATTAAATCAAAGGATGCAGGAGTTTACAGTAAATATTACAGTCTGATCTTATTTTATTAAATGTGAAGGAAAAGTGAAGGAGATTCTGGTGAGAAACTGTCAATATGTTCTTGTGTGCAGGAGGAGGTGTTTGCAGGAACGCTCCCCGTCATTACCTCCTGTGTGGATGGATATAACGTCTGCATTCTGGCTTACGGACAGACTGGATCAGGAAAGACCTTCACCATGATGGGCACCAAGGAGAACCCGGGAGTCAACATCAGGTCAGACATGTGCAGATCATAAAAGAGACAGATTATTCCAAAGAGAATTCTAACATGATTCTCAAGTTTAAGACAAAAGACAGCAGCTCTCAGACTTAATAGAGGAGCTTCAGGTGACGTCATCGAGGTTGGATTATTGATTCAACATGGTGCTGAAACATCCCTCAGATAGTTTGACCTATATTGACATAGATGTTGACAGGAGAGGAACCTGGTGTGCACATGGACAAAAACTCAAACTATATTAACTGAAATTTTCATCAACAAATAAAAAGTAGACTAAAATGTCTGACAGAAACTTAATCCAATCAGAGCTTATTTGGTCATGTGGAAAGTAGAGATGTGTTAGGAATATATCCAATCACAGCTGCCTTGGTTGTGTGGAAAGGTTGAATGAGTTCAGAGGGACATCCAATCACAGATACCTTAGCTTGGTGGTGGTGGGATAAGTTGTGGAGCGATCCAATCAGAGCTGCTCTATTTATTAATTGATATAATCATGTAGAGCAGGTTCACTGTTTGTTGTCAGTTCTGGTATTGTAACTGAGATGCTCTGTCAGGTAGCCTGAATAAAGGTGACTGCATTTCTCACAAAAGGAAAATTAGCTTCTTTTTAACTTTACCAGCATTGATTAAAGGGTTATTAGACGTTTCATTTTATCCAAGTGTAAAACATTACATCAGAAATTCAAGAAAACATAAACAAAGCCTAACCCTTTACATTTCATATCTTAGTCAACTAAAGTTACAGCAGATTTCATCGACTAAAATGTTGTGAAATATCCTCAACTAAACTTGACTATTTTTTTTTTTTTGACTACAAGAGGAAATTGTGACTTAAACTTTAAGATATTTAGGCAAAAGACTAAAACTAAAACTAGATTAAAAAGTGCATCTACTTAAGCTAAACTAAATTTAAACACTTTAGATGACTAAAGTATGACCAAAACTAAATATATATTTCGGCAAAAGGATAAAACTAAATTTAAAACATGCCGTCAAAACTAACTCACTGGATATTTTCCCCTTTTTTGGGACCATTTTCTGGCTGTGGGCAAAAATCCCAGTCAGTCCACCAACAATCACGTCACATTCAAACTCTTTTAAATCCTGCTTTTCTTCCTCCTGATGCTCAGTTTGAACTCCAGCAGGTCGCCTTGACCATTTTTTTCATGCCTAAGGCCTTTGAGATGCTGCCATGTGATTGGCTGATTAGCTTTTTGCATTTAGGAGAAGTTGAACCAGATGTGTATTTGTTTAATTTTGCCTCCTGTCTTAACTGGAGCTGATTTTTCATCCATGTGATGAATGTGCTGTCTGATGAGTGCAGGGGAAGAGCAAACTGAGTTTAAAGCAGGGATGAGCAACTGGTGGCCTGGGGGCCACATTTGGCCCTCCATCTCACTAAATGTGGCCTCCCAGTCATTTTCAGAAATCAGCTATCGTAAATATGAAGAATACTCAAATATCTTGTCAAAATGATTCTACATAATCTTGAGTGATATTTTTTATTGACTTTTGTAAGTTATTTACAACCTTACTTTGCTATCATAGTGTCTCTAAATCTCTTTCATGAAGAACTGGAACATTTTATCAAGTATTACTTAATACTATATTTAAAATATGGCAGCAATAAAATCTTTGAGCTTTAAAATTTGGAAACATTCATCATTTCATTGATTTGAAAATAACTTCAACACTTTTAATTCCATGTTTATTAGCTAGATTTGCTTGAGTTCTATGTCAGGTTTAATTAATTGTGCATATATAACTGATGTTGATTTTAAGTGACGTTTTAAATTCAATCCATCGACTTGCTGCTATCACCTCACCTGGTGCTGCGACCTGCCATCAGAGGCCAAATGAGACTAATCGCATGTCATTATCTGAGGTGCTGCCTGACAGCCTTCATTAATAAGTGATGAGACCAGGAGGCAGAAAAGGAGTCAATTTACAGTGAGAGGTCGAGTTTCTGTCAGAGAACACAAACAGGAGCCCCTCCGCACGTCTCCTGTTACATGAAGGCTCCTCTCAGAGGTGATAAACTCTGACACCAACATGTTTTTGTCTCCGCAGGTCGATACGAGAGCTGCTGCGCATCTGTGCTGAAAAAGAGAAGGTCTGCTACACGCTGAAGGTTTGATCACACGCGACACTCCGAAACAGATCTGTCTGCCTGTAAACGTACAAAACCTCTCCAACAAAGATGATGCAAATCTGATTAACAGCACATCTTATTAATTATTATTTATTGTTATTAAAAGAGGGTGTTTACATAACTATTAAAGCTAGGGCTGGTAATTTGCATGATGTGTTCCTAAAAAAGAGGGAACAACAGCCTCTGTCTACAGCAGGAATAAAACAGAGGAAACACCAACTAACTAATCACAGCAACTCATTCTGAATTTATTAAACCAATCAAATCCCATGACTGCCATTCTGCCCACCTCCTGTGCGTACATTTTGCCGACGTGCACAGACTCTGATTCAGTGCATGTAGCCGAGCTGAGAGGGATCCAAGTCTGTGGGAGAATGCTTACCTGTCAAGTTTTGGCTTTGAAAAGAAGGGAAGCCTGCTACAAGCCGTCATACAACCCCAACCAAGCTCCAGTATCCCTCACATTTTAAGACAGGTGTACAAGAAATCTAAAATAAACACTTAGTTATTCTTGGTTTGTTCCACTGTTGGCTCTAATCTCAAGACAGCAGCCACCCAGGCTACTGCAGGTGGACGTTCTCGCAAGGCTTTTTCTTCTTCTTTGGTTTTACGGCGGTTGGCGTCCAGCATTTTGGAGCATTACCGCACCATTCAGGCTAGTGACAGGGTTCAGTTTGGAGAGGCAGAGGAATATTTTTTTATTATTATATCGTCACACGGAAGATTTACGGGAGAATACTAATACGGGAGGACGTTGGGAAAGAGGATAAAAAACGTAAAATACGGTAGTTTCATGGCCAAAACAGGAGTCTTGACAGCTATATGGAGAATGACAGAGGAACTACCTATATCCCGATCAACATTAGGTTGTAAAGACTAACTAACTGAAACATTTGCACTAAGTAATATCAACTGGATGGTTCCCCTTCATTTTTACAGCATAAATTGCCTCTTTGTGTTTGAAAAAATAAAGCATTAAAAGACTTTTTATACTTATAAAGTTAGACCAAAAAGTTATTTTCAAACAAAGCAGCAACATTACAGATAAATACAGGATTTTTTTTATAAAACAAATTTGAATATGTTGTCTGTTGTTTGACAGCTGTTTTTGTATGATTTTAATTTTCTTCTTTATTGAATGCCTGTGACTTCTTTTACTTACTGTTGTGTATAAATGATGTTCTTTTGTTGCCCTTTTCAGATTTCCATGTTGGAGATTTATAACGAAACTTTGAACGACCTGCTGGCCAAAAGTCCAGGCTCCTCTCTGGAGATCAGGGTCCAGGGGAAGTCGGTGTCCGTCCCTGGTCTGACTCACATCACAGTCAAAACCGAGGCCGACATCGTCAACACGATGGAGACCGGCGAGAAGAACCGCAAGATCGCATCCACCAAGATGAACACGCAGAGGTGATGCTCAGATAAACACAGTGAAATATGATTTTGATTTGATTGAATTTATTTCAAACATGAATAAAAATAAAAGCAGAGCAATACCATTCGCTTAAAAAAAGACAAAAGTGTTTTATAAATGTTTGAAAAGGAGTATGAAGAAGAAAATACTGTTTCGAATTCCTGACTTCCTACTGTTCCTCTTTGGTCTTTTAAAATATATATTCTGCTTAAACATCCATGCAAATATATTATATATGTACACTACAAAACATATAATCCATAGAAATATGTTAGACACATATACACTACAAATAAATAATATATAACAAAATATATATTTTCACAAGAGTTTAATTTCTCATTCCAGTTTACACTTACATGAACGACACTAGTTACTGAAGTCCCAGTATAAGCCGTAAAAAATATAAACAAATTAAACAGGAGGTAAAGAACAAGGATATTTACAACACTACTATAATATAAGGCTAGTAAAATCTAAATCAATTCTAATGAAAATCAACACCAATTTAAGTCCTAATTAAGATCTGACCATATGTATATGCATGCATATGTGTGTGTATATGCTATATGAGTGTATGTATGTATGTATATGTGTGTAGATTTATATTTTTTCTTTAACTTTTAAATTATTAGTAGTATTAGTATTATTTTAACCGTTATTATTGTGCTTTGTGACTCTTATTTGTGTACCTGAGGGATGTTTGTGTGGTTTTGTGCGTAAACGTCTTTGTTTAAGGATGCTAAAACAGTAAATATAATGTTGGGGAAAAAATCATATAAAAATAATAGGATACTCTTTGCAGCATTAAACTAAAAAAATAATCTCGATAAAAAAATCTCAATAATATTTACAATACTTACTTAACCTAAGGCTAGTAGAACCTAAGTACAAATATAATAATAAATACAATATTTACATCATTAACCTAAAATGAAACCTAAATAAAAATTAATATATATATATATATATATATATATATATATATATACATATATCAAACACATAAGTATCAATGTGGAAATAATAATCATATTGGAAATAGACATTTAAATAAATATAATTGTATCTCTGCTCACATATACATGTATATACATACTACATAAATATCCATATAAGTATATCTGTATCTAATATTGATACAATATTTAGAAAATGCTAATAAATTTCAGCATAGTAATTTTAATGATTTCTCAATTTATTTCCAAATCACTGTCATGAATTGCAAACATTCTCTTCCATAAACTTGTTCATAAACTGTTTATTTGTAAATAGTTTTAAACAGATTTATTTTTGTTTTATCTTCATACTAAACATAAGTATTAAAGTCAGATAATCAAATACTGATCTGTCTTTATCCGTCCTCTGCAGTTTTCCATCTCACCTGCTGTCTTTATCCATCCTCCGCAGTTTTCCATCTCACCTGACGTGTCTTTATTTGTCCTCTGCAGTTCTCTGTCTCACTTGATGTGTCTTTATTTGTCCTCTGCAGTTCCCTGTCTCACCTGATGTGTCTTTATTGGTCCTCTGCAGTTTTCCATCTCACCCGATGTGTCTTTATCCGTCCTCTGCAGTTTTCCATCTCACCTGATGTGTCTTTATTCATCCTCTACAGTTTTCCATCTCACCTGATGTGTCTTTATTCATCCTCTACAGTTTTCCATCTCGCCTGATTTGTCTTTATTTGCCCTCTGCAGTTCTAGGTCTCACCTGGTGGTGGCGTTGGAGGTGGAGGGCTCAGATGAAGTGTCCGGCCTGACTTCTCGAGGAACGCTGACCCTGTGTGATTTAGCCGGATCAGAGAGAATCTCCAAGACGGAGGCGGAGGGTCAGAGGCTGGTGGAGGCTGCAGCCATCAATAAATCTCTAACGGCTCTTGGGCAGGTACGGGCCATCTGAGGACTCACCTGAGGACTCACCTGAGGACTCACCTTAGCAATGGGCAAGCTCTGCCCGCACAGTGAAAAGACAAGAGTCTATCTGCTTGTCATGGACTCAGGAGTGAGAAAAGACATGAAACAAAGAAATAGTTGGCGTTCCCCTTTAAGACATTTACATTTTGTTTCCAGCATATATTCAACATCAAAGAATAAGAAATAGGTCCATTTTAGTTTGGGAAGACTACAAACTTTGTCCAGCAAGTGTGAGCTCATAAATATCACTTTGATGGGTTTTCTGCAAAAATTCAAAATCTTGCATCCCTACTCCTAACAGGGATTTGGAGACACAGTCTTCACCTGTTTTTAAGCTGGTGATATTCATAACTTGCAAACGGCATACAGTGAGCTTTAATCAGGGCCTCTGTTTTGGTAGTTCAGAAGTAGGACTGAACGATCTGAAGGGCATGAACAACATTTTCAGTTCGGTGAGAACCAAGCATTTTTCCAGAAAAATAAAAACATAATTCAAAAGAATGTGATAAGTGCGGTTTTATTTAAAAGAAATCTATATCGTTTTTATTGTTGCCTTTTCGATAATATCTTTAATGTTCTTATGTACATACAGATACGATAACGATATATTGTTCAGCCCTAATTACAAGAGTTTTTTCTTGTGCACTTTGCTCTTTGTTGCTGATGTAGTAACCGGTTTATTGATATCTCTGCATTGTTCCTCCTTCAGGTGTTCAGCGCTCTGAAGTGTAATGCTCTCCACATCCCCTTCAGGAACTCTAAACTCACACATCTGCTGCAGCCCTGCCTCAGCGGAGACGCCAAGGTAAGCACCAAGTCCATAGGGATGGTTTTCTCTACCACACCCAAAACTAACAGGATACCAGTGTTAACTTTGTTGACTGATTATTTTCCACATAGTTTTTGTCAAAGACCGTTTTACCCCTTATGAAAACTAGACTGTAACTAAATAAAAACAAGTGCACACGGCCAAAAACTCAAGCTAAATAAACTGAAATTATCTTAAACAAATAAAAAGTAGACTAAAATGTTTGACAGAGACTTAATCCAACCTGACCTACTTTGGTCATGTAGAAAGTAGACAAGTTAGGAATATATCCAATCACAGCTGCCTTAGCTTGGTGGTGGTGGTGGGATAAACTGTGGAGCGATCCAATCAGAGCTCCTCTCCTTATGATATTTATATATTCATGTAGAGCAGGTTCACCATTTGTTGCCAATTCTGGTATTATAACTGAGATGCTCTGTCAGGTAGACTGAGTAAAGGTGACTGCATTTCACACAAAAGTTAGAATTTGTTTCTTTTCATTTATATATTCAAATTTACTAACATTCAATAAAAGGTTAGATGTTTCATTTCATCCAAGTGTAAAACGTGACTTCAGAAATTCAAGGAAATATAAAAATGCCTTACCCTTTACACTTCATTTTTTAGTCAACTAAATTTACAGCAGATTTCAGCGACTAAAACTAGACTAAAATTAAATAGATTGATAAATTATGACTCCACTAAAAGTGCTGTCAAAATGAATTTAGTGTAAAGGTTTTGTTAATGAGTTGGATCATATTTGAGCTGATAATCAGCAACACTTCTGACTGAAAGCTTCTGCAGTTCAACTGCTGTTAAATGTTCTTTATTTTGTCGTCTCTGCAGTGTTGTGTGTTTGTGAACGTGAGTCCAGACATTAAGGACGTGGTGGAGACTCTGAGCACGCTGCAGTTTGGATCCACCATTCAGCAGGTCGCTCTGGGGAAAGCCACGCAGAACGTCGTCCCGACTAAAAACAACAAGACTGCAAAGTAGGTCAGCTGTGAGTTTTCCAAACAGTGGAAGTCGTATTCTGAGTTTAATTACTCTGAGAATGCTGAGGCTGCCCTGGCTGTTCTGTCATATTTACTGAATGGTTCCCCTTCTTCTTTCACAGCATTAACTGCCTTATTGTGTTTGAAAAAACTGAGAAGTAAAAGACTTTTTATACTTATGAATTTAGACCAAGCACTTCCTTTAGAACAAAACAGTAACACTACAGAAAAATAACAGGATTTCTCTTTAATAAAACAGTCTGAAGATGTTTTTTATTGTTTGACCGCTCAGCGTTTTATCATCTTTAACATGAAGGACACTAAGGTTTGATCATCTTCACATCAGTCCTGAACATATCAGTCAGACTGGAAATGTACAAACCTCTTCAATAAAGATGCAAAAATCCTGATTAACAGCCCATAATATTTTATATTTATAATTATTATTATTGGAGATGATCAGCTGTGTGTTTTCTTCACAGTGATACTAGTCAAGAAAACACACACTGAAGCCAATCACACGGCATTAATAAAGTTCTACTTAATCTAATCAAGTAATCTGTGTTGAATAACTTTTCGGAGTTATGAAAAATGACTTATTATTGTGGATAATTGAGGCTGCACTGGCTGTTCTGTATGGGTGGGAGAAAAAAATCAATTCACATAAGTATCAGGATATTTTTTTGACGATTTTTAAATCAATATTTTTGTTCAAAAATCGCTTTCTTCCAAATTTAAATGCTTCACTTTAGTCTGTGTTAATAAGCCCCTTTTAAATGCAATCCAGGCTTTTGAAGAGAGAGTATAAACAGCTTGTTAAAATGTATTGCTGAATAAATCCTAAAAACGGACTCACACGTGATGTGTATTTTTCCTGATATAGTCTGCAGGCATCATCATTGTTAATCTTTATTTCTGGTGTTAAAAAAGCTAAGTAGAGATTGCAAAAATCTGCAATATCGTAGGATCGCCATTTAAATTGAATAGGCACCTAAAAAAATCGTAAAAAATCTAATCGGGAGAAAAGTGTCCCAGCCCTACTGTTCTGTAATATTTAACGAATGGTTCCCCTGCATCTTTTGAAGCATAAATTATCCTCTTCAGTTTGCAAAGATAAAGAATTAAAACTATTTTTATACTTTAAAATTTAGACCAAGACACTGTTTCAAAACAAAGCAACACTACAGAAAAATTAGAGGACTTCTCATTTTTTCTAAAGAAGTTTGTGGATGTTTTTTTTGTTGTAAATTTGTCTTTGATTTGACACCTCAGGGTTTTCTTATCTTGAATGTGACACACGCTAATGAAGTTTACTGGATTACCATTTATATTTAATACCTTTTTCATGTACTTGTGATTCTTACTTCAAGAAAATGTCATAAATAAACTGAATATTGAAGAACAGAATGTTAATCATCTTTATTCCTTGACGGACAAAAAAAGTTGAAGGTTCTGCAAAGGCCTCTGACGGCTTCTCAAGTCTGAGTCTAGGATGCTTTTGCAGTGTAAGTGCTCGTAAGTCTGTGCACCGCAGCAGAAACATTTCAGTTTCTTCCACAGTGTCTGTAAAAGCTGAAGAATGATCCAGAAAAGTTTCCGTGCGCTCAGCTGCTGGAGCTCCTGCTCTTCAGCAGCTGGTTCAGGACGCTTGTCTGTTTCAGCGCTCGCAGGTTTGAGATGTCCTCTGCTATGACCGGGACGTCCTCGCTGTGGTTTGAGTCCTCCTCGTCTTCATCACTGTCAGACAGCGTGCATAGGAGGGCGTCGTTCTCATAAGTGGGGAAGTAATATCTGAGGGGAGACCAGAGGCAGAGGGTCTGTGACCAAAACCAAGATACAACCTTCATCTGAAACCCACAGGCTGATAATGTTGGTTTGTCGAGGGAGGCCACAAAATCAGCATTTAACATAACAGAGCATTGATTATCTGGCAAACAAAGCCTTTAAGTTTAATTATTTTATAACACTGCACCCTAGTGGCAGCATCTCAGCAGAGCAGGCAGACTGGAGCTCTGTCTCTTTCCCTTCACCCCGATGGAAAATATGACAAGTCAAGGGGAGGAAGGAAAAAGAGGAAAGGAAAGGAGAACTGCAGTAAAAGAAGACTGCACGCTGTTGTTATATTCTAAGTTAAGCCATGATGAACTACAATGTTCTGAAAATGAACTATAAGAAGCGTCTTTGTCCCCTGCTTTATTTCACAGGGCTGTTTTGTGTCAGCTTCATCTGTTAACATTAACAATCCATTGTTCTGTCTTATTATTGGCATGATGTACTTCATAAATGAAGATTGATGGAAATGTGGTAACTCATATATAATATTAATTTAGAAAACAAGTACCACAATTGTTTGTTTATTATTCATAAACATTGTAGGCAGTTGTGGAGAAACAGAAATGCTTGAAATTAAGTGCTTTATAAATGTTAATTTAACTGTTTATCCGTCTACCATTTTAAAAATGATTAATAAAGAAATGAACTGAAGGTTATATTTTTGAAAGCACTGACTCTGAAGCCTATATATTTTTCTCTTTACCTGGAAAAAAAGGTCTTCTTAGTATTATATAGCCTACATATCTTTATAGTCCCACAGAACTCATCCTTCTTTCTCCTTTGTAAATTTCCATATATTTCAGCAGATGGCGATTTTATACATGGGGCGTTCCTCTCTCCTTTCCTTTCGTAAAGGATGGTTCAGTGTTTCCTAAACTAAAGGAGAAAATAAAGGAAGCAACGACCCTCCTTTCCTTGACTTTTAGAGAATTCAAACAGCTCTCATCATGGCCGACACTTTAATGCTTCTGGGTCATTTCATCAATTAGGAAGGTTTCTTATCAAAAAAAGGACTACACAAACCCACCAACAGTCCCAATTCACAAATGTGTCCTCTATTCTCTGTCCGACAAAGGATTTATTCTGTGTCCTTTCTGTCATGACAAAATTCACGTTAATCAGCAGGAGATTTCAGACTCTCAGGCAGCTGAGCAGTAAATACTTTAACCTGTCAGTCCCTTTTTGAGCCTTCTGCTCTAAATTGACATACTCATAAAGAAAACAGTGTATCTCTGCAACCACAAGGTCTATTTGAATTATTTTAGTGTCATAATAAAAGTAACACTTAAGAGATTTGTCCAGATGTGGAATAATTAGTATGTGTGTTACTAGGACAGAGTAAATGAAGATAGAAGTCAGAATGATCTGAACATTTCATCCTCGTCTAAACGAAAAACTTTTTTTTGTGAATATCTCTTTGGAATGATGCAGTTGCAGCTTTAGAACTCTATGAATGAATGACTGTCAAAATATGTGAACATTACTTCTGCCAAGTTTGAGTCTGATAAAGTGATGCAGAGCAGAGTTAGAGAGGATTTTTTTACAGAATGGTCAGGTGGAGTCTTGGCACAGTTTGGCACCATTAGTCCCATTTGACATTTACCAAACTTTATATTTCACTTTTATGTCACTTTGGATGTTCATTACATCCAATTACAACAGTCTTTATCTTCTTCGGCTTATCCGTGGCAGTTTTTGACAGTTTTTGAAAAATAACAAATAAAAAAATATATATATATTTTTTTGTTTTGGGTTTTTTTTTTAGAAAGAAATCAGTTAAAATTGCTTATATGGTTGTAAGGCTGAAAATTCCCTGTTTAATCTGATGTGCAGCATGACTATATTTCCACATGAACAGTTCACCTCTTCTTGTGTTTTTATTGGAGAGCATGCAAGCATTCCTGAAATCAGGTACTTTGGGGCTGAACAGGTTAAAATGTAAGAAACTGAAAAAAAGCTGTTCAGACTGATGTTAATAATCCAGTTGAAGGAAGCGGTTCGTGACTACTCTGCTGTGCCCCCTTCCCTGGAAAATTAATATTTTCCTCGTCCCACCTCTGACGTGATGATTTTAGAGAATGATCTAATTGTAATTTTCTGTCAGATATTGTGATTTCCTCACAGTAACGTTAATAATGTTACACAAACACACTCACTGCGGCTGGTTCCACGTGGACATGTTGGGCAGCTTCATGACGTGACCTTCGGCCGCGATGTGTCGCAGGACGTCCTCTCTGGAGCCAAACTTCTCCTCACAGCCGTAGCAGCGGCTCTGATGGATCTGACGGCGGATGAAGTTCACCAGCTTGACCTGCTGGTAGAACCTCAGATCTGAAGACAGCAGGAAACAGAAGTGAGCACAGGGACTCTGAATCAGACCAGTGTTACAGAAACAGTCATCTGTCATCATTTAATCTATTATTGTGTCAAAACTTTCACAGACTGCTCCAAAATTACAGTCATGACTCTGAAAAATCAGTGAATTTTGGATTATTAAAGCTGCTGTAATGCACATTATTCAGTTACAGATGCAATATCCTGCTTGTTTGATACTTCAGTGCTTTTTCACACAGTCATACATACACATTTACATTTTTAATTCTTACTATCATCATTGATATTGGTATTATTGCATCCTTGTTATCAGATACTTAACATTATACGGTGATGAGGTGATGTGTGTGTTCTTCCTGCACCTTCTGCTGTCTTCGAGCAGTTTCAGGCAATTTCTCTGCCTGCCCTTTCTAAGCTGGTTAGTGGCATGAAACCTACTAACTGCCCCCTGGACATCATTCCAGCCAAACTCCTGAAGCAGGTTTTTGATATTGTTGGGTCAAGTTTGCTTGTTTTTATTAACTCTTGTCTCTGTTCAGGGTTTGTCCCGGCTGCCTTTAAACATGCCGTGGTCAGGCCTCTTTTAAAAAAGCCCCATCTTGATCCCTCTGTGCTGTCTAATTTCAGGCCTGTATCACACCTGCCTTTTCTCTCTAAGGTTTTAGAAAAAGTTGTTTTCACACAACTACAGTCATTTTTAGAGTCAAACTCGATCCTGGATAAATTTCAGTCCGGTTTTAGATCCCGACATAGTACAGAGTCAGCATTGCTTAAGGTTCATAATGATATCACCCTGTCTGTGGATGCTGGGAACCCCACAGTGCTGGTGCTGCTCGACCTCAGCGGCTTTTCGTCACGGTTGACCACGCAGTCCTTGTATCTCGCCTAGAGCAGCATGTAGGCATCTGTGGGACCGCTCTTCAATGGTTTAGGTCCTATCTGTCAGATAGAAGCTTTTCTGTGATGATTGGTGACCTCTGCTCATCAGATGTACCACTTCTCTATGGGGTGCCACAGGGATCTATTCTTGGCCCTGTTCTTTTTTCCTTGTATTTGCTTCCTTTGGGCTCAGTCATCGAAAAGCATGACATGTCGTTTCACCTTTATGCGGATGATTTACAGTTGTATTTACCTCTGAACCCAAAGGAAGGCTCAACTCTCAATAAATTACAGGGCTGCATTACTGACATCAAGCAGTGGCTGGCACGTAACTTACTGCACTTGAATGACAGCAAAACGGAATATATCCTGTTTAGTCCTTCCTTGCCAAATGCAGCCACGATGAATCTCGGAGCCCTGTCTCCTCTTTTTAAATCACAGGTAAAAAACCTGGGGGTAACTTTTGACTCTAGCCTAAAATTTGACAAACAGATAACCTCTGTGGTGAAAACGAGCTTTTTTCAGCTGCGTCTCTTGGCCAAGGTGAAGCCCTTCCTCAGTCGGCAGGATCTTGAAAAAGCCATTCATGCCTTTATCAGTTCCCGCCTGGACTACTGTAATGCCCTTTATTTCGGCCTCAGCCAGTCTTCCCTCTCTCGCCTTCAGCTCGTTCAAAATGCTGCGGCGAGATTTCTAACTGACACGCCAAGACGTGAGCACATCACCCCTGTGCTGTCGTCTCTCCACTGGCTTACAGTTCGTTTCAGAATTGATTTTAAACTTTTGTTGTTTGTTTTTAATGCCATTCACGGCCTGGCTCCTCTATATTTATCAGAGATTTTAACTTTACGCAGCCATACAAGGGCCCTGCGTTCTTCTGGCCAGTTCCTTTTGGATGTTCCAAGGTCGAGATACAAACAATGGGGGGACCGTTCTTTTGCTGTTGCTGCACCTACGTTGTGGAACAAGCTGCCCCCAGACATCCGCACCACAACTGACTTTGGTCTTTTTAAATCTAAACTAAAAACTCACTTTTTTAGAATGGCTTTTAACCCTGACTAAGGCTTTTAAGTTTTAGGCTCATGTCAGTTTTATTTTGTTTTATCTTTCCGAATGGCTTTTATGCACCTTGCTGCTGTCACACCTCCCGTTGTATTCTTATGTATCTTTTGCTTTTATGTATTGTTCTTACAGTATTGTTTTATGTTGTTTTTATCTATAGTGTTCTTATTTATTTTCTGACACTACTGTAAAGCACTTTGGGGGTCTTTGGGTTACTGTAAAGGGCTTTATAAATAAACTTTGATTGATTGATTGATACTGAGCCTACACGACATGTTACTGATTTTACTGACTATTTTTCTAATTGCATTATTACAGTTATTCATTGTATACACATTGTGTCGATCTTGTTTGTTTAAACTGTGCGTTCTGTTTACTGTCTTGTGGAAAGTGTTACTATTTTAATTTGTTTTATCTTTCCATGTGATTCCCTGCCTTAGGACAATGGATGAAATGCAGCTATTGTGCTAATTCCAGCACATTTACAGTGATGTGTATTGTGAAAATGTTGATTGATGTGCACTGTCCTAATCAAATAAATTTGATAATATATAAAAGCTAATTTTCTTCCATGATGGTGAATCTTGTTTAAATATGATAATGTATAGATAATATTAATGATGCATATTTTCTGCTTTAGTCCCTCTTACTGAGTTCTGTCCTCAGTTTATGGAGGTCGAAGTCGTGAGCTTCCTGAAAGAAACAAAAAAGAACATATAAAAAAAAACGTATTACAATTAATAAGTAAAAAAAAAAAGGTTTACTTGAGGTAAAAGCTTAATTTTAGTCACTAACGGTGTCATTAATGAAAATTTTAACCTTTAGGTGCGTGTAGATCTGATCCATCGTCTCCGACTGATGATCACAGAACAAACACACAGCAGAGACCGGGTGAGCCTGCCAGTCCGACCAATCACTGCACATGATACAGACAGGTCAAACAGCTATATAACAATAACAGGTGTTATTAGTCAGAGTATCAGATCCAGAGAAAACAAACTGGATCTCTTGGAGAGACTCACTCGTCCTGCTCCTCCAGCAGCTCTCGATCGTCCTCGCTCTGCACCTCCTCCCAGCTCTTTCCCAGCTCCTAAAGGATTCACCACACAGAGAATGAAAAACAAACTCTAATACTTCAGCTCAGATGCTTCATATAATTAACTTCTAATCAAACACTGCTCCAAGTGGAGGCTGGACTTGTTTTGATCGAGATCGATGTCATCAGTCCGTCACATATTAGCTCAAAACTCTGGGGCTTTGCTGTGGAACAATAAAGACGCTCACTGTATTGTCTCGTCAAGCCAAGGTAGTTTTTGTGTAGTTTTACCTGAAAGGGAGGTAATTTACTGCAAAAAAATCCAAATAAAAGAATTAAGGGGTTATTGTTAAAAGAAATAATGGTGGAAAATGGAGCTGGGCGATATGGCCCAAAAATAAATGCCCAGTTTTTAAAGTTTTTTCCACAACACTCAATTTATGATGTTATTATTTTTTTCCGCTCAAAAGAAAAAAAAACTCCAGAGAGACACAAAAATGACATGAATCACACTTTGCCATGATGTCAAAATATATTCCCAAACCGAACAGACTTTCCCAAACTTAGATAGGTTTGTCTACATAAACACTGAAAGATGAGCTGTTTTCACAGTAAATTTACATGGAACTCTGATCAATATTTAATCTCATTTTTAACCCGAAACATGTGCATCTGCAAATCCTGACAGGGCCTACCTGTCAGGATTTCTGGCTAGAAAAAAAATCTAGATATTTAATTTTTAAATCTTATGCAGAAAATAATTCAGATTGATGGATTTATTGCCCAGTCCTAGTGGTAAGTGATAGAAATTTTGAAAAATAAATCATATTATGTTGGTTTAGTTTTAACGCGTACAGTTGCGGAAACTCCATTAAAGACCTTAACTGCAGATTTCTGCATCATTTTACCAATTAAAATGTACATCAAAGTGATTTTGGAGGCCCCATTAAGGTAGATGACTGTCGCCCCGGGGTTCCAGTTGCTCCTCCCTGGCACGTATGTAAACAAATCACTAAAAGCATCCTCCATTGGCATCTGTTTTCAGATCACCACCAACATCAAAACACTACTTCATTTTTCCATGTCTAACATTCCCTCAAAATTATATCAGAGTCCATCTGAGGCTTTTTAAATTAGTTGCGAAATTGTGGGAAACTGCCTTATTTATGTTAACAAAACCTTTGAGAAGTCTTTCATTGGCAGCTGTTTAAAGGATAAGTTCGGTGTCTACAGCTTTCACATTGTTTATAGAATGAAGTAGAACAATATACTCACCCAGAAGGCTTTCCTGATCCAAACAGTGCTTCGGGAGATATTTAGATCCAAAATCGAGCGGCGGACATCCATATAATGGTAGCACATAGGGCATACAGCGCCGCTCCTAAAACTGCATTAATTGTCCAAAAACTCATTAGTTTCACCAATATTTCATCATGGTCAGCTCACGCTACTCCTCCATTACAGTCTGTGTCGCTCCAGACATGTTTTTGTGACTGTGCTGACCTCTGAACTGAAGAAGAAGAACCTTTGCCTCTGCGCATGCGTAGTACGGCTCATTGTTTCAGGGGAAGACTGCCGGCTACACAACGAAAAACATGTCTGGAGCGACACAGACTGTAATGGAGGAGTAGCACGAGCGGACCATGTTGAAATATTGGTGAAACTAATGAGTTTCTGGACAATAAATGCAGTTTTAGGAGCGGTGCTATACATGCCCTATGTGCTACCATTATACAGATGTCCGCCGCTCGATTTTGGATCTAAATATCTCCCGAAGCACTGTTGGATCAGGAAAGCCTTCTGGGTGAGTATATTGTTCTACTTCATTCTACAAACAATGTGAAAGCTGTAGAAACCAAACTTATCCTTTAAGAATTTATCCATCCTCCAAAAGGCATTAAGACACCATGACTCCTGTTGATATAGAACTCAACAATAACCTCCATCAAGGCATTTCCAGCATCATTGGGCAAGTCACTGTCAAAAATCTGAGACTGTTAACAAACCCTTTAAATAACTCCTGAATCCACATCTGGACTGTGAAGCCACGGTGTCCTTTTAAAAAGAGAGTAAGGAATAAAAGCAGCAAACGTTTGGGTTCATGCTGGTTTAGTTGGGCCTCAGATCGTATTCTGGATTCAAAGTGGGCAGCAGTGAGCTTGAGCTTTTCCACAGATTAACTTTAAATCAGAACGTTCTGAAGTGCTGAAGTCTTACCAGGTAGTTGATGACGTAGAAGCGGTCGTACTCCCGGTTGTTGGCGTTGATGCGGCGGTGAGCTTTCTTCCTCATGTGATCCTTCAGGGTGGTTTTATCTCTGAAGGTTTTCTCGCAGTACAAACACTGCAGGCTGACAGACAGTAAATCAATAACAGGTCATGAATTTTTTTTGAAGCTACCAGCATTGATTTGCAGCTGTTAAAAAATAAAAGAGTACTCGATTATTCATTAATGATGATCAGTTTTTCAATCATTAATCTTCTCAGCTCTTAAGTATTTTTACACTTCATCTTATGACCAAGGATCATCAACAAGTGGCCTAATTACCAAATTTTGAAAATGTCAGGTTGAAAATATATTTAGTTAGTTGTTTCATCCCTATAATTAGATCAGTGTTTCTTAACATGAGCTATACCACTATGAAAAGAGTCGTTAAATAATTGTAATTGAAACAGTTTAATCAGGAATCACTTCATGTTTGATTTGACACCTGAAGCTTCTGTTTAACCAGGAGGTGGAAAACATGGCAGCCCAGTGCAGGTGATCTGGACTGATCTCTGTATGATGAAATATGTATAAAATTTGACTTATAAGGCATGATTAGAGGCATGTGGGACTTCCAGTGGCTGGACGGGGAAGACTGAAAAGGCTGCATCTGTGCATAAGTCAGGCCTAGATATGAATATAATGACATTGTTTAAAAACATGCAATTTTTTGCTTTTCTATCAAGCAAAAAATGGCCCTTTAACAAATGTAGATGACCCGTTATAGGCCATATCATCTTGGTTTACTCTTAATTTTTCTTGGTCAGAATTTCTCCTGTTGAGAAAAAATAACGAGCAGTCTATCAGTTTGTCATTTCTCATTAATAAGCTAAATATCACAGAAATGTGAGTCCCTTCATGTAAGCTCATGATCAGATAAAGATGGATCCGTGTATTAGTTTAAAGGCAAACCGAGGAATTTGGAAGACTTTAATTAACATGTCAGGATGTAATAGTGGGTACGGCGAGTCCATATTTCATACTAGAGGAGTGTGTTTTGCAACAAAAAAGCACTAAAACAAGATGTACAGTAAATCTTAAAGTCTGAACAAACTAATAATCTGTCGGCTTCATGTTGGCCTCACTTGTCCAGCTTGTTCTGCAGGGTGTCTAAAAACTGGTTGCAGTAGACAATGTTGTCCGGCAGGCCGATGCTGAAGGAATGTTCTCGAGCCATGTGGTTCAGAAGAGAAGACCTGGAAGTAAAAGTGGCGCAGGTCATTATGTATTATTTCCTATACTACATTAAAGGTGTTAGAATTCATTTAGCAATTATTATTAAGAAAAAAAGTAATTAGACTTTATTAACAAAATAAACCAAATAATAATATAACCACTCAAATCAGTAATTACTGTGTATATAATTCTAATAGTGTAGTTTTTAGTTTTATTTTTTAGCTTTCACATTTATAATAATGCGCATACTTTTACTTTTTCTACTTAGTCTATTTTTATTTATCCTTACTGTCCCAGTCGCTGCTGTGTGAGACAAATAAATGTATATTCTTTTCTATTCTTAACCTCTACAGCCCCAAAGTACCCAATTTCAGGAATGCTTGCACGCTCTCCAACAAAAACGTAAGAAAAGTGAACTATTTTTTCAAAATCCTTGCCTGACCGTACTGTTATAAAACCTCTCTAATTTTGCTCTGCATCACTTTATAACAATAGTCCTTTGCAGAGATGATGTAAAAATGTTTTATTCATTTTTAGAGTTTTACAGATTCAGATTATTCTGACTTCTATCTTCATTTACTAAGTCCCAGTAACACATGTACTGATAATTACACATCTAGACAAATCTCACAAGTGTTACTTTTATTATGACACCAAAATAACTCAAATAGACCTTGTGGTTGCAGAGATACACTTTTCTTTATGTCATTTTTGAGCAGAAGGCTTAAAAAAGGGGCTGGGGCTGCTCAGGTTAACTAAAACAGTAAATGGTTGCTCTTTCAGCACTTCTTAAAAACCTGTTACGTTGAAATTTGACGTGCCTAATTTGCTGGTGAACTTGAATATTAGTACCGTCTCTACCCTCTTTCTGATGACGACACTGGTTATCATCATATGTGAGCTTTTTTTTTTACCTGTTTCCTCTAAATTCTTCGCTGCAGAACATGCAGAGGCGATGGAAGCTGGTGTCATCTCTCTCTTTCTGCTGCTGCTCCAAAACCTCCTCCTGAGGACGATGGACAGTGCCAGGTAAACACCACAGAAGAAGAAAAGACAGCTCTACACTCTGGGTATAAGCTGGAGAAACAGGCTCATGGTTTGGCTTTGACTCGTCTAAAGCTGAACTTCATCTGAACCAAACCAAATAAGCAGGTGAGGAGATGTTTGTGTCCTCACCAGGCGTTTCTGCTGCAGACGCTCCCGCAGGATTCTGTCCTCTGGGAGGACGTCACACAGGAGGAAATAATCCTCCTGCTTCTCTGAAGAAGGACCAAACCACACAGATATGAGAACATCAGGCTCTTTTATTTCCCCTCTGAAGCTCCAGTCACACATTCTTGTTTCTCATGACGATTGTGCACGATTTTCAGAATCCTCATGAAGCGTGCTTTGGTTGTGGTGCATGTTAGGAATGAGCGATATATCGTTATCGTATCTATATGAACATTCAAGATATTAATATTCAAATAGCAATGATATAAACAATATAGATTTCTTATAAATAAAACTGCACTTTCCACTGTCTTTTGTATTATGATGCTTTAATTTTTCTAAAAAATGCTTGGTTTTCACCAAACTCGTAGTCGTTATGTATTTGATACCAAGATATCTGGCATGAATATTGAGGTATGAAATTTTGTCCATATCATTCAGCCCCAGTGCATGCACTATTTGATCTGGATCAGCGTTGTATCATCATAGACGAACGCCGGGGAACGGGGAAGGATCCCAGTTGTTTTGAACTGTTCAAAACTGTCGTGGAGAATCCCTGCTCTCAGTATAGTGGGGTGAAAGCCTAATGCAGTCCTAAGGCGAACGGTACTAACGTGGCATGTACAAAGCTCAATCCAGAAGGCTTTCTGAGGACGACCGACAATCTGTTTGTTACCCGTTCAAGGCAACGCAAGCAACAGGGCTAAAACAGGGCGTGAACGGGGCTGGTGTCGTGTCAGCAGGATTGAAATTCATGGAATCCTCATCATAGTGTTGTGTTGAACTTATTGAAGCAAGATGAACGCCCCCGAATTGCTGTAATAGTGTAACTGACGGTGTATTAACGGGTTTGTCCAAGGGGGAGAGAGAGTCATTTCTGTCTGTATCAAGCCAATCACACCAGCCTTGCCAATCGTGTACAGTTGTGCACAATCGCCATGAGGAACAGGAACGTGTGACGGGGGCATTATGTGTAACAGTGGTTCTCCTGAGGATCTGCTCACCGACTGGACCTGTGGAGTTTGTTTTGATCACGCTGCAGAAGTCTGTGACAGGCTGCTCCAAGAATCTGCCCCTCCAGTACAGCATGTACCTGAAAAAGGATAAAAAGATCCCCTTTAACATCCAGAGTTTGTTAAACAGGACGAAAGTGTGAGGGAGGATGGTCCACTCCGTACTGAGGAAGGTCTGCGATGAGTCTGACGTCTGCGATGACCAGTTTGTGCTCCAGCAGCAGGTGCTTCAGGAGTCCATCTTTCTGCTGCAGGGGGACGAACTCGGGGCAGAAGAGGCACATCAGCAGCTCTGAGCTGGACCTGTGCAGACTGGGAGCACCGGTGCCTCCCGCTGGCTGCTCCGGGAAACACAGTGGCTCCAGGATACTGTCCTGACCTGGGAGGAAACAGCAGCTGGCGATCATTTATTTGGGATGTGCGCTATCAGATATGCCGACATGCACTACATTATGTGCCTTGCACCAATTGTGTATATTAATTTATTTTCTGCACATGTGTACATGCATATTTTTTTTCCTATTAAGTGTACATATTTGTAGGTGCATACATATTTCCAGGTGTATTATCAGGTGTTTTTCTTTTCTAATCAGGTGTATTTAAAGGCAGATATTTTTTCTATTATGGTTTTGTTTACATTTACTGCTGTTTATTCCGGGAACGACACCACCTGCCGAAACCAAATTCCTTGTGTACGTACTTGACCAATAAAGCTGGTTCTGATTCTGATATTTCCAAACTTATCAATGCTGATATCAATGATTTAACCCAAGAGTACGAGGTGTCTCCTTTCCTAAACTGGCCTCTTCCTCTCAGTTTAACAGATTATTTTTGTTGGAAATTGATGTGGAACAAGGAAAAGAACATTTTAATCTCAAACAAAAGTGAATATTGTTTTAAAAGTGTAAAAATCAAGCAACAATAGGGTGAGGCATTGAGCTACATTGATACATTTTGTTGGGATTACCACAAATATGCCACATTACAGATTAAACAAAAAACATTTCATGGATTCAAATCAGCTGCTAATTATCAGTCAAGTATCAAGAGAGAGTAGTTGTAATTGAATTTATATGATATATGCTTTATAAATAAAGTTTTATAGTAATAACAACAACAGCAATAATAATAATAACATAGGGTAAATAAGCAGCTTTAATTATTTTTGTGGTCTCTGGAAGAAAATATGTGGACATAAATCTTGTGCAGGAGTACTACCAGGTTTATAGATATTTTAATTTTACACTTTAAAGCCCAAAGGTGAATTAAACAGCTGTACAGCCTCAGTGTTGGTTAGCTGCTGGTTAGCCTGTTAGCACAGCCGGCTAACTACAGCTGTATGACATCATTATAGGGTTTAAGGTTGAGCTATTTCAGCCTTTTTTTGCTCCTCCACGTCTCTGACTTTTACTTTACGGCTTCAAAATGTGCTACGAAGACAGAAAAGTTTCATTTTAGGAGCTGACACGTTAAAATAGCCACCTTACCTTCTGCCTTTCCTCCGCAGGCGGCCATCTTTGCTGTGACGTAGGCAAAACAGCAGCTCTAGACCAATCAGAGACCTGGATTTGATTCGCTGTTGCATTCAGGGACTTCACGTAAATTAAACTAGCCACGTGATGCATTCAAGTGTTTTTTTTTTCTCTCAGACACTCAATCGACCCATTTAGGCCTTTTGTTTTTGCTCCGATTTAGTCAGTTTTGATGGTGAGATGAGGATATCTGACAAAGAAATTCATTTGAAATAAATTTTGTAATTTCAGCATCACACAAAAAAACTGACAGTCTGACCCCTGGAGCACTTGTTGGACCCGCTGACTCTCATTAAAACTACTTTTTTTATTCTACTGCCTCTGCAATACAGAAACATGAAATCCTATTAACTGCTCTGTGTAACACTGTCTCACAGCAGCAAAAAACTGCACACAAACATATTCACAGCCAGATTACGTCATGTTTTTTCTTGATTGCCGAGGGACATTGTGGGAAATAATTTCCTTTATTGAGCTGATAGGGTATAACAGCGACAGACCAGTGGAATAAATTATTTCAAGAAGCTGAAATGTCCAGTTGCTGCTAATCATTGACGGACTCTCGGACTGCACAAAAAATCACTTTGTATTGATCAAATAGAAAATTATTTTTCATTTTAAAAAGTGGAATTTTGTAAATGAACTGGCATTTAGAGGGTTAAAATAATGTAAAATAAATGTTTGTTGCTATACATGACGAAGACTGGAGTTAATGACCTAAAATACATAAAGTTTTGTGCATACTGGTATATGTATATGCATATATAGCTACCAAACCTCTGGCAAGTAGCTCACAAATTGCTGTTACATCTATAAGCAATACTGCCATGATAAATTTACCATCATAACATGATTCATGACCCTGAAAACCCACACCTCACACTCAGAATCATGTTCGTATCATTAGTAGTAAGACAGTTATTGAGGAAAAAAATGATCATTCACAAGTGGCAGTTTACTGGATCACCACCAAAATCGAAGCATTTTTAAGTTAAGCCATCACCAACATCTCCTGAACATTTCACCAAAGTCTATCCTGGAGTTATTGCGAAATCTTGCTAACAAACAAACAGACATACATCGGCAAAACATAACCTCCTTGGCAGAGGTAACAATCAAATGCTTTTGATACTTATTCTCCTGAGAAAGTCTGGGGTGCAAAATTTTGGACATTGGTTTTGTTATTATTAGCAGAAAGTTAGACCCACATTACAACATTACACAAACAATACTTTAAAAAAATATAAGTACTACTTTACTCAGTTTTCTTTTATGTAATTCTTTTAATCTCTGTTGAAAATCGTTATTATTTATTGTGTCAAAAGCTGCACTGAAATCCAGCAAGACAAGAACAGAGAGAAGTCCACTGTTCAAAGCTAAGTATAGATGATGGATGGATAGGTTCAACTAGTTTGCTTTATTGGTGACATGCACATCAGGATTGTATCCAGCCTCTTAAAGAACACTGGATTTTTAAAATTTATTCCATGAATTCTGTAAACATGTTTACATTTGCTGATGGGATTTAGACTTTATTTAAAATATTGACATCATGGAGAACTTTGACTTGAGTATGATGTCTGTATTCTAACAAATGACCACTAGAGAGCAGAATAAGCCAACCTCTCCCAAAAAAACACGATGTGTTTCTGCTCCACAAATGACACTGAGATGCAATTTTCGACAATTAAATAGACCACTCATGAATAATGGGCAATAATTACAGCAATTAAAAATGATATGACTGATGTATTATTGAAATCAAGGTCACATTTCCCAAAAGCACATTTCAGCTGTTTTATGTTATTATCCTTCACAATCTTTGGTTATTAATCTAAGTTTTGATTTCATAAATCATGAATGAGTTCAGTGTTGATCTTTCAGTGCAGAGATAATTTTACTTCGGTACTAAGGTCTGTTAACGTCCTGACGGACTGATGAGGTTCTGATTTTAGAGTTGATTAAAATACTACAAATATGTTAATCTAGTTATGTTTCCATTGTTTATCTTATTTTATTCCATAATAATTGTGGATTATCTAAGCTTAAAATGGATGTTGTTATTAATTGACAGATCTGACCATTATTATGATAATAATAAAATATATATGATTTTTATTATTATGCATAATTTATATGCATCTTCACAGCACTCAGGGTCAAAGTTAAAAACAAAATACATAACAAGATTTATAAACAATCAGACAGAAATGCCAGTTTGAAGAGATGGTCTCAAAAAGATCTTGAAGTCAATGCTGTTTAACGAGGAGCCAGTGGAGCAGGACTGAAGAACAGAAGTGACGTTACTGATGGAAATAAACTGCCTTTATCATCAGACTTTAGGATTGGACCCTGATCAGAATCAGAAATACTTGATTAAACCTTGAGGGCAAATTAGTTGGCTTCAGCTGCTCTTGTACACAGCATACCAGCAGGAGTGTCAAATAAAGACATTAAAATAAAGATAAGAGTATGATGGATATCAGATATGCAAAAATTGCATAGTTTAGAATCTTTAAGACAGAATGAAGGACAAAAAAATTAAGTAAAAGTGAGACTATGAACAAGGCCAAATAATTTAATCTTTAAATGTTAATCGTGCTTTATCTCCATGGTGCTGTAGTTTCAGATATTCATTCCTCATAATACAAGTGCTTCAGTTTATACCTCCAAACATGCTGATGTCATCTCTCTGACTCCACGTGTAGGCGTTTCTCTCCCTGCCTCGTTCCCCTTGTCCGACCTGCGCAGGTGTGTTCAGGTGCTGCGTTATTCACTTAGAGGCCTGCAGCTCTAATTAAACCCTGGAGAGAGACAGACAGAGGAGGACGCAGGCCGGGAGAGCTAGGGGGGTTGTGATGTGGATTTCTGATTCAGACCAACACTCCCACATCAAATTTCAGCTCCAGTGAAAAAAAAAGTTTTTATTTTTCAGAACAGCAAACTGCAGCTCGGCAGCTTCCCACGTACAAGAAGCACGTCTGAGTCATGAAGAGCGGATTAAAACTGGTGTTGTTACCGTGGAAAAGCTCAGAATTAAAACTCAAACTCGGTCTCAGAGCTCCGCTGAAGCAGTTTTACTGAGGAGTGTTTTCTCTTCTGTCTGAAGCTTCTGTCTGTGTGACTGTAATGACATCGGTCCATTCAAACATCTGATCAGTCTACCTGTTCATCAGCTCAACAGGTGCTTTCTTTAGAAACTTCAGAGCTGGTCTGGGGCCCGATGTGACATCTGCTCATGAGGCCCACATTTCTGGCAGCACCCTTGCTTACATGCATTCAACTGTGCAGGAAAAAGTGTTTTTATGTGAGATTTAGAACGGTTTAACAGATGGATTATATAAAGTAAAACAAGCACATTTAAAAGAATATTCAAAATACAATTACATGGGAAAAAAGAATCATATTTTTCAGATTTTCAAAAGGAACAAACAGAACATTCCCCGAACATCCAACCCACCCATCTTATAAAACATATACAGATATACACAGACCTACAGAAACATTCAAATACACATGCAGATAGATGTGCATGTACCCGTGCGTACAAAAATACACAAGCACACATTCATTGCTGCTTATGTGCACACCTACATACACATAAATCTAAATTGTATATATGATGTGATAATGATAATATTTCTAACAGGGGTAGACCATGATGAAGAAGATTTACTTGAGTACTGCACTTATGTACATTTTTTGAGTTTCTACTTTTCTTGAGTATTATTATTTTTGGAAACTTGTGACTTTTAATCCTCTACAATTAAAAGACACTTTTAACTCCACTACATTGCTGTACAGGCTCACATTACTCTTACGTATAGCTTAAAGTCAGCAGGTGGAATCTCTTTTTCTTCTAAAATATAATCTGCGTGTGATTTGTTCAACTGGTGATGGTGTACCTTTACCTTGTGCATGGGCTACTCAGATCAGGCAGGTAAATATTTGAGCTAGCATTGCTCAGATAATTCATTTCAGTAGGTTTTTTCAGTCATTAGGTTTTGTACATTTACTGGGGCAAAAATACAATAGCCCACTGACATTAAAACAAAAATCTACTTTTAATTCTTAAGTATTTTCAAAAGCAGGTACTTCTGTACTTTAAGTAAAATTTGACTTAGCAACTTTCATTTAGAGTATAATTTGCCTTGAAAGGGTATCGCGACCGGCTGCACAATCTCCCCCATCCTCTTCATCATGGGAATGAACCTCCTAATAACAGCTGCAGAGAAAGAAGCCCAAGCTCTGAAAATGGTGTCAGGCATCCGACAACCCCCAATAAGTGGTTACATGGACGACCTCACCATAAAGACCACAACCCATGAGCAGGCGAGGTGGGTGTTAACTGCTCTGGACCACATGGTAACGTGGGCTAGAATGAAGTTAAGCCAAAGAAATCCAGAAGTATGGTGATCAGGAACGGGAAATTGACCAACAGGTTCAAGTTGCATGTGCAAGGGAAAGTGATAGCAATAGAGGAGAATCCAATAAAGTGCCTCGGAAAGTGGTTCCATGACTCATTTACTGACAGGAACAACATCACCAGCACAGAAAAGCAAACAGAGAAATGGCTGAGGAGAATTGAAAAATCAGGGCTCCCTGGGAAATTTAAAACATGGCTCTATCAACACTGACTGCTGCCAAGACTCATGTGGCTATTAACTGTGTATGAAGTTCCGATGACAAGGGTAGAAGGGATAGAGAGGAAGATCAACATGCACCTCCGAAAGTGGTTGGGAATCCCTCCAAGCATCACTGCAGCAGGCCTCTACATAAGATCAGGGCAGCTCCAGCTTCCTCTGTCATCCCTGGTTGAGGAATTCAAGGTTGCAAAGTGCAGAGTTGTAATGACCTATAGAGACTCCCAGGATGAGCAAGTCAATCATGCAGGCGTCCTCACAAGATCAGGACGCAAGTGGGCAGCTGACTCATCTGTCACAGGGGCCGAGAGCATGCTGAAGCTGCGAGACATCATTGGAGCACCATGCACAGGAAGACAGGGCCTTGGAACCTCCCATTTCCAGCAGTGGAGAAAGACAGGAACCAGTAATAGAAGAGCCATGATTCAGGAGGAGGTACAAAATCTGGAGGAGGAAGGACGAAGAGCAAAGGCAGTGGAGCTAGCTCCCCAAGGAGCCTGGACCAAATAGGACCTCCCCAAGAGGAAGACCACTTGGACAGACCTATGGAGACTGGAGCCGTTCTGCATCTCCTTCCTGCTGAGATCGGTGTATGACACACTCCCAACCCCAGCAAACTTGTACAAGTGGGGCATGAGAGAGGACCCATTATGCAAGCTTTGTGGTTAGAGGGGCACCATGGCACACATCTTGTCCGGGTGTAAAACAGCACCCGCCCAGGGAAGGTACAGGTGGCGCCATGACAAGGTGCTCATGACACTTGCTAACACCTTAGAGGAGGAGAGAAAGCAAGAAACACCAACCACCACGGAAAACATCAATCCAGTTTGTAAGGGAGGGGGGAAAGCCACCAACCACAGCAACAACCAGACCCAGCCTGCTACAAAAGGCCCAATCATGGGAAATCAAGGTCGACCTGGGAGGAAGGCTGCAGTTTCCCCAGATTGTCCATACAACCCTGAGGCCAGATGTGTTACTATGGTCTGAAGAGGCACAAAAGATCATCCTCATAGAACTGAGGCCCCATCCACACGAAGCCAAACCGAGGTCTAAATGCATACATTTTTTGCCAAATCTGCGTATCATCCATACGAAGACGGCGTTTTGGGGGTCTGTAAACGAACATTTTTGAAACCAGGTTCCAGAGTGGAAAGATTTTGAAATCTTTATCACAATGCCTGTGTACAACTTTTGCCGCAAGTGCGCATGTCCACTGTTTCTTAGTCTGTTTCCGCTAGTAACCGTCATATTGTTACAGCGCCCCTCGAGATCTGGCATGTGTTTTTATAGCGTTTTGATGCGTATCGAGTGCATTCATGTGGACGCACACATTTTCTGAGACGCCTTCGTCTTTATGACAATCGTTTTGGAAACTGTTAAGCGTTTTGTCTTTGCGTGGATGAGGCCTTACAGTCCCATGGGAAGAGGGGTGTGAGCAGGCCTTTGAAAGGAAGAGTGCCAAATACCAAGACCTTCTATATGACTGCAGGGGGAAATGATGGCAGGCTTGACTGTTCCCGGTTGAGTTCGGCTGTAGAGGATTCCCTGCCCAATCGGTGTGGAGAATGTTTACAGCCATTGAAATGACAGGGAAGGAGAGGAAGACGGCAGCTCACAGGATGGGAGAGGCAGCAGAAAGAGCCTCTTGCTGGTTATGGAGCAGGAGAGAGGAGTTAAGCTGAAAGCCAGGAGGAGGAGATGGGCAGTGACCTGGCCACCACTGCCGACCCACCATGGGGAGGGTGTTGTGGTAAGGGTCGAAACACCCCATGAACAATGGGTACCACCTGATGACATCAACTACTCTTGGCCAAGGCTACATTCACGTAAGGTGAATGAAGAAAAAGCATCGTCAGATGTAATTGCAACAATGACTAGGAGTTATCTATAGGCTACTTTCACTTAAGTTATGGAGTTGAGGACTTTACCACCACTGAGTACTAATAATAATAGCAACAACAACCACAATGTTAATAAATTAAAATGAAAAAAAAGCAGTAAAAGGCAATATCATCTGTACTTTGCTTCCTTATCTGAGCATGGGGTTCATAAACAGAGTGTCAGTAATATCGGTTGTAAGTGCTTCAAGATCGACTGTCTTTGGTTGCTTGCCCAACGCCCTGTGTACACGCCAACAAAACTGGATGAAAATTTAAGTGTTTAATTATGTTTTTGCCTTCCAGTTAAATGAGAACACTGCCTGGAGCCCCTGAGTGAAAAGTTTTGAAAATGTTTTCATATCAAATATTCACATGAAGGTGTTCACATGACAGTGCTGATCCCATGCCAGGACCAACAACAACTACTACGGTTTAAAAACACTGTTGCGTTAATGGGCCTAAAATTACATGTTAGCTTGAGCAAAGTTTAACATTTGGGAGGTTGGTGGACATAGCGAAACATCCCCTGTCAAAGGACATAAGAGGAGAGTTACAGAGACACTTTGGTAGCAGAACAGGAACAGGAGAACAGGAGTGACGTTATCGTCATCAAAAAGCATACGCATGTTGTAACACTGCTGCTTCACTACAAACCTACATCGCCAACGTCTGGTCTGGCATGCATGCTACAGCCTTTCCAATCGTTCTTGTAGATCCTTGTGAACGCAGAATGCTTTTAAAAAAGGCAAAGGAAAAACCTTACAGTTTCTGGTGACAATGTTGTCGTGTAAACGGCCTAACGTCCCCTTGACGGCTGTTATGTTTTTATGCATGCGCTTGTTTGAGAATCTAATCAAATAACGATCTGGAAATCATACAAACCAACTTGTTTTAGTATAGACAACTGATTAAAATACTTTCTGCAAAGACTTTCTTCAACTCTTTTTGAATCTGACCATGGAGATGATGGACCCTGGACTTTTACAAGATCTTAGGGAAAATGATTTATGATTGAACATTTATGGCATTTGTTCTGCACCCAAAGGAAAAACCTTACAGTTTCTGGTGACAATTGTGTAAACGGGCACAACATCCCCTTGACAGCTGTATTCTGTAGCCTCTGAGCCTCCATCCTGTTGATCAAACACCTGAGCTGAGGGATAGTTTGCCGTGTTCGCCCCATCAGCTTCACCCCCGTTTCCATCCTCTAACTCTCATGTTTCCACGCAGCTCTTTCATTTTGCTGCGGCAGCCCTCTCTCCAGCTTTCAAATAATTAAACCTTTTGACAGCAGAAAACAGAAAGTGAACGAAACACAGATGGAAACCTCCTCCTCCCCCGCCTCATCGCCGCCCTCCTCTCAGGTCTAACCTGGATGCTGCTGGCGACGAACTGTTGCATAGCAACTGCCGGCTCAGCACCTACAGCGCTCCTCCTGTTCAGAGCCGGGAAACCTCAAAAGATGTCATTATGTGGGCCGAGCCGCCCACATGGGTCAGAGTTAGCCAATCGCCACCAGGGCTCTTGTTCTTCTGCTCTCACACCGCACTGACACACAAACACAGGTGTATGTACACACTGACGGGTACACACTACAGCTGTGCACCATTACAGCAGGACTCAGACTTTCACTGCACAGTTTACTCCTGTAACTGTTCCAACAGCACAGGACAGAATGAAGTTCAGGAGTCATCACACAAGAATGAGCTGTTTGGGAACAGGCAGAAATTTTAGGGGTACCAGACCGTAAACACGTGAGATTTGATTTTTAAAGTTATTTTTAATTGATATTTTTGCATCTGCTCTCAAAAAAGAAACACAAAAATACAAAACAATGTCGACAAGGACAGCAGGAAAATAAAGGAGAAAACACACATTAAACATTAACACATGACAGCAGAGGGATTCTCTGATCAGTCTTTGTTGTAATAATTCTTTCATATAAATCTCTTACTGATGGAGAGTCTGTTTATTTCCCTTTTACATGTAGCCTGTTTAGAAGGAACACATATTACAGATGAGCAGCAGTGCCGAGTTTTGGTGCTGCACCCATGAAAATCTGCTAAATCTTCTCTGGACATGGAGAAACATTTCTATTTGTTAGCTTGAAATGAAATAACACACATGCATGTTCCCACCTGCCCACAGTAATTCCAGGAGATCTGAAGCCTCAGCGTCTATTTTCTTGAGTCTGGAGGAAGTGATAGAAGCTCTGTGGATGTTTTAAGCTGCCGTCTGAATGGATTTGAAATTGCAGATATCTCTCAAATTGTTTTGCCACTCATCAGAATTTAAATTGATCCCCAACTCCTGTCTCCTTTGTAAATAAATAAGAATATTGGGGTTGGAAAATGAATTAAGGAGACGGACCCCCTTTCAGGTAACTTGAATTTGAATTTCGAATTTCTTTTGAACATGGATACAAAGAAATAATAAAAATAGAGTGATGCCATTCATATACCATTCAAATGTCTGCATAAATAAAAAATCTACCTGTGCACGCAACATATACATACTTACATGTATATACATATAATGTAAATATCCATATGAATATGATATGATAATATGGCTTTGAGTTGAAATCAAGCCTAAAGTGAGGAAACATGTTGTGCTGGTGGAGTTTGAAATTTCTCAAAGGCCCTCAAATAAACTGTAGGCCGATGCAGCTACTTAAAACTTCCCCACTTTCCCTGATAGGGCCAAGTCCAAAAGAGCCTTTTTTATCCTGAAAAATATTAAGAAAAGTCTAATACTAAGTGCATTAATACTAAGATTTACACTTATACTTTAGTAATAAGATGTATACTTGTGCTTTACTTCTTTCTGCCACAAAGTACTAATACTTAGTATATCTTCATCCACATACAGAATAAGGTCAAGACATTGTGCTGTAATTTAGTTTTTCTCTACACATTTGCTTTGAGGTATTACACCTGTTATAAACTTACATTTTCAAGATTATATAGAGCAGGAGTTTAAAGTTCACAGTAAATAGTATGTGTGCTCCAATATAATATTTGATTTGACTTTATAAAGTTCTAGTCCTTTTCATAAGAGTTTGGCAAGGGTTTGTTGGTACTCAGTATCATCTGTTTCAACAAGAACACATTTTGTTTTAATCACATCAGGCCAGACAACATTTTAATCTCATATATTAAAGTACTTCATACATCTATCTGTGAATCTTTACATACAGGCCTGTCTGATTAAGTAAGTGCCTCAACTAACACACAACAGAATTTGGCACATAGACAGAAAGCAGAAATTTGATGTGAACATGTTTGTTGCAAGAAACCAAGTCATTAATTAAACAAATGTACCACCTTTCAAGCATACAGCACTGTTGTATCTCTGCTCTAGTTTGTTGGTTTTTACTGTGATACAGAACTTCTCTGTTTTAATCTGTGCATGAAGGGGAATCACAAGAAAGTAGAATGAAGTATGCTTAAAGTATAACAACAAGTAAACTCATAAAATGGCAAAAATAGTATTTTTTAGTCCATAAAAGTATACCTAAAGTATACTTCAATAGATTAAATGTGAACCAGAGATATAGTACGCTAGTAGTATATACAAAAGATAAGTTGACTTGTATACTAGAAAGTGTACTTTTGTAAACTTAAAGCAATCTTTTATAAACTTAAAAATGTTACAATTTATTCCAAAGAAGCATTTAGTTTGTAAACTTTCTAGTACACTACAAATACATGATCTGCAGTTACTTGCTACATTTACACTCAAGCAAACTTAATAAAATGAACTACTTTTGTTGAGGGTACTTTTGAGCTTAATGCAACCCTGCTTCAAAAATCCTGAACTATCCCTTTAATATGTGTGAGCATCCTGTCCTTCACTTCAACCTTGAGAGGATGCTTCTTGGTTGATCACATGATGGCCATGATGGCCTGTTCACTGCTGCTGACAAAAGTAATTGACTGGAACAGAGCCAAAACTTTTTAGTCAATCAGAGACAAAACTGAGCATAAAAAGCCTGAAATTCTGCTGTTGTGGAGCGTGTGCCCTGTACCGGCCCTCATCCTTTAATAATGGCTCATTTGTGGATTCTCAGCAGCTCTGCTGAGTGTTTCAGAGCGTGGTTTGTGGACTACAGGCTGCTGGTCTGATAATGGTTTTCTGCTTTCCTCTTTTTAATTAAGCCCTGCAGGAGGATTCAGACTGCTTATCATTAAAGAGCTACGGCTCCTTTTTAAACTCAGTTTGGTCGGAGTTCCTGCTTCAAACTCTCCCTGCCTTCATCTCGTGCTCCAGCACTCTTTCTTATCCTCCTCTCCCTCTTTCTCTTTTTCTTCTCCTTCTTCTCCAGGGCAGGAACGGTTTGTTCTGTCGTTTGATCTGATCCAGCCTGACTGTGTTCGGAGGAGACAGTTCAGTGGTCCATCAGTCTTTGTCGCCCTTTAAAACTCCTTTTTGAATGTATTTCTCTGAAGTATAATCTCAGCCAGAGGCAGTTTGTGTTATTCTGAGGATTATTAAACTCTGTGGTTTCAGAAAAATAATATTTAGGGAAACATCAGAGCAGGAGGGTCAGAACACAAGTCAATCATTAAAACTGATTATGTTGCTCTGACTGGATGTCTTTGATACTTTATGATTTCATCCATCAATCTTCCAATATTTATTCTGTCCATCAATCATGCATCCATCCTTAAAGCAAGTCACACAGCTCATCGATCCAACTATCAGGCCATCCATTCAGATATTATCAACTATCATGACTTTCTGCATCACTGTTGTGTTAGAAGCATCATAAAGAGCAAAGTGACAGAGGAGTGGAGCTGTTTCTAATGAAAGGTCACTGAACATTTGAAAGCCTGTTTTAAATGTGAGTTGTTGTCCAGTGTAATGTTTTATGTTGATTTTTTTAGTTTGTAATATTATTGGCTGCTACTTTGGCTGGGTCTCTCTTATAAAAGAGATTTTTAATTTTAATGGGACTTCCTGGTTATATAAAGGTAAAATGGAAAATAAAATATCTACCACACTACACACAAATCGCAACGTATTATTTGCCTGATTTTTTCATGTATATGTAATCACAAACCATTTATAACTCATTTTCCCCACACAAACTACCACAGTAACACTAAGTTTATTACTGTAGTATTATTAACTATTTCCCTTTAATAAAATGTTTTAAATGTATTTTTAATTGACTGCTCTGACCATAATGTCTGATATCATGCTAATAAAGCTCACTGAATTGTGAACTAATGAATAATCCACCTATATCTCTCTTTTAGTTCATCCTTGGATAAATTCAATAATTATTATTATTACCTGTCATCCATCCATACCTCATGACGTCAAGCTAAAATTCATCCATCCATGCATTTAGCTATAATCTGACATTTTCACTTCTTCATCATTTTAAGGATGATAAAAAAACGGGCCTTTGGCTCATTTTATATTTAATCCCTGGTGTTTCAGTCGTACCTGACAGCTTCTGCTCCAAAATCTGACATAGATAACCAAAAAGACTAAAACTTGATCTGAAATTTCAAGAAGAAACAGACTCCTTAACAACCATAAAAACCTGAAGTCTGACGACTCAATGTAAATGCATGCAGCTGCTTCTGCGCAGACTCAGATCGTCTCAAGCAGACGGCGCGGCAGCGAAATGTCCAGCGGACTTTAGGACCCGGGGTGGCGGTGACGTAGGACAACAACAGGAAGAGACGGAAGCACGTTCCCGGTAGGTGTGTTCGATTAGCATCTGTTAGCCTGTGTAGCGTGTGTAGCTCTGTCCTCAGTTTCTCTCCTGTGCTGTGAATTTACCTCTTGCAGGGACACGTACAACTCAGTCTCCTCCTGCCCCACTTACCCGCTGTGCCTGCCATGTTGTTTTGTCTCTGTGGTGTGGTAGCCCGCGGTTAGCGGCAGAGGCTAACCTATTAGCTCACAGGTGGCTGACAGTAGGGGGTTTCAGCAGCCTGGAGGTTATTAAAGGAGAAACGCGGTTAAGATGTGGACTGGTTCATAAATTAAAGTTTATTCTACCTGAGTGAAGCTGATGCTCCTGTTGACTGACAGACTGAGGGCTGACTGTGCTGCTTCTGATTCTCAGTTTACAGATTTTATTTAATCAGTGAGAGCAAATTCATGATACTCATTCAAAATTAAATGCAATTATTTCTCTTTTAACTTCACTCTTATGTTGGATCATGGAGCTCTTACCCTTTGACTTCCAAACTAAGAAATACAACAAATGATTTGTTGGTAAAATTGTGTTCCTTTTTCATTCAGCAATATTTCAGCTTTATTTTGTAGATTGCCCAATCAGGAAGCAGATGTGCAGGTCAACCAGCTGGTTAAGTTGCCCCTAAAGGGTTATCCTGGGCTAGAATGGAATATTTCATATCTGTAACAATTTATTTTGTTTTTGTTTTTGTTTTTTCATATCAAAAAGTACCACAGAGCAAAATTTCGATATTGAGCTGTTGACTCCAATTGCTGAGGAATCATAGCTGATTTTTTTATCATCAAATTTATTTCCTTCATTTGAATTATGATTGTTGGAGGATCTGGAAATAGGTGAACAGGTTTTTCTTTACTATTAGATTTCTCAGGAACGGCAGTAACAATTCACTTTTGTGTTTTTTTAGTTTTCAAGCAGCTATATTCATGTACAGCAATGCCACCAAGTGGATATAAATTGGTGTTACAGAAACTATACAGTGGAATGAAAAAGAAAAAACAGACAAAGATGGGATATCTAATGGGGGTGTAACAAATTTTTGTGCCACACAATTTTGCAAAATAAAAAAATGATGAAATAAAATTCAAAGACACATGAAATAAAAGCACACTATAAAAAACGCGAAGGAGCATGCGCACGACTGGTGATTTACCCTCCTCGCCTACCATAGCAAAACACTAAATTCAATATGGAGGAAGACGAGGTCGGGGAATAGGCTGACGCTTCTTCGACAAATAAATCGGTTCTGTGGACCTATTATGGCTTCCCATGTAAAAGACGAGAGAACGGTGAGAAGATTGCGGACAAAACAACAACCGTGTGCAAAATATGCCGCTACAGTTCGCCATTTACTGCGGCGAGTACAACCACCAACTACTTTGAGCTGGAGACAGGCAGCAACTGTATGTTTGTGTAAATCTGCATAAAAAACAATATCTGAGTTTTGCATTTGCTGTTGAGTTGACAGAATTTGATCATACTTGAAGATCAGAAGTATATGCACTGTTATAAGCTAAATATTATAGTTCACAGTTCATACATTTATAGGTCTAAGCTGCAGCTTTGAGGACTGCTATTTGTTTTCCTTTTCATTTTAAAATGTAGTTATCCTGATTGTTAAAAAACAAAGCATATTATTGAGATTTTAGGTTTGTATTTGCACTGTGGTCTAAATAAGGGGGAAAAAAACTACAATTTTGTTATTTTTTTAAAAGAGCATTTATTTTGTACTGATGCAGCAATATCTTTTGTATGTCTGCATGAGGAAGTAAATAAAGAAAATGAGATTTTTGCACAACTTCCTACTGTTGGGGATTTTCTATAATCTTTATTTTGTATCGTGAGCCCTGTTTCGTATTTCATATCGTTTTGTGAGTTGACCATTTCGTTACACCCCGAATATGTAAGTATTAAATATAGTGGTGGCAAAGAGTCAACCGCACAGTTACAATGCCAGTCAAAGGGTCAAGGTACAGAACAAGTTTTAAGACCAACCCATCATTGCTGTATAGGTGAGTTGTATGGCCAACCAAGTCACTGGCACATCCTGATTTTTAAGGCTCTAATTGCCCTGCATCTCTCATACTCGAGTAACTGTTCATGTGAAAAGTTCTGGAAGCTTCAGTCATCATAGACTAAGTAGAACAACTTAGTTTTCCTCTGTCTGTCCCCAAAGTTCAACTTGAAGTGTGCACAGAGGTTTCAGATCTAAGGCTCCTGTAGACTAGAATGTGCTGTAGGAAAAACCAGGTCACCGGGGGATGGTCTCTCAAAATCTGTTGTGATGATTTTCTCCTCTTTGACTCTGAACTGATTGGTTGATTTTTCTATATCTGTGTCTGTATCTTCCTAAATGTGCTGCTGCCTGTCTTGGTTAAGACACTTGTGCAAACGAGAGCACAGCAGAGGTGTGTGTAAGTAGGTCAACAAGTACTTTTGCAGTGGTTTGGGCATGTGTCCTGCAGTTTAGTTTTTGTAAATTTCATAAGAAATATGTATAAAAGTGCTAGTCTTGGGGGGCTGGTTTGGTGTGGTTGTTAGCAACCAGGCACATCCCATATACATACTTCTGCCAGCCCTGGTTCTAATCTAGCCTGTGGCCAGTTTGCAGAGTGTCTTCCCCTGCTCTCTCACCCCTTTCACAAGCCTATCCACTGTCAATTCTCTCCTGCCAACAAAGGCACAAAATGCCCAAAAAATACATAAAGTGCTAATCTTTGTCCGAAAATAGATAACATAGCATATCAGAAAAAAAGGAGTTACAATAAGCACACAGAACGGTTTAGAGTTGCTGAAGAGTTTATCTGATGACTGTATGCAGAGGCAGGCCAACGCTACCCATTGACTCGCAGTGTTTGAGCTAAGCTATTTAGCGGTGGGAGAGCTCTTCCCTTCTCTGCCTTATTACTGGACACAGTCGAAAGAATGGAATCTGTCTGCTTGTCATGGACTCAGGGGTGAGGCAAGACATAAAAAGAAGAAAATGTTGGTGTATCCAACATGGTTGCCCTTTAACCAGGGCAACCATGCATGTTGTTTAAATAAATGCTCACACACTTACTGAAACAAACCGTCAAAGTAGTAGCAGTCGTGTCTATAAAGTATTCAATAAAATAAGGTGCTGATGACTGTAACAAACAAAAATAATCTTTATACAGAGGCGAATCTTCGTCCATCTCCAACACGCCGATGCGCTTTCTCAGCAAGTGCTCTTTCATAGAGGTCGTGCTCCCATGCCAGATGAAGTCGGCCTTTCAATGTTTGCAAGTGATTGTTTGCTTTGCTTTGTTGAATGTGAAATGCTCCCAGCTTTTGGAGGTTTTTGGTCGTTCACGAAGTGCTGCCATGAACACCGCCATTGTGAATCCTTCTGCATGTTATTATGTGCAGTGACGGTCGCTAGTGCGCATGCGCATCTCCTCCTAACTAACCTACTGTAAGCTACAATTTCATGCACCAAAACACCCGCGATTCTTTGCCGATCAAAATCGATAAATTATTTGACAACGAATTTAATTATCGATTTTGTTACCTTGGTTGTTTGAGGTCCCGTTGTCTTTCTGTCATCATGAACCGCAGACCTTTGACATCGTCAGGGCATTTCCTCCTGCTTTTTGGATATCATCTCTTGTTTAGACCGTTCTCTGTAATAAACCATGAAGAGTTTCTGAACGATCAGCCCATTTGGTACCAACAGCCATGCCACATTTAAGGTCTCTTAAATCACTTTTCATCTCCACTCAGATGCTACCTGAGCCTCAGCAGGTGGTCTTGATCATATCCACATGCTGAAATATATTAAGTTTCTGCCTTGTGATTGGATGATTTGCTGTAGGAGAATGAGTTGCACAGGTGTACCTAATGAAATGGCCTTGAGGGTATGTTCTTATGTCAACTTTTAATGATTGAAGTCATTCATCAAACACCTTCAGCCCCAGTGTTTGTTGTTCACTGCTGTTCTCTTTTTATCTCATTATGAGCTTTTACTTTGTGATGGTCCAATAATGCCTCTGTGATCCGTAATTCTTGATATTTTTGTACAGTACTTGGAGCTCTCAGCGTGGTGATAATGATGTTTGGTCGTCGTCTTGCTGAAAGGCGTTCGGAGCTGCAGACTTGATTAAATGTCAGACGATACAGATGTAATCAGAGAGCTGCAGTCCTCCTCCTCACAAACATCAGATCACTGCTTTGTCCTGCAGGAATCATAAAACTGAACCACATTATCATGTTATCACATAAACAAGAATAACAAAAAATATTCAACAGAAAAGTAAACAAAGATGGAGACAATCCGAGTTTATCAAGAGAAGTATGGCTCCTGTTTTAATAGGCTTTGTCAGACATGAATTTAGTCGGACAAATGTTGCATCCCAACTGAAATTAAAGACCATTTTAATCATGGAGAATCAAAGATCACCACAGAATGAGCTCTTCTTTTGTACTAACTGATCTCTCTCCTCTAACAGCTCTAACTTCAAAGTTTTGTGACTCTCATGACTGAAGACGGGGCCCTAAAACATCCACAGTCCTCAGACCAGAAAAAAACAAAAGTAAGGCGTTTACTTCCCAAACTCTCAGAATGGAGTGAACAGTTAGTCAGGGATGCTTGATATTGTCAGATCAATATCGTGTCTACAGATGTAGAAATATTTGCAGATCAACTGTACAAACTGAACATTCATTTTCCATATACTAGTTGTTGGCTGATTATATGAATGTACCACTTTGGTTTGACTCAACATCAGTAAATGTCCACTTTTATAAATCCAAAGTTTAATTTACCAGAGAATAAAATATTATTTTTCTTTCCTTACATCTGTTTCTGTTGACTGGAACCGTGAGAGAAAGAGTTTCATTTTAGTTGAACAGAATCATTGTGCTGTCAAAAAAGTATTCATATTTGTGATGGTGATAATTTCATATCAGATATCAGAAATAATCAATACAACCTCCGACATGACATTTCCAACAATGGCTAGTGAGTTAATGTAAAAATATCAAAAATGCTATATCCATTGTGAACAAATATTTCAATTGATATTTCAATATTACAATTCTGGATCCACATCCAGGTTCAACCGAAATCATTTCACCTCCTCCTTGTGCCATGGCCAGCATTCCCTGAAAATTTCACCGAAATCTATCCAGAACTTTCGAGTTTCTTGCAAAAACGTTGGAGCACTGCTGTGTCTCACACTGCCAACAAGTCCTTCAATAGAATCCTGGATCCACATCCATGTTCAGTCAAACTCTGAGAGGTAGCAGCACACGGAAAACTGTCTACAGCAGGACAGACGTCCTCCCCACCTGTTCTGTGGAGCTTGGGAATGAATTTAAAAATTCTGTGTGGAAACTGAGAGAATATCAGTCAGCCTAGTTTAATGATGTGTTCAGGGTCTGCTTGGAAAAATGACAGTAAGAGAAAGTAAGGATGTGTCATGATGTGTTCAAATGTTTTCCCCATATACAGAAAATTCAACTTTTGGGGATTAACTTAACTGCAGACAAGTGATGTTTTTGTCAATGTTTGATTCAGAACAGATTTTGATTTTAATTTCAGGGAATGTTTGTCCCTTAAATATATGAGAGATGTAACGGTACGAAAAGTTGCGTATCACGGTTATTGTGAGCAAAATTATCACCGTTACCATTATTATCGCGATACTGTAGCAGTGAGCTCAAACTGTTCATTAAGTACATTAACGCACATTTGAAATCATTTAACACTTTTAATATTACAATTTTAACCAGTCTTTTATTGTCGTTTTTGGCAATAAATGTGTCAGGAAATGTCCTTTGAGTAATTTTTCCATCTTTTTTTCATGAGAAATAAAAGTAAACAATTCTGGTATTGTAACCGATTTTACATAGACTCACACATTTTAGTTTACCTGCAGCATTAGTGTCCATGTTACAGCTCATTATATTTGACCATGTCCAGGTAATTTTTTTTTTTACTGACGATAGTCCCTGAGGCTGTTCCTGTCCAGTTAGCCCCCTTCTTGACTCTCCTCTGGTCTCCCCTCTCCCTGGCAGATTTCCTCCACATTTACTCCGCCAATATTTCCAAATTCCGATTAATGAAATCCGTAAAGCACAAACTATGACTGAAAAAGACGATCAATTATGAAATATGGCAAAACACGGCGAATAAACGGCAGAGATTGGCTAGAACTCACCCCAGAATGATACTAATGCTGTTATTTACAACATTTATAGATTACAATTACACAGAAAATACTGATAAAGCACCTATAATTCACTCCGGTATGGCTCTCTTAATCTTCTCCTTCTCTCCGGCTCAGTCTGCTCACTCGCTCGAGGAGTTACAGAAGTTTAAGTCACGCCCGTCATGTTTAGACGAGGTGACTGTCTTCAATCAGTTTCCCTTGACATCCTTGTAAAATTCAAACTTAGATCAGACTTCAGACTTTGTCCATGCTGAGTGGAAAAAAACTTCGGTATAGTATGACTTATGTCATACTTTTACTTTCAGGGGCCAAACATTGCAAAGTTCTTCTCCATCGGTGAGAGACTGTGGCTGCTTCACCGAGAATCAGACACAGAGTTTAGGCTTTTCCAGGCAATGAACAGCATCACTGTGAGTTATTGACACAGTGTGATAATCAAACATGTTATATCCCTAAAATATATACAAACAGAAAGACACACATCAGTCTGAAACCTTCTGAAGACCTTTATCGTTTATGCAGAAAAGCTTATACAAGTCTTAAAAAGTTTGTTGTCTGATCTGCAAATCTGACAAATGAGGGATACTGATAAAGCTTTGATAAAGGTAAAGATTAATGATCTACCTATTGGATCCTTCCTCTCTCAGCTTTAGTATCTTTGAGCTTCAGCTTGTGAAGGAGGAGTCTGCAGGGATCTGGATGTCAAAGGTTAGGTTCTCTGGTTGGAATCACTTGTGGAGAAAATGATCAACCCTGTTATCAAAAGCTCAACCCTGAGGAGACTGTCATGTGCTCCCCTCTGGATTTATTTTAGGGTGCAGTCATTTGTGATTTGGCCGTCAAGTTGTTGACAGGTCCACTCTGACAGCTGCTATTTGGTCCGTGACAACACCCTGAGAGAGACATTCTGGTTATTTCTGTTTGATTTCTGTGCTGTCAAGTGGCTTTCAGCTCGTGTTTGTGTCCCAGAGTGACAGATGGAGCTAATGACTCCTTCACCGACAGCACAAACTGCCCATTACTCCTCCAAGGTGAGGAAACAGTTTTTTCTATTGTAAAAGCTTTCTCTGCCATCGCCGCCTCAAAACGCAGACTGATGTTCTGCATGGGAGACAAATCCCATTTGTGTCGGCGGCCGGGGCTCGATCGTCCCGGCTTACAGTCAACACTGACACCCGTCCAATAATCACCTTAGTTTAGGCTGAGCGAGCACGGTCAGGGCCGGCACGCACGGCGAGGCGCGGCGGCCAGAGGAGAATAAATATTTGGTGATAAGGTTAAAAAGATTATCCGCCGTATGACTTATTTCAAATAAGAACGAGGAGCAAAGTCACACCAAGCGTCCCACCAACACAGGAGAGGATTTGTCTCCGTGTGTGAGGACAGAGAAATCAGACCAGGAAATGTGCGTGGTCCCAGGAAGATTAATCCTAAAGCCTTACGACTGGGAACATGATAAAAGTGATGCTCACAAGGTTTGACTCGCAGAATGTTCAGAGTTACACAAGAAAATGGCGGCTTGTTATCGGGAAGAAGGAAAGAAGGTCTGAACAGCACAGTGTGGGCTGTGATGACTTCGTCGAGAATTTAGTTTGATATAATCAAAGATAAATCAGAGCTCTTGTGAGGTGTTTGTCTCCAAACAGTGCAGTGCAGAGCTGCTCAAGCTGCAGTTCCCCAAGTGTCCACCAGGGGCAGACTGTAAGGCAGAACAAACCCAACAGTTTCCATGTTAAAATGAACATTTATTATAGATTAAAGCTGCATGGTGGTGGGGCAGCAGGATATTAATTGTGATTCACAGAGGAGGTTGCTGATTAAACACCAATTGTTGCTCAGGACCTTCCTGTGTGGAGTTTGCATGTTGTCCAGGTAAGTGCATGGGTTTTCAGATTCTGAGATACTATAGTAATCTGTAAGGGAAAATGTAGTTGTTTCAGTTACTCGTATAGCTGCAAGAATATCTGATTAAATATAATAAGATATGAGTATAAGAAATTAAACTAGGAAAGCACTCAGAGAGCACAGACCTCCGCCAGCGCCACAGTCCTCACCCATATTGTGATCTTCACCATAAATATTAGTCCTACCTTTATTTCATAGAAATATTTAGATTCTTGAACCATGAAAACATACCATTATTAATTGGGTTCATAATGATATCTATTTTAGTTCAGTAGTTATTCCCCAAAATCACATTTTTTGTCATGGCGGCCAGACGCTGATCTGGATCAACACCAAAATCAAATCAGTTCTTCCTTTTACCATGCTGAACATTTCCTGAAACTTTCATCCAAATCCATCCATTACTTTATGAGTTATTTTTTCACAGACGGACGGACGGACAAACAAACTCTCCCGAAAACATAACCTCCTTGGCGGAGGTAACAAGTACCATAAAACTTTCAGAATATTTCAAAATTAAGAAAAAAAGTGAAATAATAACTTCTCTTTAGGGATGGAAACTGATAACAATTTATCGATACCAGTGCTCCTGCTAATGGATCCAATACTTCAATCAATCAATCAATCAAACTTTATTTATACAGCACTTTTCCTACAACATATATAACTCAAAATGCTTTAACGATTCCCTTATTGATTCCTGCAGATTTTCCATGTGGGTAAATGTTGGCCTGTAGATTTTCAGTGGCAACAATGTCAAACACACATCACAGCATAGATACAAAAAAAACTCATGATATAGATTCTTTGATGGAGCTGTTAACGATTCTCAACTGGAATTGTTTTTTGATTCCCATCCCTTGTTGTCTTTTGAAAGAATTTTCTTTTTCTTGCTTCATTTGTTTTTGCACAAATTGATTGTGTTCGAAGAAGAAAAAAATTTAGTAAAGTAGAGACTTAATGCTCTTAAAAAAATATCACAGTTTTAATGAGTTTAGAGACATTTGATATTTGCAGAAATAAAAAATGGGGCATCCCTAGTTGTTACCGCGAACAATTTTACTGCTGTGCATGAGGCCTGGTATTTTATTTGTTAATCACATTAACATAAAGTTTCTTATGTACAACACATCACTGGTATATACGATAAACTCTAGGTATTTCCAGCCCTACTACTGAGTGTTCACACGTTTATCAGACTGAGTTCGGCTCAGAGCTCCGTTCAGACCTTCAGGTCAGCAAACCAGCCGGACCGTGTGCTGCACTTTGCTAAAATTGAATCCCTGGCCCTCTCTCCCTCTCTCTCTGGGCCGGACTCTGTCCCAGCCGCTGACAAATGTTGCCGATCCAAAGCTTCTCCAGACCGATAAATCCTCGGGGAAGGGCGCAGCGAGGCAGCAGGGGCGCTGATTACAGGCAGCCGCTGTGAGATTTCTCCAGAAACACGTCCACTTGTGCCCGAGCAGCAGTTCAGATGGAGCAGAGGGGAACACACGGGGAGCCAATAAAAGAGCTGACCTACAAATAAAGTTTGGACGGAGGCTCTGGAGAGCAAGAGCGGGGGGGACGAGGGTCAGACGCTGTGGTGTTTCAGTTAAAGTCTGACAGGCAGCTGCTAATGAGGGTTTTAATTAAAGAGCAGTTTCACACAAGAGCAGCTGCGCACCACTTAGACCTGAGAGCAGGAATATGCTGACTCATCAAATCTTTGGGAACAACCAAAATGATTTAATTCTCAGCCTTATATTCATCAGGATGCTATTTTCATTTATTTCGCGCTCAGAGGAGGAACATTCATCGTCCTCCACACATTAGTGTTGTATTTTATGTGATGTGTACTCACGTAGAAGTGACACTGTTGGAGTGTTTGACAAAATACAACAATGAAAGTGGTTGAAAATGGAGATTTTTTATTGTGCCTGAAACCACAAACTAATGAAACCAAGGTCCAGAGTGAAAAGTTTTGAAAATGTCTTTGTATCTGTCTCCATGTGAACAGGAATCAGGGGGAACAAAACTTTTGATGAAGGTTTGCACCTGCATCCCAGGAACAACAATAACAACAGCAACAGCTTTGTGTGCTGCCAGATTTGTTGTCTAGGCAAGAAACTCCTGCGTCTTCTTGCATCCACTCAACGTTGTTGTCAGGGAAAGTTTGCCTTCACTTGAAAACGGTGTGTTTTAATGCGGTTTCACTACAAACCTACATTGCGCCATTGACTGGCCTGGCATGCATACTACTGCATTTTGAGTCGTTCTCATGGATCCTTGTAAGCATGCATCGTTTTCACATTATCTCCGTGTGGTCCATTGAGATACGTGATCAATCATCACCATGAAACCTCAGTTATCCTTTTATTAAGTTGGAAAAAGCTTTTTATATTTATGCCGCTGTGGAGGCTGACATCACGATCCGCCATGTTGTCTACTGATGGGTTTTGGGGACAAAAAGAGCGAAACTCGATTTTTGAGTATGAGTAGGCCTGTCACGTTAACAAATTTTGCTGGATGATAAATGTGCAAAAAGTTATTGCCAATAAACGGTATAATTGTCAATATTGTTTCGTAATATAATTTTTTCATTAATGCAATTATAGTATATGTCATAAAGTGAGCACACCGTATCTAAATGAACAAACTTTAATTTCTCAAGAGTATTTAACTGTAATTTGAAGGTCAAGGGCTTTTTATTAAAATAAATTAAACAACAATATAATAACTTTAGCAAAGAGAAAAAAAAACAATGAAAATGAAATGGACTCTCTTCGGAAAATTGCATGTAAATAAAAATCAATATGATAACAAAAACAATAAAAAATAGACCCTGTCTCTGTAAGAAAAAAAACTCAAATAAAAACACACACAACAATAAAAGAAATAAAATAAAATGGAGTTTATACAGTTTTTTACACAGAACTGTTTGTGACATGTACTTTCTCCCAGTCAATTAGTACTGTCTGTCAAACGTTCGTAACATTGCAGCCTTTTCAACCGTATGAAGGGCTGAATTTCTTTTGCAATGTAGCGAATGACACTGTCTGTGAGCGTGCACCATTTTGCACTGCTTTATTTGTATTTACTTTGCCAACCAAATGTCTCAGTAAGCTTTGACTATCAGGACGAAGGCTTCACTGCACCTCCCCTTCTTCGTCGCCACTACTTTCAAACAAATATAATATAATACATATCAGCTTTTTGGTGGTTATGGGCTCACACCTTGTTCATTCTGTTTAAAACCAAAGTATTCCCACACTGGGGCTGTGGCATTCAGCTTAGAAACCGTAGCTTTCGTGCCTTTATTAATATCAGTGTTCATTCCCTTGTTACTCCTCGAGGCACTCAGTTCAGCTCTCTGTGTATGTACGCGCGAGCGGCCCCGCCTCCCCCACAAAGATTGAATGAATGACAAATGCTCACTCCGCTATAAGTCAGCTATAGAACCAATGCACCCAGGTGTTGAGAAAGTTGCACCGAGTGACCCATCTTCTCATCCAGCCTGTTTGGTAGAAAGAGAGGAGTAAAACAAAACATGCATGCACACGCCAACTTAGCGAGGCCGGCAAACTTACTGAGGACGTTTTTATTTATTGTGCGGTTAATTGATTACCGTGACAGGCCTTACAATTAGCAATGAAAAACCCTCACCTGGTAACTCTTGTAAATGATGCCCTGTTCACAATCCTTTAAGGTCTTCACCGGCTCTTGCCGCTTAGTGCTGTAACAGACAGGGTCATTCCAAAATCTGAAAACTAGATGTTGCTAGAGTGGCAATTTCTACACACGGCACCTTTAACAGTTACCAGAGGAGAACAAAAACTAAAACAAAAATTTTCAGAGCTTGATGGCCAAAAATGGCCCTGCACCAAAATACATTTGCAAAAGTCAACTGCTGGTTCCCTTTGGGAATCGGCACATTTGTTAACAGGCAAGGATGACGTGGCCATAGCATATTGCCGATCAATTAATGTAAGATTCAAAGAACAAAACCAAAACCCAACCAACCAAACATCCAGGCCCCTAGCTACACAAAAACCTTAAAAAAACCTTATTTTTCAAGCATTTTTGAATGTTGTTTATTGTCATAGACATCTCAATGACAGAGTCTTTTGCTCCATGGATACGGGCAATGGAAGCCTCTAAGTAAGCTATGTCCAAATAGAGGAGAAACCAAGCCCGAACAGACAGACAGTGAGGGGGTTTCCAATGAGTAGCCACCAGCTTTTATGCTGCCGTGAGTCTGGCCAATAAAGACCGTCGTTCGAAGACCAACCTTTGAGTTTCTGGGGACAATGTTGTCATGTAAGCGAGGCCTGAGTGTTTCTGTCATGACAAAGTTAATCCTGGACGGGCTGATTGTTTGTTTGGTTACAATCCAACAACACATCAAGAAACACAAAAGCCGAACACACCAAATCCACAAACTGCAGTTTCTCCCTCAAACTGAAACTGAGCTGGAACTCATACATATTCAGCGTGCTGCGTCGGTGCAGCTTCATGTTCAGGCCCTTTGGTGTTTGTTTCTTAGACTCTTTCATGGATGCTGCTGAACTGTGAGGCTCATATTTCCATCGGAAGGAGCTCCTCAGCTGCTGTTTCCAAGGTCGTTCCAATCTGAATCTTTGAAGAAGCAGACAAGAGTCCTCAAGGTTTTTTGTGGCATAAAAACAAACAAAACTTTGAGTTTGTAGAAAGCTTAACTCTGATGGTTCTGCTGTTCGGGCAGGAGGAGCCTCCCATGTTCTAACTCACCTGGAGCTTCATCTGTCATAGAGGAAGATCTCCAGCATCAGGAGTCCTCCTCCTGTCCACTTTCACGGCAGGTTTGATGATCGGACACCATAACTGTTCATGCTGAGGCCGTCCCCCCCGCTCCAGTAAGCCCAGACAGGCATGAAATGAGCGAGCGTCCGTCAGCCGCAGCATGCACCGCTGCACCACTGCCTCCAACTCACAGCTTTGTCTGGACATCCAGGGACAGATCTCTGGAGATGTGCTGTAGCTTTACCTCCACGTCTGAGACTGCAGAGGAGCCGAGTTCATGTTTTATTTTAATTAAACTCTGGAAACATGGTCCAGGTCCTTAGCTATAAAAGCATTCATGTTTGAACTGAGACACAAAGAAGACCAGAGGAAGTCCAGAGTATTTGAGTTCAGGACTCGCTCCTTATGTTTTCATGTTTCTTTCAAAAACTTGAGCAGACTAACGTCTCTGTTTGTCATTGCTGTTAGATGTCCCCATTCTGGATGCTGCAGAACACAGACAATATTTAAAAGCCAAGCCGTTGGAGAGCTTTAATAAAACTGAAGGTACCACGTCCTGCAAAATCAGATTTCTGTGTTTGAAGAGTCTTATGCTACGGCCACACTGGACGCAAATTGGCGTATTTAAACGCGCGCAGTGCCTGTGACGTGCCGCGCGTAACGCCCAAGGCTGGACCATTTTGACAAGCTGAGGGGTGACCCACATCACTGCGCAGGCAGAGTAGAGAGCCGGAACCAGTCGGACTCAGTGATGACCCGTGCAGGCAAATCCAGCTGGAAATGAATATTTACAGAGCTTACCTTCAAAACCTGTCTCCTCAGTGACTTTCACCCAAGCCTGCTCTTTTTTGTTCCGGTCTCTGTAGAGTACACACGTCGAATTGTATAGCTCCGGATGATGCCAAACAGTGCCTCCATCTTTCAGCGGGGTTTGAGCAGGAGCAGGTGGCCGGAGCTTCGCATGTCATCAAATCAATGACGTCGGGAGGGAATGTCATCACTGATTGGCTGCCGTGGCACAGCGTCACGTGAATTTGCGTCGAAAGTTCAATATTTTCAACTCGAGTGTAGAGGCATTTGACAACCCAAATGCGTCCAACGCACCGCCTGGGGCGAATCTGCATCCAAACGCATCTTTGCATTGACTTTGCGTGTCTTTGTGAATTCGCGTGCGGTGTGGCCGTGGCATTATGGAGCAGAAGAGCATGAGAGATTTTACTAAACTGTCAGATCACCACTAAATGCCTAAAATTAAAAAGGTACTTTGCAAAGTCATTTGAAATTGTATTTTTAAAAAGAAAAACATGAAAGTAATGGTTGTATCATGACTAGGGATGTATATCGTTATGGTCTAATCGATACCGATACAGATACCGATACTCCTTATCTGTATCGATACTTATCGATACTCTTATCGATACTACAACACGTAATTTTGTGTAAAAATTAAGACTTTACAAGAGATAAAACTTCAACAGAATAGAAGTAATGCATTACAAATGCCTCTCAGAGGCAAAAAGAAAGCTAAGGAGATTGCAAAACCCCTTCATGCCACCCAACAGACTGCATGTACAGACAGACCCATATATCTTGTGGTGCTAAAATCGATGCTGTAATGATGACTACTCGGGCTCTCACTTTATATTGGATAGTCGTATAACTGTTCGAATATGTGGATAAATATCCGTAACCGAATAGTAAATAAATATTCGAATGTAAAATATTGAGTGAAAGAGCACATCAGGGCGTCTGGAGCAGTGGACCTTTCCGTCCAACAGTCACATCCGGTGCTCTCTTGACCTCAGTAAACAGAGAGGTTCCGCTCCGAGCGGGCAGTTATAGCTCTGAATCTGAAGAGAGCTGTGCCGTCGGCTTTTCGTCCAAGTTAGACAGCCAAGTGCAGCTGCGCTTCGTCAAGAGTTTAACCCCGTGTGACAGTGTTGTTTTTGGCAGGGTCTTTTCCAAAGGGGCGGATAATAGAGTCTCTGTCTCTGTCGGTGCTGCAGTCTTGAGTGTTAGCCGGGCTGCTAACTCTACTCGTGTTGCTATAGCAATCAAACAGCCCGCACTCCTTTAGCTTTATACTATGCGCGCGCTCCAAGTGTTTGGTGATGTTGCTAGTATTTCCCCCTTTGGACGCAACTTCTCTCTGACAAAGATTGCATCGGGCCGAGTTTTCATTAATTTTGCTAAAGTGAGCCCAAACCTTCGAGCACTTAGCCCTCACCGACATGCTTGAGCCGGACGGTGGCAGTGTCAGAACTACGTGACAGTTGAAGAGACGCTTAAGTACCAATAACAGTACCATTTTTCCAGATTCTTAACAGTGTTTGGGTGCCGACCCAATTGGGAACCGGTACATGAACGTACCGGTCCACAGTATACATCCCTAATCATGACATGGCATTTAAAGGGGTAAAATATTTTTAAAAATTATGAATATTTAATCTGTATACGTTAGAATGATGTTTTGTCAAAAAATAAGGCCTAAAATAATTCTAATTAAAGAATAAAGCATTTTTTTGTGCTGAATTGTATGAATGCGAGTATTTGACACTGTGTACAAAATAATAAACATATCTCTATATATCTCTATCTCTATCGCTCTCTCTCTCTCTCTCTCTCCATACATATAAATATATATATATATATATATATATATATATATATATATATGTATATATATATATATATATATATGTGTGTGTGTATATATATGTATATATATATATATATATATATATACATATATATATATATCAGAATGTAATGATCCAAAACAAAAAATCTTTTTTACATGCAGTTTATTTCAAATAATTATTTTTTCAGTTTTTTGTTTTTTTTTTGGTTGTAATATGTAAAACATGGTGGCATAATGGCAAAAACGTGGCATTGGATGGATCAAAACAAAATACAATAATTAAAAATATGCTTGATATGGTTGTTCCAATTGAACATCTCGCCGAAAAAGTTTTAATAAAGCCTGTGTCTAATATTTATAAAGCTGCCATATGCAAAGTGCATTTTTCAGCTGAGTTGTATAAATGTCAGTATGTGACAGGGACAGGAAAAAAGTTATGCATAAACATATATGTTGCTGCTTATCATTGATATAAATCAGGATGTAATAATCAAAAAACAATGAAAATGTACTTGTACATATTTATTGAAAATTATTCATTTTTTTATTACGTGAAAATGGTGGCATTATGGCAAAAACTTGGTATTTAAGGAGCCAGAATATTACAACAAATGTTCATGTTTAATATGTTTAATTTGTACTGAGTAACATTAAAGAAAATCAAGCCTAAAAAAGTTTCCAACAAGTCCATTAAAATGACTTTTCCCTGCTGAGTGGTGAGAGTTTGAGTCTTAAAAGTTTAAACACATCATATGTTTTTTCATATTTTTTTTACCAAGCCAACAGCAAATGGCCTTAAACACATCACAGTGTTGGGTGATCAGATGATGTGTTTGGGTGATTTTCCTCTATCCTGCTGCCCCCAGCATGTCTGCCCATCTTCGAACTGCAGATAAACGACGTTTTTGAGTGTTTATCACCTGACAATAAGCGCACTCAGTATAAAACCTTGACATCAAAGCTGCTGCTGTTAAAACTTTATTTCCCTGTAAATCCTGCTCAGAGTGATTCTGGTTCAGACTCAGGGTCCTGGCCTCCGTCTTATTAAACTCCTCATCTTAAGACATCAGCTCCCCCCGTGTGCTGCGGGGAGGAAACTCCGGCAGCTGAGCAGAAAATCTATTCCAGCATAACAACCATCCTGACATGAACAGGCTGCCATTACACATCAGCCCGCCGCCGCCCTTAGCCCCCTCATTTTGAACACGTGTACCACCAGACGGGCTCAGTTTAAACCGGGACGCAGCTCAGCGGGTCCCCTATCAAAGCAAGGCAGAAACAAATCCTCTTCACCTTGCTGTCTCATGTCCATGATGTCAGGACGAACAGTGTTTAACAACGAGACGGCCCGAAGCTGCTAGATCTTCGTGGGTTCAGATGTAAAACTTCATCAATGAAAGAAAGAGCTCAGCGAGTCCCTCTGATCTGAGCTCCTGTCGGCACAACTTCAGGGCACAGACTCAGGATTTAATACACTGCAGCTGGAACAGGCAGGGAGTTGGGCTCACCGGCCATTTTATTAGGCACACCCATTCAACTGCTTCAATGATTGTTTCCTTGACAAAATAATCAGTAAAGAGCAAGGGCGTAGGTTTGATTTTGACATTGGTGGGGACATAAAAGTGCATTAAGATGGCACCCTGAAAGTTGATGTGTTTTACATTTATGACTGTTTTTTAATGCCATGTAGAGCTAATCAAACAAACAAGCAAACTATCATATTCAGAAAAACTATTCTACCAGTATATTCTTTACCTCAAACCTCTCCTCCTAAATCTCTGTCTGTTCCTTGACAAAAATATATTGATGCATGACATCTGAATCGATATCCAGCCCTAATTTTAATGTCTGACTTTTGAATCTTTCAAAAGGGCTGAGGGAAGGTCATTTTATTTTAGTAAGGGTTTTATTTCATTACCATTCCTTTTCAGTTTCACTTAAAAAGATCATCCAGGTTTCTTAACCTAGGGTAGACTAAAGTACTTTAACTGCCACAGTCCAGGTTAGTAAACTAGTTCTCAAGACTGACCTTGACCTTCTCACTTTAGTGTAAGACTGCTGGGCAGGATCCTTTCATGCCTTTACTGGAGTTGTTGAATTTTGTTTTTCCTGTTATTACTTATTTAACATTGTTTTTGTATCTTATGTAACTTTTTTAACTGAACACTGTTTTGGATATTTTGCACTACATGTTTTTCAGTTAAGACAGTCAAAGATGCTGTTTTCATTCTTCAGTTGTAGTATCTGCCACTGGACTTTAAAGAGTGCACATAGGTCAGAACTTTATTTCAAACTTGAAATGGAAAACATATACATCCATACATTTATACATGTTGACGCACACTTGAGTTCCTTTAAAGAACACGTGGTTTAACTTAGCTGACGTGCTCTAGTTGACTACTCCGTCATGGCAAGATAATGTCCAATAAATCCAAATTCTTGATGTTCAAACGTTAAAGTAAAAAAATCCACTCACATGCGTTATAATAATCAGGTCCTTTATTTAAAGGAGACATATCATGCTTGTTTCTCCTTTTCACTATGCCAGACTAGGATGCCTGTAAAGCATTTCTGCCCTCAGTACAAGTCATTTAGTTCCTTCATTGCCCCACAATTGCGTTCTCAAAATCCTCATTTTAGGCCATTATCAAGCTCTCGTTGAAACACGAGGATCTGAGGATGACCTACAGTTACCTCGCAACGTCACAGCCCTTTGTGCTCTGATTAGTCAGTTCTATCAGGGGTAGAGCCAGCCTGTCCTTCTTCTTCTACTGTATTTTCCGGAAGGCTCAAAGCAGCGACTGCGTATTGAGTCCCCCTACAGGCCAGAGCTGGTAATGAGTGAGTGTGAGCTAGGGACCTATATACTGCTGCTGGTGGATGTGTTCCTCGGTTATGGTTTTTTGGCTAACAGACATCACAGAGGAGGAAGTGTTTTATCAGATTACTCCAATAAAAAGAAAGGTACCTCGTGTTGTCACGACGATTTAAATCTCGCGGGCATCTTGCAATGATTTATTTTCAGAGGCATCAAATCTCGTTCTAGGATATCAGAAAAAATACAATATCTCATTTTTTGAAAATTAAGGGGGTGTAAGGTCTTGTTTTCAAATTTATTATATTATATATAAGTATTAAATCATGCATCAGCATGATATGTCTCCTTTAACCATTTCGAGATCAACAAAAAGAGCTTCACAATCCATCTAATTCATGCCACGCCACGCCATGCCACGGTCAAAAAACAACAGGTCCCCATATGCGCCACACCTGTGACAACCACTGTGGCCTTTTAAATAAGATGTGACCTGTTCACAGCACCACTAGTGGCTGCTGGTTAAAATGGCTCCAACAATACATTTACAAAATAAAATAAAATAATAATTAATGCAAATAACTGTTACAGCATTTTGTTTCTGCTACCATTAACCCTTTAAAAAACAGAAAGGGTGTAGGAAGAAGCAAAGGAAAAAACGTATGTAGTCCCACCCCTTATTTCTTTTCAAAATGTTTTGCTCAAATTCCCCCTGAAACACAGTTCAGGTCATAGAAAATAATTTAGTTAGCAACAAAAAGCAACAACAAAATCAGACGAATTATAGCCTTAACCACAAAGTTCAAAACATCTTTCGTATATTCAACATCTTTCTAATAAATAAATTTGGATGTAATTCTTACCTTTCATTTCCATCCTTGCCTCAGAGAAACAGCTTTTAATGTTTGATGGTGTGATATAATTCTCTGTCCTGTTTGTCAATCGTACTGTAAATACTGTGAATATCACACTGAAGCTTGATTTGGAGAAAATTGTAAATCAATCAATTGTTTTTTAATTGCTATTTATTTTCTTCTGGATATGTTACAGGTCAATTTGGTCTGCATTGTAATTTCTTGTTCTTTCTTTACCTGAATTTAATATGAACCCAGGAGGAAAGAGACTAATGAAGCTCTGAAATGAAGAATAAAGAAAAAGTAAAGGCATCTGACCTTCATTTAAATGCAGAGTTTTGTTTGTTTGAACCTGAAATTGATCCACATTTAGTATGAGACCTGGGTGTGTTAAACAAAAACTTCTGCATAAAGAATAATGGGATGCACAGTAATATTATTGGCTTTAGATATTCGCCAAAGTATAAGCTGTAATGGTGAATGATTTAAAGATTCTAAATATGGAGAAATTAAAAGTTGGCTGAAGGATGTGGCGATAAAAGGTGTAGAAATGATTACTAAATTTGTGTTCCTGCTCCTTTCTGAGCATGTAAACTCTCTACACATGTGAGGTATCATCAACTTTTTTGTTCTGTTTTTTTTTTTTGGTATATGTGTGTTTTAGTTTATGGTGACCATCCATGTTTGTTTTTACATGTTTAAAATCAGCCTTCTGTTATAGAAATCGTAGTTTCCCCATGGGGACTGTTTCCTCTGACTGAGATGTTTGATTGTCCACATTTGGGTTTTTTGTTGAAGTTTTGAGAAGCTCTCTGAAACTCTCATGTTTGTATTTCTGTGCAGTCTTTATGTTTCTTTCTTTGTTCTGTAAAATCTGATGTGCTTGTTTGATCGCTAACTCTTCCAGTTAACTCACTGTAATTGTCTTATTCTGTGTCTTTGCTCTGATCACCTACCCGTGCAGGTCTCTGTTTCCACGCGGCTACCCTCACAGATCGATAATCTGTCCCAGTCTAATCTCATCTAAGCCGAGCCTTGTTCGGTTTGTCCTCGTCATGGTGCTGATGCCCTCTGTTGTTTCCTTTCTAGGTGATGGCCCAGCAGGCGTCGAGGGGGCGGTACTACCTGCGGGCGTTTGTTAGTGGCTTTTTCGTCGCCGTCCCCGTCACGGTCACCGTCCTCGATCGATTCGCCTACGTGGCTCGAGTGGAGGGAGCGTCAATGCAGGTGAGGAGTTACAGCAAAGTCAACAATCGGCTGAGAGAGAGCGAGAGAGCTGTCCTCCTGCTGATGCTCTGCAGGCTGCAGATGTCGGACTGTAACAGAAACACTACATCCAGACATCCTGAATTAAGAGGTTTAGAAACTTTCAGCACTGCAAAAACTCTGATTTGGCCAGTGTGTTTGTCTAATTTCAGTTGAAGATTTCCATTTGAACAACATGAGTCTCCATGCCAGCGGAGTAGCAAATGCTAACACAGGAGAGATTTTCAGACACTTGTTAAGAGCTTTAGGGATGACGTTCTTACTAATCTAACATGATGTGTCAAAGATTTCAGACCAGAAATGATTGAGCGAGGGACAGCTCAAAAACGTGTGAGAATAATACCGCTTCCACACTAAAATTAGCCAGTCAACGCTGTTTTTTTAAGCTCAGGTTAAACTGCTAACAATTCACTAGTGACTCTTTTCCCACTGCCAGCAGACGAGCTGTGTGACTGTGTTTTTTCCTCTGGTGCATCAAGCATCTTTTCTCTTATTCCCCCTTTCCTTTCCTCTAATTCCCTCCTTTCCTTTCCTCTTTTTCCTCCTTTTCTTTCCTCTTATTCCCTCTTTTCCTCTTATTCCATCCCTTCCTTCCCTCTTATTCCCTCCCTCCTTTCTCCTTATTCACTCCATTCCTCTAATACCCTCCTTTCTTCCCCTATTATCCCCCCTTTTCTTGACCTTTAGACCTTTCCCATTGGGGTGATGGTCAGGTTCATGAGAAATGACTGAGGGATGGGGTTTTCTAGGCTTTTTGATGGCAGCCCTCTGCTGTTCTTTCCCCTCATAGTCAGCGTTTCCTGGTTACAGGTGTCAGTCTCCGCTCCACATGCTCGACCTCTTTTCTCCTCCGAGTCGTAAACAACCTGAGCCGCTGCTGTTTCAGAGCGAGACGTCAGAACAGAAAACAGCTGAGAACGAGCGCCTGTTGGGTTTTGACCGAGTTGGTTTCCTGTTGTGCTGCTTATTATCCCCGATGTGTGCTGCATTATTCATAAAACAATCTGCTGTCTATTTTTAATGAGCATGAATATTAAAAAGTGCGTGTTGCTCTTTGGTTCGTGTTGTGTATTCATGTCGCAGCGCATCGGGTCAGGACGCCGGCCGCCATGAAACGAGTGTGCGGCCTGATCAAGACTCATAAAATCATTAATGAATGAGCTGTTTTGAAGGAGGACGGTGGTTTGCTAAATGAGCTGTTTACTCTCCGACATGTCCCTGCGTTTCTGCTCTTGGCTTCACTCGGGTTTGACTTTTTTCCGGTTAATCTGTTTCTGTGCAGCTCTGATCCCCCGTGAGTGAGTCTGTCTGCATCAACAAACGACTTAATACAATATTCACGTCTGCAGCGAGGAGGGATGAGAAAGTCAAATCCAAGCTCTTTATTTTCTGTCTGACTGAACCGCGCGGCTCTGTTATTAAAAGTTAAAGACACGATGACCCGGCAGGAACGCCGAATCGAGGCTGAAATCCTGTCAACGACGAAATATTCCCAGAACCCTTACTTTAAAAACATGAGGTCAGAGATCTGCCTCTTCTGTTTGACTGTGTCAGGTCTTTAAAACACATCAGGACTACATATTCCCTCTCTATTAAAGAAGTCCTTCATGCATGTTTCCAGAGGTGAAGTGACATAATAAAACTATTTCACTTTAAAGGGATAGTCCGGGTTTATTGGAAGTATTGGTGTCACTGAAAGCCTCATAATTAACCCACTTTAGGTCAAAACCACACAAAAGCCTTATACTGTAACTGTCTAGTAATACAGCCGCATTGGCAGGAAGTAAGTCAGATCCAACAAAACTTTTTGCTTCTGATATTGATGGCTCCTTTTCAACAATTTATTTGGGCAACGACCTTTCTCACTTTTCAGTACAAGACAAATATTTAATAATATTACTGGCTGCCAGCAAAAAAGCAGCAACACGAAAAAGGCTTCACCTCACTCCTCCAACAAAGACAAACTGGATCAATACTCAGAGAAATGGATGGTGTTTGTATCATTGTTATTTTATTATTATCGTTTTTATTATTATTTCCATCATAGTTTTCATCAACAAGCTTTTTCCCCTGACAGAACTAGACAGTTAATTAACAGCTATTATTTATTTATTTTATTTTTTTCCCCTTGTCTGTATTATCTTTTCTGCTGAGCACTGTGCCAGATGACAGCTTTGAAAAGACCATTGCATTTTTTTTCTAGCAGTCAGAGAAATGTGATTATGATTCACTGCTATAGTGACCATCACCAGCCCTCCCTGTAGACTACTCCATCATTTTAAACTTTATTTAACCCCTGATGTGAGCTGAAGGGGAGGGCCGTGCCACACCACAGTGTGAAAGAAGGGGAAATAGTGACAGACAAGACAAGACAAGACAAACGGAAGGGAGGACAAACGTCTACTATTGTTGATTTGAGATAGCAGTGCTGTGCCGCTAATTTAAGTCCATACAGGAAGTAAAGGCTGTAAGAAACCAGCTAATTAACAGCTATTAAAAAGAAGTGCACATGGACAAAAAACTCAATCTAAATTAACTGAAATTTCATCAACAAATAAAAACTAGACTAAAATGTTTGACAGATACTTACTCCAATTAGACCTAATTTGGTCAAGTAGAAAGTAGTGACAAGTTAGGAAATATCCAATCACAGCTACTTTGGTTGGTGTTGGGATCCAATAAAACATTACTTCAAAAATTCAAGGAAACGTAAAAAAAAAAAAAAAAAAAAGCCTAACCCTTTACACTTCATATTTTAGTCAACTAAATTTACAGTAGATTTCATTACCTAAAGCTTGAATAAAATTAAAACAATTTAGATCGCCAATGTATGACTAAAAGGAAAAGATACTTTATGCAAAAGACTAAAACTAAAGCTGAATAAATTAAAAGTGCTGTCAAATTCAACACTGGTTTGTATCCTCTAAATAGTTAATGTTACATCGATGCCATGGACTGTAGTGCTCTTTCAACATGTACAGAAGAAGTGTATTAACGTTTTCACCTGATCCTTTTCTTTGTTTGTTAGTTTGTTTTCATGTTTGTGTATAAAAATATTAATCATCTTTCACAAGATAAAGTTATACAAAAAACACAAAAACAAACCTACAGGCTGTTGGCTTGGTCTGCTTCAGGCTTGAACATCGGCCATGCTCCTCTTAACCACCCATCTCAGATTCAGGTTAATTAGTTTGTACATGTGTGGAAACTCATTTTGCAACCAGAGGGTTTGAGACATCCATCATAACACAGACACTACATTAAAAATGAAAAAACACTGACCCCAATTAAAACCCACAAAATAAGGAAAAAACAATGAAATGATAAAGTGCTTAAGAGAAAGACATAAATCGACTTTGTGAGTAAAGTGAGGGTACACGCAAATTAAAGACTTGATTAATAAGTAAATTTAAATGTGTTGGGCAGCATGGTGGTGCAGCAGGTAGTGCACGTGCCTCATAGAAAGAAGGTTAATGGTACGATCCCATTGGGCTGTTCTTTGTGGAGTTTGATTTCTCTGGCTTCCTCACAGACCAAAACCATACTTGACTGGTGACTCTAACTTGGCCTTAGGTGTGAGTATGGACATGAATGGTTGTCTGTCTCTTTATGTGGCCCTGTGATTGGCTGGAATCTGGCTTAGAATGTACCTGTGACCCTGAGCTGTATAGCAGTCAAATCAAGCTTCAGTGCAATTTTCACTGTTTACAGTATAGACACAGTCAGGGAATCAATGATCAGAAGCACATGACAGATTATTCATCATCTAGTATCGATGATAAACAATCTGTATTCATTATTTAAAGGGAAACTCCGGTATTTTGACACCTGGACCTTAGTTTTAGGTTTGTGCATGCTCATATACTCACTCAGACAAACATCGTGCAGCTCGGAGTCCTTCAGAAGTTATTTAGATCCAACCGATTTAGCTGCACTTAACGGGGGCCACGGCAACGGAGCTTCAGCGCGGGACGTAATCTCTGCAAAATCGCTCATTTCGGCTATATTTTTTCATCCATCGCCAGTGTTATCATAAAGTCAGCTCATCTACCCTCTTCAGGTGGGTCAGCTGACCTTGTAAACAAACTTTTGATGACGTCGTAGCCGCGCGACACAAAGGTACAGCTGACCTACTTTTAGCCGGCAGTGCTGAGCAACATGGCAGAATATTTATCTGATGCCGAAGAGTCAGACTACGACGACCGGTTTGAGTCTGAGTACACGGACAAGGAGCTCCATGAGAGAAGAATGCGGAGGGAGAGAGACGAACAGCTGGCTCGACAACAACAAACAGGAGCACGTCCACGACTCAATGCTAACTGGTGGTGCGCTTGTGGACAGTGTTCGCCTATAGCAACAGAAGAGGAGTGTGTTTGCTGCTCAGAGTGGGACTTGAAACCGGCTGACACGCGTATGGATCTATCCAGGAATATATGTCTGACTACTCTGGAGGATTTCTCTGCTATGACAAACCGGGCTGTGGTAGAGACGAGCGATTTTGCAGAGATTACGTCCCGCGCTGAAGCTCCGTTGCCGTGGCCCCGGCTAAGTGCGGCTACATCGGTTGGATCTAAATAACTTCTGAAGGACTCCGAGCTGCACGATGTTTGTCTGAGTGAGTATATGAGCATGCACAAACCTAAAAATAAGGTCCAGGTGTCAAAATACCGGAGTTTCCCTTTAAGGCAGGAGTGTCCAAACTTTGGCCCGGGGGCTTAATGTGGCCCACTGCTCATTTTGAATTGGCCCCTGAAACAGTTGAACGAATAAAGACATTTCAGTTACAGCAGTAAATATCATCAATCATCACCATCACCACACTCACTTCGGCGAACACGATTTTGTTGCCTGAAGTTGTGAATTCGATCTGAAAACGATAAATCTTTCAGCCGTACTGTATAGTTTATGGATGGATATGTAAGATCAGCTGTTGTAGGTGATGATAAATGTTGAATCTCCGCCCTTAAACGAAGTGTGAGGATCTTTCCATACTATTCCAACAGCCAGAGCGTGTGGATGTTTATTGATAGACGATTGTTCTCTGTTGTGAACACGTTTTTATACGTTTATGTCTGACCAGCTTGTTCAAATGTCTTGGATTGCTTTGCAGAGATTGCCTGGAGCGTCCAGCGTTTAATTTGTTTTATAGCAGCAGGCTCGTTGTACCTGCAGGAGACAGAAACACAAAACCTGCAGACAGACTGAGTGCGTGTGAGAGCTTGCTGTTTTGCAGTGCTTGGGTGGTTGTCATGGAAACAGTGTTTTTTGAGCTCCTGATGAATTTACCCGATGGAGTTTCTGATTTCTGTCAGGAAAAGATGGTCGAGCTTACATTTCACACTTTTGAGTTCATCAGTCATTTGAATATCTGCCTTGTCTATCAGCACATCATTCAGATATTAATATCATAATTATAATTTACCTTTAGTGAGGTACAGTGATGTCAAGTTACAGAGAATAAAGCACAGTTAAAACAAACAAACAAAGAAAGAAAAATACTGTGTTAAACTACTCAGAGAGCACAGACCTCTGCCAGCGCCGCAGTCCTCGCCCATATTGTGATTTTCACCATAAATATTAGTCCTACCTTTATTTCATCTAAATATTTAGATTCCTTGACCCTGAAAACATACCATTAGCAATTTCATTCATCATGATTTCTATTGCAGTTCAGTAGTTATTCACGAAAATCGCCGTTTCATCATGGTGGATCCAGACAGTGATCCGGATCACTCCCATAATCTAATCATTTGTTTCTTGTCCCAATCCAGACATTTCCTGAAAATTTCATCAAAATCTGTCCATAGCTTTTTGAGTTATGTTGCTAATAGAGAAACAAAACAACAAACTAGCTAACTAACTAACAAACAAACAGACACCAGCAACCACATAACGTCCTGGCGGAGGTAAATATTAACATAATGCAGTAAAATGGTTTGAAATCCAAAAGCAGATTTGAAGGTTCGGAGTGAACTCATGGGACATTGACTTTAAATGCAATGCTTTTAAAATGTAAAACACGTAAACTATTTTTTTTTTTAAATTCTAACAGAATAATTTTACCACAAAGTCAAACTGACCAGGAGAATTTTTAAAATTATTTTTATGAGAGATTAAAATAGAGGAACAAGAATGTTATATTATTTTCCATCAAGTAAATGTATTGACCACAGCAGGGAAAGAGGAAAATTCTAATATAAATAAGAAGTTATTTAGTTTGTCCCGTAATTTTTGTTTCTACTGTGAAGTTTTCTTCGTAGCTGGACTTTCTCAGCTCCTGACTTGTTTAACTGGGATGTGCCGAAATTCCCTCTTCCCTCGTCTGAGTATCAAAAGGTAACTGGAGCGCAGTGTTAATAATAGAAAAAGATCATGCAGGTAAAATCATTGTTCTCAATTTGTTCTAAAATTTCAAAAAGACCATCCTGTGGTTGATAACATGATTCTTTTCACCAGACCTGTAGTCGATATTTTTAACTAATGACAAACATTTTTTTCTCATCAATATCTCTTTCAAAAATAAACTCATAACTCAGTAGGTAAAAGTGCTGAATTGATTTTGATTTTATGTATAAATGTAGGTAGATGTGTATGTGTATATATGTCTTTAACTATTTATTTTGTGTGTATGTTTATGTATATTTTTGTAAGGTCAATTTGATAACTTTTATGGAACAAGTTCATTTGATTTTTTTTTTATTAATTGATTTAGATAAAATTAGATTAAAAAACTAGTAACATGTTCATATAGATGGGGAATTTAAGTGATTGGTTCTTAATTGGTGGAGAGGGGATGGGAATAAGCTCCGTTTTGATTTTCTTTTTATCTCTCTGTGCCTTTTGTTACATGTTTGAATTAAACTTTTGAATAAATTAATTGCACTGAAATGCACCTTTAACTCACCTTATTTTGGTATTTAGATTATTTAACTTAGTTTTGTTGTTGGTTTTGAGCAGGAAAATGGAAACAGAAATTATAACAGAAGATAAATATTTATTGTTTTAATAATTACAGGAGTTTTAGATTTTTTAACAGGACTTTTCCCTCTGAAACTGAAAATAGGTTTAATGTGGCCCTCATGATAACCAAAGGTACAGCTCAGCCTGTTGCTCAGCCTGACTCCATGTGATTAACATGCTTAACCCTCCTATTATCCTCAAAATTTTCTTACACATTTTACCCTTGGGGTCAATTTGACCCCAGGGGTATTTGCCTTAAAGAGTGGTTTACATAAAATTGTTGAACAGGTTTTTTTTTGTGTCAGGCAATTTGTGTATTTGTTGAAAACATAAATAAGCCCTTAATAATAAAACCAGTGAGTTGACATGACCTCTAGCGCCACCATCAGGCCAAACTAAAATCTAAATTAGAATGAATTAGTCTTGAACATTTTTTGTACAAATCATCTTAAATTTACTGATAACATTAAAAACCACAAGAGTCTCAGCCCTATTGATTTCGGTGGCACAGTTGGATAGTGTGCTTGGTCAGAGATCGGGAGGTTGCAGGTTCAAGCCCAGCTTCGGGTGTCACATGACCACGTGTCCTTGGGCAAGACACTTAACCCCAAGTTGCTCTCACTGCTGCATCAGTGTTGGTGTGTAAATTGGGCATGAATGGGCGTGAATGTGTTAGAAATACTGATGGATGACTAACATAGAAACTCTGAACCATCAGTGAGTGAATGGGTGTGAATGGGTAAGTGTGACCTACGGTGTAAAGGAGTTTTGAGTAGTCAAAGACTACAAAGACAGGCGCTATATAAGCACAAGTCCATTTACCATTTCCTGTGGCGCCACCATCAGGTCAGCCTCTCGTTTTAGAGTTAGTGTATCCTGAAAATCTTTCATCACAAATCTTTTATAATTTGGGGTGCACATTCATCTCTTTAACAAAATAAACCATATTGATTGGTGTTTTTGGCCCCCTTTCCTCTCATAAACTTATTTATTTACTTATTTTTTATCTTCCTTTTTGTAACACATTTGTTGTTTGTCACACAGAAAATCGGCAGGAATCAAAAAAAGAACACAGCAGCAGAATCATTAATGGCATAATGACATGTAAGGGCTGGGTAATATATCAAATAAACTGATTAATTCAAAATATTTTCTGTAGAAGTTTTAAAATGAAAAATGAAGATTTTTTTTTCTCAACTTACTCCAGTCATGACAAGTTGTTAAAATGTTTGAAAAAATTTTAAAATATGACCTTGTACAAATGAAACCTTGGACACAGGCTGATCCTTTTGAGCTGGAAGGATCCTTCTCACACACGAAGGACACCTTGTAGACACACTGATGCAGAAGAAAGGAATCATTTCACTGACTGACGCTGTCTCATTATGTCAGCCCTGTGATTGGCTGGCACCAGTCCAGGGGAGGCCTCTTGCCCTGGGAAAGGCCCCAGCTGTGTTAAAGTCAAAGGTGATTCTGTGACCTCAACAGGAATAAGCAGCATAAATTATTAATGTATGGAATTTGATCTAAAAATCTAAAAATATCGTTAAATTATTTCCTAAACAGAAAGCTCCTTTTTTAATCAAAAGTTAGAGCGTTAGAGTTGCTCCCTCCTACATGCGTTAGTGATTTAAATGATCACATCCCTCCTGTTGAATTTCGCTGTAGTGTTAAATAAAACTCCAAACATCCATGTCTGCCCTGACAGCTCTATCACACGCCTGTCTGCCGGCCGGCCCCGTCTCCCCTCATCATCATCGGCGGCGATGATAAAAATCATTACCATCACGCCTCCGTCTCTCTCTGGGACAACCCACGCGTGAAGAAGCCGGTGACACATCTACAGTTTCATTAAACGGGACGCGCTCGGCCCATTTCACGCCTGCGTTGGTCATTGGCTGAAAATCTTTCTCCGGTTTGGAGTAAATAAACATCTTGCTGCGGCAGAGTTTATCAGATCTGCTTTAATACTTTGTCGGCTCCTCTTACAGTTTTCTTTAGCTTTAACGCAGAATCCGGTCTGAAACTGCAGCCACAGAAAGTTTAAATCTTAAAATATGACAGCAGAAGGTTGTTTGGAGAGTTTGAAGAGATGATGCAAAAGTTTGAGTGTAAAGAAGAAAGTTTGAACAGAGAAAATCACTTCAGTTACACAAAATTTAACTTAATTAATGGCTCTGGATTTAAAACCGGACATGAACGATGCAGACTGTTGGCTGATCTCAATAAATTCTTAAATTAAAGGTTCAAAAAGCTGTTTTTACATAAAATTATTCTTGAGGTCAGTTTGACCCAAATTAAATGTTTATCATGAAAAAAGGAAAGATCACTTTATTCTTTCTGCTTCATATTTCATGACTTTTCCTTATTTGCTGGGGACAACTGATTAAGCATAAAATTATTATGATGATATTTTTCTGATCTGCTGAATACATATTGCACGCATTGGTGTTCCTCTGGGGTCAATTTGACACCTACCTGGTTTAGCTGTGTATAACCTGTCCGTCTGAGCGAGTGACCTGACACCCCACACCTGCACCTGCAGGTCAGGTGAGACTTTACAGTGGACAAGTCATGGCCTATGGAGGTTTGCAGTGGCAGTGGCAGTGTCAAACACTCTTGTGCAGTAAACATCTTTTTTGGTTAAAATAAAGTCACAATTTTGAACACTTCTGCCCTATGACTGCCATGATATTTAAACCTTTGGTATTTATTTTTTTTACAAACCCAAAACCAGTGAAGTTGGCACGTTGTGTAAATCGTAAATAGAAACAGGATACAATGATTTGCAAATCCTTTTCAACCTATATTCAATTGAATACACAGCAAAGACAAGATATTTAATGTTTGAACTGAGAAACTTGGCTATTTTTTGCAAATATTAGCTCATCTGGAATTTGATGCCTGCAACATGTTTCAAAAAAGCTGGCACAAGTGGCAAAAAAGACTGAGAAAGTTGAGGAATGCTCATCAAACACTTATTTGGAACATCCCACAAGTGAACAGGCTTATTGGGAACAGGTGGGTGTCATGATTGGGTATCAAAGCAGCTTCCCTGAAATGCTCAGTCATTCACAAACAAGGATGGGGCGAGGGTCACCACTTTGTGAACAAATGCGTGAGCTAATTGTCCTACAACATTTCTCAATGAGCTATTGCAAGGAATTTAGGGATTTCATCATCTACGGTCCGTAATATCATCAAAAGGTTCAGAGAATCTGGAGAAATTACTGCACGTAAGCAGCAAGGCCGAAAACCAACATTGACTGCCCATGACCTTTGATCCCTCAGGCGGTACTGCATCAAAAACCGGCATCACTGTTAAAGGATATCACCACATGGGCTCAGGAACACTTCAGAAAACCACTGTCAGTAACTACAGTTCATCGCTGCATCTGTAAGTGCAAGTTAAAACTCTACTATGCAAAGCCAAAGCCATTTATCAACAACACCCAGAAACACCGCCGGCTTCGCTGGGCCCGAGCTCATCTAAGATGGACTGATGCAAAGTGGAAAAGTGTTCTGTGGTCTGACGAGGCCACATTTCAAATTGTTTTTGGAATTATGGTCGTCGTGTCCTCCAGACCAAAGAGGAAAAGAACCATCCGGACTGTTATAGGTGCAAAGTTCAAAAGCCAGCATCTGTGATGGTATGGGGGTGTATTAGTGCCCAAGGCATGGGTAACTTACACATCTGTGAAGGCACCATTAATGTTGAAAGGTGCATACAGGTTTTGGAGCAACACATGTTGCCATCCAAGCAACGTCTTTTTCATGGACACCCCTGCTTATTTCAGCAAGACAATGCCAAGCCACATTCTGCACGTGTTACAACAGTGTGACTTCGTAGTAAAAGAGTGCGGGTACTAGACTGGCCTGCCTGTAGTCCAGACCTGTCCCCCATTGAAAATGTGTGGTGCACTATGAAGCGTAAAATACAACAACGGAGACCCCGGACTGTTGAACAACTTAAGCTGTACATCATGGAAGAATGGGAAAGAATTCCACCTGAAAAGCTTCAAAAATTGGTCTCCTCAGTTCCCAAACGTTTACTGAGTGTTGTTAAAAGGAAAGGCGATGTAACACAGTGGTAAAAATGCCCCTGTGCCAACTTTTTTGCAATGTGTTGCTGCCATTAAATTCTAAGTTGATGATTATTTGCAAAAGAAAATAAAGTTTCTCAATTTGAACATTAAATATCTTGTCTTTGCAGTGTATTCAATTGAATATAAGTTGAAAGGGATTTGCAAATCATTGTATTCTGTTTTTATTCAAGATTTACACAACGTGCCAACTTCACTGGTTTTGGGTTTGTATTTATTGACCTTTATTTAACCAGGAAAAACCTCAATGAGTTTAAAAATCTCTTTTTCTAGAGTGCCTCGGCCAAAGCAGCAGCACATTCAACAGTTTAGGCAGCGCACGCAGTCATGAAACACATAAAACAAAATATTTGACAACCAATGCCGTTGGAGGGCTCTGAAAAAGTGAAGGTACCGCATCCTGCAAAAACAGATTTCTGTGTTTTTAATGACCTTGAAGGGTCTTGTGGAGCAGAAGGACATGACAGGTTTTTACTAAACTTTCGGCTCACAGCAAAACGCCCATAAATGAAATTAAAAAATGTACTTTGCGTAGTAATTTATTATTTTTTTTTAAACAAGAAAGAAGTGGTTGTATTATGACAGGACACCTAAAGGGGTAAAACATTTTTAAAAATTATTAATATTTAATCTGTATAAATTGGAATGATGTTTTGTTAAAAAATAACATCAAAAAAGAAGCCTAAAAAGTTTGAAATAACAAATAAAGCACAGTTTTTGTGAATGTGAGCACTTGACACTATGCAGAAAATAGAAATCAACATTTCTGTAGGTAATTTATATTTATTTATTTATGTACCTTTATTTAACCAGGAAAGCCTTACTAAAACTAAAAACAATCATTAAGAAATATAAGTCACAATTTCAGATAGCCAGTTTTGCTACAATGCACATGTGAGAAAAAAAAGTGCATCAGTCGAAACATCTGCAGCCAGATGTGTCTGCCTCCAAGTCAAGGAACACCATCCTAAGAGTGTCCAGTAAAACCAGATCTTTAAGTTTTTAGGTCTTATTCCAGGTTCATTCCAAGTATGTGGAGCTGCAAACCTTCATTTTTTTTTTTAAATGTATTTTTGGGCATGTTGTGCCTTTATTGATAGGAGAGAGACAGTAGATAGGCGTGTGAAAGGGGGTGAGAGAGTAGAAAAAGACACTCGGCAAACTGGTCACAGGCGGGATTCGAACCTGGACCGGCAGAAGCAAGTACATGGGGTGCCTAGTTGCTAACCACTCCACCAAACCAGCACCCCAACCTTCATATTTTTTATTGTTTTATTGTTTTATTGTTAGTAATATGTCTGTTTGTTACCTTTGATGAGAGCACAACGTCCTTCCTTTGCAAAACTCACAGAACAAAAACTGATGAGCAACATTACAAAATGTTGTTGACTCTTTGACTCCCATTCCTTGTCAGGCCACTGTTGGAGTGTGTTGTTCATAGTTAAATAGTTTACTGTGTTTTTGTGTGTGTGAGCAGCCGTTCCTGAACCCAGAGGGAGGATCGGAGTGTGACGTGGTTCTTCTGAATCGCTGGAGTGTGAGGAACTATCAGGTCCAACGAGGTGACATCGTCTCCGTCCTGTGAGTAAAACAAGTTTATTTACACATCGTTAAACAAACATCACCACACGCTGCTCTCTCTGTGAAACACTGAGCTACAGGATGTTTTTTCATGTTTTTTTTGTCTGTAAATGGTGTTTTAAGGACGAATTTACCAGAAAACGTAAAAGCAACATCCTGTGAACACATGCTGAATGTGTATCATGATTGGTTTTATTGTGATTACAGTTTCATTGTCTGCTGAAGTCTTCTTTGAACAGTCGTGTCCGGCTGACTCTTGTGGAAATAATGTTGAATGTTCTGGATGGTTCAGGTTCAGATGAATCTGTGTGGCTCAAGCTTTCCATAGGAAAGGAGGTGATGCTTGTGTCTGCAGTGTTTTTTTAATTTTTTTAAATTTTTTATTCATCTCAAATTTGAATACGAAAAAAAGGACACTCAACAATTAGTCAAGGCAGCAAAACGTATGTACAGCGTATGTACTAAGCACTATGCACTATGGAAGATCCCCGCTTGACCGGAGAGTGAACTCAACTACCCATGAGCTCTAGCGCGCACATACTGTCGTAACACAGATCTGCCGGTCGCGTGCATTTGTTTTGTAGGCGAATCACAGAAGCCAGGACTTCGCTCAAAGGTATTCTTCTGTCTTCAGCGGCTGTTTGCAGGATGGGTAGTGACGAGGTAATGTATTTATTTTTGACTAAATGACGATGTTGAAAATGGCTAAGTTCAACTTGGTTTTATTACCGTGAAGTCGCCCCCATCCTGTTGAAGCGATAAAGTGAATAAAAGTAAAGACAATGACGAGCTGGCGATATCACACACTTGAAATAGGTCTGAACAAAACTACATACTGGTACGTTCTGGATTTGTTGTGCTGTACTTTTTTCCTGTCAAGTTTTTTTGAGGAACTTTGTCATAAATTAGTCGGCCAACATACCTGATAGTAGTCGGACATCCCTCCTCGTCTTTTATTTCACACCAGCGAGTGAACGCCGAACCGATGTTTATTCTGGTCCGAGCATTCAGCTTGTTTTTCTCTCGATTTCTTTGTTTTGTATCCTCCGACAAAACTTTTCTAGTCATTACGTTCTTCGTTTCCTCCGCAGCTCGGCGTTAATGATTGGCTTTCGCCGAGACTTCCGTGTTTTAAACAAATCAGGAATCGGGGGAAGTGACGTATGCCGTAAAGCAGTCCAAACTTGTAGTTTTTAGTGTGGCAGGGTTCCCACCATCCACCTCGAAGTTACATAGCGCCAGTTAAAGGGATACAGACCACTCCAGACCACGACAGAGGTTTCATTCAACTCCATTGTAAAGTGGTGGACCATCACAATGAATATCGAAGGATTATATTATGTTTGAAAAACTACATAGTGTTGGTTTAAATGCACATGCTTGAATTCATAATCATAATTCTCCTAATTAAGTATAAACAAACAATAAGCTTCTCCACTAAATGTCAGTTCTAAACTAAAATTGTGTTTTTTACAATAATTAATTGCATATGTCAATGTTTGTGTCAGCATTTGTTTGTTAGTTTGTGAGCAGGATGACTCAAAAACTGATCAACAGATTAAGATGGGACTTGAAGGAAATGTTTGATGGTGGAGTGTGTTTTGGTGGCGACACGAGTCCAGATGCAACTCCAGGACTTTTCCAAAGTGTTTGTCAATATTGCAAGACCAGACAGTTTTCCACCTTTTCGCTTTTAACTCAAAACTAATGCTTGTATTTAGATGACATGTTCAGGAACTTTGGTTGGTGTCAGTGGAGAGAGCTGATCAGATTATGATGGTGATCTGAGCCTGGATGTGGATCCAGGAGCTTCTTAAATGATTTGTCCTCAATGCGAGAGAAGACAGTTTCCACATTTTTGATAGTTACTTGCTCGACAGTGAAAATGCCCTGGTGGAGGTTTGTGATGTCTCTTCCTTTTACATTTTCTCTTGTGCATTTTTATTCTAAAAGGAATATTACACTTTTAATACATACTTCTGCTTTTATCCAACCTGCTTGAGTCAGATTGGGGGGATTTTTCCAAATGCTGCTTCAGCTTGGCTGCAAGTTTTGAACATTAGAATAAATCAACTCAAACTTGCCAAACAATTCAGGTGTCTGATTTTGTTTTCAATAATAAGATTTCTGTTTCTTTTCAGAGATCGAGGGAGTGATTATAATTTAAGGGGAAGTTTTCATTTTAACATTCATAGGTTATACACAAGAATGAAAAACTTGTTGTGTTTTACAGTGTGATGTCTAATTATGGAATAGGTTACAACAGGATCTAAATCAAAGCTCACACCTGAAGAAATTTAAAATAATGAACTACGAATAATGTCAATAATGTTTGCTTAACTGATGGAGAATGGAGGGGACTTGATAAGTTTTACTTCCTCCATTCCTTTTTTGGATAATTGTATGTCCCGACTACACCATATTCTGCCTTCTTTTTCTTTTTTGTCTCTCCTCTGAATCAAATTAAAAAGGTTCAGTTCAAAAGCTGGGTCTTGCTGTAAACGATCTTTACTGAGCTTTAGGCCATAAAGTGACTCTTTCATTTCAGTGTGATGGTACTGCCGCACTTTGTTTCTTTGGAAAATATCCTCGACACAACATATTTCCCGGCCCTACTGCACAGTCTTTGAGTCTGGATTGATTTTCTGTTCGACTGTGAATGCATCCGTTCACCCCTGAACAGCCTCTCTGTTTTGAATCCACATCACGAGACATGAATCGAGTCCCTGCTCTTCGCTGGCACCGTCCTTGTTTGGAGTTTGATGACAGCCATCTTGAATCAGCAGGGGACTTGTGTTGAAGTTTCACAGTCTATGAATATTCATGGAAAACTCCGCCGCCATGGAAACCTTCACAAGCGTTGAGCTCCATCCCTCTGCGGCGTGTGTTTGCTTTGAGTCGAGGATCTTGGTGACAGGCGACGAGCGTCTGAAGCTCCGAGCTGCTGTTTTCTGTTTCATGGACAGACTCGACTCTTCGCTCGGCGTTGAAGTTTGAGGAAAACAGAAGAAGAGTCCTGGTTTAGAAGTTTTGGTCTGGTTTACCTGAGCTGCTCTGGCACCGAGTGTGACCACTCGTGTTTGGTGCCAATATTAAATATTAATTTCTTTTTTTTAAACAACAATAATAATAGTAACAATAATGATAATAATACTGATAATAAATGAGTTTATTTAGCACTTTCAAAAAACAGAGGTTAACAAAGTGCTTTGAGAACAGGCAGAAACATTAAGTCAGCAAAACACAAGAGCTTAATCACGAAGGAAAAAAAATGTCAAATCAAATCAGAGAACATTTAAGACATGCACAAAGGCAAAGAACCCAGACAATAAAAGAACCCTGCCACATAAAATGTGACCTTGAGGACCAAAGTAAAAGTAAAAAAAAACATAAAAAGACAATAATAAAATAATACAGTAGAAATAATAAGAGATGGAGCAATAAAGCAATAAGCTTAAAAGTTTTCTATAAAAAGATTAAGAGTATAATGTAAGGTGAAAAATAAAGCAATCTGAATTAAAAGTAAATAAAGACACCAACATGGCATAGAAGAAGCCCATTAAAACAAAAGAGCTAAAATGGTAAGAGCAATGCTAACAAGTGAAAGGCTAAAAAAAGACTTAAACACAGATAAAATGCTAAAAAAAAACAACTAAAACGCCGAGAAAGAAGGAGGAAAATACTTTAAAAGACGACATCACATGAAAGCAATTCTGTAAAAGTGAGTTTTAAACTTTTTACTGAAAAGAAGCGACAGACTCCTAACGTCTTATCTCCTCTGGTAGGTCTTTCCAAAGTCGAGGAGCTCTGGTGGAGAAAACTCTGTCACATTTAGTTTTGAGCCTCGACTTTTGAACAACCAGGAGGATCTGAGGCTTTACTTTTTCAAACCAAAAGGATCATAATAAGTCTGCAGGAAAATGAAAGTGAGACTGTTTCAAGGCTTTTTTTCTTAGTCTCTGTCCTGAGTTCATATTCATACTCTGTTGACAGTCTACATTGCGCTCAAACTTTGGATTTAAAAAACAAAAATCAGTATATTTTCTTCTGTCAGTATTCACTCTGAGCTTTTAACACTCATGACATGTTCATACTCTCTAACGGCTCCACAAATCCAAAATAAGAGTGAATTTTTTGGCAGGAGCTTCAAAAATATGATTTGAGGACATGTGTTAAAAAGGAGTGTTTAAAGAATACTTGATTAACAACAGTTTGGCTTTTGAAAATCTGTCTAACGACAAAAAAGGGAAGCTATCTCCAAGGAACTGCAAAATGTTGTGGAGCTAAAAACTCTGTTCGTGCCCAATAATAATAATAATAATAACTTCAATTTATATAGCGCCTTTCAAGGAAACCAAGGTCGCTTTCCAAAGTAAAGGGGACAAACAAATAAAGAATCAACAACGAAGACCAAAGCAGGAAACCTGATTTGGACCTAAGCTAGACATTTAAACAGGGCCAGGGAGAACAGGTGAGTTTTGAGCAGTGATTTGAAACAGTCCAGAGTGGGAGAGTTGCGGATTTCTGCGGGGAGAGAGTTCCAGAGGGTGGGGGCAGCCACACTAAAGGCTCTGTCCCCGAAAGTTTTAAGCTTGGTCCGCGGGATGAAGAGGAGACCAACGTCTGATGACCACAGGCTCCTGGATGGGGGGTGTTGGTGGAGGAGATCAGCCAGGTACTGGGGGGCAAGTGCGTGAAGAGACTTGTAGGTGAGTAGGAGGAGTTTGTAACAAATGCAGAACTTGACCGGGCGCCAGTGGAGGTGAATGAGAGTGAGGGTGATGTGCTGCCAGGGTTATGTGCGAGTAAGAACCCTGACAGCAGAGTTTTGCACATATTGGAGCCTGTCCAGGGTTTTGCTAGGAACCCCGGACAGGACTCCATTGCAATAGTCCAGCCGGGATGTAATGAACGCATGAATGAGAGTTTCTGTTACAGAGTCCGATAATGAGGAACGGAAACAAGAAATGTTTTTGAGATGATGGAAGGCTACTTCATGCGCCATCCACACGAAGACAAACCGAGGTCTAAACGCATACATTTTTTGCCGAATCTGCGGATCATCCATATGAAAACGGCGTTTTGGGGGTCCGTAAATGGTCATTTCTGAAACCAGGTTCCAGTGTGGAAAGATTTTGAAATGCCGTATACGCAGCTCCGTGATTACTGGCTCTCTGTAACTTTTCAGATACGCTTACATCATAGTTTCATACCTTCATTGACACGCATGCGCCATACGCGGCAACAACAACAACAACAATGGCGACGTACTGTATAGCATATGTGCTGATGAAGCTAGTGACCCAACTATCCCTGTTGCAGCAAAATCTCCTTATTCTTAATCACCATTGACTTGAACAAACAATTATCGAGGACACACTACGGCACTTTATGATCACTTTATCACAATCTCTGTTTACAACTTTTGCCGCAAGTGCTCATGCCATCTGTTTTTTCGTCTGTTTCCGCTTGTTTCCGTCATATCGTTACAGCGCCCCTAGAGATCTGGCATGTGTTTTATAGGGTTTTAATGCGTATCGAGTGCATTCATATAGACGCACACATTTTCTGAGACGCCTTCGTCTTTATGACGATCGTTTTGGAAACTGTTAAGCATTTTGTCTTTGTGTGGATGGGGCCTTAGTGACTTATTTAATATATGACTGGAATGAAAGGGAGGGGTCAAAAATGACACCCAGGTCAAAATGCTGGACAGAGCCTCTTTGCTGCTGCTGCTGTTCATTCAGATGTTTATTATGTCTTTAAAATGACAAAAAAAAACATTCAGGAGAGCACTGTAAGCTGAAGTTCTTGTAATTTTAGAGGAAATTAGACTTCAAGATCTTTTCTGAAAATGATGAACTATGATCTAAATCAGTGTGTGGTTGCATCTGAAGTTTTTAAGTCAAGTTTTCTTTTAAATCTTGTAAATTCCTTCCTAAATTCACCAATAAAACACTCATGCTAGTGTTTTGAAGCCTGTTGGTTTGAGTAAATGTGTTTTCCTCCTGTAAGCTTTGTTCTCACTGTATTAATCTTCATAACCGTCAGTGTAAAGAGTATAAATGCTCTGAGAGTGTTCAGACTCCTGCACCCTGACGCATGTTTACATCCCTGTGACATTCATTTTAATAAGTGTTATCATCCACAGCATGACAAACACTCTTCCCTGCTTATTTATCTTCTGCTCACCTTCTCGCCTCCGCTCCCCAAGTCTCCAGAGACCGACAGAGACTCCAGAACCTCACGCTTAATTTTTCTACAGTTTGATATTTGGAAGAAAAAAAAAAATACACCGGGGGGCAACAGAGAGGAAATGAAGTACGAAATGTTCAGGTGAGGAGACATAACAGAGCCTGTGGGGTTTCTAAAAACATCTCATCCTGAACCAGGCGACAAACAGAGACGGTAAACGATGGGAGCGAGGAAACAGAAGAATAATCACACCGTAGAGACAGTAAATGAGCTCGGTGATTGTGTTTCAGTTTACTGATGTGTTGACGTAGATTTCTGTTGCAATATCTTCAGGAGGAGACGGGGCCTCGTCCTCTTAGTAACGCCTGCATGTGATGAATCCTTCAGGACAGACATTAAACTGTCTCTGTTATTTCCTGTCATGTTTATTTCAGTGATTAGTCCAGTTTAAAGACGAAGACGTCTCAACCTGAAGTCTCTCGTTCAGCTTAATTTATTCTTTGCATTTCAGTAAACAAAGACCTTCACACATCAAGGCTCTGACTAATAAACTGCATAAAGTTAGAAAATATCGCAGTTTTTAAGTGTCTTTCTTTTCATGAGTATGACTGAACGTGATTAAACTGTCACTTCCTACTAGGTTTAGTGATTAATGGAACCATACCCCATACAGTACACTAATTCAATAAATTCTTCTGTTTTTTATGCTTCTTGGTATTTAGTAAATCTTTATTTGAAATCTTCAGGTATGAAATTTTTTATTTTTCTTAGTACTTAAAAACTTTTCCATGGTCGCAATAAATATATCGATGTTCCTACCCAGTTTCATTTACACAGAGTTCATTTCAACATTTCCTTTGGATCATGCATTCATGGCCCCATCAATAACTAAAGTCTGATTTTCAAGGACCTTATATGACAGGCTCATCTCTACACAAAGCCACTCCTTCACCCGTCACATTCATCCGATTGACTCAATGAAAATCAAACCCTAACAACTAGGGCTGTAAAGTCCAAGTCGACTGGTCGACTAATTGGTCGATGCGTGCTCAGTCGACCAAAATTCTGATTGATCGACCAAATGTGTCAATTTATTTTTTTCCCCTGCAGTTCATTTCATCAGGAGAAACGTATCAAGGGAAATGGGGTATTTTCTGATCACCCCCATTTCACAGGTAACAGCCTGTCTCAGAACACCATTTTAATGTATTTATCGTTTATTTCAATATTTTTATTTAAGAAAATTTCAATATTCTAGTCTAATAATCGTTTATTCATTTTATAACTGCATACGCACCTGCCAGCTGCAGCGTGGGCAGCGGGCAGTCCGCGCTGGATTTTATGCCTCATATTAACACCCAAATGCAAAAACGACATCACAGAAGGAATTGACAATTTCATTTCTGAGGGTATGAGGCCCATTGGTGTCATGGAAGGCCAAGAAAAACATTGGAACCTGGATATTCAGTGCCAGCGCGCCAGACAATTACGCATGCACTAACGGCAAAATACGTGGCACTCAAAAAGAGCAAGTTTCCAAGTTTATAGATAAAGATAACAGATGTGTACGTCTCTTCGAATGGTCGATTTTTGGTCAACAATCGCTGTGTTTTAGTCGACCAACAATTTCTTTGGTTGATGACAGCCCTACTGACAATCCGAGGTCAAAGCCTCGCTTGAGATCAATCCGAGTTTCAGAGATGACCACGATGTTAAAGGGAGTTTCAAATTTCACAAAATATTCCTTAATGCTCTGGAAATGTGCACATAAGCCTTTACTGTTAAAGTTGAACTTGAAATGAATAATGGATACACCTTGCTCTTGTTTAATGTTTGAATTAAACTGTTGGTCTGTAAAATAACTACTTAGTGACTTCATGCTATAAAGAAAGTTTTGATCAGTATCAATCACCTGTTCAACCTCATTGATTAACATTAACTTTATACATACATATATATTTACATACATCTATGTTCACATCTAGGAGTGGGAATTGATACGATTTTATCCATATCAATGCTATTAACGATCCTGCTAATTGATCCAATTCTTTAACGTTTCCCTTATTGATTCCTGCAGATCTTCAGTGGCAACAAAATGTCAAACGCGTCACAGCATAGATAACTGCTTCTGCAAGTTGCTGGTGTTTCCACTCACTTAGTAGGCACCTTTTGAAAAAAATTAAGCCACAATTCTGACAGCTTCTGGACCTGTCAGTGGAAGGAATTGATAAGGGAATTGATTAGCAAAAAGACTCATGATGTCGATTCTTTGATGGAGTTGTTAACGATTCTCATCTAGAATTAGTTTTCGATTCCCATCCCTACTCACATATATATACATAGATACCTATATGTCTATATCTATACATAGTTCTATTTTTTATTCACATATCTGTACATAAACTATTATTTCTTCCAGTCACAAATCTGTGTTTATCTGACTGAACCTGACTCGAGTTTGGCTGACGGATGTGATCTGATCCCACATCAGGTCTGAGCTAGTGTACTGCATCAGCGTGGACTCACATGCTCGTGCCTCATTGCAAAACTGTTGCCTGATTGACTTCTCAGTCAAATTAGGAATTGACATGTTCTCGCTGTGCACATATTGATTCCCCTGGGGCACCACAGTTTCTGTTCTGGCTTTAAGTTGCATTATTGTCTTGTTTTCTCCTGATTTGCTTTCACACTGCAGCCTGTCAGACAGGCCTGGTTCTTTTCAAATTTTGTGTAATCTAGCCTCCCACCACTACTTGGGGCTGTAGTTGTGGTCTGTGAGCCTGACATTGAGTAATGACTTTATTGAGCTCAAAGCAATTCAACTTGCTGAAGGGAAGCCCTGAAGAAAAAGGATGGTTAACAGGTGTCTTTAAGTTGCCCTGAGGTGTGGGTTTGAGCATTCCTGATTGATGTTCTCTATGTACCAGCCCTGTGATTGGCCGGTGCCCTGCCTCTGCTCAGTGTCTTTGTCAGGTTAGTAACTAACCCTGGTTACAAGTCATTTCTATTAAGATGTTCTTAATAACTCTGAAAAACTGTTCAGATTTCTCTTCTTCTCTTAATGTTTCTGTGGTATTTGACTAAATGCTGAGCACAGAGATTGGGCTGTGCTTTTAATTCTTAAAATAAAGAATGATAGCAAAGAGACACAGCCAGGTTGGCAACATCAAATGCAGAAGAATGTCCTCTGCCCTAAATGTTAAACAATTTCTGTAATGGCGTTGGCTCTATTTCTAGATAGCACCAGTTAAAATGTATTGATCTGGTCTAGACTCTGATGGAGAACTTTGGAAAAACTGCCATGAGGCAGATCCAGATGGAGGCAGGAAAGGAAAGGTTTCACCAATAAGTCACATAGTGTGAGATGGGATAATGAGAATTATGGAATTATGAAAGAAATTGTTGCATTATTAGGGAGTGGTTTACTGACACAGGTCGTCAACAGAGATCATGTAAGATCTGAAAATACATTAGACTGGCAACACTCTTCGTCATAAAGCCATCATTTATGACAGGATAGTCGACAAATCTGCAGCAACTGACACCAAGAATGAAGGAACTGAAGGCCAAAGGGGTCCGATCTGGCCAGGTGGGCCTAATAAAGTGGCCGTCGAGTGCATTTCTAAAAAGGTTTACTTCATGTTCACTGGTAAGTTAGAGTTTATTTTATCTCTGAATTTATTTTAGCCATGATTATTGAACAGATGGTGGAGAAAAGCAGGAGCCTCTGGTCTAAAGAACACTTTCTGAATCATTTGGGGATTGGAGATAATCTCCAGTATTTTTTTAATATTATTAATTATTATTAAAGCCTCTCTGATTAAATAATCCACTGATGCATTCAACTATGAGGAGGATCAGCGCTGCTCAGACTTTAAACAGATCACTTTTCACAACAGCTTTTACTGGTTGAGGTGGTTTCTGTTCTTTATAGTATATTTTTGATAAATACCCAAGTCAGTTTTACTATTTTACCAATTTTTATAATTTATTTTATTCCTCCTGACCCTTATTATATCTATTCTCATTATTTCTTGATTGTTTTGCACTAATTTACCAATTGAAAGTCACTGAATGTTTAAATTTACTTCACAATACATACAATTTCTGATTCTGATGAAGTCTTATCCTTCAAACCAATCCTTTTTTCGGTTTGTGGCCTCCTGACCCAAAACCTGAAGTGTTTGGGTTTTTTTTTGGTTCCTGAACTACAAGCTTCGTGTTTTCCTCTTTATTTTAATGTTTTTAATCTTTTGAGAGCCTGTTTTGACTTTTTTAAAGATTACTCCATGCAGTAAAGCTTTTTGTGTGTTGTTTTTGTTCTTTTTTTGCATCTATTGCATAATTTTTATATTCATGATATATACCCAAGTCAATTTTGCACTATTTTTACCTCTTTTTAAACTTTATTACACTACTCCTGACCCTCATTTTTGTTCTTGTTGTAGTTATATCTTGATTGTTTTGCACTTGTTTTCAATCACATTTCTTGTAAGTGCAAATCTACTTGGTTATTAATACCAATTCTTATTCGGAAATTTGAGAATGAACTTTGTGGCAACTAGTGCTGGGCGATGAATTGATAAAATCAATTTATCCAAATAATTTGTTGCTTAAGATTCAAAAACTAACATTGTGATTCGAGAGTCTTATCCTCCATACAATAATCAAATTTTCTGGCACTACGTTTAGTTTGCTCACAGAATGGACGGCTGTTGAAGAAATGAAAAGTAGGGATGCAGGATATTTATCAAAGACAAAGACAAAGTGACTGAGCTCAAAGTGTTCGACGACCGCCCCTTTGCTTTCATCGAGAGCCAGGGTTTTCGCAAGTTAATAGCACATTGGAGCCACGTTACAGCCTCCCAAGCCGTCAGGTCTTCTCAGATGTGTCCGTCCATGCCCTCTAAGGTATCGTTGCCACACACATCCATAACTTGATAACATGACGCATAACAAGAATGAACAAAACAAGTTCAACCACAGACATATGGACGTCTGACGTCAGCAAGCTAAGCTTAACGGCTCGGTGTTGGATCAAGATTTCAACATGCAAAAAGATGATATTAGATAAATATCTAATATAAATAAAAATATGAACTTATTGGTTATCAGTATCAGTTCAAATTTTTATTGGACTGATAAATCGTGCATCTCTATTAAAAATGTGTCCAGCATTACATGAAGCTCAGGAAAGAGCTTTGTCAGACCGAAGAGTTTCAGTTTGTGACCCGACCCAAAACCTGAATTTTTTTGTTTTTGTTTCATGAACTACAAAGTCAGTCTTTTCTTCTTCATTTTAAGATTTTTAATCTTTGGAGCGCCTGCTCTCCCTCTCTTTCAGTGCAAACTCCTAAATAATTAGATATTTATCATGAGGGCGATGAATCAAAGACAGGCTGATTAGCCTCAGTGTCACAGCCTGTCCTTCTCTTTACCCTGATGCATGCTGGGTGACAGGAAGTGTTTTGGCTGCTGCAAGCGTAGCTCCCCTCAGGATACTCGTCTCCGTCGTCTCGCTCTCTCGAGCTGATGGCCCGCCGCTCACATATCTCCTCCTGACTGAACTGGATAAAACCTCTGCCTGGAATACTTGGTCTGTCCGATTAGCAGCGGCAGATCCCTCCTTCCCCACGCCGTTAGTCGGCCGACATATTGAGGGCGCCGTGAAGGCTGTGCGTTAACGCCAGAGGGAGCGACACACTTACAGACAGCAGGTGGAGGATGGAGCTTCATGTTCTGACAAACATCCACCTCCATTTTATTCCAGTTTGTTTGCTGCTTGGTGTGAGTTTGTCGTTCTTCAACACTCGGAAACAGATTGACAAAGACAGTTTTTTGAAATTAGTTTGATTTAGTGCGACAAACACAGGCAGGAGTTCATATATATACTGAATACTTTCAGATTCAGAAATACTTTATTTCTCTATGGGGAAATCTGGTTGTTTCAGTTGCTCTAATACACATTATAGCAGTTGGAAATATCAGATGAAGACATTAGAACTGATAGGAGCATTGATTTAACTAAAATAAAGTAAAATAAAATAAAATAAATATAATTATAAATGAAAATAAATGAAATGAGAAGGAAAATTAAGTAAGCAGTTTGCAACATGAAGAGCCTTTAAGCAATATCAACTTCCTTATAAAGGAAAAAGTAAAAATTGAGTAGAAGTGAGACTCTGAATGAGATCAAGGAATTCACAACATTAACAATTAACAATATTTACAATAATAATATGTACATATCTATGTCAGCACAGGAGCTTCATTATTGTTTACACTGGGGCGGCCATCTTAAACCGTCATGGTTGGTGAGGATCTGATGACTTTCCAGTATCAATAAATCAATCAATCAAACTTTATTTGTGTCGCACTTTTCATACAAACATTTGTAGAACAAAGTGCTTCACATAAGAAATAAAATAACAAGAAATGACATCAAAAGTAGAAAATTGCATACAAATGAAAATGAAAGACCCCACCCATCCTCACAATTCACATACAACACACACACTAAATTAATCAAACACACAAGCCATAATAAAGAAAAAGAAACAGTTAAAAGACTGAGGAAGACTGAGGAAATGCTCTCTCTAATTGAGGAAACACAGGAGCTAAAACTCAGAGTATAATTTAAAATCATAAGAAATTACATTAAAAAATGATATAAGGAAAGGAAGATAAATAAATAAATGAATTAATATAATAAAATTTAAATAAATAATACGGTAAAATGAGATAACCTAACACCAGATGTGTCAATAAAGTAGGATGTCAAAGAAAAGTAGTTAACAGGAATGAAATTCCAAATAATTAATCTAAACTGAAATATAGAAATAAAAAAGATTTAAGAGGATTTAAGATAAACTAAAAGGTAATAGGAAATAGGAATAATTCTAGTAAGCTTAAAGCTAAACTAAAAGGGCAGGTTTTCATTTTGCTTTTAGAAATATGAACAATGGGGGTGCTGGTTTGGCAGAGTGGTTAGCAACCAGGCACCCCATGTACTTGCTTCTGCTGGTCCAGGTTCGAGTCTGGCCTGTGACCAGTTTGCAGAGTGTCTCCCCCTACTCTCTCACCCCCTTTCACAAGCCTATCCACTGTCTCTCTCCTATCAATAAAGGCACAAAATGCCCGAAAATACATTTAAAAAAATAAATTAATATGAACAGCAGGTGCTGCTCTCAGTCAGAAGTTCTGACCTCAAGGGCCGTTCACAGGTGAAACTTCTCGAAATTTTAAACTTCCTAGTCCAACTGTAATGCAGCACAATCGTCCCTGTGGTGCTGCAGAGTTAAACTCGACTCATGCAGACAGGGAGAAAGTCTCTGCTGCAGAACTTCAGAGACAAACTCCTCAGAGGTTTTTATGCCCTTTTGTTTGTCATCACTCTCTCCAGTCTGTCTCCAAGAATTACCTGAGGAATTTCTTTTTCAGTCATAAAAACCCAGAACCTGGATTTTCAGAGCAGTTTTACGGCTGAATCAATACACGCTTTTACAGCGACAGTAAATTTACAGCAGTACAATTTGCTGCATAACACCGGTCCTCTAAATCACGGCTCTTAGAGCTTCATTTTCAAGGTAATGATGACAAATGAAGATGACATAAACCCGAAGTATATTAAAGTTAATATTTTAATGTCAGCTCTCAGCTTGGGCTACTGCAGGAGTTTGTGTACTCTGCAGGGATCCGAGTAGTTTCAGTCATCAGCTTAGACCCCCTGATGTCTGAACAGCTCCTCCAAATTTATCTTGAGGAAGGGGAAACTGTTTCCTGATCTTAAGTTTAGCCTGTGCTTTAACTCCCTTCACAACATTTTAGTCAATGAAATCTGCTGTAAATTTGGTCAACTAAATTCTGAAGTGTAAAGGGCAAGGCATTTTTATGTTTCCTTGAATTTCTGAAGTCATGTTTCACACTTGGAAAAGATGAAACATCTAATAACCCTTTATTGAATGTTAGTAAAGTTTGAATGTATAAATGATAGGACTGCAGCTAACAATTATTTTCATAATCGATTTATTCTGGCGATTATTTAGACGATTAATCAATTAATCGGATAATGACACATTTTTGCAGTTTCCTTTACAATTCAGCTTAAAGTTGTTTTAGGTATTTTCTAAACAACAATAAAGACAATTAAAAGCATTTTTCCTTCAGTGATAATATTTTATTACAGCTTTTGTTTTTCTTGACTCACTGTGCAAAACTGTAAGTACATTAATAGTGTAGCAGTTCTACTGTTTGTGTGTTCAATGTGGATGTTAATGTTTCCTGAAAATTGATGGTCAGTGAAGGGACCAGGAAGGCAGGGCGAGCGGGTCAGAGTTCAGAAGGGGAGAGATAGTGTGTGGGTCTGAGCGAGGAGGGAGAGAGCCACTAGCAGGAGGTGTTTTGTTCATGAATTAAAGTTGTAGTTGGCGTGGTCACGGCCCACAGTGACTGTTTATTAAAAGCTGGTATATTCGCAAGCCTTTATTTTTACGTCTGATGGTAGACAATAGATTTGTTTGCATGTTGTTTAAATAAATGGTCACAAACTTAGGGTGAATTCCAATTCCTCCCTGAACCCTCAGTCTTAACCCTCATTTTCAACCCTCAATCTCAGTGACACTCAAAACCAAGTGTTAAGGGCTATTTCGTGACTTACAAATGGGACACCCCTTAAATGCAGTTACGTCTTCAGACTGTGGGGGCAGCACTCTGCCCAAGCTGCATTCAGTCTGCCAATTTAAAAAAAATGAAGAAGAAGCCATTTCTGTCTTCTATAGTCCATTTCTGCGGACTCCAGCAACAATGACGAAATGTTCCATCCATCTCCACTACTGTAACTTTAGGTTATGAATGAGGCTGTTCACTGAAACCAGGACCGCCAGTCCGGCTGGCAAACATCGTCAAATAAAATGAATGTTATGCAACAATGAGGTCAATAATCAGTGAAGAGGGCTTAAATAAGATGATACAATGGTTTTTGTAATATATTTCTATTTCATATTGATGAAAATACTTAAATTTGAAGCTCATTTTTTTCGCCGCCTTGGACACCATCTTGGTTGTGGTGAAGCTGGTAAAAATACGCAATGCATTCTGGGTAGCCCTTACTCCCTAGGGTGGTGCCAGAAAATCTCAATTTGAGGGGCCGTACAGCCCTCAAACTTGTCCCTCAACTTAACATTCTGAGAATCGGGACAGCACTGGCACTTCGCGGGATCGCGCATTTTTGAGATTGAGGGTGAAGATTGAGGGTTAAGGGAGGAATTGGAATTCACCCTTACTTTTTTTTCTTGAAACAAAGCATGCAAAGTAGTAGCAGTCTTGTCTATAGAGTATTCAATAAAATAAGGTGCTGCTGGATGTAACAAACAAAAATAATCTTTATACCGAGGCGAGTCTTCGTCCGTCTCGAACACGCCGACGTGCTTTCTCAGCTCAGCTCTTTCATAGAGGTCGTGCTCCCATGCCAGATGAAGTCGGCCTTGCAATTTTTGCAAGTGATCGTTTGCTTTGCTTTGTTGAGTGTGACATGCTCCCAGCTTTGGAGGTTTTTGGTCGTTCACGAAGTGATGCTGCCGTGGACACCGCCTTTGTGAATCCCTCTGCATGTTGTCATGTGCAGTCATGGTTGCTAGTGCGCATGCGCAACTCTCACAGTAGCTTATGGCAAGAGAGCGGGATCATCTCCTCCTAACTAACCTACTGTAAACTACAATTTCATGCACCAAAACACCCGCAATTTGTTGCAGATAAAAATCGATAATTAAATTAGTTGACAACAAATATAATTAGCGATTTTAATCGATTTAATTGATTAGTTGTTGAACAGAAATCATATTGTGTTTAAGAAAAAAACTTTGCGTTTCAGGTGACAGTGTCTCCGTGTAAATATGGCTTCAATTGGAACTGGTTTATGATTTCCATCCCTACTCCAGTGTCACTGTGGACATTTATATTGTATTAACATGCAGGTCAACACTTTAGGCCAGTGATAGAATTTAATAAAACACCCTTTACTATCAGGATTCTTAATGTACAATGAGATTAGAGAGCTTCTCCTTCTTCAGTGCAACCAGATGATTATACAAAAATATGCAAGATAAAATCCAGCAGAATAAATGATTAAGAACTGAAGATATAAAATAGAAAACAAAAAAATAAAGAAATGTGTTGTCTTGCACCTGATAATTGAATCACAGAATAGATATTCACAGAATGATTTTGTTGCACGGGATGGGTGAATGTTGCACAGGTTGCACATTTTACTTCTCAGTGAAGGCTGGATGGTTGCATGTGAGAGTTCAGGGGGGTCATAGCTCTCAGAAGCCTTGCAAAAAAAGAAACCTTGATCACCTGCAGGCAACTCACTCCCCAAAAGCTTTTAGTAATATCTTACAAAAGAGAAAATGGGCCAGTCCAAAGTCAGGATATTTTAAAAGAAACTCTGAAATCTAAGATTCAAAATTCTGGATAAAAAAGACTGAAGTTCTGAGATTGAAGTCAGACTTTGAGTTTTAAGTCTGTTGCTGTGAAAAAAACAAGAATTCTGAGCAATAATCTAATTTTAGTTGAGAGAGCATCAAATATGAGGAATCCTGCAGCTTTGCAAGGTCATCGAGGTCATTCACAGTCCCAGCACTCATGTTCTGCCTCTCTGCAGTGATAAACAGATCTGCTGCAGCCGTGTACAGTCAGGGTTTTTTATTTTTATCGCTCATCCAGACAGCAGATTTAGAGACACAAACAGTCGGAGATGGATGATTAATCCTGCAGGACTTAAAGCTTTTTTTAGACGGCCATTATGCAGGTCCGTCTCTGTTTTTCTCTGTCTGTCTCCAACTGTTTTTTTTCAGTGATTCGATCCAATTTAGTATGAAACGCCCTCTATTTCACCTCCTGCCTTACATCCTGTTTTCCTGCCAAAATGTCAGAGTAAAAAAATCCTCTGATATTCTAATTTCCTCATTTTTATCCAACTCCCTTTAGAGCGACCAAAACAAACTGACTGTCCTGCAGAACTCCATCAATCTCACTAAAATCCCCAGAACAAATAATAGAGCCACACTATTAGACACTGTCCTTAAGAGGAATATCCAGACTTGAATATCTTCTTGTGATTTAAGAGAAATCGCAGAGCTCGTTATTGTATCATAAAGATATGAAAGTGTTGAAGCATCGAGGACAGACAGACGGGATCAAAACCTCAGACGAGGGAGTTTTGAAATGATAACCCTCTCTGCACGGCGAGCAGCGTCACATCCATCATCAATGCAAATCCAAATCAATGATGTAGGGACAGGGAATCGTTGGCTCTGAAATGAGAGCAGGTCAAGATGCCAGTCACACCTGCAGCTGCTGATGGATGGAAACGCGAGGACGCCGGCGCCTCGAGGGAGAAAACAGACAACACGGTCAGAGATGCTGGAGACGATCCACCGACAGTTACAGCAACCCTGCTGCACCGAATCTCAAAGGTTATACAGAGAGGCTTCTCTCTCGTTAATAAAAGGTATTACAGACTAGGGTGTCAAAAATAATCTTTTAGTAGATGCATCAGTGATAAATGTTTCATCTGCAGAGGCTGACCCCCAAATTCCACCGGACGCGAAAGCGCCGCGCCACGCAGCGTCCTTGAAATGTACTGCAGAGCACTTCGCTCCCATTGTAGTCTATCGGGCAAATTCCACTGCACGCGAAAGTGCCGCGCCGCGCTGTGTTGCTAAAGCACCGGCGCGGCAAGGCGTGAGAGATATGCTTCAGGTCTATTTTCTGCACAGCCGCTTCCAAACCTCGTAAATTCACTGTTGTTAAGAAAGTACCAGCCAGGAAGTCACCGTGTGGAGTAACCGGAAGTTTCAAAATAAAACACAATGCACGGACTCTTGCACGTAATTTTCCTCAATTATTTGTCATTACTTCAAAACCAGAGGCACGAGCATCAGGTCAGCAGTCGGTCAGAGGGTCCCAGAGGCAACACGGCACCATGGACAAAGAAAAGTGAATCACAGGGGTACAGAAATATATAACATTGTACACATGACACCATACATCTCTTCTACGCGGATATAGGTGGATAGAAGTTGAATAATTCACGAAGCTGTGTGGTTGGGACCAGCAAAGGGACCTTAGAGAAGCGAAGCAAGTCTATAGTCTATAACATGTTTTATGAGCGTGTGACATCGCTATTCTCATGAGAGCCTGTGTCTCTGCCCTCCCCCTCCGGGGCTACGCGCCGCGGTGCTTCTGGGCGTGCCGCTTTCAGTGGGGTTTGCCTGTCGGAGCAAGACCGCGGCGCTCCACTTCGCTGCGTGGCGGTGCGCTTTCGCGTGCAGTGGAATTTAGGGGTGATGCTCGACTAAAGCTTCACTTTAGATCCTGAGGAAGAAAAAACAAGTTTATGAAGACTTGTGGTATTCATTTATTTGTTTACAAGAAAATAAGATTTACTGAAAGTGATCCAAAAAAATGATCTTTTCTAAATATGAGGAGTTTATAATTATCTGTCTGTGTTTTTTTTATCCAGAAAGTAACCTGGTGCAGTCTTAAGGGGAATCATGGATGCTTCTCACTATGATGCATCATGATATCAAATCAAAGTGAATTGTTATCTTCACAGTCATAATCAAATCAAACTCTGAGACCAGTGGAGATGCACAGCTCTAATACAGACTATCCATGCAAAGTCATACTCCGAATTTAAGTTATCAGAAGTATCCAAACAGAATTCAAGCCAAGAGTCTGACTAAGGTGTTTCTGCAGCAGTTTGTGGGATGCAGGTAGAAATTCAAATATTTTTAACTTTTCAAGCTCAAGATGCAGAGTCAGCATGTCCTCTGAAATCCCTGGAGTTGACATGAGGCAGGTAAAAGTGAAGGTGGAGAGCGACATGTACTGCATTCAGATTTTTGTCAAAATTTGAAAGTAAAATGATGTTAATTTTTCCCAGCCAATGTGGAGAAAATAATATTCTGAAAATAATTAAATGATGAAAACATCTGTAACAGTTACTTCCATTTGGGAAAAAATAATACAAATACAATTAGATTATAAAATAATTACAAATAATATAAAACAGGCTGCAAATTAACACACTAATGTCACACTGAACTTTTGGAGTAATCTCCATCCATCCATCATGGATACAATTCTTCTCTTTTGAGATCACGAGCAGTGTTAATTTTATTGACTAATTATTTTTCATCAACAGCCTTTTTTTCCCCTGATGAAAACAAGACAGTAACTAATAAAATTGAGAGCACATGGACTAAAACTCAAACTAAATAGCTGCCGTTTTCATCAAACAAAGAGTGCCAGGAGAGAACCCATGCATCCAAGACAGGGATTTTAAGGACATATCACCCAGCCCTAGTTTTACCAAAGGGGTGGATAGAATTACTTGAGTACTGCAGATAAGTAAATTTTTGAGTGTCTGTACTTTACTTGAGTATCATTAGTTTGGAAACTTTTGACTTTTACTCCACTACAATTAAAAGACAAATATTGTACTTTTAATTCCACTACATTTCTATAAAGGGTCTCATCACTCTTAAGTATAGCTTTAAAGTCAGCGGGTGAAGTTTCTTTTTTCTTCTAAAATACGATCTGTGTGTGATTTCTTCAAGTGTTGATTCCGTACCTGTACCTTGTGCATGCGCTACTCAGATCAGGCAGGTAAACGTTGAACTAACACTGCTCAGATAATGCATTTCAGTAGGCTGTTCCAGTCATTAGGTTTTGAAAATCTATTGTGGAAAAAATTCAGTGACCCACTGACATCAAAACAAAAATCTACTTTTAACATTTAAAGGTAGTGTGGAAGTTGGCAGCATTTCACCGAAAAGAAATGGTGAATATGGGATATAAAGTTTCTATTTGCAAAGTACATCGAAATAGGTGTACAGTCATCCCCATTTAATTTTCTTTTTGTTAAGTTAGAAGAAGCTTTTTATATCTGTGAGACTCCCCCTCTGTGGAGGCACATAATGATCCGCCATGTTGTCTACTGGTGGGTTTTGGGGACAAAAAGAGCACACAAGATTTTTGAATTAAGGTCTACAAGAGTTTACAAAACCTTTAATGTATACATATATATATATAATATATACCTATATATATATATATATATATATATATATATATATATATATATAATATATTCCTATATTATATAAAAAAATAATAGTTAAAAATATGAATGAAAAAACCCTCACCCTGTAACTGTTGTAAACAGTGCCCTGTTCGCAATCTTCCTCATCGTCGCTTTTAAAGCATTTTATTTAACAGCGTCGTTCAAGACACTCAAGGACACTGTTGAAGATTAAAATAACAATTAAAAAAAGTAACAATAAAAAACAACAACAATAAAATCAACAATATTAATAAAATCAACAGCAGCAAAGCACAACAGAGCAAAGCAAAGCTTAGTGATGTGATGTTTTAGTGATGAACGGACTCATTCAAACGTCTGAACACTAGATGTCACTAAAATGCCAATTTCTAGACACTACCCCTTTAAGTATAGTCAAAAGCAGGTACTCCAGTACTTTAACTTAGGTAACAATTTGACTGAACAGCATTCACTTGTGTTGGAGTAATATTTGACCAAGAGTATCTCTACTTTCACTCAAGTAATGGAGTTGAGAACTTTGTCCAACACTGGTTTTAACATCAGATCCCCAAAACAGAAAATGGGATCTTTGCAGGTAATGAGACCTGACTCAAGGAGGACTGCAGCTCTCTCTAATATGACTGCAAATGGCATAAATTAATAAGCTAATTGCTGCACATTCAAACAGTCAGTCAGCTGTCATTAAAGAGAGAAACCTGCCACTGGAAGATAGCGCTGAAGATTGATGGTGTTGTTTTCGTGCACGGCTCAGGATTGAATAAATGTTGTGTTTTCAGCAGATAAACGCCTCGTCATCCTCAGAGGAAGAGGCTCAGGGGAACGCCGCGACAGTGATGCTCTGCAGAGCTCAAACAATGTGTTTTTAAGGCTAACGCTCTTCCCCCGCTCATCCATCTGCTCTCTTATTCAAGTGTCAGCTTCTGAATCCTCTAAATTACACCTTCTTTTCAGCCCGGCCCGTCCTTTAGTGCCAGGAAGCGAGCAGCGGGCAGAGAAAGAGATGACTGATAGAGCAGCATCCGCCTGTTGCCTCGGAAACTACTCGCAGGGGAGGAGGGGGAGAGGAAGCCAGGTTGTGTGGATGCGGCGAGGGCGAGGTGATTGACAGATCTGGTGCATAGCGCAGAGAGAGAGTGGAAGTGGCAGTTTGCGCCGAGAGTGCAGCAAGAAGAAAGCGGTGGCGGCGAGATTGGACATGACAAGCGTTGATCTGCTTCATATGGATTATTCCTGTTTACACGCCCGCGCCACATGCTCGCCGAGGAGAATATTTGATGCTGAGTTCTCAAACTGCAGGTGATCGCAGTCAGACGGCGCTTTTAACTGCCAGAGTGTGGGATTAGGGCTGTGTGACATCGACTTAAAATGATATCACAGTATAGTGCATGGATATATTTGACCTGTAGCTACAACATTTAACCTCTTGACATTTTACCTCAGCTAACCCCACACAAGTGTTTGAAGTTTCTCAACTAAAAATCTGGCATTTGATTTTTTTCCTCCCTATAAACCCCTCAGTTTCAGCCCTGCTCAGAACAGGCTGTTTCAGTATAAATCCTGGCTTTGGCTTTTTAGCACTGTTGTACCCATGTCCTGTGGAGGAACAAACATTATTTAACTAGAAAATCACTCGGAGAGCGCAGACCTCCACCAGCACCACAGTCCTCTCCCATATTGTGATTTTTACCATAAATATTAGTCCTACCTTTATTTCATCTAAATATTTAGATTCCTTGACCATGAAAACATACCATTAGCCATTGGTTTCAAAATTATATCTATTTTAATTCAGTAGTTATTCACGAAAATCGCATTTTTCGTCATGGCGTCATGACGGTGATCCAGATCAACACCAAAATTGAATCAGTTCTTCCTTTTCCCATGCTGAACATTTCCTGAAAATTTAGGGGGAATTTTAGGGGAAGACACTCTGCAAAACTGGTCACAGGCCGGATTTGATTTGAGCCTGGACCGGCAGAAGCAAGTACATGGGGTGCCTGGTTGCTAACCACTCCACCAAACCAGCACCCCATGTAATGGTTTTTTTTGGAGAACAGTAGCAAGTCCACAGCTGTATCCTGTTTCATAAAGCCAGGCCACGGTTCACAAAATTTCAGGATTTGTTGAGTGGTTTTAGCTCCTTATGTTTTTTTGTCCGGCCAAAAATTATAACAATGTCTTATTTTTTTCATATATCCTTAGTTAGCTTGGTTAAAAAGCTTTTGGTCAAGGTGTTGGACTGGAAAACCATAATGTTTTGATCAATTTTTATATCAGTGATGTTGGATTTCCGACTGCGTCATTTAGAAATATTCTTTAACCCTCTTTCTTTGAAAAATCACATTGCACACCCTCGTGTCCAAAGATGGTCACTGTTCAGAAATTACAATTTAAAAATATACATTACATACACACATTCTTTTTTAGACCGTATTGAGACACACACACACACACACACACACACACACACAGAAACCCTTCTCAACCTTTTAAAATATTTTTGGCTCTTTATCAAAGGAACACTGCACAAACGGAAAAATCTGTAAAAGAAAAAAACAAGATTTTCTCTGGGAAAATTGCTTCATTTTGTGGTGAAAATACAAAATCTGGGATGTTGTAAAGGGAAAAAAAATAATTAGGAGGCAAATACTCCACGTGAAAAGTCAATTAACTGGATTCATGCTTTAATACTGCAAAGACTATGGTATCAAAAATAGCGTTTTGAATGTGTTTCAATTGGGACATTTTTGTCATGATGGTACTAGGTGTACACAAATATTTCCCAGAGCTAAGTACAGAACTTATAAAGGCTCTGATCGTAAAATTTTGCAATTTCATCCAAACATAACTCACTCTCCCCTGTAAATATTATGTTGCTCACATTAACACAGCCATAATAATTTAAATATGTTGGCACTCATGTCTAACAAAAGCCAGAAGGAGCCTGGAGTGTTGATATAATTTATAAAAAATGGAAGTATTGCCCATCCCTGAGTGGAATAAGAGCATGCAGGCAGCTTGAGGCTCTCTGTGAGATTATCAGGATCAGTCCTGTGCTGATACTTGGGGTCCTCGTGTTTCCACAGAGCCGCCTCGCTTTGCTGCTGTCATTTGTCACGTTTAGAGCCGACCTGTCGTGGGACCGTGGGTTTTTTCTCAGGGAGAGGGTCCACACGCCTCGGGCTGAGGCCCATATTTCATGCTTTAAACGTAGCATTGTCCTGAACGCCTGCTGTCTGTATCAGATCATCATATCAGCAGGAGGCCTCATACCCTCTGAGGACCTGATTGAAGACCACACCCTGTCGTAGAAGCAGCTCATTGTCTGCTGGAGCGTGCTGAGTTTATGATGAACACAGATGGATGCTGACTCAGCACATTTTGATGTAAATAAAGTCAAACAACTTTTACTTCTAACCTTTTAAAATAAAGTTTTACAGCATTTTCATAAAAGTGAAACTTCTAACAACATAAAAAGAGCTAACAAGGGCAATAAATCCTAAGGGTGTTTAAACTTTAATATTTCCATGTAAGAAACTTTAAACCAATCATTTAAAGCTGTAGTTGTTTTTAAAGCTGTAGCTTTAGTTGTTGCAATCCAGGATCTTCACCAGAGCCCCGTCATTTGATCCCTGGCCCACGTTCTCGCTCTCAGCTCTCCTCATTTATCGTGTTAACAAGTTTTTGAGAAACGATGCTGAGTAACTGAGAGCGAACAAACAGGATCACAGACGCTGTGTTCTTGGCAGAAGTCTGAAATCATCTGGCACAAAAACAAAAGATTCAGAAACTGTCAGAACAAACGCCAACTCAGAGAATGGCCAAGCGAGAGCCGAAGAAGAGAGAGAGGAGGAGGAAACAGAGAGGAGATGATTTTAATGATGTTTCTCTTCAAGCAGACGGAGATAATGGACGAGCATGTTGAGGAGGAAAGGTGTGAAATTAAAAACCTGCTCTTCAGATTAGAAATGTCATTCTGTGCAGATTGATGTAACTGTAATGGAGTTTGATGATGTCGAGCCTGGTGTAGGTGGACATACTCAGCAGACTTCAGTCTTCAAATGGACTAAGTCTGTGACACCGTCCACGACAATGAGGCCAAGTCAAACTTAGAAATAAAAATCAACATTTGAAAGCCAAATAAAAACTTAAGCTCTAAAAGAAGCCAAAGTTGAGATTATTCGTGAAGTTTATTTTGGGCGTTGACCATTTTACACAAATATTAAATATCAGCATAATGTTTTTTTTTGTTTTTTTTTTTAACTTTGACTAAAAAATATAATAACAGGAACGAAGAGGCGAAGACTGAAGCTTTAGCTATTATCACCTACCCTTTTGTTGGTACTCTTTTATTTAAGGCAGAAGCACACAGTGGTCATTTAAATATCCTGAAACTGACTAAATTAATCATTATTTTATTTTATTTGTTTAACTCTTTTGGTCCACAATTCCAAAGTCAGGTCTGATTTTCATTATATATTATATATATTTGTTGTGTATAGGTAGATAAACATATTTATATTTTTTTTTTTCTTTGTTTTGCAGCACTGTCTTGTCATGGGGAGGGGTATTGTGTGTTGTGTTGAAAGTTAAAAATTTCAATAAAATGTTTATTTAAAAAAAAGGGTAGGATCTCAAGAGGTTTTTACTTCTTACTCCTTTTCGAGCATGTATAATTACCTCATTTCTTTATGCATGTATGTGAATGGCATTTCTCTTTGTTTTATTTCTTTGCATACATGTTCGAAATAAAAATAAATTCAATTCGATTCAATGTTTACCAGTAAATGAAGTTGATTTTTAAATTATTTTGTTTTATTTATTTTTATTTTTGACATTTTCTCTTTATTTTTTATCCTTGAAAATAAAGAGAAAAAATAAATTTGACCCTAGTCAAATCCTCTCTCTCCTCTCTGCTCTCTCTCATCTCCACCATTAATCACTCCTCATTCTCCACTGACATTGTTCCCTCGTCTTTCAAATCTGCAGCCGTTACCCCCATTCCTAAGAAACCTGGTTCAGATCCAAATGACTTCAATAACCTCCGCCCCATTTCTCACTTACCATTCATCTCCAAAATTCTTGAGAAAATAGTCGCCAGCCAACTCCACTCCCACTTTACCCACAATAACCTCTATGAGCCTTTACAGTCCGGTTTTCACCCCCGTCATAGCACTGAAACAGCACTACTCAAAATCACCAACGACCTCCTCATGGCAGCTGATTCTGGTTCTCTCTCCATTCTCATCCTCCTTGACCTGAGTGCAGCCTTTGACACCGTCTCACACCCCATCCTCCTCAGTCGTCTCTCCTCCATTGGTATCACTCAAACCCCCTTCAGCTGGTTCCAGCCCTATCTCAAAGGCCGCACTTAGTTCATACAGTTACTGTCCTTCCATTCCGATCGCTTCCCGGTCACTACAGGTGTTCCCCAGGGCTATGTCCTGGGGCCCCTCCTCTTCATCACTTACCTCCTCCCCCTCGGCCATATTTTCTGCAAATTCAACATTAACTTCCACTGCTACACGGATGACACCCAGCTCTACCTTTCTTGTAAACCCAATTCCACACTCCCACCCCCCTCTCTCACCTCCTGCCTATCTGAAATAAAATACTGGTTCACCTCAAATTTCCTTAAATTAAACAGTGACAAATCAGAAATACTTTTAATTGGAACCAAATCTACACTTTCAAAAGTGGACACCTTCTCCCTCTCCATTGACAGCTCCTCGGTCTTCCCCTCCCCTCAGGTCAAGAGTCTGGGTGTCATCCTCGACAGCACACTCTCCTTTCAGTCTCACATAAATAACATCACCCGGTCCGCTTACTTCCACCTCCGAAATATTAACTGCCTCCGCCCCTCCCTCACTCCTCACAGCACCTCCATTCTCGTCCATAGCCTTGTCACCTCCCGTCTAGACTTCTGCAATTCACTCCTCTTCGGCCTTCCACAAAAGTCCCTCCATAAACTTCAACTGGTCCAGAATTCAGCTGCCCGCATCATCACCAGAACCCCCTCCCACCATCACATCACCCCCATCCTGCAGCAGCTCCACTGGCTCCCGGTCAAGCATAGGATAGAATTCAAACTGCTCCTGTACACCTTTAAGGCCATCCACAACCTCGCCCCTCCATATCTGTCTGACCTCCTCCACATCGCCACTCCTGCCCGGTCCCTCAGATCCTCCTCCTCCACCCACCTCACTGTGCCCTCTGCTCACCTCAGCACCATGGGGAGGAGGGCCTTCAGTCGTTCTGCTCCCCAGCTCTGGAACTCTCTCCCACTGGACCTCAGAAATCTGACCTCCCTGTCTCTTTTTAAATCCAGACTCAAAACCCACCTGTTTCGAACTGTATATTCCTTATCATGAATATTCCACTCCATCACTGTCTGTTGCACTTCGCTGATTTTATAGTTCTATTGTATTGTTGATTTTATTATTGTTGTTGTTTTATCCTGTACAGTGTCCTTGGGTGTTTTGAAAGGCACTTTTAAATAAAATGTATTATTATTATTATTAAAATTGAAAAAATGAATCAGATAAAAAAAATATTATTATTTTAATAAAAATAAATGTTGCTGATGAAAATCAGATTTTGCTTTTGAATTGTGAATCAACAAAACACATACATTATTAAATAAAAATACTAATGAAACTGGTCCAGACAAAATGATCTACATTTGTTTTTCTGGTTATCATTGGGTTTTCTTTCTTCTAGTTGTGCCAATGATATTCTTTAATGCTTATGTACACTCTCTTCACCTCCCCCCTATATTTAGTTCCTAAAATTAAAAACAAAATGTTGATGACAGGTGGAAAAAGAGCCCCTGTTTTGATGCATTGCATGAATATGAATACTGCCATCCCAGATAAATAATGTAAAAAAAAGACTTGAAGTAACATATAAAGGCAATCATGTTTACAGGGAAATAAAGAAGAAGAAAATAAATAAATGACTAATGAGACTGGCTAATGAGTCAGTAATCTTCTTAAGTGTGAAATCCAACAATACAAATATTTCATAAAACAGCTAAAGTTCAGGTATGTAAAAACATTCTGCTGGAGGTCACGTTTGCCCTGAGAGCCTAAAAACTTCTCAGTGTTTTGGTGTGAATGATGATTATACTGTTGAACTGTTTCTTCTACAGCATCCAGGTCTTTTATATTATTGTTTTATTTTATTATTCATCAGGTTTTTAGGCCACAGAATCTTTAATGACCATAAAATGAGCTCAGCAAGGACAAACATCAGAGTGTATTTATCTAACATATATTATAAATGTGTGTTTTTGAATAATTCAGCCAACAAACGGCAGTAAAGTGAAATGCTTTATTGTCCTGAAGCACCAGTTTTCAATCTCTCCTGAGAGACCCTCGCTCACAGCTCAAACATTTCATCAAACATAAACACTTCCATAAAAGCTGTTTCTGTGTGTGTGTTTTACAGTGTGCAGTGTTTACCTGTGTGTGTGTGTTTGTGAATCTCAGAGGTGATGAGCAGCCGTCCATCATCTCCATACACTCAGTATTTTTCCATCATTAGCCGCTGGATATTTTCCTGTTAACCAATAAAAAAGTCTGAGTGTTTGTGCGTCTGTCACTTTAAGAGTAAATCTGGCAGGAGTAAAAGTTTGTGCTGTCATCACGACGCCGTTGTTTTGACAGAGCGCTCGGCTCTCACCGAAACTCTGGAACTTTTATTTTTTAACTTCCACTCAGTAAAGTCCTCCCGTCTTTAACATGCCTGCCGTTCACTCATTTCTATGACTGAGTTACTTTGAGAGCAAAGATTCTAAAAATAAATTGGTGATTAAATATGAGCGGTGTTGTGCTTTGAGTTGAGGGGAAAGATTTTTGGTAAAAACTTTTATGGAGATCAAAACTGACAGAACAAACCAACAGGCTTCAAGTCACAATCATGAGTGCTTTGCTGGTGAATTTAAGAGAGAATTTACAGACTTTAAAACTTTAGACACAACCAAATTCTGATTTAAATTAGAGCCCATAAGTTTTAGAAAATATCAGAAATTCCAGTTTCCTGTAAAACTGCATGGTTTTCCTTAAAACAAAAAGTCCTGGTACACATCTAGATTCTGATCACCACAAAAATCAAATAACAGCTTCCTCATGCTGTGACTAGGCTTGTAAAATTTCGGTGCATCATGGAAATTTCTTTCCTGAAACTTTCCATGAGAAACTAAAATGGCAAGTTTTGGAAAAGTTACACTCTGGAAACTTTGCATGAAATTTATATAAAGTCATGGGATTCATGTGAATCAGAATCTTTTATTGTCATTATGTGGGGACATAAAAGAATTTTAGGCGGTACTTCCCATTTGAGGCAGTCAGAAAAAAAGCACTCACAAATACACATTATAAGAACAGGATAATAATAAGAAAGTATTGGGTTTTTGCTGATATCTGATATCTTTTAATTCTTTATTACAGGTACCGATCCCAGTATATCTGGTCAATAGCACAAACTTGGTCCTTAACAAAAAAGTGACTTGTTTCTTTCAGTGTTACAGTATATTTTTGCAAAGAACAGAAATAACACAGGAAAAACAGCATTTAAGTATTGCAAAAATGTACCCATGCAGTGTTAAGATGGTGTATTATTATTGATAATTTGTGTAATTTTGTGTAAATATATATATTTTTTGTCCAACATATTTTTTTATTATATTTGGCACTAGGGATGTGTACCTTTCACATTTGAACCGATACCATACCGATGCCCGGTACCTGGGAATCGGTATCTGTATTCAGCTGAACCAATTTTCTGTACATTTGTGTGTGTTTATGGGGTAATAAATATTAATTTGTTTAATATTAAGATCTCAATCTTTTCAATGTAAATTTATTTCTCAATATATAAAATTTGACAGATATATATCAAAACAAGATTCAACTGTTTGTACTGTAACACTGTAGTAGTGCCAAAAATTTCTTCAACATGAAAACCAGTAACTAAAATGAACCACAACTTAATAAATTAACTGCAGCCCTCACTTTAACTTTAGGGCAGTTTAACAATGGGTCTGACAGAGCTGTAAATAAAAAAAACATTTACATTAATGTTACAAAGTACGAGGAACCGACCTGATAATGATAACTGACGTACATTAAAATGCCAAGCTAATACCATCTTAAACACGAGGCTTATTTACGTGGACCAGGTATCCTCCTTGTCGCATTTGCTGCCATCACCAAATGTTAAAGCCATTTCTTTTCCTGTGTTTCTGGCTGCAGACGACTAGTTGCCACAGGCGTGCTAACAGTGCCGAATGAATCCTTTTTGTTAATAGATCTGAGGCTATCAAAAATTGTGCACTTTTCAGCTTTAAGGAAAATTTTGTGCGTCACCAGGTGCTTCCTCAGATTTGAAGTATTTCTGCCGCTGGCCTTACAGTTAGCGTCACAAATATTGCAGCGAGCATAATCTCCATCACATTTAATAAAGTACAGCCATACTTTTGAGAAATTTCTCTCAGCCATGCTTGCTTTGTTGACTGATCCCGTGGCTGTTGACGTCATTACCCTATTGCTGTGCTGCGTTCAAGTCCGGTATGGAAATTCACCTACTCTACCCAATAGTATGCCTGCTTCTTCCACTCCCTCACAGTTACAAGGATGCGTTTAGGTACCTAAACATGGCACCATTTGATTTTACGTGAATCGGTACTCGGTAGTACCTACAGAATTCGGTCGGTACCTCTTAAAGTATTGAATTCGGTACCCATCTCTATTTGGCACAGAGTTGAACATGATTTGTCAACATTGTTTACAGTGCAGTAGCATTACTGTGCTCCAGATAATCCCACCCATTCATGGTAAAAAGAACCCACCCAAGAGTAACTAACAAACAGAAAAGTTACACAGAAGTGCACCAAAATCCAAAAAGGAAAAAGTAAGATAGGAAAATGTTAAAGAAGGGAATTAAAGAAGTGCCAATCAAATAGATGGCTGCGGCATACAGCTATATTATTGTAAGGATATACATGTAACATTGAAGAGACAGACACACAACAGGGTATTGGAAATTTTGCCAATATTTCAGCTGTACATATCTGAAAAAATTTTGACACTGGCTGATACAAAACTCAACTTTTTCGGCTGATATCTGCTGATATCGATATCAAACTGATAATATTGTGCATCCCTAATATTTTTTATGTTTATATTTTTTTAAATATCTTTTTATCTGCTATAACTGGTGTTACTGGAATTTTAATTTTCCTGAGGGAATCTTCCAAAGGAATAAATAAAGTTTTATCTAATCTTATCCAATCTAATCTGATACTAAATAATGAAAATGTAAAATAATATCCGCCTAATTCTTCTCAAATGTCATCATTCATTATCCTGCCCCCCATCAGCCCGAGGTCAGTGAGGTTTTATCTGTTTAAATGGCAGAACTAAACGCCTGAAGGCCTCATCGGGATCATCTGTTGACTCAGAGCGAACACCTTCAGCCTTTAAATCTGTAAAAAGTCGACCTTTGGTTGCGGCGCCCCCGTTGGGTCGATTAGTGTAACCTCACCTTGAGAAACTGAGCGGCACATGTGTAAAATAACATTTGACGCAGGCGCCCTCCCTCTGCCCCTCAGCTGTCGTTTTTAATCGTCGATAATCTGAACAGAGGGAAAGGAAGAGCTCCCCTCCGCCGACTCCCACTATTTCAGCGTCGACCTTGAGCGGAGGAGTCAGGGCAGCCGATTAGAAAAATGGCTGCGGGCGATTTAGGGAAAGGCCACAGTTGGCTCGCTCTTAAATGCTGTGGAGACGTTCATCTGCACAGAAACTCCATGTTTGATCTTTTATGTCATGATCCTAATGGAAGGATTCACTCACTGGATTTCTTTTTTTGGGGAGATGATCATGGGTGAGGGGAGCATGGAGCTGCTCTCATTGGTAGTTCGAGCACAGCCAACACTGAGCAAATGAATCTTAAAATTACCATAGGTCACTGAATTAATTCTGCAAATGGCAATGGTGTGATTTCTCCTGGGTGTGAATGACTGGCAGTCGGGTCCCCGGCTCACCTGTACTCGTGGAGGTGAATCATCAGCAACAGGTTGGAGGTCGGGCATGCTCGATGGGGAATTTTAGTCCTGTACGTCGTGTTTGTTCAGTTTATTTCAGAAATAGAGGAAAGGCGCTGCGGGATTTATCACTGCTGGGTGATACAATCAGGAGGATGCTGCCTGAAAGCCATCAGTTATGTGAGAACAGGAGAGGGATAGAGGGACACTGTGGGCTGAAGCTCTCCTTCTGCTTGTGCTCAATTTATTTAATGACTCACCTGATGGATCGACTGTTCTCAGATGCGCCCAGTTTCTGGGAAAACTTTCAAATCATCTCCCTTTGAGATATTTATCAAAAGTTGTTTCTTCCCTCTCCTGGTTCATTCAATTTCAGTCCATCTCTTTCTTCGAGGAAGCTTATTTTGTGTCTATAAGAAATCTGAGTCTTTGTCGCAGGTGTGAATCACCAGAGTCATCATGATGATCTGATATCAGTGCTTTGGACTGTTTGACCACTTTACAAAGCCTTTAATTAAGAGTAAATCAGATTTTGGGGGCTACATTATGGTGTGATGTCCAAGGTTCCAGACATGCATTCAAATTGTAATATTTAGGTTCTGAGTACAAAAAGCACTCATTTAACGCCACCCTTGCCTCTTTGCTCTGCTGCATTTGTGCCTGAGAGTCAGTACACAGGGCAGAGAAAACTCCTGTAGCATTTAGGGGTCGTTTACACGAGGCCTATTACTGCCAAATCCGAAGAGTTATCATTGTGTTTTGGCCTCCCATTTACATGAGACCGGTACCTGGAGTGCCATAATCTGCAAATTTTTGAAACCAGGGTCCAGGGTGTAGAGTTTTCAAAACGATCCTCCATGCAGCTCCGTGTAAACCAGTCAGAGCGTTTCAGAGTGCTGACATCACCTTATGCGCATTACCCTTTCACACAAAGGCTGTGTGCACATACCAGGAACAACAGCAGCTTTGGCTGTCTACCGAGTTAACGTGTGCTGCTTACCATGCTCGGTTTGTCATCCAGACAAAACCATCCAGAAAGATTTGTGTCTGAACTGATTTGTTATCCAGATAAGAAACTCTTGCATTTTTGTGCATCCTCTCTCCATTGTTGTTTATGAAAAGTTTTTCTGCTTCGTGTGTTGTAGCAGCACTGTTTCTCTACATACCTACATCAGCATCTACTGGACAGATCTGCATATTACGGCACTTAATGAAGTGCACTTAATGGGCTGCCATTATTACGTATCCATATGTTGAACTTTGAGGAACATTTTTGATCACTTCTGCCTGCCAGCTCACATGCTTTTTCGACTTTTTTATCATTAATGCAAACTGCCTCCAGTAAGAGAATATTATCCTTGATATCCTTGCAAGGCATGCTGAACAAAGCCCAATGACTTGATCAGCAAAATACCAATAGTATCGATTCCTGGAGGGAGTTGTTGTCGCTTCTCAGCTCGAATTGGTTTGTGCTGTAAGACTAGGGTTGTATTAATGAGCCTAAACATATTTGATTTTCAGGTTTGGTAAATGCTGAGCTATCTTTATCCCCCCCCTCCACCAGTGAGTAAAGGAGGAGTATGAGTGTGGGTGCAAATTATAAAGCAGTTTGGTATCTTGGCCCAATGACTCTCTCACATAATCAGAACTAATACAAATAAGAAACAACAACAGTTAATGAAGCTGAATTTACTCAAAACCTAAATCTGTGTTGGGCAGCTACTGGTGCTGCAGACAGGAGGGGAGGAAGAAGTCTTTACGCTGCTGACTTTGTTGAAGTATTTGATCATGCAGAAGGGAAATTTTAAACACTCAGATGGGCATGTGAATCTAGGAAATGGCCTCTTTAAAGGAAACATCAGTTTACTCTTCAATAACCTTACTTCATGTCGAGCTGTTTAAATTAAAAGCCCCCCAATGAAAAGATGAGCAGTGACAGTGAAGGCGGGCAGACCAGATTCTTTTCTCTGTGTTATTGTCTCTGTTTACAAATGAATTTAGGATAAATGACCAAAACTGTTTTGAATTAAATATGCTGATGATATGGCTGTAGCAAAAAATGATTTTATAGGTGAAAGTGCTGATTTGTCCCAAGCAAAGGCCCTGGAAATGTGCTGTTGCTCAAGCCAGGAAGAAATAAATGAAGCCAAAACAAAAGAAGAATCATCTGTGCCAAAAAAAAATCTTTAAATAGAGCCAGTTTCACTGGAGAGCCAACTTCCTGAAACTGTGGACATTTTTAAATATCTTGGCACAGTCCTGGACAACCAGCTCAGTGTCTCTGGTGTATTTTTAAAAGATGCTCACTGAGACTTTATCACCTCAGAAAACTCAGCAGCCTTGGTATCAGCAAATATTCAGAGTAGGGCTGGGCAATATGGCCTGAAAATAAAATACCCAATCTTTTTCCACAACACTCATTGTATGTTTTTAATTGATTTTATCCCTCTCAGAGAAAAAATAACCAAGTGGCACACAAATGAACTGAAAATCAATTTCTGTATTTATGTTATCAAATTTAATTCCCAAACCAAACATAAGTTCTCTGTCAAAGTTAGTGTGCATGTCATAAAATGTTGGTTCATTGTTTGTCTACATAAACACTGAAACATACTTTATTAACATGGAACTCTGATCAATGTTTATCTAATTTATAAAACAAATATTAGCCTAAACATGGGCTTGTTACAACTTTCATAATGAAAACTTTTAAAGTTTCAGTATTATATTTTTAATTATTGCAACAAATGCAATTGCAACAAAATCTTGATTTCCTTCAACTCACCGTCTCTCTGCCTGGTTTAGTCACTTAATTATAGACTGAAGCAGAAAATTGTTAAGATAGTTTCGATGGCCGGCAAAATCTATGACAAATCATACAATCCCATCTCAACTTTTACTGATAGAACAAGGAAAAGAAAGCATTTGTGTACTTCACGTGCCTCACAGTAAGAGGGTTGTCGGTTCAATCACTCGAACATAGACTGTGATGGCAGCCAGAGAGTTGGAGAAGTCCACAACACACAAATCACAAAACAGATGAAAACAGAACAGCATAAAGGAAAAGACCCCAATTAAAACCCACAAATCAGAAAAAAAACAATGAATTGATGAAGACCTAAGATTCCAAAATCAGGGCAAAACAGAAAGAGATGAATCAACTCATAAAATAATTAAATAAAGTTGAAAAATTTGTGAATGAAGTGTTTTTAAAGAGACATAAAGTGTGTTTCATTTTCATCTTTATTGCATTTAAATCCCACAGACAATTTTTTCTATTTTTCTCTTGAGTTACTTATTCAATATTCTTTTCTTTATAAAGAAGTGAAGGGAGGGACTACTGTTACTTATAACTCTGTTATCACTAAACAGTCTAACCTTAATTTTTATAACCAAGCAGTCACAGTTAAGCTTTAATCTCAGTTTATGTTGATCTTCTGCAGCTTTATCATGCTGAAAACGGTTAAAGGTACATTAGAAATTCATTTAATTCTGGCTATAAGTACTTCTTTTTGGTGGAAGCATCATTTTTGCCTCTTTTTACTGTCAAATTTACATTTGTGTTTGGAGGGGGACAAAATAGTTTGTGTAACTTCTGAACTGATTTCATATTGGTAGTAGAGTGCGCATCAGATCCCTCCTAGGTTTGGAGGCACGACAAGTTTAAATGAACAACTGCACTTTTAATAGGCAACATGCAGCTGCAAATATTTACAAGCAACTTTTCAATAAAAGAAGCCCAAAGTTGCTTATCATAAGCAGACCTGGCAACTAGAGCTGCAGCTATCAAATCTGTTTGTGATCGATAACTCTATCAAATTTTTAGCAAGTAATCAGATAACAGTTACATGGCGCTCACTGCTTTTTTTTTTTTTTTTTTTTACATTGAGTCACTACACATTATTATTAGTAGTAAGACACAAAACAGAAAGGCCAGGTCACTTAAATTAACAACTTATTTTTCTTATTTTGAACGTTCTGAGCATAAATGGGATCTCAAAATCAAAATCTATACTTTTATTTTTACTCTGGGCCATATCTTGCTTTTTTCAGTATTTTTTTTTTAAAGTATGGTTATTTTTATTTTGTGTTCATGCTTGTCTCTTTTTGCTAAATTATTGCCTTTACTACTGTACCATATTGATGATCTTATTTTGCTTACTTTATTTCTAGGACCAAATAATGTCATACTTAGATACTAAGATAATTTAACTAGCTAATGTACATTTCTATAACATATGAAAGCATTCCCTACACCTGCTTCCTCTACTCACTGTCAGTGTTTCCTGTTCTACTCTCTGCAATCAAATTAAATGTAAAGTTATTGGATGTGAAAAGTATGTGAACAAAATATACATGATTCTGGGCAAGTAGCCTCCGCAATGATTTACGTTCTGAACCAGCCTTTACACGGAGCCATAATCAAAGTAGGTTATTTACTCGCCCATATCTCAGTTATTGATCACATTAGCTGCTTTTGTTGATGTATCATGAGTGTCATCCTGTTCTGTCGCTCTGAGGATGCACAGACCGGATGTTTACTGTTGACGAGCTGCAGCATTGACGACGTGCTATCATGCTAAGCTACGTGCTAAGCTAACTCTGTTTGACATCAGGCACACTGCACTGTGTTTTCTTTTCGTCCTTTCTTGTAGTGACCACACACTTGAGACACTCTCTGCCATTTCTTCTGCGGACTCTCTCCTTTCTGTCCCTCTCTTTTCTCTTCCTTCATGATTTTCAAAGCCACGCAGCAGCGGAGGTAGCAGACGCGTTGTGCCACAGAAATGACCGTCCGTGTCAAACACCGTGCACTGTATAGTAGTCCAGATATATATTTTATATGTATAATTATATATTAAACCAGGCTTCGAGGCACACAGTTTGCCTCAGAGATATTTTGTAATCGAAAAATTGAGATTATTTGAGGAATCGTTTCAGCTCTACTGGCAACTATGACTGACAGCTAAATATTAACTGCATTAAAATCATTTGTCTCACAGCAATGTTTGTTGTTGAAAATGTCAGTTAATTTAGTTTGAGTTTTTGCCCATGTGCTGTTGTTTTTATTAGTTACTGTCTTGTTTTCGTCAGGGTAAAGGTTGTTGACGAAAACTATGATGAAAATAATTAGTCTACGTATTTAACATTGTGTCATAGCAGACCCGCTGGTTTCTTCTCTATGAACTTTAGCCCAGTTAAAGGTTTTCTTTAGCCAGATAGACACAGGTCTCAGCATGAATGGCCAGAAAATCTTGCAGCGATAACTAACAGCAGCTCTCCTCCTCCTCTGTAAGGTGCTAATGGAGCTAATGCACCTCGACAAAAATCCTTTGTCCAATAAACCCCACAGCTGTCCCACAAATCCTCCTCCGCCTCCTCCCACAGTGCAGCGCTGTAACTCTGCCCGCCTGTAACCACTATTGGCACAGGACGCTTTATGTGTTACTCCTGTAATTAAATCTTTGGATACTTTCTCTGAATCGATGGAAAGTGCCCGCATAAAACACAGGCTTTGAGCTGCAGGCGTCAGCGTGAAGGCCTAGCGTAGCGGGCAAGATCGATGGCAAGGAGGTGATTGGTGACATCAGAGTGGCTCCTCAGTGTGACCTTGGCCTTTTCAAACAGCTTCAAACAGACGCCTTTGAGCTGCTGTCATTACGCCAACAATTAACGCCTGTTGTTTTATCGGCAGAGAAACACAGACCTCCTTTCTCCTGGGGCAGATAATCGCTAATGATGGTAATTAGAGACTGAAGGAGACTTAAATGTCTTCAACAAACAGGAAGACTAAAAGGAGAGGTTAAGATGAACTTAAATGTCTTCAACAAAGGAACAGCTGGAAAGAGAGGTTGAGACAAACTTAAAACTTTCAAACAGGACTATGGACCTTCATAGTTCACAGTTCCTGCCATGTGCATGCTGGTATTAGCTAGGGGTGTAACGATCCATTGATCTAGATCGATACATCGATTGGTTAAGCGATGATCCAATCACATTGATGGAAACTCAAAACATCGATCAGCATCGTCATCTTTCATGTACACCTTTATTTTGAAATCCCGACCGGACATGCTTGTCAGTTTCCGCCCAACCGCGCGTCATTCTGAAGTTTCCAGGGCTCTCAAGTCTCACGCATTCAGCGCATGAGACACACATTTGAACCCTTTCAGTCTCTCACAAGCCACACGTGATATTTCTCCTGCCTTAAAATGTGTTGTGTAGCGCCCACCGAGTAACACCACTGCAGGCGGACGTGTATCAAGACGCTGTTGGCATCACAGAGCTAAACGGTAGCTTGACATATTGGCCAATCAGAAAACGGCTCTGCTGTATCCGGGTAAGGTACAGTTGATCTGACAGCAGCGGATGCCTGCTGCACGTGCGACAGGAGTGTATCATCACACGAGTGCACTGAGTTATCTCATTATTTGATTTTGTAGCGCACTGATTAATGAAATTTCATAGAGTTAGAAAGTAAAACAGTGAGAGCTTCGTGTCATTCCTCCTCCACACGACCATTAAACAGTGAAGCAAAGTCTGATCACACTGACATACAAACTGTGCTTACCAGGCATCACAGTAAAACAAAATCATCAATGGAGAGTTAGTAAAGTTAATAGTTCTACTTTTGAACATGAGAAGTGTTTGGATTTAATCAAAATCAAAACGACACATTTTTAGTTTAATGGAGCATGGTCAAATGTTGGAGGTCAATAATAATAAAATAAAAATAATAATTCAATAATTTGTATCATAATGTTGCATCATTACTTGATATAATATACAAACATAACAATGTAACAATAAGACCCATAAGGTAATTGTGGGGGCAAAAAAAGCACCTTAAACAAATTTAATTTTAAAACATGATTGGATCATACAGAAGGTTAAAATCCTCTATAAACTATCATACCCAAAGGTCAGCACATCGTTTCGCATTTCAGTAATAAAACTATCAAAATTGCCTTGTATTTCTTTCTTGCTTCAGGTGAAATAGGTTAGGGTTAGGGTTAGGTGATTGTGTTCAGTGAGGACATAACATCATCTTAAATCGTTCGAAGCCCTTGAATCGTATCGAATCGTGACAGACGTTGTGATATAGGCAAATATTGTATCGTTGTCCATAGAATCTGTATTGTATCATCACGATTCTGGTGTTTACACCCCTAGTATTAGCTGGTTGTGCTGCTAAAGTTAGCTGACTCATATCTGCATCTGTGATGTTTTAGTTTGTGGAGCAGCAGGAGGTTCAGCCGTCCCTCCTCTATTAAAAAACAAGTGTGGGTGCATTCAAGAGTCTCTGGCGTCCCCTGTAACTCAGAGCTTGACATGACATATCCAGTATCCAGTACAGATAATGGATGGATGTTTAGGTTTATTTGGTACTTGACTTTTAACACCAGACAAAAAGTTATTTTAAGCCAGTTGCGACCAAATACATTTGAATGCAGTGCTGAGTTTAACTCTTGAAGTGCAAATTTATTCATGCAAAATAAAATGTGCATCCATTTAAAGAGAAGCCCTACCTAGGTTATTATTTTAGCATTTTCCTCCTACCCTTAAAAGCTAATTGATCAACATTTAGAGCATTTCACTAAAGGGGACATATTATTCAAAAAACAGTTTTTTAAGGCTTTTGAACACATTTTTTGGGTATTTAGCCTTCCTCCCAGCCAATTAAATGTGAGAGAAGACAACAAAAACTGTATTTAACAGGCTGCGTGAATGTAAAGTCGTGGTAATTGGCGAGTTGAATTTGTGGATATACTGTTACACAAGAGTGTATTTTATTTACATAAGCCTAACCTGATTCATCTACCTAAGTTTGTGAGCCCCCCCACTCCAAAACTATATATGGGACCTTTAAAGAACTGATGAACTTTTATATCTACTCTTTGCATACAGTGCTTATACGTATATGGTCCGGCCCATTTTTGAGTGTTTTAATTGTATGTTCTTGACCATTTTCTTCCCTTGACTTCAATCCAGCATTCCAGCATTCTCCTGTGCTCATACAGACTTGATGCCATCCCAGAATAAGCTGTCATGCCGCCCCATTCAGTCAGAAAAGTTCGGAAACTCTCCTGACCCAGAGAAGGTAAAACTGGCAATTAGCCGCCAAAGGAGACGATTAGCCCCTATCTGCTGTCACAGCCCATAACAGGTGACTTCTGGGTGAAGTTTCTGCTAAAGTTAGAGCAACCATCCTTTCTCTGCTGTCACATTATGCCCCAGGAGGAGGAAAATTACCCCAGAAATAAAAAGGACACAGTTTTGTGTCATCATTGGTAAACAGGGGCGATGTAAATACAGGGAGGAACCTGCGGTGATGTTCTGCCGGGGGAAACGCCGCCATCCCTCGGCGTGAACAGGTCATTTGAATTTCACTGTTGTTTTATTGTTTATCTGTATTGTGCTTCCTGTGCGACGCTCTCTGACAGGTCATTATGCAGCTTCCTGATGGTGTACAGTATCTGGTGTATTTCCTGCTCCTGGCCTGAGAGCTTAGCCTGACAGGTCCCAGCTTAGACTCTCAGACCTGGTGTCTGTGTGGCCTCATTAGCTGAGGAGCTGCGTGGGTTTGTATCGGTGTCACGGCTGTCAGCAGGCGGCGAGGAGGGCTGCACGGGGGCTCAGAGCAGCCTGCAGTGCAACTTTATTTATGCAGCAGTTCTGGTGTAAACATGCAGCTAAAAGGGCTTCAAATGGCAGAGGTAAAAGACACAGACAGAAGGAAGAGCTAAAGTAAAGCCTGCAGGCCTTTACACACCAGAGAAACAAATATGACATTTCTGACCAACTCTCTGTCACATTTTAATACTTCACGTGTTTTATATATATGTGGCCTGCTGTCACACAGTGCAGCCATGTTGATATAGGCTATTCATGTTAATAGTGTTAATTTCTTGGGCTTGTTCATGGTCTCACTTTACTTATTTTATGTATTTCCTTCATATGGACAGTAAAGTTTAGCTTAAAGACTGCACGTTGCAACCTGCCCACGTAATTTGACTTAATTTTATGCTCTTATCTATTTAAATGTTTCATCTTTATGTCTTTTGATATTCCTGTGTTTCACTCTGCATTTCTAAAGATTTATTTACTGGTTCTACATGCTTTGGCTTCTTGTTTCTTTCCTCTTGGTTCTTTTGTGTCCGTATTATTTTGTCCTTTTAAAATTTGCTTTTTCCTTATTTAGTGTCTGAGCTTTAGCATGTTTGCTGTTTTTGGACATTATTTTAATGTCTGTTGGCTGTGGATGAAGAGCCTAGAAATGCAAACAACCATTTTTTTAAATAAATCAGCTAGTCAATCAATGAATATAGCAACCTGATTACTTTTTTAACTTATTTCTTGTGTTCTTAGTTAATGTCTTAATTTGATATTCCTACTGCTATATTGTGTATTAGAGCAACTGAAACAACAGAATTTCCCCCCGGGGATTAGTTAGTATTTCTGATACTGATTCTAATTTATCAGAGATCATCAACTTAATTTGTCCAAGGATTAGCTTGTTCTTGGCGTACTCTTTGGGGACAGATTTAAGAAAACACCAATAGAAAAAAAAATGGTAGTTCAATTTTTTTTTTTAATTAATTGGCCTTTAAATGGGAGATCAGTCCCTATCACCTAAGTCGATTCATAGCTGTAGATATTTAACAAAGAAACAATTTCCTTAATAAATCAGTAAATCTGTCTTTGTATCACCCAACTCATAACAAATGTTGTTTTTACAGGAGAGCAGGCTGAAGCCATACTCTTCATTTTGTAAATACACATTTATACATTTATACGTATCCAATAATACACATACACACATATAACTTAACCATCCATCAAGAGATGTTTCCATCCAGGCAGAGACAAAGGGACTAAAAATAAGAATTTTAAAGAGAGACAAATCCAAGTACACCCAGATGATAAATATACCCTCACCACATTTGTCTCTGCTGAATATAAAAGATTTAATTAAGCCCATAGATTTGACATCTTAACAATTTTTTATTGCACACAATTTGTAAATTTGGCAACATAAAAGAGGAAAGTGGAAAAAACAGTAGAGGTTGAACTTTTCTTTCGACCTGTGAACAGAATCTGAATTCAGAGATATCAAAAAGAGTTCAGAAAAACTCGGGTTTCTCTGATTTAAGGTAGAATTCCAAGATTAAACTCAGAATTCTGAGATTAAAGTGAGAATCCTAATATTATTCTGAGAATAATGTCAGTTTTTTCAGATCTCTGGTTTTTGTCTCAAAATTCTTCCCTTTTTCCCAGAATTGTGGCTTTTATTTATATCTCTCAAAATAATGATAATGATATGCCCCAAACACTCTGTCAGATTTCCAGTGTGAAAGTTTTAACCCAATATAATATGAAATTAATTCAACATTTTTAATATCATACTGTATGTTTGGTTCTTAGAAATGTAGAACAGGGTATCATCAGTGTATCACGGAATACTTTACATGTAATTGTGTGATTGAGAAGTTAATACTGTCATATAGTCTTAAAAATTAGTTAGCTGCGATGTGTTTCCTGATATTATGGAATTCTGATTTAGCTCCCAAGTTTGAGACCTGGTTCAGGGAACTTACAAGCACTCTGCATGTGGAAAGACTGAGATATGAACTTTCTGGTAACCTTCTGAAGTTGTCCAGGATATGGAGTCCAGTGTTATAGCATATGAATGACCAATGATAGTCTCTTCACCTATCTACTTTGCTTATGGACTTCTTTGGTAAGATAGGCAGTGTGACAGTATGGCTGTAGCAGCCCTTGGCTTCTTCATTATGGAACATAGAATTCGACTGATGCAAAATCTGTATTCATCTCAATGTATCACCGTGAAACTGAAAGCAATATACAAAACACAAATCAATTTCACAGTAATCAAAGTTGTACAATATTAGATAAAACCTCACTTAATTAACATTAACATTGTGAACGGTACAAATAAATACACCACCAGATGTCACAGACCTTGCTTCACCTACCGAGGGTGCAAAAATCCCTCATGTATGTAGTCTTTACGCAGCTGGACCCGACGGTGAAGCAAAACTGCATTTGGTGACAAGCCAAACATATTTCCATATAAGTAACTTTTGAATGTGAACTACTATCAATATACAAACAGCTACAAACTTTCTTTAAGTTTATCTTCTTTACCTATCATTTCTTCTCGCTACCTGGCGACCCGTGGCCGAGCCGGTGTGTGTGTTGGAGCCGGTGTCTGACGTCAGTTTGCTTGATTATACAGTTACATAAAAGTGCTTCAGTGGCCTCTTACAATGGAAGATGACATTGTTGTGACTTGTGATTTTTGCCCCCCTTTACATTTATTTCTTACTTTATTTAATATGTTAATGCCATTGTGGATTTTTTAAAATTTCATATATGTATTTTATTTTATTATTGTTGTTTAATGTCATTATCTGTTAATTTCAATTTGAAAACTCTTAAAATAAATATATATAAATAAAGTAAATTAGTTAGCTGCATCAGGAACTCCTTTACACCTCTGATAATCTGCAGAGATAAGAGGTGATATTCCATGTCAGGATGGTTCTGTATTTTCTTGCGTGCTCTGGTGTTTGATGGTGGGATTTTGTATTCATAGCTTTGCAGCTGAGCGACTGTCCGTGCTCCTCCTGAGCTTTACGTTCTGCGGACTCTCATGTTTAAGCATGTCGGCGCTCCCAGGCGACTGATTTATTCTGTTCTTCTGTCTGCTGTGACGCTGAGCTCATCTGAGCCGGACAGCGGGGCGTCCCTGAATCTCTGTGGTGAAAACGGTGGCAGCAGATTGCTGTCGAGGCTTCTCCGCAGGACGCTGAACGCCTGACTGTATTTTTTTGGCTCTTTCGATGGATCCCTACTCCATAATTTAGCTGCTCACCCCCTCACTCCCTGACCAGCTGAACAACACTCTTTTTTTGCAAACAGCCTTTTTATTTGGCACTTCTTGTTCCCTCTTCTTCTTCGTGAAAGTTTCTGACCAGCTCGAGGAAACCAAACAACTCCCGCAGAGATTTATTTCAGCAGTTATGAAGCTGGAGGAGGAAGCTCTGTTTATGCTCTATTTTCTGTTAAGTGTCAGGACTGATTCCGTTCCTCCCACCGGCTGGAGCTTCGTTCAAAACTTTGCTGATTCACCAGCTCCGAAGGAAAACACAGAAAAAAGAGGAGGGCGGTCCGTTTGGGGGTTCAGACCTGCAGGGTTGGAAGAACTGCCACAAGCGATCCAGCAGTTTGAAGTCAGTGTTTTACCAGAACTTTCTTTGTCACTCTTGTTACTCAGACCTGCCAACGTGGCTCGCTTTAGTGTATTTATTAAGCAAGTAATTTAGAGGAAAATTACATCCATTTACAAGGGGTGTAAATCATCAGTTTCATGGAGATACAATATTGATTCTTTGGGCAAAGATACAATATTTACTGCTATCACAAACCCTGCCTCGATTCAATTTTGATTCAGGAGCCTTCGATCGATCTAAGATGACCAATCACATGACCTGTTGCCCTCTGGCAGGCACTACAGTTGCATCAAAACCATGACAAAGACTAAAAAACTGTTTTTTCCTGAGCACAATCACCACCCTAAACTTTCACATGCAATGACCCCGCACATCAATATAATTTAAAATGTGCAGTATCGCTTTCACTGCCACTGCTGTTGCTGCTACTTTTTAAATACTACCTTGATATTTATTTATCCTGTGCAGTACAGTCATATGTGACATATATTAATCTGTAAATACTAACCACCTTTTGCACTAAAAGTACTCAGCTTATTTTAAGCTATCCTGTGGAATACATTGACCTACTCAACAGAAATATTGAAAACTAGAAACAGGACTATTTTCATTCTTACTATTTATCCTCTACCTCATATTGTACAAAGAGCTTCAGTTGTGCTGTCGGTAGGATTGCATTTCATCTTGTGCATTCAAAGTCTTCTTACAACCTTTTTTACTTAACTATCCAATCTCATTGTGAATTCTGTATAATGACAATTAAGGCCATTCTGATTCTGATTCTGCAAACATGTTTCCAACAGTTAACTCTCAGTAAATATCTTGGCACGTTGTATCTGTGATTACTTACTTAAAATCAGGTGCATCCAGCTGCACTGCAAGCTATACAAGCTGTACTACACTGCACTCCACCCACGGCCGTCCACCTTTTTGACCTCAGTCGCCCCCCCGTCTCCGACTCTTTCACCCACAGTCCTCTAATTCACTGTTTTAAGCCCGAGCAGGGGTCTTTCTCGACATCACGTCTGGTCGGATTTCCTCCACTGGGATGTTAGAAAGCCTGCAGTGTGTTACTGGGAGCTGCACTGGTCTCTGGTTTCTGAGATGAAACGCCATCAGCTCGGCGCAGGACCATCCGTCACCGCCGCTGTAACGGTCACATCAGGATAAGCAGGGAGTGGAGCTGCCATAATGTCTTTTTAAGTGTCCGGATGGAGGAAGTCTCCTCTGTGTGGACCATCTGTCTCTGTCACACATCAGCCTTCACACAGGAGCTCTGTCTTTAATAATCTTGTTGCTGCAGGACTGTCGAGGGGGCATCCTTCTCCTGAGGCCTTTTAATAAAATGCTCTCCAGGAAAAAGTTAGAAATCATGACCTGAATAGGAAAAAACTGCACAGAGAGGGAGTGGGTGGACAAACTTTAACGACAAACATTTAACATTTTAATTTTTTTAAGTTACACTGTAAAAGGCTGCTGTTCATTTTACAGTATTTATGAAACAAGATGCCAGTAAGTTACTGTAAATGTCTACAGTAGAATTAATCTGTTTTAATTAATAGCATTATTTATTTTTTTCAAAAAGGGCATCCTTACTTTATTTTTCTTTTGAGTAACAGTTTACTTCTTTAATGCATTTTAAGCTACAGTGAACTTGTATTATAATTTATTTTACTATACCTTCAACTGTAGTTTTTTAAGAAAAAAATCTCATATGTCTATATTTATTAAAAAAGACTCTTTTCTTAAGATTGTTTTTCAAAAATGTGAAATGTTTAATAAAAATAATCTCTCCTGCTTTCAATCAATTTTTCAATTAAAATTAGATTTTGGTAGTGGCAAAACTTTTCTCTTAACCAATCAACTGATATTTATTTGTATGGTGTCATAACAAATGCTTTGTCTCCTGACATTTGCTGTCCTTGTCAGTTATATACTGTTTAAACATTTTACAGTATTTATCCATATATATTACCGTACTGTTACATTTATAAAAATCAGTGTGCTTTCCCACAATCCATTGCCATTCACAGTAATTTACTGTATAGACTTTTCACAGTAGGTACCTGTAGATTCTACAGTAAAATACTGTCACGTTAACAAAAGTCAGTGACAGTGTAGAGCCCGTCTTTTTATAACTTTTCACTATTTTTATAATATTTTGATTTCTTTTGTGTGTTCATTGCTGCCACAGAGGATGTCAAACTATGTTTCACTGGACACATTCTGGTGCCTATCGAATGATTATGTAGTGGACATGAAGAGCTATTCTTTTCTATTAACACCCCAAAAAATCACTGAATGAACAGCAGTGGGAGTGGTGTGGAGTTTGAAGCTATTTTGTTGTGTTATATTTCCCCTTGAATCACACCATCTCCTTCTTGCTACCTTTCTAACCTGCTGTTGGACAGACCACTGGACAATTTTTGCTGAAATTTTCAGGATTTGTTGGTAATGGCCCAACTTAGAAATGATTAGATTTTGGTGGTTATCCAGGACACAGTCATTAGTCAATAGTGAATGATGGTTTTTGCCCAATAACTGTCTGACTAATGATGATATCAACATGACACTAAGTGCTCGGTGTGGGTTTTCAGGGTCATGAATCCTACGATGATGGTTACTTTATCTTTGAATTATTGCTTATTGATGTAACAGCAATATGTGAAATATTTTGGCGCAGGTTTGCACCTTCCAAGCACTTTTTAGTTAAATAAAGAAATTAAAACGTGATCAAATTTTTAAGAATAATGCTGTTGATCCACAAGTCAAAAGCCAGGTCTGATTTTCAGCACTAAGTCTTCAATACATTTTTATTTTTGAATAATTTTTGTTTCTTTTTTATTTCCTCTAAACTACAAATTTGCTATTTACTAGTATTTGCCTATTTAAACTGATGTCTTCCTGTAAAAAAAACATATTTATGTTTGGGTATGAGACAGTTTATTTAAATTACCCCCCAATTTCAATTTAATTCCCAAAAATTTCCATAGTACCAATGAAAATTTTCTGGAAATTCAACAAAAATGTTACATCCCTTTGCCACTCTAAGCACGATGCTACTCATATTTAACCTATGGTTTACTTTATAAATCAACAAAGTTAAATAGATGGGGCTTTCTTCTTAGCAATGTTGTGTTGAATAAGTCTGTTTTGGCATGTTTGCACCATCAGAGTGGAGTTTGGGGTGGTGGACTTTACATTTGTCCTTCAGTGAAGACTTTTGAGATTGTGTCACTTCTTCATGCCGACACAGAGAATCCAACCCTGAAGCTCAGTGACAGTAGAAATCATCCCTCCTCATCATGGACTGTCAGCCTGGCTGTCTCCACAGGTGGAGACGTCTCTTCTGACAGCTGACGGCTGCACTCGCGTTGCCTCATCCATCTCTGCGACGCCTGGCGCCCTCCCATCGAGAGTTTTGATTATGTTGAGTGCTCGGTCTGCTGGAAACAAGGGCTCCGTCAGGAAGATATGTCACCGTTATAAATTACAGCTCCACTTTTTTGGTCTCCGTGTCCCGTCACACTTTTAATTAAACAAGACAAAGAGCAGAGGGAGGGGGCAGCAGGGGCGGAGGAGAGGGATGGTTTGTGGGTTTTTGATAATAACCAGCAGAGAAGAAGAAGTGGAGATGGAGATGGAGGTGGTGTGGTGGATTAAAGAGGCCGTGCAGAGCCTGGTGAGGCAGGCAGCGGCTGTTTTAGTCCCCATGCAGCAAGCTGGAGCTGCAGGTTCTTCTGCTTGAACGCGGCGGGTGATTTCATATTTCTCTCCAAGCAAACAGAAGAGATAAAAGAGAGCAAAGCAAGCAACGTGTTGGTTTGTTTTTCTGCCTTTTCCTGCTCTGTTTGCAGCTCTCATCCCTAAAGTCCACCACTCTTTCTTTGTTTTTGTTTTCTTATCACTATTTTATTTGATTTCTCCATTGGCTTCGGTGTGAGCGCAGGGGGGGATGCATAATTTAAAAGAACTCACACCAAGACCTCCCTCCGTCCTCAGATAACCCACAATCATTAATCAAATATACCTGGAGAAGATTCAGGGGGGTGATGTGCATGAGTCAGGACCCAAAATCAGGACAGAAAACTTTCAAACATGTTTAATTATGAACAAAAACAAAAACACAGCTACGGCTCACAGACCCATGACTGATAGAGGCCCCTAAAAACAGTACAGTCTTAGTGACATTTTGTTGTTGATGGTTTGAATTTTTGTTAAACAAAAAATCCCTTTTTTGTTGTTTTTGTGGCACAAAAGTACTATTCTGGCATGTTGCTCAACTCTCATCAAAGGTCAAATATAAAATACCAAAGCTCATTTTTAACATCTACTGGAGAATTTTACTTACAAGTTTTCCATTTTGCTGTACACCTGACCGTCTGAATAGCATGTAAAAAGTATTTAGGTCTTTAAAATCATGAGTTAGACAAAAGTATATCTGACAAGGTTCTGGATATTTGAAACGGTTTAAAAGATTAGAGGGCCATGTGGTTTCATCATGATAAAATAGTCCCAATAACTCATGGATCTTTTTTTTAAATTTGACTATTTATTGTGTTTTTTTTGTGCCTGACAGCAAGAAAGTTGCTGGTTTGATCCCTGTGTCAGTCACAGCCTCTCTGTGGAGTTTGTGTGGTCTTCCCGTGCATGCTTTGGTTCACTCTGGTCACTCCACCTTCCTTCCACAGACCAAAAACATGCTCATTAGTTATCAGTGTGAGACTTAATGGTTGTCTGCCTCTCTATGTGGCCCTGTGATTGGCTGTGCTCGGCCAAGCAGGGTTAGGCTCCAGCTGTGTAGATGACGGATGGCTGATTTTTAGCTGATAAGTGTTTTCTCCAGTGATTGAAACTTCTATTCCTCATTGAGTAGAAAAATGTAAATGTTTTGATTACAAGTGTCCATTTGTTTGTTTTTTAAAGAAATATATTTTCCATTTACTCGTTGGCCTGACAGACTGAGCAGAGCTGGTTTGGATGGAGGCCCAAAACTGCTGGCAGGGCCCCTGATTGCAGGGACATTTGTGAAATAAAGGTTCCCAACCCTATTTGTTAAAACAATGTGATTAGCAGAATGAAATCAGTACCTGTTCTCACAGAGTGGCTTCACCCATGGATTTACTCTTTGCTTACCTGTGGATGTAGTTCACCTGATGACGATGCTGATGGTCGGTCTGATGCCTGGTCATCAGTGGTCAGACCTGCTGTTTCGATGGCAGATCAGCTACATGCTGCCATATTAATAAACATCATTCCTCTCCAGATCATAACCATTATAGATATTACTGTTAATATTAGACTGATCTCTCTATCCATGGCTGTAGTGATTGTTCAATCCATAGTAAATATCTTTACAACCAAGAGGACCCTTTTGAAAATACGATGCCACATCTCAAGGGGCTTACTCTTATTAGATTTATATTTAACAAGGACATATATGGTGTTTTACAAATAAAGATTGATTGGTTGAGTCTATATTCAGCAGAAACAAATGTGATTTATTCCATTTGTCTCCGTCTCGATGGATCCATCTCTGGATGCATGTATGTGTAGATACAAATGTATCTATATTTACAAATGTGCAAAATTGTTGGTACCCTTCCTTTAAAAAAAAAAAACACATTTGTCACTAAAAAGCCTTGAAACTGACAAAAGTAATAATAAATAAAAAGTAGTTATTTTGTTTTTTAATGATTTCTGTTGAACCAGAATTCAAAATGTCTGATTTTCCTGAGTTAATTTTCATTAATTTTTTTATTTATTATTATTTTTGTCAGTTTCAAGTTATTTCAGTTATCATTGTTTTGTTTTTTATATACAGAAGGGTATCAACAACTTTGCACAGGTCTGTATGAATGCATATATGTGGATCTATGAAATGAATTGTAAATTGAGGTAAGATAACACTTGTTATGAGCTGGAGCTATACAAATACAGATTGATTCATCGATCAGTTGTCAACAACATGACCCCGAACTTAAACATTTGTGTCGTAAATGAGATAAGAAGAACCGGCAGTGAATAGAAAGAGACTTTAAAGATGCTATGAGAAGTTTCTAAGTAATTACAAAAAAGTCTCACTTTTAGATATATGCCTGATGGAAATACACACTTTAAGATGAGTTTTATAGCATCAAAAAAGGTTATCTATAAATGCTATTCCTTAGCCTTCCGGTCGGGTCGGACAGCCGGCTACAAAACTACGCCAATAAGTTTTCCAAAAATTGCTTGTTGTCACACATCAAAAACTACCGCTGGGTAACTAGAAAGAGATACATTAGCTTGTCGCTTTGCATCCTGGAAGTTGTTGAAAAAAGAAGTCGTAAAGCAATGCAGAGATCTGAGGAAGGTCCGAGCTGTATTTATTAGCACCACCACAAACACAGGCTTTGACTTGGGTCTTTTGGTGCATTCCAGTTGTAGTCAGAAGTAGGAATTTCCTAGTTCCGAGTAGGAAACTGCAACTGGAACGTCCCCCCAAGTCGGAATTCCTACTGGGAACTTTGCCCCCAGTGTGAACAGTTATTTAGCTCCTGTAATAATCAGTTTCTTTGCACTTCTGACTGGGGTGTGTCGCCTAGATCAGCTGTATACATCGTATTGTTAGACTTATATTTACAAAAATGCTGCCACAGTGATAATCACATTCTTCATGCAACAACGCAGGGCGTGCTAACAACAGTTAACAATAGCCTGGTAGATCGGCATGTTTTTTTCAGACTTCAACTGGAACGCCGATAAGTCGGAGATGATGTCATTCTCAGTTCCGAGGTTACTGGAACGCAGCATTATGACAGTCGCTGCGCGTGCTCTTGGGTAGCAGAGTCTTTATGTCTTCGGAAACAGATTCTCCTCATAGCACCTTTAAATGACTGCATATGTGTTTTCATGTGTTTATTTTTCTTTTTTAAACATCGGAGCTTAATGGTAAAGATGAAGACCAGATGTCAGCTCAAGTTTGGGATTTCATTTGGACCACAAGACAAACGAGTCTTATTATCAGATTGATCCTTGAGGGCTGCAGCAGTAAGACCAGAGTGCACGTTCTGCAGGTTCATGTTGGTAACAGGCCGCCGTAAGTGTCCAGTTTTTTTGCAGAGCAAAAAGGTGGGTCAGTTTTTGGTATCCCAGCGATTCATCTTCTGAAGTATTGGCCGTCCTATGAGTCCGAGCTGCAGGATGAAGGATGGGGCCAGGCAGAGGACAAACAAGAGCCAACAACACACACACACGCACACACACACTCCATCTCCCTGCTGAATAGGACCATATATCTGTGGTTTTATGTTGTGGCCTTGTGCCGACTGTGTGGGATGTGTGTGTGTCTGAGAATGAACATGTGAGTGTGTGAGTCGGTCTCTGGAGGAGCTCATTAGATGGTGTTTGAGGAGCTTCTGTTGGAGGGAAACACTGAAAACACACAAAACAACAACAACAACAACACAATAATCACAGTCTTCAGTTTTGTTTTATCAACCTGCAGCAGGAGAACCATCATTCTCAAAGCACATCATGTCATGAGTGTTTCCTCTCACCAGACCCTTTGTTAGGAGCCTGGTTTCAACTGCTACCACAATAACCAGTCAACCAATCACACTGCAGCAATACGGTGCATTCAGGCATGTCAACATTGTCAAGACAACCTCCTGCACTGCAAAAACTCAGATGGCCAGTGTGTTTACTTTCAAGTCAAAAATATTCAGAAATACTCATCAATCATCACAACCAGTTAATATAAATATATAAATTTAAGGAATGAAAGGCAAAAATAAGCATTGAATTGCTTGAAATGAGGAGAAAATTTCTGACAGTTAAACAAGGAAAGTTTGAGTCAGTGAGGGTCTAAAATGAAGGTTTAATATCTGCTCCATCTAAATTTGTCTCATTGGCAGATTATTTTACTAATTCTTACAAACAACTTAGGCCTTATTTTATTTTTTTCATCTTCAAATAATATCTTTATCATATGGAGAGTTGTGGATTAGAATCAGATTTTCTTGTCCTGAAATTGGGCAAGTACTCTCATTTAGATTTGAGTTTTTGTCAGTGTGAAGCAGGGGCGGATTTAGGATTGAAAGAGATCCAGGGCTGAGCCCAGATGTGTGATGGATTTTTTTAGCATGTCTAAAAATTTGGGCTTTTTTTAAAATTGATTATCGGTGATGCTCAGAGCATCTTGCTACACCTTCACGTATAGCAATGTTACTCGGATGCTTCACAATACATTTTAAAGCGGGAGAAATACCAGGTGTGGCATGTGAGAGAGTGAAAAGTTTCAAATGTGTGTCTCCTACGCTGAATGCGTGAGACTTGTGAGCCCTGGAAACTTCAGAACGACACACAGCTGGGCGGAAACTGTGACATGCATGTCATTCTCATTCATCCAGGTTGTGCTTATCTCGAAGATACAAGACTTAACACAGTCCAGTTGCCTCGATCTTGCCTTGAATCTTATAGATAAAGATGACCATATTGATCGTATTTTGAGTTTCCAGCGATGTGATTGGATCATTGCTTAACCAATGGATGTATCAATCCAGATCAACAGATCATTACACCCCTCCCCTAATGACTATATACACAGTAAATGCTAACATGTGTACAGAATATACATATTAACATGTTTTATGGCACACTAGACTGGTTTTTGCTGTGGAGTCTAGCAGTCGCAAGAAAGAAGGACCTATTATTTTCCCTGTATAAGGAAGTTGATATATCTTAGACTTCATGTTTCAACCTGATTACTTAATTATATGTTATTATCTATTTTAATGCATTTTTTTATATTCCCACTGCTATACCGTGTATAAGAGCAGCTCAAACAACTGAATTTCCCCATGGGGATTAATTAAGTATTTCTGGTTCTGTCATCTCTTTTTTCACTGTCTGCTGCTAAGCAGGTTGAGCTGGCATTGTAGCCCCTAGGTAAAAAAACTGTGGAGAGACTTTATCCAGATGCTGTAAAGGAGGAATGCTTCCGTCTTAATCCTGCACTCAGGGACTCTGAAATGTTGATTAAAATCTGAAGTAACGGCCTGTGGCTGAGCTGACTGTTCTGATCTCTTGTTGTCAGTCCGGTTGTCTCTGTAACTTCCTCCGACTGCAGCAGCTCTGACTGTCATTAAGAGTCTGTCTGAGCCTTTCAAAGCGCCGTGGTGTCGTCATGTACACCAGTTTGGTTGTTGTTAGCAGCGTGGCTGCGTTTGATCAGCCCGTGTTCCTGTAGGCCGTCCAGACAAGAGAAAACAGCCATCTTCTATTTCATTCCCTCCTCTGACTCTGATGTGTCTGATGAAATGTAACGGCTTTAATTGCCGTCTGGATGCGCTGTAATTTTTCCTGAAATGCTCGCATGTTAAAAGCTCCAGGAAGCTTTCAGCGCTGGCTTTTAATGGAGACACATCACTGAGCGTCTGTGTGAAATCAGGCCTCGCAGTGTAATTGGCAGTCTAATGAGTAGATTGATGAGTAATATCAGGCAGCGCCGGTCCACATGCAGCACATTTGATGTCGGGAACTTTACAATTTGGAATCATAATTTGCAGCAGAGTTGTGCAGAGGAGGAGAACAAACTGTTTGATGTGTGAGAGCTAAGAGGGTTTGGGAGAAGGTTTTCAACCTAAAGGGCTGGAACAAATAAAGTTCACAAGACCAAAATATCATCATCTTCTCCCCAGAAACCTGTCTGTAAATGTCAAGGAAATTAATTAGTGTCCAAAGACATCGTCTGTCTCTGCCGTGGACCCTCTGATCAAACCGTGCTCCTCTTTTATCTGCACGAAGGCAGAACTCCTGATCTGAAGTCGGAAATTTGAGATATATTCCAGCTGCTGGCAATATGTGTTGTAAAAGAGTAAAAATATATCACAACATAACACAATACAGGAGTGCCCTGATCAGTTTTTTCTTCTGTGAGCTGGATTTGCCCAAACTAACCACAGGTATCAATCCTATCCAGTGGCTTTTCCAACAGGTACATTAACACATCACCTAATCACCTGAGTTCAATCCAGACCAGAGGCTCATATGTAGCGTGTCTCCCTCTGCCTTTCCAAGTATCACCTCTCCAAAATGTCTTTAACACCAGAAGTTCACCAAGAACAGAAACCTCCACCAAGACCTTTCTGACAGTCTCAGCTGAGTTATTCTGAATGTTGTGGAAGCTTTTGAATGGCAAAACATTAACAAAAAAAAATGGATGCACAGCTCTGTTCTCATCTCCACCAAAGTCTCATCACTTCTTTCTTGTGCGATGATCAAACAAAAAACAAAACAAGTTAACAAGAACAACATACAAACCATTTAAAACAAACCAACTAACTTACATACAAACTAGCCAACAACACACAAAGACTAACCAACAGGCTAATCAGTAAACAAACCAACAATAAAAAACAATCAATAAATGAAACAAGCCATCTAACAAATCAAAAGATGATCCAACAAACAAACGAGCTAACAAACATTAAAAAACAAAATATCCACAAAAGACACCAACAAATAAACTATGACACAAACAAACCATTAAAAATCAAACAAACCAACAAGCAAACCATTAAACTAACACACTGACAAGTAAACCAACAAACTACCCAATAATCAAGCAAACCAAAAAAAAAAAACTATACAAGGTGTCCAACAAACCAAAAAACTATCTAACATATATACAGACCAGCAAACAACAGCTAAACAACAAGCAAACCAATAAACTAAAAAAACAATAATATAACGAACTATCTAACAATCAAACCAACTATCCAAAGAAGAAATCAACAAATAAACTATGAAACAAACAATCTAACTATCAAACAAACAATCAAAAACCCAACAAACAAACAATCCAACAAACTAACCACATACAGTCATATACTGGTAAAAACACACCCTCCCTGGCTAAATCACTATAAACATCATTGAATTGCTGAAACTGACGGTACTGTAAATGCATCGCTCTAAATTCATTTTTGCCATCAGTGCAATATCAATGTGCCCATGAATGCACCATTTTAGGTCAGTTCACAGACTGGACTGTACCAAAGGAACAGAAACTGCATCATCTGAATAATTTTTACAATTTTTCCAACAGGTCAGTCCTGGAGAATCCTCTGCTGCTTATTACTCTAATGTAGAGTTCAAAAGAACATTTATGAAGAAAGTCAGTTTGCCCTCAACATTTTAAATTAATCTTTAGTCAAACAACAGGTTATTGTTTAGTAAATACATGCACAAAGTCTTCTAATCAAAGTAACAAGTAAGCAGAGGAGGTGGGCATGGCTGACAGCACATGGCTATGTGTGATTATTTTAGCTGAGAACAACCTGTTGGAAGTTTTTACACATACTCTGCATTTAAAAAACACTAAAACAGTGAAGACGTGTCACTGGGGGCCAGTTCAATGGTAACAAAGGCAGTTTTGATGTGTTCTGTAGCTGAGTTATCATCAAATTTAATTTCCCTACATCATGATAGAAAGAAAAGGACCACCTTAGTGAAGAACAAGATATAAATGGTCAACAGCTGCTGCGTGGAACTGGTTAAATTCCTGAAGAGTGTGGACAGTAAACATGTTAAATCTCGTCATGTCATATAAGCGTTGATATGAACTCTAATCTGACTCTGTGTCAGCATTGTCCTCCTCTGTACATCATCTCACTGTACGCCTGAAACGCTTCATTTAGATTTTTAGATCTTCTTCGTCTCTGCGCCGACGTCCCAGCTGTGAGAGGAGGGATGTGGAATGACAGCCCCGCCACATTACTCGCTAATCATGTCCCATTACATAATTATCCCTCCATTTATTGCCAGGATCCTTCCTCATTAAAACCATGAATCAGAGCCTGTGTGCCGATAAAACATCCCATTAGACGCGTGGGGATATTAACACAGCAGCGACATGGTGACTTCTTCTTCTTCTGTGGTGATTTGAGGAGGGGAGGACCATGAAAGAGGTCGCCCGAGGTTCTGAGACAAATGCTGCTATGCAGACAAAATCAATACCAAAGAAGATTAATTTTTAGTAATGGTGATTAAATAGAGAAGTACTGGAGTAAATATGGTTACTGTAGGAAAGAGGCCAGGCTCACAGCGAAAACTTTGAGTTGTTAAGGTGCATTCACACCGGCACTACTTGTACTACCTCGGCAATCACTCTCCATGCAAAGTCAATGTACAGCCGCGGTGGGGCGGGGCTAACCCTCCCGCGATGCGACAGCCGCTTGTCACACATCCGCATAGCTTGTCGTGCGATGTCAAAGTTAAAAAAAGTTGATCTTCTCAGACGATGTCGTGCGTGGCTGTGCAGCAACAGCCAATCAGCGGTGTGTGTGTGTGTGACGGTGCCCATGACAGACAGTTTTTCATCCAGGCTAAAGAGGAACAATTTATGTCCATGTGGGAAACATTAGTCAGTGAGGACATTAGTTCCGCCTAGACGGACCGCCAGAAACTCACAGATAATGCTGCTGCAGGCCATTGGTGTCGCCTGGCTTGGGCATTCCGGGCTTTAGCCTCGAACGTTTTTTCAGTAGCCCCGGATATTTCCACTTCAGCAATATAATAGAACCGTATATTAACTGAGCCACTGAAGAAGCTTTAATTTCCCATCTGCAGTGAATGCAACACATGCGGCGCTAAGACAAATCAGAGAGGAGCTGCGTGAAGCATCTATGTTTGAAAACTCGGCAGAGGCTTAAATCTCCTGATTGCCGCTAACAGAAACAGATAAATAAATAATTAAAAATCATTGTATTCTTACAAAATTTCGTGACATGTAGCGCTGGGGACCGCGGGGCCACAGGACAGCCCTCAATCGGGATATGCACTTTTAGGTGCAGTGAAACTCCTCGAAGATTGGACAGGCGGTGAGCGTAAATACGCAGGGACAGTTAGACATCGCCAGTCACCTGGTGTGTTATTATAATTGAAACGGTGTCTTGTTGGCCCACATACACGTTTTTTAGAGAACACAGCAATTTAAAAAAGTATGAGTGAGACTTTTGGTTAATTAAAACTGAGCAGTCCAGCTCTTGTTTACATTTAATTTTTCAATTTTTTTCTAAATTCATCCTGAGGTTTCCTGCATCACTAATTCTCCATGATATAAGAGCAAAAGGATCAAGCTCCAAATGCAGTCTACTCGGGCAGTGGTTCTCAACCTGTGGGTCGAGGCCCAAAATTGGGTCTTAGAGCTGTATTCAGTGGACGGTGTATAAATCGGATAAAAATGTGGCAAATGTGTTTTCAGTGTTCAGAGGCCTGAAGTACACAAACAAAGATACATTTTATTTTATTCTATTGTGCTGTAACAAGCACATATTAGCTGTTCTCTCAGGATCTTGATGTATCCTTCTCATCTTGGCACAGACATGAGGATTTTCCTATGATGAATCTTTAATTGAGATATCTAGAAAACAACCAACAAGAATGTTACAATGAAAAACATTGTATAAGATTAATGGATCTGTGATCTCCCAGGGCTCTTACTATTGATGAAGGTTTATAACATTTTTTTCCACTTTTTTGTACATAAAATGTGTTTTCTTCAATCTGAGGTCCAAACTGCCACAATATTTCATTAAAAAAATCTGTTTGATTTTGTTGGAGATTTAGGTCATGTTGACTGTTGAGATGATCATTGTTTCTCAGAATAGAGGTTTAAGAGCCATCTCTTCACTCTATGTTTTATTTGTAAGTCACAAATATTACTGTTTCCTTCCACCTCTCATATTAACTAAGGCAAATCTTATATACATTTCCATTAAAAGGACAATCACCACAGAACTTACCTTGTTTGACAACTCTGTCCTCGTACAGGACATCATGATCATTATGTATCAGAATGTGACCATGAATAGATAGATACTTTATTGTACAGTCATACTGTCCTGTAATTCTGCTTCATGTTTCTCTCAGAATGCATCAGACTGATGCTTTTAAATATGAAATATTCAAAATTCTCTCCAGGGGGAGCATGCCCCCGCACCACCCTAGAGAAGTCACAGTCTTCTCACTTTTCTCACCCCAGACCCATTTTCATACCTGCATGTTGCAGTTCAGCAGCAGGACAAAAACAAAGGCCAGCATATATGGAGATTTTCTTTTTTAATTGAATCAGGTCACAGACTTTCCTATGAGGGCTCGGGCTTAGCCCCCAATGCCCTCAGTCCCTAGAAACGCCCCTGCTGCAGGCCATCAGCTGCAGTGTTTTGTGGTTGATAAGTGAATGAAAAGGTTACAGCTGCTTATATGTCCGCTTATACATCCTATTATATGATATATGATATGATCGCGGTGAATCTCGAGCGGACGTGACATCACAGAGCGACGGCCGACGGCAACAGTGACCAAACTGAGGTATTTATAGACACGTGATGCTAAGTCGGTGGGCGACGCGATTTTGGTAGCTGGGTCGCTTGCGGTGTGAACGCAGCATTAGAGGCACTGGAGGGTCATGGAGGGGTCAGTCGACCCTGGAATTAAACAATGACACAAAATATAAAAGAAGACATAAGACGACATCACATCAGTGACGATAATCAAGGCAAAGAAAAAATTGTATTAATAAGGGATGAAAGATTGAGTGAGTGAATGAGTAAGATGATAAAAGACAGCTATTGAAGGAAAATATGTTTAAGAAATGAGTAAAAGCTACTGAGATTAATTAAAATATCTAGTGGATAAGGAAGAAATACAGTGAATAAAATCTGCATTATGTAGAAATAAGTTTTTTTAAGACATAATTTAAAAGTGCAGTGTGTAGAAATGGGCATTTTAGTTACATCTAGTGTTCAGATTTTGTAATGAGCCCGTCTGTTTCTAAAACATCACATCACTAAGCGACAAGAGCCGGTGAAGACCAAAAAGGATCATGAACAGGGCATCATTCACAACAGTTACAAAGTAAAGGTTCTTCATTCATATTTGTGACTATTATTCTGATAGTTTATAGGTCAGTTAAGATGATGATGATTATAGGTTTTGTAAACTTTTGTAGACCCATATTCAAAAATCCTGTTTTGCTCTTTTTGCCCCCAAAACCCACCTGTTGACAACATGGTGGAACTTGATGTCAGCCTCCACAGAGCGGAGACCCGCAATACAGAGACATAAAAAGATTTTTCTAACTTAATAAAAAGAGAAAGTTTTATGAAGATGATTGTACACCTATTTGGATGGATTTTACATACAGATAGAAACATTCTATCCTATATTCATCGTTTCTGTTCAGCAAAATGCTGCCAACTTCTACACACTACTCCTTTAAAAGACATTACTGACTCTGCATACCTTATTTCCTCTGGCAGAAAAGCTGTATTTCCTTTGGAGCATGTTTCAGTACGATGCTTGCACATGGGGCTTGTAGTAGTCTTGCTTTGTAATTGTTACCCTAACCCAATATCTTGCAAAATAATCTGCATTAAAACCAGGGTTATCAAGGCCCTGCTGGCTCTGTATACATGAGGAGAGGAATGCCACAGACTTCATGTCTTGTGCATAGAAGTCCTCACGTGGGGAGACATGCGACACACTAAAGGGCTTCTGAAGTTGAAAAAGCAGCATTCAGTTTAAATTTGACTTATTTCTATCTTCTAAAGGATCCAAATTCAGGTACAAAAGAAAAAAAAACAACACAAATGACTTAAGGAAATATATGTATCATGAGATTATGTTCAATAGAAATTATATCCCTAAAACTGTGATTTGAAGTCTTAATACAGCCAAAGACAAGCAGCAGGACCTCATGACTGACAAATGAAACTGATATTAAAATCAAACCACAGCCGTCCCTCTCTAAAGAAGCAGATGGTCACGTTTTGTTTCTTCAGAGCGGGACATGTGGATCTTTATTTGGTGTTGATGAAGATCAGACTCTGAAATGTCAACAGGAAATAAAAAAGCAGCAGATGAACATTGACTCTGCAGGTGTGTTCATTTATTTAACTTCCTGGTGGCTGATGGGATCTTTATTTTTATTCACAGACATCGTGAGGAGCTGTTGATGAGTCGAACTGAGAACTGTTTTTTATTTTGTCCCTGCTTCAAATCAACAGTTATTCATTTATGACATACACAGCCAAAAATATCCCAGGACAACATTTTACTGCTTTTATATTTAAATCTGTGCAAACATTAGAGCTTTCTGTGCTTTCAGTAAATGTAGCCGCCTTCTACAGTACATTTTAAAGCATATATGCACTGGTTTTAGACTTGAAGAAGCTTAAATGAGAAATGAAACGTCATCCCAAAACTCAACACAGTCCAGTTGCCTCACTTTTGAATCTTCAAGATAACCATGACTTAGATGAATGAGAATCCCTAAAGAAGGCGAAGAGATGATCCACTGTCCCAGTCGTCCGCTGTCCCTTTTCAGAGGCTTGCCTTTTGTCCCGAGTGTCTCCAGCACACTAAAGACAAATCTGAGTTAACCAAGCTCAGATACTCAGTGTTTGTGTGCAGGCTGAGGAGAACAATCCATTCATCTGAAGCCCATCAACACCATCTGAGGTGTGAAGCTGAAACGAAGGACTGAGCAGACCTCCTGTCGCTGCTGCCGTTGTGTAATCTGGATTTGTTCTCAGGAGAGCCTTCACTCTGATCCAGCTCTGCTCTGCTACAACTATGAATCTGTTTTCTTTAGAGCACTTCAGAGAACAAGCTTTAACTTAAATTAATGTTTAGGTGAAAAATAGTTTGTCCTTTTGCGTGCAAGTTTGTATGACTGAGCTGCAGCCTTTTGAGTTAAACCCAGATAATTTCCTCACGCAGACTCTGGTTTGAAGGCTGTTGGTGGCTCCTGCTGCTCAAACATCTGGACTGAGTTGTTCCCCACCGAGACACATGAGCTGTTTGCTCTGTATCCTCTTCACTATTTTAACTAATGTTCCATTGAGGGACAGAAAACTAGAATGAACATTGGCACCAGAGCAGTGCAAATAAGTGATAGAAACACAGAGCAACAAAACTTAACCATGCATCAGTTTAAACTGAGGATGCCTAGATAGCTCGGCCACCATTTTGGTGTAAAAACAAAGAGATGTGGTCAATTGAATGACTTTTCATAAATAAAGTTCAGTAGGTGTGAAATTTATTTTCTTGGCATATTCCCTTTTATTATATAAATTATTCACACTGTTTGCCTGTTAGACTGAAATAATTTCAATAATTAATAATGAAACTTTTAGTCAGTCAATAATTTTGTTTATTCACAAAAATAAAACCAAGGCAGTTAGTGCTCATGCCTCACTGGCAGAAGGTTGCTGGTTTGATCCCTGTGTCCGTCAGGGCCTTTCTGTGTGAAGTTTGCTGGTTCTTCCTGCGTATGCAGTCTGTCCATCCATTCCTCAGGGAACATAATCAGCCAATTCAACCATCCATTTGTTCTATCATCTATCAAACAACGCAAGCAAGCTGAAAATCAAGAGTACTGTCCTATTATTTGTTGTTTTGTTTATGTGTTTGTTTGTTTTTTGGCTTTTTTTTTTACACAAATATGTGCAATTTAAATTTGCAGACTGTGTTTTTGAAGTTTTATTTACTAAAGCACTTAGCTTTTTGTTTCTTTCCTCTTGGTTCTCTTGTTGCCATATGATTTTTATAAGATTAAATGTTGCTTTTTTGCAGCACAACGCTCCTAATTTAGGATCAGAGTTTTGGCATGTTTGCTCTTTCTGGATATTATTCTAATGTCAGCAGTGACTGTTGACTACGGATGTCAGTGGTGGTTTTGTTGACTAATTATTTTCATCATCGTTTTCATCAGCAACATTTTTACCCTGATGAAAACTAGACAGTGACTTATAAAAACAAGTGCACATGGACAATAACTCAAACTAAATTAACTGACATTTTCATCAACAAATTAAAACTAGACTAAAATGTTTGACAGACTTAATCCAATCAGACCTAATTTGATCAATCAGTCAATCTTTATTTGTATTGCGCCAATTCATAACAAGTGTTATCTCAAGACACTTTCCAATAGAGCATAAAGCTCTTCATTTTATGGATACACATATATGCATAGATACATATATACATATAAAATACACATATACATATATACATATATATACAAATATATACATCCAACACCCAACATGAATCCATATAGCCAATCATGGATCCCTCCATCATGGCGGCAAGAAAAAACCTTCTGTTAAGCAGCAGGAAATCTTGAATGTGGATCCCAGTCTCATGATGAACAGCAAATCCACACGATGCTGTGTCGGGTATGAGGGCAAAAGAAGGGAAGTAAGAGGAGACAAGTGGACTAGAATAATAACTAAAGTTAGGGACAGGTTCATGTACCATCAACCTGTCGTCTGATTTATTAGAGGGTAGCCTCTTGAGATGCTACATCTCATTTTCAAGAGGGTCCTCATGTCTAAATGGTTGTGGTGATCATTTTCTAGAAGTATAATCTTAGATATTCTTACTGAAAATAAGAATTTATGGTAGTGACAAACTCATGGGTGCCCAGACCACAAGTGCATCCCAACCATATTTGTCTCCATTAAATATAAATGTGTTAAAGGCCTCTTGAGATGTGACATCCCATTTTCAAGAGGGACTTCATGACTATGTGGTAATAAAAAGTAGATACTGTAGGTGTAACGATCATGGATATGGAGATCATGCTAATAACTACATGGACAGCTATAATGATAATGGGAATGGAGTGTTCCTAATAAAATGGCCAATTATGTGTCATGTTTATAACTGTAGTTTTGAGGCCTCATGACTCCACAGCAGCAGGCAGTCTCCACCAAGGATCCCAGGCCACCTACAAGACAAGAGCCAGAGACGAGTACAGGAGCAAACAAACGGGGCAAAAGCAGATACTGAGAGAGAGAGAGAGAGGGAGAGAGAGAGAGAGAGGGAGAGAGAGAGAGAGAGAGAGAGAGAGAGAGAGAGAGAGAGAGAGAGAGAGAGAGAGAGAGAGAGAGAGAGAGAGGGAGAGAGGGAGAGAGAGAGCCCATTGTGCCAGACTGAAATTTGAAATTTGCTTTATGTGGGAGTTAAAAGATAAATCCTGATCAAATAGCACTCCTAGATTTCTAACAGTTGTGCTTGGTGCCAGGCTAATGCCATCTATGGCAGTTAAATCACTAGAAAAGGATTCTCTAAGGTGTCGAGGGCCCAGCACAATGATCTCTGTCTTGTCTGAGTTAAGAAGAAGAAAATTTCTGGCCATCCAAGTTCTGATGTCCTTTAAACGTGTCTAGTTTAGATAATTAGTTTGTCTCACCTGGCTTCAGTGATACATAAAGCTGTGTATCATCAATCATCAAATCATCAATTTGATCGTGTAGAAAATTGAGACAAGTTAGGAATATATCCAATCACAGCTACTTAAGATGTGTGCAGAGGCGGTCCTGGCTAGATTTGCGCCCTCCCCCCTCCCAAACCCCTAAACTAAACGAAAGTCTCCCGAAAGCCAAGACGAGGAAATATGACGAAGCGTACGTAGCGCTTGGCTTCATTGTGACCACAGTGGGAGATGAGGAAAGACAGGTGTGTTTACTGTGTCTAAAAATGTTGGCAGCGGACGGCACAAAGCATTTATAACTTAAGGCGACACTGAAAGACATTACACCCCAATCACGCTGATCGGCCGCTGGAGTTTCTTCAGCGAAAACTTGCCGACTATTGCTTAACTGTTAAGCAATGCATTGTGTCTTTACTGAGTAAACACACTGCGGTCTTTCCTCTTCTACCATCAAAGTCACAGTGAAGCCAAACGCTCCATACGCTTTGTCATATTTCCTCATCTTGGCATTCAGGAGACTTTTGTTGGTATCATTATCTCCGCCTTTCTTTGCCTTCCTTTCCACTCCTGTAACACATTTTTCCATGCTGTCTCTCAAGGGTTTGTTTGCTGCTCTTCATATTTCCTGCTCTGTGCTGTGTTTGTGCATGCTCGGTGCACTGAAGTGGATGTGCAATTACATTTTATTCTTGTACGGCCCAAAAATCATGTTTCCCAGTGATACATGCGGCCCCCCTGGCATCGCACCACGCCCCCGACTATTTGAGAAGGACTGACTTAAAGGCTCATCAAATGCCTCATCGGAGAAGTGACACTTTGTGGACCTCAGTCTCTTCTGTTGCAGAACAGCCTCAACATTCATTTATTCACAAATATCCTTGGCTGACATTGGTGCTGTCACAAAGCCTGTTGCCCTGTAGCTTTAAAGATCTTTCTCAATCCCATTGAGAAGACTGACTGCTACATCAACTTGTATGCTGCTGGACTGCATCAACTTGCTCTCATGGTGTATCTGGCTCAAGATTTCATGGCTCAACACTCTTCACTTTACTTTCCCACCTTGTGTCAGTCCACATCTTCAAAGTGATGCCCACATGTTTTTTCAGTATGGCCCATCTCTGAGTGGAGGCTGAAAACAGGGTGAAAAGCTTGTGTAAGATGCCAAAATAATTCATGGCATCAGTGGAAGCCTTATGCTGCGTTCCCACCGGACGCAAATTGGCGTCAATTGACGCACGACACACCTGTGACGCGCCGCGCTTAACGCCCGAGGCTGGACGCTGGACATTTTGACAAGCTGAGGGACGACGCGCATCCTGGCGCAGGCGCAGTAGAGAGCCGGAGCTTGTCGGACTCAGTGATAACCCGTGCAGGCAAATCCAGCTGGAAACGAATATTTACAGAACTTACCTTCAAAATCTGTCTCCTCAGCGACTTTCACCCAAGTCTGCTCCCTTTTGTTCTGGTCTCTGTAGAGTACACACGCCGAATAGTATAGCTCCGGATGATAGCAAACAGCGCAGACAAACCTCTCCTCCATCTTACAGAGGGCTTTGAGCGGGAGCAGGGGGACGTAGCGTCATACGTCATCAAATCAATGACGTCGGGGGGGGGATGTCATCGCTGATTGGCTGCCGTGCCACAGCGTCAAGCGAACTGGCGTCGAAAGTTCAATATTTTCAACTCGAGCGTCGAGGCGTTGAGGGCGTCAAACGTCTCGACGCTCGACGCCTCAAACGCGCCTGACACTCCAAACGCGCCGCTCCAAATGCGTCCAACGCGCCGCCCGGGGCGAATCTGCGTCAAGACGCGCCTTTGCATTTACTTTGTATGTAATCTTGACGCGCATCGAGGCGAATTCACGTCCGGTGTGAACACACCATTAGAAGCATCAGCCACAACCAAATTCAGGGTATGAGCACCACATGGCACAAAAAGAGCTCTTGGATTAATTTGTAGAAGCCTGGCTTGAACACCCTTGTTTTTCCCCTTCATGTTTGCTCCATTGTGGTAACCCTGTCCTCTGCAGTCCTCAGAATTGAATTTACAATTAAGATACAAAATGTAAGTTAGATCACACTGACATCACACATATATCAGTTACCCAATTAAAATGACCTTAATGCACATTTTATCAACATTTGTTAACATCATTAACTAAGCATCACACACTATAAATTATGTAAAAAGCAATATCACATGTAGCTTACAAAATGCCATGACAATGTATGTTAGAAGTTATTTAACTTAGCATATAGCATGTAGAAATAAAAAAAAGTCCTCAGTAAGGATGTCTGTGTGAATTTGCACTTGTGTTGCAAACACAAACTAGACTAGGTTGCCTATGGGTGAAATTAGCTGCATGACATGATGCCTCAATTGTAATAGCTGCTAGTTCAGCTAAACTAGATACCAAATACAGTCATGTTCTGTGGCTTAGCAGCATGTTAGCAAGAGGCTAATAAATAGCCTATAGCTGACTGTCACCCACTTCACTCATAGAAACCTGCATACCTCGTTCTTTTGCCCACTTCTCCTCTTCTTCTTTTCTTCTTTTCCAAAACTGGGCACCTGATGGCTTCTTTGGTCTTTTACTTTGATCCATGATCTTCATTTAAGACTTGACATAACATGACCTTTTGCCAACACCGTCCACTCACCCTCGTACCAACCGGAGTCCGGAGTTACGTGACGCACACAAATTTACGTAGATTATTTTATTTTATATATATGTATATATATTTTTTTTTTTTCATTTTTCACATAACCCAATCAATTACGTGTAGGCGTATGTTCCTATGTTAATTATGAAAAACAATTTATTTGGAAGCAGTTTGTGTTGTATGGCCTGGCAACAGTCTATCCCTCGCCCCCCTCTCCTTGCCAAACTCTGCAGCAGTGTTTCAAGGTGTACGATAATTATAGTATTTGTACGATAATTTGGCCCTCTGTACAATGTACGATCAATAATCCTAAAAAAGGGCAAATGTAAGATAATTTGGCCCTTTTATTATGTTATTGCCTGCGAAACTGTCTGCCGACGAGTTTTTTTTTTATTTTTTGGTGGACCCTGAAGGCATCTGTTCCGATGTAACATGATACCAGCCAATCCTGCTTTGCTGATGATGATGCAAGTGACGTCTATGCGCTGATTGGCTGACTGGCAAGCTGCGCCTGCCCCAGGAGACACTCACAGACAGGGGACACATTTTAGTCTAACACCACTGTGAGTTGCCGTTTACCTATTCCGCACTGGTGCAACGAAGCCATGTGTACCTGAAAGCATTATTAAACACTAGTGACTATGGTATATTTGACTATAGTGCCATAGTTATGACAGGTCCTACATTTCCCACTTGGCAACACTACTCTCAGCAGCAACTTGACGTGACAATAAGGGCTCCCCAGCGCCCACTCCACTAACTTGACATGGAAATGAGCGGTCGTCTAGAAAACTGGCAAGTTTTGTTTTGAGTTTAAATCTTTTTTTTGTTCATCATTTTGAGGGCGCTTGGGCGCACTCACATAGATTGGGCCCTGGGCGGTCGCCCACATTGCCCATAGCAAAAACCGGCCCTGGTTGTGTTGAAAGGTTGGATGAGTTAAGAGGGACATTCAATCACAGCTGCCTTAGCTTGGTGGTGATGGGCTACGTTATGGAGTGATCCAATCAGAGCTGCTCTCTTTATGAATTGATATATTCATGTAGATTAGGTTCACTGTTTGTTGTCAGTTCTGTTAATGTAACTAATATGCTCTGCCAGGTAGCCTAAATAAAGGTGACTGCATTTCACACAAAAGGAAAATTTGTTTCTATTCTTTTAGATTCAAACTTTTCAAGCAGTCAGTAAAGGGTTATTAGATGTTTAATTTTATCCAAGTGTAAAACATGACTTCTGAAATTCTAGATGACTAAATATAAAAATATGACTAATATTAAAATATATTTTAGACAAAAGACTAGAACTAAAACAACATTTAAGAAGTGCTGAATAATGTTGGACGTAGAGTCTAGAAATTACTTTTAGCTTTTATGCTCTTAACTGTTTAATGTCTTTAATTGATATTCCTACTTCTATACTGCTTATAATAGAAGCTGCAAAAACCGAATTTTCCCTTGGGGGTTAATAAAGTATTTCTGAATCTGATTCAAAACTTAAGAATTAGACCTGTTAGAGAGAAGCTGCATACATCATAACATGCAAGTCAACTCCTGCAGCAAGTCTCTCTGAACACTGTAATTCTGGTAACAGAACTTGGATTTAGGCTCTATTGCTCTCAGCTCGATCTGTGAGAAGATCATTTTTTTCTTGTAGAACAGAGATTTTCCTTTGCTAACGAGGTTTGGACTCAAAATCGTTTGATGGCTACACTCGTTCCCCTGTTTTAAACTCTTTAAAACTTCTCTGTGCTCAAAAAATCATCCATTTGCTGATTGCTGACGCCGCAGACAGACAGATTGAGAATACAAGTTCTCTGTTGTTGTGTAAATGTCGACATCATGCATTAAACATCAGATGTGACTTTGGTGTTGGAACGAAACTTTCCTCTTCTCCTGGGCCGCCTCTCCCTAGAGGACCATCCATGATCAGGAGGACTACCATGGACGTGTTCCTCATAAATTAACATGAAATCACATGTGTGTTAATGAGCGCTGTGTTGGGCTGTGACGGCGGGATGAAAGAGGCTGGATGTGCAGACGGACCTGAGAGTGGACGGGCTCATATGAGACTTGGACTCATTTCAGTGAAGTGTTTTGATTAAACAGGAGCAGGTCCAGGAATCCTAACAGGAAGCCGCTGGATGTGTGGAGACGTGGGTTAATAAATCAGCTGAAGTCAGAGGTTGTCTAAAAATAAACTGAGGATCAGCTGGCTGTCAGGCTGGAGCTGTGTTTTTAAAGAAATCTGCCTCGCTGAAGTCTCTGTGAGCTTTCTAAGAATAGAGAAGCAGAAACAGCTCGAGCACACATGAAGTTCTTTTTCTCTCTGTAGCCAAAACACATCTGAAGATAAGTTCTGCCAGGACTGAGCTCGTTTCAGGTCTTTAAATTACCTTTGGTTGGTACTATAGAGTTTTAAAATGTCTGCATTTTTGCTTGCACTGTGTAAGGTTGTATGATCAGATAAGGGTGACCATATGTCCTCTTTTGCTCAACGTGTCCTATTTCTGGTCATAAAATTCTGTCTGAAGGCATTTTTTAAAATTCCCTAAAATGCCTGCGTTTTGCTTGTTCTGCAGACCAAGCTGTCACCGGTGACGCCTTCAGGATGGGGGAACGGTATGGGGAGAGATTTGTCTCAAAATAATGCACACAAATATATCCATGATTTTCACATGTGTTTTTCGGATCCACAAATATATCAATAATATTCATGGGTTTTTCGGATCCACAAATATATATTCGATTTTCACATGTGTTTATAAATTTTGTGAGTGCATTCACAATGACTTATCATTTGTAAATCTTCAGTTCTGCTTGTGAACTGTTGGAGGTGTGTCCGTGGATCAACTGACACCTGCATTTATTTTTGAGACAAATGTAACGCAGTTTCCAAGAAATGCATACACATATCTGGAGGGATTTATGTCAGTAATATGCAGACAAATATCCATGAATTTCACACGTGTTTTGCAGATCCACAAATATATACATAATTTTCTCATGTGTTTTTGGGATCAACAAATATTTTCACGATTTTCACTTGTGTTTCTCCGATCGGCAAACATATTCCTGATTTTCACATGTGTTTTTCAGGTTCACAAATATATCCACGACTTTCACATGTATTTTTAAAGTTTGTGAGAGCATTTGTCGTGACTTATCATTTGTAAATCTTCAGTTGTGCTTGTGAATCATTTAAAGTAAGTTCGTGGATCAACAGGCCTGTGCAACTATTTTTGAGACAAACGTACCGCAGTTTCACAGAGATTCACACACACAAGTAGAGAATATTCATGTGTTTAGAGCCCCGCCCCCTCCATCCACCAGGCGGCAGTGTTGCTGTCTTTGTTTAAGAGGGGGCTTGGTGCTGTTGAAGACGAAGGAAACACCTTCAAGAGCAGAAACGCACCTCAACTTTGAAACAAAAGCAGCCGAACCTAGTCCGCCAGTAGTCATTTCTGGCCCTTGCTATGCTCTGGAGTGTGTCTTTTATATGTGTATAGTAATTATTCATTTTTCATAACAGAACTTTGACGATCATGAACCGATCAACGTAAACGAACCAGGCACAGCATTGCTGCAGACTGCAACACGACTGCTGTTAACTAGGCTATAACTCACCCCAATTATCAAAAATATTCTCTGGCTTGTACTGCAGTAGTTATTGCAGTTTCACAGTCATCAACTAATCATAATAACAGCAAAGTAATATTTAAAACAAATCACAGACATTGAGTTTCAACCTATTTCTCTAAAGAGAAAGAACTTAGGTCTGTATTATAAGGTGGAGGAGAAAAACATCCAAATATTTGTGAAGATGTCAGTAGAGCTCATACATTTAATCGCACTGATTTTTTTCCGTCATAAAAGTCCTGTGACATATCTTAATTGATATTTTTTCAAACTGTGACATTTTTATGAATAACGTAAGGTCTGTGCGTTTCTGATGTCATTCCAGTTTTTCATGGTAACATTACTGAGTTTGCTTTCACTGCTTTCCTTTGCTATGGTGAACGCTCCATAAGCCGTTGAGCGTCACCGGCAGCATTTTGGTACAAATAGTAGCCGTCTGGCTCAGAGGACGGCTCGTTTTGAGGAAAATCAGGTTGTAGCTCACTGTCTTCATGACAGCGATTGAAAATAGGGGTCAGATCAGTGAATATCTTTCCGACTTTGCCCAGTCAGCAGGAGGAGGCATCAGCGGTCTACAGCAATGCTGTGCCTGGTTCGTTTACGTTCATCTGTTAATGATTGTCAAAGTTCTGTTATGAAAGTGAATAATTACTATACACATATAAAAGACACACTCCAGAGCATAGCAAGGGCCAGAAATGACTACTGGCGGACTGGGTTAGGCTGCTTTTGTTTCAAAGTTGAGGTGCGTTTCTGCTCTTGAAGGTGTTTCCTTTGTCCTAAACAGCACCGAGCCAAAGCAGGCCGTTCGCCTTGACGCCCCCTCTTAAACAAAAACACCAACATTGCCGCCTAGTGGATGGAGAAGGCGGGGCTCCAAACACGTGAATATTCTCTACCTGTGTGTGTGAATCTCTGTGAAACTGCGTTACGTTTGTCTCAAAAATAGCTGCACGGGCCTGTTGATCCACGAACGTATTTTAAATGATTCACAAGCACAACTGAAGATTTACACATGATAAGTCATGATAAATGCTCTCACAAACTTTAAAAATACATGTGAAAGTTGTGGATATACTGTATTTGTGAACCTGAAAAACACATGTGAAAATCAGAAATATGTTTGCCGATCGGAGAAACACATGTGAAAATATTGGTTGATCCCAAAAACACATGAGAAAATTATGTATATATTTGTGGATCTGCAAAACACATGTGAAACTGGATGTTGTGGGACTCTCATGGCTGACACGTCCCTGCAATGTCACGTGGACATCAGGTACAGTACCACTGGACTGACATACTGGGGTGGTGGTTCCTCTTTTCAAGAAGGGAGACCAGAGGTTGTGCTCCAACTACAGGGGGATCACACCCCTCAGCCTCCCCGGTTAGGATCCACAGACAAATCGTTGCAGCGATTTGTCACTAAGATATTGCCAGCAAAACTTTTGCTGGTGATATCTTAGTGACAAATCCCAGTGTGATCAGCCCCTGAAGCCTTATTCACTTCACTACTTACCCCCTTTTACTACTTACCCCCTTCACTCGATGACATCTACACAGTTGCAGCAGAACTTCCTCTTTAGACTCTTAATTGTGGACCAGAGTCGCTGGAAGAAGTTCTTCTCCTTTGGCTTTTCCTCACTGTCCTCTGGTAATGAAGGTTTTGCAAAATGCGAACTGCAAAATAAAAAAAAAAAAAAAAACATGCAGGGTTAGTGCTTCAGTTGACCCCAATCAATCACTTGACTTTTCTTGACTGTTGTTTTGTTTTCTGATTTGTTGTTGTGTTTTGCACTTCCAGGCCACAGTATGGGCCCATGAGTTGGTGGAAATGTGCCCTGACTGAATTTGTCTAGTTTGGGTGTTGGTGATGTTTAAAATGGACTAAAATGTTGTTTGGACTTTGGTTTCCCGTGCTTTTAAAGCAAGAAGGGTTTAGAGATCTGTATGGTCTTTAAATAGAGAGATGATTTGTCAGAAGGGGGACTAGATTTTGTAAGGGGACTAGTATTTGCCCTAAAATGCAGATAAATAGATGATCATTGGCTAAAGTCCCTCATGATTGTACCAAAGCAAAGTGTTGTGTTTGTGTCTTAAGCTTTAGCCCAGCTCTGTATGAAGAATCAAGTGAACTTCATCATAAACCGATCCTCTTACCTGCTTGGCTTCTCCTCGGCTGTGGGCTCCGGTTGTGACGGAGGCTTTTCCTCGTCCTGCAGCCTCAACGTGTTCTCAGGCTTTGCAGGCTTCACGAGGATCACACCTGATGGAAAGACCGTTGGGGGTACACCTGGGTGTTTCTGGTCCATGCTGCTGGGAATTATCTCCTCCCTCCTGATGTTGCTCTTCAATTTACTCCTACTTGCTGCAGCAGGACAGTCATGGGCCATGAAGGAACAAGGGATTGCGGAAGCTGCATTGGTGGCTTCATCTACAGGACTTATGGTCTTCTCACTAGGTTGTGTCTTGATCTTTATTGTCTTCCTGTTGAGTCCAAACATTGTGTGTTAACTGGCTGTTCTGAAGGGGATTTTACTAATGAGGTGCCACTGATGTTTTACTACATTGACACAATTTAAAATGTTTGGCTAAAAAAATTCATTTAAAGAGCCCATATTCTGACTTTTGAGAAATCTGCCTTTTGGTGTTTTTTAACATGCCTCTGCAGTATCCAGAATTTTCCTTCTTGTCATGTATATGGCGCCAAAAGCCTGAACAGACCTACCATTTATATCCTACCATTGTTTCATGGTCAGTTTAAGCTCATTGGCTATCAGTGTTTATCAATGTTTGACAGACCTTGTGAACCAAATCTAAGCCTTCTTTCTTCATGTTTTATTAAGGCAGGTATTAGTTAATTTTTTCAAGCTTTTCCAAACTTTAACTAGTTTAATCACCTTAATGTTTGGCAGTTGTTTTGTCATGTTTCTTCTATCTTATCTGCAGTTGTTAATGTCGTTGTTATTTATGGTCTGGAGCTTTAGGTTTCTGATATCAATTATTTCAGGTCTATTGCTCCCCAAAGTTGCAACTGTCACAATCAAAGGTATAAATTTTTATCCATGCAGTGCTGTAGAAAGTAAAGATTTCTCTTAAAAATGTTTTCGAATGATTGAGTCAAGTACGCTGAGCACAAGTGGAAAAGCATTTGTCTGTGATCAATATGTAAAGAGGCAGCCTGGTCTTTTCCAACCTGGAGCTTCCTTCCTCACCATTCTTTCTCACTATTTCCATCTACTGTTCTACTCTACTACCCATTTTTCTAATCAATGGCAAAAAATATCCTAAAACCAGAGCATCCCCCTGACTGCAGGACTGCACTAAAAGAAACACAAACTTACTCTGTAGACGGCTGATACTTGGTGATGAAGGGGTGTTTGAGGACTTTGTCAGGAGTGATCCTCTTACTGGGGTCCATCGTCAGCATGGCCTTCAGCAGCTCAATGCAGTCCGCGTACATCTCATACTTCTTTGAGCCATTCAACTTTGCTCTCTAGTAAAAACAGAAACAGGAATCAGTGAAGTCATCTTCATTGTCCTCAAAGGCAAAAAAATAACGCCTGGAAGCTGCTTCATACCAACCATTTTAAGGTCATCCAGAGATGTAAAGATGAGCCCTGTCTGTGACCTGTATGTCTTTCTGGACTTTGACACCTGAAACAAGATTTGTTGTGTTGGTGAGACATAATTTCACAAGTTCTCTGTTCCAAACTTAAAAGTAACATTCACATTTGATTTTGTAAAGGCTGATCAGTTATAACCAATACTGTTGGAAATTGAAAAATTGGCCAAAGCAAACATTTCTAATCAACAAGAATAATTTCTTTTGCAATCATTGTTATTTAACCCACCATAAATTGTAAATTACATTGAGGACAATGGCACTGTCCAAATAGTTGATCTGTTTTCTACCACAAAAATGCTATTGCTATTCATAAAATGAAACTTATGTTCAATAAAAATATTAAGTATAAAGAAATTAAACATTTTAACAGCACATTAGCTACAAAAACTATGTGACTCCATTTGGAAATGGCACACAAACTAAACTCAACCCTCCAGAGCAGCTTTGGAAATTCTGTTTAAAGCTTTTCTCAATGTTTTCTTCCCCAGTAAAGACAAAAACTCTCTGTTCTAAGTTGTGTTTACTTACTCCAGACTCCTTGAGCAGCCAGTTTTTGGACTTGGTCTTGGTGAAAAATCTTGTTGTGTACTTTCCCTGATCCAAAAGTTTGTTTGGCAGCATATCCAAGATACTACTAAGAAAATGAATCTGTAAAAAAAACACAGAAAAATGTTAGCGTCAAGGTTGGAGACCTTACATTTTGTTAATTAGAAATGTTACAATTTAGACTGAATACAGTACTTACTGCCTCATTCTCATTATCGGATGTAACAAACAGCCTGCCAGTGAGAAGGGTGAACAGCACACAGCCTAGGGACCACATGTCGATGGCCCCTGAGAAAGGCAGCCCTAAAATCATCTCTGGAGCCCTGAAGGATGGAAACAGAATCAGACAGTTAGTCCCCCTGTCCCAGAGTCTCCCTGGTATTTAAATTAGTACACAATTTGATGTCTGAAAAAGCAGGAAACCTGAAATTAGCTCAGAGAGGCGACTTGAATTTGGGTGTAACAAGGTAAAGTCAGATTGAAATCCTCTATTCCTCAGTCAAGTTGGCCAAACAAATTACAAAAACATATTTAAGACAATAAAAACCAAAATAAAAGACACAAGTATAAAATCAATAAGAATAGAAAAGTCAATAAAAGGGAGAGGACAGGAGACTAAAAAGAGAACAAGACGAATTACAAAGACAAAAAGTAACAAGCCATTGTAAAATTTGGATTTCAAAGCTCTCTGAAGTCCTATGGAAGTTAGTTTTTAACAAAAAGCCAACAAGAGCTACAGTATTTGGGGGGGGCGCCATCATAGTACCCTTGTATACTACAATAAAAAGGCATTTTTCGTCACTGCATTCAGTACATACAACAAAATTTGTTTGAGCAGTCGACCATCAGTGCAGGACAATAAAAGAAACATTAAAAACACATTTAGAAAAAATACATTGCACAATCATCCAACTGTTTAAGATTATAAAGATAAATACATTATCTAAATATCACACTGTTGCCCACAGAACTGATTTCACATTTGTGGCAACTCTCAGGAATTGCAAGGTAGATAAAAACTGTTGTCCATACTCAGCAGGATGTGGTGTGCTTTCTTTCACTGTAAAAGCTCAAATCTAAGGAGGTTTACTCATCCAATTTTTACAAGCCAAAATAGCCTGACATGTCCAGCAACACATCATATTTCAGAACTTCAAAACAAAATATAAACCATGAATTGCTTGTAATAAGTTAAAATGTCTGCCTGTATGGCAAGACAGATTGCTTAAACAATGTCTTGGAAGTTGATGTTTATCTAAAGTAGTTTCAAAACCTGATTTAAGACCCTCGAGGAGTAAACTTTAGCTTGTTTCATTTTATAGATATTTTCTGGTAATTTAAAGTTACTCAGTGCTTATTTTTTTCATTCTTATAATCAAATATCCATCTTGATTTGTTGAATAATTTGAAATTTCTGGAAGTATTGTGGGTATTTTTAACTCAAAATAAGACAGATAAACTTGGTAAGAGTTGAGTTTTTTCAGTGTTCTCGTGTGTTCCATAAGTTCATTGTTGTGCCTAAATGATTAAAGTACCTTTATTTATCAAGTTCTTGACTAACAAAACCTGAAACTGTCATATATTTTTTTGAACGAATCGCTTCACCGATAATCAAAAAAAGGGAAAAACTAGCACGAACAAGCATGATGCTAAGTTCCATCACTTCAGCATTAAGAGTGGAAATAACAAAAGAAATCATCTCAGAAACAAGATAATCACTGGACTGTCTTCATGCAAAGCTGTGTCTTATGTTTCATACCTGAAGTTAAGTGTCTGCAGATTCATGCCCTTCTTGGCTGCAGATGCATCGATCGCCAAGCCAAAGTCGATCAGCTTGGAGTTGTAGGGACTTCTGTCCTTCTCCAGCATGATGTTGTCCAGTTTAATGTCCGTGTGGATCACCTTGACTTCCTCTAAGGCCTTCAGTGCCCTGGCCATCTACAAGAACAAAGCATTACAAAAAACATTCAGCATACTGCAGCGAATTTTTGTAAACTAGACCTTATTTAAATATAATATCTACAGCTGTCTACTGTAAAATTCTAAACAGTAAATTACTGTAAATGGTAAAAGGTTGTGGAACAACATACTGATTTCTGTAAAATATACAGAATTTGACCATAAAATCAACAGTTTTCTACTGGGAAATGTCTATACAAATCATTACTGAGAAGGGAAATGGTTTTTGGGTTTAAGTTGAAATAAATGTATTTAACGGATAAATAAAGTGTGTGTGATTTTGTTTTTTACAAAATTCTAATTTGAAAACAAATGATCAGTGAAATAGTTCAAGATATAGAAACATTAACTTAAATACAGCAAGATCATTGTTATTTAAAATGCAATACAAGACTTGAAAAATGAAACACAGCAATGATACTGTAAATAAAAAGTTTTTGAAAATGCAGTGATTTAGCACTCAATTGAAAGATAGTAATAATACTTTAAATAAAAATACAGCAGTAAATCAAATATAGCAAATACAGTTACGCTATGGTAAAATAAAATAAAGTCATGTAAAACATTTACTCTAACTTACTGGCATCTTGGCCTGAGTAAGTTATTGTAAAATTCACAGAAACCTTTTTACAGTGCAGGCAGTGATTAATGTGACGGTGCAGCGTACGTACTTGCTCTGTGATGTCTCTGATGTCCTCCAGCTCCATGGGTTCCAGCTCGTTCTGGATCATAAGGTCCTGTAAGCTCAGATCCAGACACTCGAAGACCAGTGCGTCCCCGTTCTTCGCTTTGAAACTTTCGTGGTAGGTAACGATGTTGTGCTGGTTCAGCTTATTCTTCATTAACTTTTTCAGCATGTCCACCTGAAGACGAATAAAATGTGGTTATTGCTCCTGTTAGCACTATCAATCTGTCGGTCAAACTTTGTTTATAAAGCACTTTTCATACAAGAAAATGCAGCACTAAGAGCTTTACAAACAGATAAATGATTGTAGTCCTTGTAATGACTTTGACTTTTTAAATATGATAATCTAACTCTGTCTCTGCCTGAATAATCTTGGTATAATGACAACAATAAACATACCTCTTGTGTGCAGTATCCCATGTGCTGGGGGACCTTTATGGCCACCACGGTGTCAGTGTCCATGTTCAAACACTTCAGCACTAGTCCGAAGCCACCCTCGCCCATTTCCTTCAGGACCTTGTATTTGCTGGGCAGCTGATGGGGTTGGTCTGAGTTGTCATCACTTTCTCTCGAAAATTTGCCCTTGAACATCTAGAAAAAGACAAAATAACAGTGAGGACCATCTGTCTGTACCACATCAGTAAATTTTCTGTTTGTTCTTCATAATGTTTGTTCCTCTGACAAGTCAAACTCTAAAGGTTTTATTTAGATAAAATGATCTGAATTGACTTATTAATTTTTTAAATACCCTCATCTCCTGCTTTTCTCACAGTGTATTCAATTCTGTTCTAACATTTTAACTAAATCCAGATTACCAGATTCTTAAAGTAAGATAAAGTGAACACACTGCGTGGGTGTCAAGTATTTCAATTTAGCTCTGAAAGCTGCCTTACTATCTACCTATTAACTGAGTAAGTTTGTTCTCTTTGTGAATTGAGGCTGAATAATGTTTAAAATTGGGAAAATTATGTTTTCTAGTTTATTTATTAGTTTTATTGTAAATCGAGAAATTGATTAAGATGTTTATGCAGCTCAAATGAATTTAGTACACGTCTATGTAAATTAACAATGTTGGATTTTTGCTGATATCTAATGTGGCGGTTTTTCAAACTTATCGTCGGAGATACTGATATTTTTTTTATACATTTTTAAATGAAAGCAGCTCCGAACAGCCTTCTTTCTCTTCTTCTTTGGAAAAACATGACCACATTGCATTGTGGTATACGGTAGTACAACAAAGGGTACATCGTATGTACACTCACATTTGCTGTGCATTGTGGGTATTTTGTAGTGTACTATATAGTAAATAAAATTAACCGCTGAGAATTCGAACAATACTGCAAAATGGCGAACACACTATATAGTGCCCTATATCTGTGATAGGGAATGATTTTGAACACAGCTATTGTGTACATGCATGCATTCTTTGGGTATTAACACCAGTATATGATTGAATAGGCTCATGTATTTGGCCTGGAGAAGCTTTTTGGAGTCTCTCAAAAATAACTGAGCATTTTCAGAAACTGTCTGAGTAAGCCGCATTGTGGTCGAGGTACACCTCACAGTTTTTAACACCAGACAAAACTTTATGCAAGAGCCTTGGAGGCTGAATGCCATGACAGTGTTTTGGTAGTCACTGCAGGGCTAATGAAAGCAGAGATTTCAGAAGGGGAACTTTTAAGTAGCCCTTCAAAAGGTCATGTTTTGTCACAAATTTTGCTGCACCAACGCAGTCAACACAGTCCTCCATGCACGGCAGAGGACAGAAGTCAGGCTTTGAAATATTTACTTGATGAAAGTCAGTGCAAAACCAGGGAGTCTCAATGGTGCTGTTCTTTGGTGTTTGTTGGATTTCTTTGAGAAATAGCTGATTGAATGATCGACGCCACGCTCATCCTCCTGCAGCAGTTGGCTGTTAATATCGAAAGGCATTTTGGTATCTATCAATATAGCTATTCCACTTTCTTAACTAATGTCTGCCAATACTGATCATACTATTGTAGCTATAACATTGTGCATGCTAACAACTACAATAAAATACTAAAACATTTCACCATTGTTTGTATGCATGTCAGTCAGTTTTGTTGCCAAATTAAACATGCAGGGGAAATTCACTGCTGCAGAGATATGATTATCACAGATTTTGGGAATTTGTTGTTCCATTTGTCCGAATTTATCATTTTCTGACGTGTTCAGCCCCCGGTTTTGGGATAACTGGATTTTTGGATCAAGTCTTTACTACCCTTCTTTTTCCCAACACAAAATAGGATCAGTCATTTTAAAACCAGATTTTTAACTAAAGCTGGTTCTTGAAGAAGTTGAAAACATCAGCCTACTTCATAACATATTTGTTCACAAACCAAACAACATACCTTGTTGATATCAGATGGTGAAAATCTTCTGAGAACTTGTAGATTCAGAAGTACGTCTCTCTGTGAACTTGTAGGTTCAGAAGTACGTCTCTCTGTGAACTTGTAGGTTCAGAAAAATGTCTCTGTGAACTTGTAGGTTCAGAATGATGTCTCTCTGTGAACTTGTAGGTTCAGAATGATGTCTTTCTGTGAACTTGGTCTATTAATCCAACAGTTTGTTCTTTGCATCATATGAATACTTCAAAGATTATGTAAATGAGCTTTGCTGACATCACTGTGACTTCACCTTCCAGAATCATCCGTGGTTCCGCGTCTCAGATTCAAACAATCACATTCTGAACTCCCCCGTCGTCGTGTCAACGCAACCATGAAGTTGAACAGAGCAACAATACAGAATAATAAACATAAGCTACTCATCAAAGTATTATTATTGTTGCTATTGTAATTATTACGGATGATATCTGGAGCAGTATACATTTTGGAAAAATTACGTTCATCATAGTTTTTGTCAACAACCTTTTTTCCCCTTGATGAAAATTAGACATTACCTAATACAAACAAGAGTACATGGACAAAGACTCAAACTAAATTAACTGACATTTTCATCAACAGATAAAAACTAGACTAAAATGTCTGACTTACTCAAGTCAGACCTCATTTGGTCATGAAGAAAGTAGAGAGAAGTTAGGAATATATCCAATCACAGCTACTTTGGTTGTTTTGAAAGGTTGGATGAGTTCAGAGGGACATCCAATCACAGCTGACTTAGCTTGGTGGTGGACTAAGTTGTGGAGCGTTCCAGTCAGAGCTGCTCTATTTATGAATTGATATATTAATGTAGAGCAGGTTCACTGTTTGTTGTCAGTTCTGGTATTGTAACTGAGATGCTCTGCCAGGTAGCCGAAATAAAGGTGACTGCATTTCATACCAAAGGAAAATTTGTTTCTATTCGTGAGCCCCAATCCCCAGTCCCCCATTTTCTCAAATGCTCAGATCATTTTTGGTGTGAAGGCAAGGTTCATGGAGGTCCCTAAAGTCTAACCCTAACCTAGACTGGAGTTAGCACTGCTGTAATGAAACAAATGGCTGTCATGGCTATATCGCAACAGTTAGCATCTATAGATGTTACATTTAACATCGTCTGCCCGTCATCACCATGCAAACATTAGAAGAAAAGCAAGGCACCTTAAAACCTGAGCTGACTTTACAATAGAAAAGAAAACTACACGAGTGGGCAGAATATTTATCCCACATCAGGTGTTCTCTAAACATGCAGAAAAGAGGAATATCTTCTAACGTATGAAAACTTCATATCATGGTTACTGTGACCAAAATGAGCATGGTAATCATTATTATCGCAGTACATTTTCATTGTGCTCTAAATGTTCAAAAAGCTTTTATACCCACTGAAATCACTGAACAAAGTTTAATTTAACTACACAGTAATGTGATTTAAAGAATGATCTGCCGCGACCAGAGCCTGGTTCCTCACTGAGGTCTCAACAGTCCAGCCCGGCCGCTCCCCTCTGATGCTGCTGTGGGGGTATTTGTGGTTCTTCTCCTTCTCAAGGAGACTTTTTCTGCAGACAGAGCAACTGCCCTCAGCGTCCTTTTAAAAACTAAAATATGATCAGATGTCAGACGTCTGTTTCATGGTAAACAAAATCTCTGGTACAGTGTCTCTGTGGGAACCAGCTGCCATACTTTCAATTTAGGTGCCCAACAGTGCAAACTGCATCTGAGGGACCTTTGCCAAGGCGCAAACACACAGTTCTGGCTCGTCCTGCTATTGAGCTAGCCTTGCAGAGCAGATGGGCCTGCCTGATTCTGAAATCCTGCATATCTGTCTTGCCAGCCTCCATTATCCAAAGACTTCAATCGGCTAAATGTTTAACAGCCCAATCAGGGAAGAGAGGTGGGAGCTGCGGACGTGATGACAACAGAAAATGACTTGAAAACAATGGGGGCTTCTGAAGCGTCTCAATAACTGCCTTTTTTTTTTTTAATTGGAATTTGACTGAAAACTTTCTGTTTTTGCTCTTTCCTGACCGGGATCACTGCTGGGAAACTGGGAGAGAATGTTGTAATCCAACTCGGTCATGCTGGTTAGCCTGTGGTTGTCATGGTCACTCAGTGATAGCCAGTGAAAAGTGCTCTCCTCAGAAGTTTAGTGGGAAAACTTGGTAGGGATTGTGTTTGACGAGGTTCATGTCACATATTAGTGTTAAATCATACGTTTGTGTTGTTTAAATTAATGTAAGACAATCTCAGGTAGTTTAAGCTCACGGCTAACTTTTCTTTAGCCATTAGCCTCTACATTTAGCGGCTACATATTCTATGTTATACATACCAACGTTGCTTGATGCAGATTGGTCTGTGATGAGTGTGATGAGCCGTCCAATCGTCCAATCACAAGCTGCTATTGTTTCTGAAGGTTCTGCCTCAAAAACATTTTCGAATGTCTTTCCCAGTTGGATTAGTGAATATTTCCATGGCGTATATATGGAGCGGTCCATCTGGCATGTCAGGTTAGCAATGAGCGGCATCACCATGAGTTATTGACAATGTGAGGTAATCAAACATGGTTTTAAGGGTATTTAAAATGGAAACTACATTTACCGCGGTTTATCATTTTACTAGTATCGTTACATCCCTACTTCTATTGCTTAACCAGAAGTATTAGTGCTCTTGTATTATTGCTGTGATGGAAAATGCTTATTTAGCATATTGATAATTTTTATTAACATGGAGTCTTTCAAATGTTAGCTCAGACTCTTCTGACGTGTCATTATTTCTTTGTCATAGTCTGGATGAACGGCGTGTGAGGACAGTATGTGAGTCTGTTTGCTCTGCAGTAAGAATTCTGTTCATTAGACTCCCTCTCTGTTTAAGGACTGTTATCCATCACCATATTTATGGTACTTTAGGGCTTTATGGTGCCTTAATAATGCTCAGTATTTATCTTGTGCAGCCGCAGAGACGCCGCAGCCTCCCGCCTGTTTTTATGTCATCACACACTGGCTGTAATGCCGGAGCATAAATCTGTAATGGCTCCGTCACATTCGGCCTTATTAGTGTTTGGAAACACTTATCCATGCATCGTGCCTGTCGAGGTGATTAGTCTGATCTAATTGGACAGGAATCCTCAGCGCTCTTACTGTAGCCGAGTCTCTGTGGGCAGAAATGGCTCTCGTTAACCTGGAGATGGTCCTGATGGAGAAGCAGTCGCTCTGCAGGTATCACTGACGCCGCAGCTGCATCGACCCACAGAGCTGGACCCGAGGCCGGATTCTGCAGGAGCTGGATCTCAAGGCGATATGGATTCAGAGCAGACGCTGTGAAATGATTTCAGCTTCAAATATCAGTTCTGGACGAGGCCTGAGTGTTTTCCTCTGTGTGCCTGCCAAGCCCGAGCAGATGGGGAAACTAAAAAAGCCTTTTTGGATTTTTCTTCATTATGAAAATTCATTTTCAGCTAAAAACGAAAAGCGTTGTGCCATGCCCAAGGTCTTAACTCCATCGTCAGTGGAGAACAAATGATTTGTGTTCATATTGACCAATAAAGAGTCTCTATGAGTTTTACATGCACTCTAGTTTTTTTTTTTCCATTTACAGACTGACTGAACTCGCCTCGACTGCACAGCTCAGATACTCTATTTTCACCAGTATAGTAGGGGTTTTCACACTAATCCTGAGGTTTTTGCAGTATTCCAGTAAGAATATTTATGCTTACTGTGCTTTACTTTTGAGATTTTGTCTGTGAAAACTATAGTGTTAACGTTTGTTTTTACCAGAAATCTCAAAATGAATTGAAATGGCACTTATTCATAAAATCCTTTAAATTCTTGAGTTGGATATTGCAGACTTTGTGACAGAAATAATTATAATTAAAACTTATAATAATTTAAGTTGGTTTTATAAAGTTTAAATAGGCTACTTATGGTTATCAGTATTATTTTATCAGCAACACAAACTAAATAATGATTTAAGATCTATTTGGGAAATTGTTGTAACTGTGGTTGATAGACTTAAGGGTAAAATGGGAAACGAGTCGTTTCCCGTTTTTTGTTTGGTAAAAGAAAATCCAAAAACGGAAAACGAGCCTTTGTCTGATATCTATTATGGGTTTATTTTTACACAGGTAGGGATATAAAATACCGCCGTAATTCCTTTCGTAAAGCTTGCTTTGCCTTCACCCGGAAGCACTTCCTTCTTCTGCGCTGCCGATTGTAAGTTGTTCTGAGATAACACTTGTTATGAACTGGTGGTATACAAATAAAGATTGATTGAAAAAACATTGCAGAACCGAGGCTTACCTTGTTTGTAATGTGTAACTGCCTATCTGGTTATATGTGTTAAGAATGTAGTTTGACAATTGAAATAAATGGCTATTTATTAATACATGGTAATATCAAATACATTTATTCGTAACTAAATACAATTTACAGAGCTAGCATAATATTTCACTAATGTCTACAGTAAAAGAAGGTCACACACTAAACGGGACACGAGACGTTTCCCGTTTTTCTTTTCCCTTCATCCAAACGGAAATCAGAAAATCGGATGGTTTCCCGTTTTCCGTTTACCCATATCAACACGAAAAACGAATAGCCGCAAAGTACACAGACCCTTAAGTGATCATGTTATTATATTTTATATTTAATTAAAGTTTGATTATTTATATTTGATCATTAATCTACTTATTTAACAGGTAACCAGAGACATTTCTGTTCATTGTTTGTCGTCTTTTGTTATAACTGTTATCAAGGAATAGAAATTCATTAAGCTACTAACTGAATTCTAATGATTTTGACATATCTTTTTGTTTCTAGTTTTTTTTTTTTTTTTACATTTTAACTGATATGTTGAGTGTAAGGATGTAACAGTATGAAAATTCAATATCACGGTTATTGTGACCAAAATTATCACGGTTATCATTTTTATCGCAGTATTGTTGCAGTGTGCTCAAAATGTTCAAAAAGTTCTTTAACACAGTCTTGAAATTATTTAACCCCTTTAATATTATAAGTTTAACAGTTCTTTTGTCTTTTTTGTCAATAATTGTGTCAGGAAATGTCCTATCTGTAAATTTGTCTAAACTTTTTTCATTAGAAGTAAAAGTAAACAATTCTGGTAAGTATTTGTCATTATTTTGTTATAAATGCTTAATCTGTGTGTCATTTGCCAACAAGAATAGAAAAAAAAACAAATTTGTACTTTAAACAGGTTTCTCTTCATAAATAATTGTAAATGAACATGTTAAAAGTTTTGAGATGGCCAAAAATAAATTTAACCTATTTTACATACACTCACTCATTTTTGTTTGCCTGCAGCATTAGTGCCCATGTTACAGCTCGTTATATTTGACCATGTTCAGGCATTTTTATTGATTTTTTGATTTACTAACAACAGTCCCTGAGGCAATTAGCCCCTTCATGACTCTCCTCTGGTCTCCCCTTTCCACGGCAGATCTCCTCGACATGTCCTTATTTAATATTTTCAAATTACGATTGACTAAATCCGTAAAACACAAACTATGACAGAAAAAGAAGACCTATTACAATGAAATATGGCGAAACATCAAATAAATGGTACACTCTCCAGATTGATACTAATGCTGTTATTTACGACCTTTATACATTATTTCCACATAAATACAGATAAACCGTCTATAATTCACTCAGGTATGGCTCACTGAAGCCTCTCTCTCTCTCTCTCTGTGCTCGTTTACTCGAGGAGTTACGGCAGTTCTAATCACGCACATTTTTGTCTTTCACCGCCTCCTGGTGTTTTAGACAGGGTGACTGTAGTCACTCAGGTACCCCTCGACATCTTTTTTTTTGAACATCGTTTTTTTGTTTTCACAAAGAATACAAAACATTATTGTACAGTTATAACAACTACATACATTTTGATGAAATGAGACAAAAATAATCCCATTCCGCCCTCCCCTTTGGTACCTTTACAAACAAATAAAAAGACAAGCAAACATACATAGACCGAGTATACATGAAAAGTTAAACAGAATAATTAACAACATTAAAGTAAAGTCAAGTACTTCAAGTACTTTGTAGTGTGACTTCACTATATCATGTTATATAAATTAATCCAACACACAGTTCAGTCTGGTATAAAAGTAAATTGTGTGCTGTTAATCAAGACAAAAAATGGGTTCCAGATCTTACTGAACTTTCCTGATTGTCCATGGATTGACTATCTAATTTTTTCAAGTTTTACAAAGTGTAAGACATCCCTAAGCCACTGCCTGTGTGTGGGAGGTTGAACAGATTTCCATCTTAATAGATTAGAGGCTGAGTGGGGGTAATGGAACCCCAAAAATAGCTATGAACGGACATGGTGGAATCAATATATTTATAATTACAGATAAAGAGGAGAAGAGTTCTTGCCAGTATTTAAAGAGATATGGACATTGCCAAAACATATGAAAATAATTAGCGGGGGTATGATGGCAACATTCACAGGACGGTGACACATTGTCAAACATTTTTGCTGGACGTTCTTTGGTATAGTGAGCACTGTGTAGAATTCTACATTGGATAAAACAATGTTTGGCACAAATAGAGGATTTGTGCACCCTGCGTAAAGCTTCACCCCACATGTTTTCAGAGATTTCCATTCCTAAGCTACTTTCCTCAAGTTCTTCTATAAACTTCCAAGGAGTCTGACCTGAGTTTATGAATGTTAGAGTATATAGATGAAATAGCGCCTTTAAGGGATGAAAAAACATTCAGAAAGCTGTCAATATCTGAGTCAGGCGGTAAAGCAGGGAAACATGCGTATGTTTTAGAAAGGAAGCTTCGCACTTGAAGATATCTGAAAAAAATGAGTTTTTGGCAAAGAATTTTGCTCACTAATTGTTGAAAAGAGGCAAATATCCCATCGACAAATGGATTCCTGACGCACCTCACTCCTCGTTGAGCCCATATTGAAAAAGCCTAGGCAATCAATGAAGGAGTAAATAGGTGGTTACCAGATAAGGGGAGTTTAGTTGAGACTGATTGGAAGCCAAAATAGTGACGGAACTGGACCCATATTCTCAGTGATGACAACACAATGATATTATTTGTATGCTTGGAGACAGAGGAGGAAAGTTGTGAATATAATAAAGACTGCAATGCAGCTGCCCCTCGACATCCTTTAAAATCCAGACTTCGACCAGTGCAGCATCACTGTGAGTTATTGACGCAGTGTGCTGATCAAACACGGTATAACGGTAATTTTAATAGGATACCGTAATGATTACTGTGGGAAATTTTACAGTGGTTTACCATTTTACCGGTAACTTTTACATCCCTAGTTGAGTGTCCAGTGTTTATCTATTATCTTCCTTGACCTTTTGGCCTCTTTGTTTAGTGCTGAAGACAAACAAACTTTTAATGACTCAACACGTTCCAATAAAGCTGTAACAGGGGCATCTTTACCTCTGATTTACCTTACCTTACCTTTTAACAACACTGATTAAGAGCTGAGGTCTCTGACTGTTGAAGCTTTGTATGTGAAATTCTTTCACTTCTTCCTTTGACTTCAGTTGCTCAATAGTCTCGCGTCTGCTCTCTTTTACTCTGAAGCCACGGGGTTGTTAACTCGAGCAGCATGTGCGTTCAGAGAAGCCGGCGGTGTTCCTGGGTGTTGTTGATCTTTGACTCTCCTTTGCATGGTTGAGTTTGACCTTGACCTTGTCGATGTAGAGGTGAACTGTGTTAACTCACAATGATTTTCTGAAGTGTTCATGAGCCCACGTGCTGATATCCTTTACAGGGTGATGATTACCTATCGTGTCTCTGTAGTGCAGTGGTGGGCAACCTTAATTACCAAGAGGGCCACATAAAACTGTTTTTAGCCTTCGGGACACATTTTGGCAAATTTTCAGATACTCTTGATGGTAAAAATAATATTTGACAGACAAAGTATGCAAATAAAAAGTAGTCATGAAATATCATACCAATATTCATATATTATCACACAAATACAAGTTATTATGCATAGTTAAATGACATTGACATTGAGTTCAAGCAAATTCAGACAGTGTACACAGAATTAAACTCATTCACCTCTTTTTAAATCAATGAAACAATGAGTGTTTTGTAATTTTTAAAGCACAAATATTGTACTGCTGCTGTTTTCTAAATACAGTATTGACTAATACATGATTTAATATACTAATGCTTCGAGACATAGAGACATAAACATAAAAATAGAGTAAAATTAAATAAAATAAATGAAAAATAAATTAGAAGTCCCTGAAAAGTAACCTCAATAAATCCAATGAAAACAAAAACATATTTGAAACTGCAAAATTATCACTGTGCTTAGCTTAAACTTAAGTATATTCTACATCTGGATTAAATAAAGAGAAAAAGAAATAGAATGGACTGCTTGTATCTGAGTGCTTTTGTAGGAAATTTTAGATGCAGGCTGATATAATCCGATAATTTTTTTTTTTTTCTGATATCAGACCAATATATTGGATGGGGACACCCCTAATAATGCTTTATGACAGAGATTTAGAGACAATAAAATAGCAAAGTAAAGTCTTAATCTAGGTTATACATGATGATTTCTCTCGATGTCTGGGTTTTCTTCATACTTGTTGATTTTGGAAATGACTGGCAGGCCGCATTTTGTGAGGTGGAGGGCCACATGTGGCCCCTGGACTGCAGGTTTCCCGCCCCTACTGTTGTGTTTATAACTAAACAAATGTGGAAGAGGAAATCATTTTATTGTTTTTGTTTACGTTTTACACAATGTCCCATCTTCATTGGCATCGGGGTTTGTAAAAAGGTAATTGGACATTAGTGATGGAGAACAAACTCTTATCATTATTCAAGGTGAATATATGGATGTGGGTTCAGGCAAAATACGAGCTGCTTCACATTTTGGACGAACAATGGGCTTCAGAAAATCTTCACTTCAGTAGCAGCGTGAGCACACGTCTGTTTGAGCCTTCACAGTGACTCAGTCCTGATCACAACACTCGCACACAGACGGACCCACACCATCCTGGACACACTGACGCTGAACCTGAGAGTCTGATTCCCTCTGCAAAGCATCATGGGTCGACGTGAGAGAGTGTGAGTCAGTCAGAGCACATTAATCCTGTCCGTGTGTGTGTGTGTGTGTGTGTGTGTGTGTGTGTGTGTGTGCCTGTGTGTGCAGTTGAGATGGTTTTGAAGTGTGTGTGCAGCTTTTTACAGTGTGTACAGACTTTCTGGTTGCTAGCAGTTGCCACAGTAACGGTGTTGTCCAAGGTTGTTTCTATTGTGCTGCCCACATCCCTGCTCCGTGTGTGCAGTACACGGTGTGGTTGCACAGGTTGTATTGCAGTGCTGCTGTCAGGCACAGGTCAGTGGATGTCTGATATTTTCAAACGTGTTTTTGTGTTTGAAAACGAATCAGCAGTCCGAGGCTGAAAGGAATATTTTCTTTGTTATACGGATCTGTTTTTTTTTATTATTTAATAATCAGATTTTATTTTATTTGCTGAATTTACATATTAAAAATGCATGTAATCATGCATCATTAAGTAGTGGTCTGAGCAAGGGTAGAAAAAGAATAAACAAAATTCAAATAAAGTAGAAAGGACAGGAAAGAGTTAAACAACAAAAAAAAAATAGATAAAAGGAGGTAGGGCTGGGTTGAAAAATCTATTAAATCTATATACCTTTAAATGGTTTGTAATCGATGCATAAAATCCAAAGATTGATCTTTTAACTTGTGTAGGTTTTTCTGCATTGAATGTGCAGAGAAGCAGCCTGTGGTATCAACCCTGCTAGTCTTGCGTGATCAACACTTAGTGCAGCTTTCCACTGAACAAAACCCCAGGGGCACCACTGGCAAGTTAAAAAGCTGATGTATGGACGTAATTCGGATTTAATAAGTACGAGGGGAAAGACAAGTTGGACAAAAAACAAGTAATATGCAGAGTATATGTATACCATTAATATGTGATTAATATAACTGCTCTGGGTTCAGTTCTTCATGTAAAAACAATGTTTATTAATGTACTACGTCAAAAGGTCACTTTTTAATTTACAGCGATATTTTAACTGAGATATCCCAGACTGGATAAATATCTAATCGAATCGAATCAATTGATTTGGGACCTTGTAATACTGAATTGAATCGATCCCAAAAATGAATGAATCAATATCCAGCCCTAAAAGGAGGAGGCACCAACCTATTTTAAAAATCTAATAATATGTGTCCTTGTATGTCTTCAGAAAAACTTCAGCTGCTTCCATCTCTGCTAATCTCAGTACTATATCATGCTGTAACTTTCTGCAGTCGTCTAACTCGTAGCTCCACCTCTTTCTGTTCAGGATTCGGATTGGCCAGTCCCACTTTGAGCCGCTCACAGTCATTGTAGATTGGAGCTTGGCAAGATGGATCTGCCTGATTAAAATCGAATCTGGTTGTGTCAAAATTGGGTTTATAATATCTAAAAAAATGAATTCCTTGTACCATTATATTATACATGAAAATAATTACAGTTGTTGTTTATTTTGCTCATACATATTAGTGTAGAAGAGGTTCAGAGGAATAAAGGCAGGAAACCAGTGAGGTAAAAGACTGATGGATGAATGGATGGATGGTAGGGCTGAGACAATACACTTTTCTCCCTATTTGATTTTTTTTTACGATTTTTTAGGTGCTGATTTGATTTAAATTGCGATTCTACGATATTGCCGATTTTTGCATTCTTTAGTTAGCTTTTTTAACACCAGCGAAAACGATGAACAATGATGATGCCTACAGACTAAATCAGGAAAAATACACATCACGTGTGAGTCCGTTTTTAGGATTTGTTCAGCCATATATTTTAACCAGCTGTTTATACCCTCTCATCAAAAGCCTGGATTGCATTTAAAAGCAACTTATTAACACAGACTAAATTGAAGCATTTAAAAAAAAATCAATTTTTGAACAAAAAATAAATAAATATAAAAATCGTCACATAAAAAATCCTGATACTTATGTGAATTGATTTTTTTCTCCCACCCCTCATGGATGGATGGTTAGATGAGCATGTGGTTGTGTTTGAACAGCAGCAGAATAATGTGCATATAACATGATTTAACAAAATTTCAGAACACATCCAGCCTTTATTTTGAATAATAGAAACACTTTTTTTTTCTTTTGAATCAGACATTGAATCATTTTCAGTGATCAGACTTTGCTATTTTCCCCTCAAATGTATTCAAAATTCAGTGTCAAACAGTTTTAATGCTGAGGTCGGTTTGTTTTTCTTCTCTTCTCTTCTTTTTGTTTTTGTCATCACTTTTCTGAGCTCTGTGTGCAGTGGCAGACTCTCAGATTCTCCCCTCACAGAGATCAATAAAGTTTCATCTTTTCTCTGAAAGCTGATGGATTTTTGGTGCTGATTTTTTGTTTTCTCAGTTCACAGTTTGTTTCTGTTGTCTCAGTGAAAAGTCTCTTTGTCTTCTTTGTTCTCAGTCTTTTTGGAGTCACAGTTTGAGTAGTTAAAGTCAAATTAAAGTCAAATCAAGTATCGGTCGTCCTTGGCTGAAGATGTGGGGAAGGCCTTTGCAGTGCACTGAATCTAGGCGACATTCCATCCTTCACCAATGTGGAAATCAGACCAAACACACACTGGTTTGCTTTCTTGTAAAGTAAGATCAATTTGGGGTGATATGAAAGTTGACATGAACTCTGGTGGGCCTCGGATCGCTGTGATTTGGAGTTGGTTTGTGAAGACAGTGGATGGATTTCTGCTTGAGTTGATTATTATAAGGTTCTACTTTCTGGTCTTTGGAAGAGAAGCTGCATTTCAAAGAAGCAGAAACCGACTCCTCACAGACTAAGAGTGATGTATAATAATGTGGATCCTTTCTGTAGTGTGACCTAGGCAGGGTTTGCATTTTTCAGCCTTGACTTGTTATTTTGTGTTTTGTTTTTTTTCCTGGTATTTTTTTCCAACATGTTCTTTCCTGGAAACAAACTTTAATTTCCTAACAGAACAGAGAAACTGGAGAGAAGCTGCAGTACGACTCTGTGGGCCAGTGTGTGTGTGAGTGTGTGTGTTCTGGGCAGTAATTAAACCCAGAGAGAAATCATCAGTGAAGAGGAAGCGGGCTGGTTGTGATCCTGCCGGGCTTCCTCCTCCTCCTTCTTGCCACTTCTTCTTCATCTCTTTCCTGCAAAAATCCAAAAACCTTCAAAGCTTAGTCGTCTGCTTCTCACTTTTTATCCTCTTTTCTTTTACTTCTGTTCTAAAGCAGCAATTATCACAGTTTTGAACCTCAAAGTGGTTCTAAATTGTGCCCAGTGTTCTCCAAAGGAGTGGGCAAATTAAACGTTTTATCATCTCGTCCTGTTTCCTGTTGTAGTACAAGATGGAACAAGGAAAGAGGAAAATAGATCTTTATATGCTTGTGTCACACTTAAAGGGGCAGTTTGGGAGTTGCAATGAGGTTCATTTAATCAAAACATGAAGCTCTGCAGAGACTGTGAGGGGGAAACAAGCAAAAGAAACGGCCTCATGTTGAATGAACATAGGGTTAAATCAACACGGTTTAGGGCCCCTGTTGGAAATCTGCAGCTCAAAACCCCACCAGTGTAAATGTTGACAGACCTTTTTAACTTCATGTTAGTTTTTGTCAATTGCCTGAAATATCTTTAAGTATTGGTCTTAATTTAGTTATCTTAATTGTGGTTGAATTTCACAACATTTTAGTCAGTGAAATCTTCTGTAAATTCAGTCGACTAAAACATGAAGTGTAAAGTGTAAGGCATTTTTTTACTTATTTACTTGAATTTCTGAAGTCATGTTTCACACTTGGATAACATCAAATAACCCTTTTATGACTGCTAGTACAGTCTGAATTAGGGGTGGGCAATATGGCAAAAATATCCTATCACGATTTTTTAGAAATAAAATCCCGATCACGATTTTATCACGATTCTTTTTTACGTTGATTTTTCTAGACTAATTTGCATGTTCGACCATTTTTTCCCTGTGCTTAACATATAAAACATGTAAAACCCTAAAAGAAAAAAAATACAATTAAAGCCAAAGAAACTGTCTGAACAGGTTTTAATTTAAAAAGTGCAGTTTTTATAAAAATGTGCAATAAATGTAAACATAAAAGGTAATGAACAACAATATCAACATGATCTCTTAAATTTAAAACAAATGTTATCTAACTGCAATGTCTATAACCTGAGTGAATAATACAGCTGCTTTAGAACAGATTTTTGTTCTGGTATCTTCTAGCTTTTATCTCCTTTTCTCTTTCTGCCATGGCTTCATGCTACATAACCAAACAGGAGGTCCTACAACGCACTGCGCGTAATGTGCTACGATTGGCTAGTCGGGTGCGCGTCAAAGTCTCTGCGCCCACACAGACGATCTGACGATCTTTCTGCTTTATGAGATCATCCCCACGTTATAATCCGTAACGATTTAATATTGTCATATCGCACACCCCTAGTCTGAATGTATAAATTAACAGAAACAAATGTTCCTTTTGTGTGAAATGCAGTCACCTTTATTTAGGCTACCTGGCAGAGCATCACAGTTACAATACCAGAACTGACAACAAACAGTGAACCTGCTCTACATGAATATATCAATTCATAAAGAGAGCAGCTCTGATTGGATCGCTCCACAACTTATCCCACCACCACCAAGCTAAGGCAGCTGTGATTGGATGTCCCTCTGAACTCATCCAACCTTTCCACACAACCTAAGTAGCTGTGATTGGATATATTCCTAACTTGTCTCTACTTCTTACATGACCAAATTAGATCTGACTTGATTAAGTCTCTGTCAGACATTTTAGTCTAGTTTTTATCTGTTGATGAAAATATCTGTTGATTGAGTTTTAGTTTTTGTCCATGTGAACTCGGTTTTTATTAGTTACTGTCTAGTTTTCATCAGGGGAAAAAGGTTGTTGATTAAAACTACGCTGAAAATATTTCGTCAACAAAATGATCACTGACCATCAAAGACAGAGATTCATATCTGGAAATTCAGGTCAGAGTGTTGCACCGGGGTCTGTTAGAGGTCATTCAAGCACAAACCAACCTAAATCTAACTGTCCTGAATATAAAGAAGATAAGTCGCTGCTGTTTATATCCTGTTTGTAAAATTAGCAAAGACAAACGGTCACAGTACTGGTTTTTGTGATGCAACATGGGCCTTCACCAACCTTGGCTTGTTGTTTTGAAGTATGGACAGCAGTATCTCCTTCCCCACTCGCAAAAATAAGTCTTACAAGTAGTATTTTCACTTACTCAAGGTCTTATATTTAAATGACTGAAACTATCTTTTCAAATCTTGCAATGCTATAGAAAACACTGGAAATAAAAATGCTATAGGTAATCAAAAGTTTTGCCTGTTAAAGGCAAAACATGAATCTGCCACACCTGTGCTGTCCTTCAGGGCAAAGTGATTTGAATTTTGCAGGTCTTTGTCTTAAACATGAAGTGTGTAGAAATTGGCATTTTAGTGACATTTAGTGTTCATATTTGTAATGAGCACGTCCGTTACTAAAACTTCACATCACTCTGCGACAAGATCTGGTAAAGACCAAAAAGGATCGTGAACAGGGCAATATTTACAACAGTTATTACCAGGTGAGGTTTTTCATTCATATTTGTAACGATTATTTTATAGATTATAGGTCAGTTAAGATGATGATTGTAGGTTTTTAACTTTTGTAGACTCTTATTAAAAAATCACGTTTTGCTCTTTTTGCCCCCAAAACCCACCAGTAGACAACTCGGTGGATTGTTATGTTGCCTTCAACAAAGGGGGGTCCCATGGTACACTGATATGAAAAGCTTTTTCTAACTTAATTAATTTTTCTTTTAAATGTGTTAAAAGTTTTCTATTTGCTTTGATAAAGTGTGGATTAACCCGTTATCAGTGTTAATTTGGTTAACTAATAATTTTCATCATAGTTTCCGTCAACAACTTTTTTTCCCCTGATGAAAACTAGACAGTAACTAAAAAAAACAATAACTAGAACTGAAGGAACAGACATATATATTTCCAATAGTATTCACTCACCCATCCAATAATCAGAATCAGGTGTTCCAATCACTTCCATGGCCACAGGTGTATAAAATCAAGCACCTGCTTTTACAAACATTTGTGAAAGAATGGGTCGCTCTCAGGAGCTCGGTGAATTCCAGCGTGGAACTGTGATAGGATGCCACCTGTGCCACAAATCCAGTTGTGAAATGTCCTCGCTCCTAAAATTTCCACAGTCAACTGTCAGCTGGATTATGAGAACGTGGAAGTGTTTTGGAATGACAGCAACCCAGCCACAAAGTGGTAGGCCACGTTAACTGACGGAGCGGGGTCAGCAGATGCTGAGGCACATAATGAAAAGAGGTTGCCAAATTTCTGCAGAGTCAATCGCTACAGACCTCCAAACTTCAGATTAGCTCAAGGACAGTGCGCAGAGAGCTACATGGATGGGTTTCCATGGCCGAGCAGCTGCATCCAAGCCTCACATCACCAAGTGCAATGCAAAGCGCCAGTTGCAGTGGTGTAAAGCACACCGCCACTGGACTCTTGCGTAGTGGAGACGCGTTCTCTGAAGTGATGAATCACGCTTCTCCATCTGACAATCTGATGGACCAGTCTGGGTTTGGCGGTTGCCAGGAGAACATTACTTGTCAGACTGCATTGTGCTAAGTGTGAAGTTTGGTGGAGGGGGGATTATGGTGTGGAGGTGTTTTTCAGGAGCTTGGCTTGGCCCCTTAGTTCCAGTCAAAGAAACTCTGAATGCTTCAGCACACCAAGACATTTTGGACAATTCTGTGCTCCAACTTTGTGGGAACAGTTTGGAGCTGGCCCCTTCCTCTTCCAACATGACTGAACACCAGAGTACAAAGCAGGTCCATCAAGACATTGATGATAAAGTCTGGTGTGGATGAACCTGACTGGCCTGCACAGAGTCCTGACCTCAACCCGATAGAACACCTCTGGAATGAATTAGAGCGCAGACTGAGAGCCAGGCCTTCTTGTCCAACATCAGTGTGTGACCTCACAAATGCTCTTCTGGAAGAATGGTCAAAAATTCCCATAAACACTCCTAAACCTTGTGGACAGCCTTCCCAGAAGAGTTGAACCTGTTATTGCTGCAAAGGGTGGAGCGACATCATATTGAACCCTGTGGATTAGGAATGGGACGTCACTTAAGTTCATATGTGAGTCAAGGCAGGTGGGCAAATACTTTTGGCAATATAGTATGTAGTAGTCATGTGACCTCTTTGCTGAGGGTCATCAGAGGTCATTGGGCTATTCATCACCTTTAAACTTGGCCTGATGGTATATTTTATCATTTGCATTCCAGCTTCAGGACTCTGTGTATGAAAATTTCTTATTTTATCTCCAGTGAGTTTTTTTTAATATTAGATTTTTTTATATCAACCCCTGCTGGTGGTTAAACAGCAAAGTGACGGCGCCTGCAGCTCACGCACAGCCCAACAGGAGCTGCAAACTGTTTTCAAAATGGAGGAAAATGTCATTAAAATGGAGAACGTGGTCCCTGCTGGTTCATCAGTCCAGAGGAGACTAATGTGTGATGTTCAAACGGGAGGCGTGGGCTCCGGGTGACATGTCCTGACACGCTTTCAAGCCTCTGGAGGTCAGAATCCAAATGCTTTGATCGGGACATCAGACGCCGCCTGCCTTCACGCCCGCCGCAGACTGATTCCAGCGCCTGTCTGTAGAGAATAGACAGAAAAAACAAACTCCTCGGAGGCTTTCAGAAGATTTGTTTCTCTGTCAGAAGGTCCGATGACAGATGTTGGGCTGAGACAAAGCAGATTTGAAGTTTGGTGGTCTGAGCGCTGCCAGCTGACCCAAACTAATCCTGGAGACAAGCATCAGCTGTGTCTGTGTTCAGGGCTGCAGAGCGAGGAGGAGCCTCTTTGTCTCTCTTTATTTTGCTGAAACTGGTTAATGAATCAATTTTTCTGGAGATTTAAGTTGTAAAAAAGAGGCAAAGGGAAACATTCACTCAGTGGATCAAAAATCTGAGATAAGCTGGTCAGAGTTTGACTAACATAATTCACTGGTATAAATCAAAACTTTTGCTCCCAAATGTTTGCCAAAATCTTGTGTTTGGTTTTAATTAAACAGTCAATAGCGTATTTTGTGTTTTTTCTTGGTTTTATCCACCCTTTAGTGCAGGCATGTGAGTTTAATTACCAAGTGCCACACAAAGCTGTTTTTCCCACTCTGAGGGCTTCATTGGTCCAAATTTTTAGATACTGAAGATCAGGAAACATAACATTAGATAAACAAAAAGTGCAAATGTAAAGTAGTCATAAAAATAGTATACTAATCAAAGCCAATTAAATTTTTTTACATCAAGGAAATAATACGTTTTTTCCAATTTTTAAAGCAAAAATAATTTACCGCTGATATCTTCTAAATATATTATTGAGTAAAACTTGTTAAGTCAACAGCCTTTTTGCCCTGACAAAAACTAGACAGTTACCAATAAAAACAAGAGCACATGGACAAAAGCCAAGTTAACTGACATTTTCATCAACAAATACAAACTAGACTAAAATGTTTGACAGAGACTTAATCCAATCAGACCTAATTTGGTCATGTAGAAAGTAGAGACAAGTGTGGAATATGTCCAATCACAGCTACTTTGGTTGTGTGGAAAGGTTGGATGAGTTCAGAGGGACATCCAATCATGTAGAGCAGGCTCACTGTTTGTTGTCAGTTCTGGTATTGTAACTGAGATGCTCTGCCAGGTAGACTAAATAAAGGTGACTGCTCACAAAATGAAAATTTGTCTTTGTTCACTTATCCATTCAGAATTTACAAGCATTCAATAAAGTGTTATTAGATGTTTCATTTTTTCCAAGTGTGAAACATGACCTCAGGAATTCAAGTAAACATAACAAATGCCTGACCCCTTACACTTCACATTGTAGTCGACTTAATTTACAGCAGATTTCATCGACTAAAGCTAGACCAAAATGTAAACAATTTAGAGACTAAATTATGACTAGACTAAAAGATATTTTAGGTAAAGGACTTTAACTAAAACTTAATTGACTTAATGAGCACTGCTTGCACTGATTCCACTTTTAGGCCCTCCTCACACGAGGACGGCCCCGTATTGTCTTGGCGTCGGCATCAAAACATGTATCGCTGTTTACACATCGTATTGTACATAAGCTTGTGCATTTACATGACAACACAAAATCCTGTCGAGTTTCCTGTCTGGTTCTGCTCCGAGGTGGATTCCACGTCAACAAGTGCTCATGCGCGCGTAACATGCTGCGTCTCTGCATGAGCACTTGTTGCTGTTGTAGCTGTAGCTGGTGTTGTTAGTGTTCTGTGAGCAAATGTTGGTATAAAAGTCGTAGCAATAATTGTAGCTGCTGGAACAAGATCAGAATCAGCCTGGCTGCCACCATTGTTGTTGTTGTTGTTGTGTGTGTGTGACAGCGTGGGTTGGGGGGCAGGGAGGAAGAAGGGTGCTATGAGGTCACCGTCTTTCTCGGACTTATCTGTTTATACCAACTACGGCATGAAGACGAACACGCAGATATCCACTTGCAGACCCGTTTTAAAAATAGTTGCGGAGTCATGGACAAATACGCGTCTCCGTGTGTCAATATCACCAGATTGATAGTTTATTTTACCGGAGTCTTACAAATTCGTACTCTTGTAAAGCCCAGCTAAGAATGCACCACAGAGGGCAAACAGGGTCACTAACTTAACGTCTGCACAGCTCTACAGTTTTGTTCATCTTGAGATCAGAGCAGAGGATGGTCTGTCTTCTGTTTTTCTGCTAAACTCTGTTTGTGACCCTCTGGGACGTGAATCTGCTTAACGCTGTTCTAATCACTTTAAACAAAGTCTCATGCTAAGCTGCAGATCTCCTAATGAATCCCCCTCGAGGCTCTTTCTAAATCAGAAATCAAACTCTCCATTTTTAAACATGGACTCGCTCTGTTCCCCCGAATAAAAGTCCAACCGGTGGAGCAGCGGGGCAGCTGTACGACTCCCCTCTGGGCAGCAGGGTTTGACAGTTAGAAGCTATTTGTCATTTATGAATTCACATCGCTGCCATGTAGAGCGCCGTGCTGGGACGGGCCTGCAAAGAGCCTCTCTCTGAATAAATAAGCTGTCACCCCCGGGAGGACGACGAGCGGCTGCAGCAGCGCTCGTCTGATGAAAACTGTTTTCTAACTTGTGACAGGACATGAAAGGAAACGTGTTTCATGTTCAGGAGCTCTTTTGAGGGAAAGGGATGACAAAGTAATCCTCTGATGTCCTCCCATGTTGGATCACATCAGGACCAAATGTTCAAGACTTTCCAGGAGGATTAAATTCAAACCTTGCAGCGTGATTTTCTATTTTAATGTCTTTCCCAGAATGCCCTCTCTGTGCCGAATGTGATCCTTTTAGCTGTGATTTTATTCAGTGCATAACCTCCATCTAAATTTACACAAAAATATTTCTCCATTTGTCATGTAGCTGCAGAGCTCTGGTCTATCAGGGCAGTGTTAGTCATTTGGAGGACCAACATGAGGCCCTTCTCTTTCTGCTAAAACAGTTTTACTATGTCAACAAGTTGTCTGAGTCAGTGCAAAGTTTGCGTGCAGAAATACATCAGCAAAGACTTTAGCATAAAGAGAGGGAGCAATGACCAAGATGCAGAGCTGGCCATCAAGTAAGGTTTGGTACCATTTAGATTTTAGTGATCCCAGCTTATAATGGCTGGAGTAGACTGGAGTTCATATTTTAAGAGTAAAAACCGACCTGCCATTTTTATTGGACAGGTCAAGAAACCATCAACCATTACACATGCCAAGTGAAGCTTTTTATGTGGACATGCTGACACAAATGATTACAAACCAAAAAAAGGTTTGATTTGATAAAAACTAGAAAAGCACTCGGAGAGCGCAGACCTCCGCCAGCACCACAGTCCTCACCCATATCGTGATTTTCACCCTAAATATTAGTCCTACCTTTATTTCATCTAAGTATTTGGATTCCTTGACCATGACAACATACCGTTAGCAACTGGATTCATAATGATATCTTTTTTAGTTCAGTATATATGCACGAAAATCACATTTTTCATTATGGCAGTTTTAAGCTGATCCAGATCACTCCCAAAATCGAATCATTTGTTCCTTGTCCCAATCCGGACATTTCTTGAAAATTTCATTGAAATCGGTCATCAACTTTTTGAGTTATGTTGCTGACAGAGAAACAAACAAACAAAAAAAACAGATGCCGGCAATAACATAAACTCCTTGGCGGGGGAGGTTATGTTATGGCTGGCGTATATCAACATGTACATGTATGTCAACACCACAGTTACTTTAAGAGGGAACAGAATGATGCAAAAAGCTTTTCTACTCTTGCCCCTTTCTTATAAATTAGATCAAATCATGAATATTTTTTATTAGCTGACAGTATTTATGTAATAATGTAAATACTAGAGTAATATCCTCATTTTCCAAACTACAGTACATCTTAAAAGATAAGTACACCGCTGTAAGCATAACCCTATTCTTCAAATAAACCTCCGCCAAGCATTTCCAACATTTATGGGCAAAATATTGACCTTCAGATCACCACCAAAGCTGTATCACGTCTTCCTTCTCCCATGACCAACATTTCCTGAATATTTCTTCTAAATCTCTTGAGAATTTTTTGAGTTTTTAGCAAAAATTCAGAAAAATGTTTTTAAAACAGTCAACCAGTCCCTAAAAAAAGGGGAATTGATTGGCCCTCGACCCATTTCTGACTGTTCCTGAAAATTTGATCCAGTTCTGTTTGTGACTTTTTGAGTTATCCTGTTAGAAAAACAAACAAACTGACAAACACAGACAGGTTAAATGCAGTATTGTGATTTTGAAATTGTCTGAATTAAAGAAGTTGATGTTTGGACAGGGGTAAATCAGGAAGTAGCATCAGTCTCCCCTGCTCCCTGATGGTGATGCTCACTTATCTAAAAGTTAACAAACATGATTTTCAACCTGTTTGTGTAACTTTGACAGAGTGCAGTGTAGGTAAATTCACATCTTAGCCCTTTAAACCAGGGGTGGACAACTGGCAATCAAGGGCCACATGAGGCCCTTCACCTCACTCAATGTGGCCCACCAATCATTTCCAAAAAAAAAAAACCAAAACAAATGATCTTCTTTTAATAGTAAATTTCTACTACCCTTAAATTGCTGGTACATGCTTTGCTTTTAACAAATTGTCAAAGAACTTAATTTGCTATTGTTGTATCTCCAAATATCTTCTATGAGGCATCATAAAATATAGTATTACTAATAACAATATTTGGAAACAATGGTAAAGGTAAATATTTGCACTGAAACGACTGGTGAAAAGCATTCTTTTTCTGCATTAAAAAGAAGAATAAATTGCATTAATTGTGTGACATGCTCTCACTTCTTTTATTGTGTTTGCAATAAAATATATTGATGTTGGTATAATCCTTTTTTTGCCTTTTTTGAAGATTTATATATGCTATTTTTGTTTATATATATTTTTTTCATTGACAGTGCCCAACAGTATGTGACAGTGTGGTCCATAGGCACTGAAAAAAAACTGCATTTGGCCCTCTTGGTCACTAAAGTTGCACGCCCCTGCTTTACACTACCCTATGACTTCTGCCTCATACTTCAGCTGTTTACTTCAGACTTAAATCCTCTTCCCACATGGATTTCCCCCTACTGCATTGAACATCAACACAAAATGGCGGCTACAGACCTGATAACATGCCCCTTGATTCTGAGTATCTGAGAGAAAATCTGACATTTAATGTCCACATTTCAGATCAATGAAACATTTCCTGCCTTCAGACAGAAACCACTCGTATCCAGCCCTTTATCGTCCACGTAACAGGCATTGTTATCTTCAGCCAAACAGAGAGGAGAAGTCCTCCGTGCTCCACTCCAGACAGCTGATCCAGATTTGGAGAAGTTGACCGTGTTTGATGGAAACTTCAGAGGAATATTTGGAGGCCGACATTTGATGGAGCAGATGGTGTGAGGAGGAGGAGGGTTTCCATGATCAGACCTTTAAAAAGACTTTGAGCTCCTCTCTGAGGGGACCACCGTCACCTCGTTTAACCGAGGGAGAAGATCTTGGAAGTGGAGTCGGATACATCTCTGTGAGAGTCGAGACAAAAACTTTATTTAATCCACATCAATCATCTACATTTTCACTGCTTTTGTCATGATATCTGAAACAATTACTGCATTGACATTATCCCAGCTTATCCAGGGGGAAACATGCGATAGAAATCCTGGATTCCAGGTTGAAACAATTCAGATTTTATGGTGAACTTATTGAATATTATGGTGAAATCCTCCCCAAAGTAGGTTTTCAGTCCTCGTCATGTCTGCATTGATACTCTCTTATCAGTGGAAAGAGCAAGTGCCTCAGATGGTCAGAGTATTCGGTGGTCAGAAGCAAAACGTAGAAAAACCTGCAAGAATTACAGCGTCTTCCTGTTCAGTGACTTTACAGTGGCGGAAAGTCTTTCATATGTTTGCATTTCACCTAAGCCCCTTATTCTTAAGAACACTTTTTTTAGTTCTTATTTTCTATTACCATCCACAGTTGGGCTGAACGATTTCAGGAACAGATCTAATTGCAGTTTTTCTGGCAGATAGTGCGATTTCATTTCGATTCATGATTTTCTTCAAGTCAAACTTCAGTCCAATATTCACTGTGTTCACAGTGTAGACAACAGGAAGGAAATCAGTTATCAAAGCACATTACACATTGTTCATTATCTAATATTGATGATAAATAATCTGTCATCATTTTTTAAGGGAAACACTAATTTCTACAGCTAAAATGAGGCTTTGTGTTGTTGACCTGCTTACCAGCACTTCTGTAATGAAGATGTGACGTTAGCAAACGAGTCGAGTCTTTCAAACTGCTCTTTTCAGTGAACAATGAGAACCAATTCACAGTTGTAAGTCAGCCGTTCATTTGCGAGCCTTTCATAAATGCAAATTGCCTTCAAATTTGTAAAATCGCATTTGTAAAATAGCAATGCTGCGATCAACTGGCGACCGGTTCAGGGTGTACCCCGCCTCTTGCCCAATGACAGCTGGGAAAGGCTCCAGCCCCCCCGACCCCCAAAGGGATAAAGGGGTATAGAAAATGAATGAATGAAGATTGCAAAGTCTGAAATCACGGTTTCAATCCAACAATGATAAATCGTTCAGACCAGTCATTCACAGATCTTAATTAACCAATGGCAGCAAACATAATTTCTTCAAGTACTGGTGAGAAAGGAAAAAAAGGAAAAAATTAAACATGACAGGGATGTACAACAATAGTCATGATTGGAGTCTTCTTGTTTTTAGGATCGGGTTGTTTAAGCTTTTGTATTTTACTGTTGCTTGTGCAGGCAGAACAAAATATGTTACATCATAGTCTCAGTCAGAGACTATAGAAAAACTTTTCCAGAAAATCCCTGAATGAAGGTCTGTTGGGAATGTATGCATACAAGGTTTGAAAGCTTTATTCTAACACATTGTTGGGTTTTCAGAGCTTGTTGATGACAAACAGCACAGAAGAACTATTGATGTGAGTCTGTCCAACAATCAGGGAAACTCAGATTTAAGAACTGAAACCAAGAAGAAGAGCTTTTGTATCAGGATGTATAGAGAAATCTGCCAGCTCTGTGATTGGTATTGATGTTGGCATATTTGAATTAAAGCCGATTAAAGCAGGTATCAGCCACAAAAAAACAGGATTGGAGCTTTTCTAACAAGATCTATACTGACCGAAGAGACAAAATCACAAATCCTTCTTGTTTAGTTTGGAATCAGGCTGTCTCACATACATAATCGATCTGTTTCCGTGGCTTCAGGCTGGACTTTGAGCCCTGCACGCTCTTTCCTGCACCTGCCTCTCGTACAGGTGAATAGTGTTGTGATTATTTTCACCTCTGCAACCTGCAGCATGAAGGCTGGCCGCGCTCTGACGGGCACCCGGGAGCTATCGATCAGCCTTCTTAATTGTCACGGTTATCTGATGTTGCTGAAGGGCACTAAAAGGCACCATGTGATAATGGCGGTGTTCGGAATCAGCGCTCTCATCTCCCCGCACACACAGAGCCGAATGTACAGTATGTACTCGGGTGTAAAGGTTGAGAACAGCATGTTGACCGGGAAATGTCAGTTGCACCGCCCACTGAGCCGACGGCACTATGCAGAGATGAGAATCAAAGATGGGGGGGGGGGGGGGGCTGGTTCATTATTTTCTGACTGATAGTATTAATAACATCGATTTCACGTCTCTGCCACCTGTCAATCACTCCGGGTGGAAATAATTGATGGCTCTTGTCTTCATTTCCTGTCAAAGTCGACTGTACGCAGATGGAGATGGTAGAGGGGATCAGAATATCAATGATGAGACGGACAAACTGTGATGTGTTTGATTATTTTACTCATTTTTGTCCAGACTGCAATATCCTGCAGATATTTTCTTTACAATGATTTGTCCTCAGGAATTGTCTGGTAGCTTGATTAGAGTGGGATTTTCAGAGCAGCCCTGTCTTTCTCATTATTTTAGAGTTTAAATAATTAAAAGACAAAGCTGTTCAGACTCTAAGGGCGAGAGGTGCGGCTGCGGCTGTACAGAAAGGTTCCAGGTACGATCCCACATGGCAACTAAATAAAAACGAATAGAAACAAGGCAAATCAAGCCAATATCACTGGGTGGAAATGTCCCACTAGACTGCTTTAGAGTTTGGGTGCAATATATTGAATTTTTGCAGTTTTTTTGTAGTTCGATACATCCAAGCTCATACTCAAAGACACCAGTATCATTACAGACATTTATTGCCAAGAAGCAGAACAACTTTACTTTCTGCTTCTTGATCAGGTTCTTTATCAATCCTTTCATGGATTCCTACTGATTGTCCATGAGGGCAAAAGCTTCTTTGGTGTCATTTCTTCTTCCTGTCTCTAATGATAGCATGGTGTTATTGATTTATAAGATATGCAGAAAAAATGTTTAAGGAATTAATGGAAACGCATAAAGCTAAAAACGCTTATTGAGTTAAAAACAAGAAAAATTTGTACATCAGGCAGAAAATCTGAAACAAACACAGCTGCACTTCATGGCCATACCAACTACAACTTCACTTGGCTCAAAGCTAAACGACCCAATCAGGGGAAAGAAGCGGAGCTGCAGATGCGACAACAGCAGGAAGTGACTGCATGTTTGAAAACAACCTCGGCTTCTGAAGCAGTCTCCGTGGATGTAGCAGTATCTGCATTTTTATCAGAAATGAACTCGATTTCTTCTTCAAAAAAGGAGCAAAGACTGTCACTTTAAGCTTCTCTTACAAGAAATTATGTCTCTGCTTTTCTCGTGATCGGTTTCAGTAAGAGTTTGATCTGCCAACTGGCTCCTCCAGTCATGAAAAAGATGTGCAGGACTCAAAACTCCGTTGTGATAACCCTTTCTCTGCTCATGGACAATCAAATCAGAGATGATGAGGATCACTACTGGGAGAGATGTGAAAATCCTCCAGATGATGGCGGTTAGTCTGTGGTAGTCGTGGTTACTTCCACCTGGTGAAATCAGCTCTCCACAGAAGTTGACCAGGGGAAGTTAGTGGGGATTGTTGTTGACAAGGTTCATGTGAGGTTTAATTTAATGTCAGACAATAATTTAAGGACTGAGTTGTAGTTTAGGCAAACGGCTAACAACATGGTGGAGCTGCTACGTCATACTGTGGCTTGATATGATTGGTCTGTGATGAGTGTGACTGGCAGAACGATCATCCAATCACCAGCTGCAGTTGTTTTTGAAGGTTCTGCCCTCTGAAAACCCTTTCTATGGACTCCTCTCCAGATGGACGAGTGAAATATTTCCGTGACAGATATATGGAGCGGTCCATCTGTCATGTCAGGTTAAGTATACGGGATGTCCACAGCCATATGTGCAGCCAAAATATCTTTTTGGACATTATCTGCTTATATTGATATTTTTTCCAATCCTGTTGTGCATCCCTTCTTCAGAGGGTTACTTTGATTGGCACAGTTGCTCCAAAGTTTTTCCCTGCAGCCATCTGCTGAAGATTTTTGGTCTTATTTTTTTAAACCCCTAAAATCTGACAGGAAGAGATTTAGAATCATGGAGCACCCTGTGAAATATTTTGGATATGCCACCAAAGCTGGGCAGATATGCAGTGAATGATGTAAATACATGCTTTTTACTGCAACACTCTTCATCCATATTCAATATATATTCATTTAAGTCTGTGCTGCAGAACACAGTAAGTGTGGCATGAATAAGAAATCAAAGATTAAGCCTTTAAATGTCTTTATGTCACTCACAGAAGGTTTGATACCCTTTCTTTAACCTTTAAAAGAAGAACATGGAAGCAGAGCTGGTTAATAATGAATATGTTGCATTATTTACTGCGTGTTTCACGGCACACATGGTACCAACACGTGGAGAAATCCTTCATTGAAGTGTCCAAACATATGTGAGCTGTCGGCGCCATTGGCTTTGCTCCCGTCAGCCTACTTACAGCTCGGCCCGCGGGGCTTTTCTTTGGAAGTGATGCCGTTTAAATCCCTCTCTGCTTGAAGAGTTTTCAGCTTAAAGGTTGTGTCATGTGCGGTTTGTGTGTCTGTTGTGTTGCTCTAAGGATGAGGAGCTTGTTAAAGGTGCTGCGGTCATCAGAAGACAGGCGGTCCACGTCAGACCTCCAGCAGACGATGATTTATCTCGGGGGGGAATGGCGGCGCCCTCTAACCGCTCAACTCTCGGTAACCTCCTTTTTATTAGAGCGTTTCCTCCCTGCTGATCTGTGGAGACCAGCTCCATCTTTATTGTGTACTGTTTAATATTTAATTCCATCTCCTGAGATCCTGGCAGCTGAAATTCATCACTAAAACATTATCATCACTGTGACAAAAATGACATTAAGATCATTATATGGCAGATATTTCCTTAACATGTAATGAAGCATTTAAATAGAAAGAGACATAAACTTATAAAAGGAGGTAAAACCAGGTAGGTGATGCAGCAGTTAAAGAGTTAGATCATGTTATTTAACCTGTACAGCCCCTTTTAAGCCTTCTGCTCAAAATTGACATACTCATAAAGAAATAATGTATCTCTGCAACAACAAGATCTACTTGAATAATTTTGGTGTCATAATAAAAGTAACACTTGAGAGATTTGTACAGATTTTTAGTTATCAGTATATGTGGTACTGGGATAAGGCAAATCAAGATAGAAGTCAGAATAATTTTTAAATTTTATCCTCACCAAAAAAAAAAAAAAAACAAGTTTTTAATGTGAATATATCTTGGAAATGATGCTGGAGTGGCTGTAAAACTCTAAAAATAAATAATACATTTTTTTTTACATCAACTCTGCAAAGGACTATTGTTATAAAGAGATACAGAGTAAAATTGGATGGGTTTTATAACAATACGGTCAGGCGAGGTTTTTGAAAAACAGTTCACTGTTTGTTACATTTTTGTTGGAGAGCTTGCAAGCATTCATGAAATCTGGTACTTTGGGACTGAACAGGTTAAGTTAGGTTGACCATATTCTGAAAAAACAAAAACTCAACCTATTTTATGTGATTTATTATTTTCATTAATTTATATTTTTATATTGTAATATTATTGAGCCATTAATGAAATCCATAAAACATGAACTATGATGACAAAGACAATTACAAAACAGTTTAACTAGGCAAAAATATGGCAAAAGAACAGCGAGAAAAACACCCAAGAATGATACTCGTGACATTATTTGCACATTTTTTACATTATTTACACAGAAAATACTGCTGAACTACCAAGAAATGACTCACATGTTTCTCTCTGAATCCTCTCTCTGCTTTCTGCTTCTCAGCTTTTAGAATCCGTTGGAATTATCTGGATAGTGTGGATACTCGAGGAGTTACGGTAGTTTGAATCATACATGTCTTTTTCGGTCATCAGCAGCTTCGTCTGTAGAACAAGCAAAACCCAGACTTTGTAGGGAATAAAATCCCCCTGGACATCATTTATGATGAATTAGGAGGACATGTCTGGGCAAAAGGGGACATATGGGCACACCACTTGTAGTAAGGTGGATTGTAAAGATTGACTTTAGATTTTGAAGGCTGTTCTTATTTCAAATCCTAATTCAAATTCACTTTTCCTTAATCTTTTACTTTTCTTATGCCTCCTTAAAATTGACAGCCACGCCCAGAGTCATGAATAATTATAATGATACATTTTATTTAAGGGCGCCTTTTAATGACCTCAAGGTCACCTTACAAAGAGTATGTATTCAAAAAAAGTGCATCAAAAAGAACAAGCAATACCAAATGGATACATGAAGACCAACATACCATTCAAAAAGCATAATGCATCCAGAGTTAAGATTTTCATGATAGTTTGTAAATTTAAAGTTCAGTCATACACTTTTTGGGTTACAAGCATGATCTGTTCCTCCCAGAAGTTTGTGAAAACTCACTTTATCCAGACTTTACTATCAGTTACTGTTTCAGGATGGCTAGTCTTCAGCCCCATTTCCACCAAGTGGGCTGGTATGGATCAGCACAGTTTGGCTCGGGCTGGATCGGTAAAACCTGATCTTGTTTGCGTTTCCACAGCCAACCGAACCCTACTTGGTAGGCAGCGTATAAGCCAGATGCCGATAGCATGACGTCATATTTTTGTTACAAAGTGCAATCAAGCTTTGTTTCAGAGAAGGCTGTGTGCCACGAGAGTTCTCTTCTGTTGTTCCGCTGTCGCACGGGAAAATTTGGAAATTCGACCAATCAACGGACTGCAGTGCTTCTAGCTCCACCTTCTGGGGTCGGATCGGTATGCTTGGCACCCCAACAGAAGGGTCCCAAAAAGTATAACAGTACAGTTCGCTCATAAGGGGTCCTGTCCCGGTTTTAGGCCATGGAAACGCCACAAAAAGCGAGCCGTACCATGGCGAACCAAACTGAACCCTCTGGTGGAAACTGGGCTTTTGTTAGACGTTTGGGCTGGAGCTATTTCTGTCCCACTGGCTCATTTAGATGACTTTGATAACTGCAGCATCTCAAGAAGCCTCTCAGGGATCTTCATAAAGTTCAAAATAAATGTCCACCATGACTCAGGCATCATCTGATAGATTCTGAAGATCATAGATTCAAGGCCAAAGTCATGACGCCAATGTCAGATGCCACCAAAAATCTAATAATGTGGTTTTCAGTTGTAATGGCACATCTGTCCCAACACTCAAAAGCTGAGTCATTGTGTTTTGAAGGTCATGCCCCAAAAAGCCAAGGTCATGGGATTTAATGTTCATTGGTTGCTTGTGACTGGGGTATCTCAAGAATCCTTGAGAGAAAATGTGCCCAAGTGACCATCCTGAATCAAGACTTTTGTCAGTCGATCTTTCAATTCAATCCACTTTATTTGTGTAGCACATTTAATCAACAAAAACATCTCTAAAGTGCTGTATGTAGAATCATTAAAACAATAAAACAAACATTTCCATATAACAGTTAGCAACAAAAAATAAAATAAGTGCATACATCTAAAACAGTGTTATAAATAGAATAATAAAATCAAGCAGATTAAATGTAAAATAAATAAAAGACATAGTTAAACTGAGTAAAACAAATAAAATACACAGAGGACCACAAAACTCATGCAAAGTTAAAACACCAGGGAATGAAAATGGTCCTTAAGAAGAGTCTTAAAGCACTCCGCCATGGGGGATGTTCATATGGAGGTCAAAAGTCAAGGTCAAGAAATGTGATTTTTAGCCCATTATGTAAAGAAAATATCACAAGAATGTTTAAAGAACTTCTTCAGAGTCTGACCTTAAAGCCGAGCGTGTCCTCACGTTCAAACTTACTTAACAACCTATATAGGCCACACTCTCACACGGTCAAGACTTGGCCTTGGCGAAGGTTTGTTTAACAAGACGAAGCCCGGCAATGGTTTCTCTGTAAGCTCCCTGTTTTGATTATTAAGTCAGCAAACCAATCAGAGCACCAATAACAGGCTCAGTTAAGGGTTTTGGCTCCGTTAAATCTTTATGTCGGTCTCTGGTGAGTCTGCTGTTGAGACATAAACATGCATATACTTTGAAAAAGACATTAAACAGGGATGGCGAGTCTCCATTTGTCCTCAATTAAATCTGAATGTCTCTCAGAGGATCAGAGAAACTGCTGACTCAGTTGAAACTCATAAAAGAGTTCCTCATTCCCTCACAACAAAACAAAAACTGACGTTTGAGCTCAGCGAGGAAGGTAACATGGGAGTTTGTTTTATTCCTGTCGAAGCTGCCAAACGGTTTATTTTATCAGCTCCATGTTTTCCCTTGATGACAAACGCTCCATGAGCTCCATGCTGAGATAAATCACCCTCATGTGGACTTTCTGCAGGCTGGATGAGCTTTGCCAGCACCTCACAGTGTATCTTTATTGACAGCAGGAACCCTGGACGACCTCTCAGGGCTCCAGTGGGTAGATCTGCTCTGTGATGGATTCAGCTCATTTTCACCTCCAGCTCTTTCTCTCCATGTCCGGCCGTTGTTTTTCTCTTTAGCATTTAGAGCGGATTGATGGATCTGTTTTCTGTTTGCATCACCAGTCAGAAAGTGTAAGGACAGTCTGCTGCAGCTACAGAAGAGTCGGTTCAGGGGGAGGAAATGAGTGTTAGATGTTCTGGAGTAAACCTCTGAGCAGATGGACTCAGCAGAGTCGTTATGTCATCGATCCCTGAAGCATTTAGCCAGCAGGCAGAATTCACTACAGTCCAGACTCGACCATTGATCTCAGCAGCCTGAGCTTACGTAAGGTGACAAATTAGACCCACTGCAAGCTGTGAGCGAGGCCTCTGAGGGTCTGAGGCAGTGGACAGATTTTCAGGATGTGCCTTGCTCAGCTCTCTGCTCCTCTTTAACATTCAGGGCTTGGAGATACTCTGGACTGAACGTTTGAGCCAAAGCTGTTTAAGATGCAACTTTTGTAGACAGTAGCTAACTAGAAAAGCACTCGGAGAGCACAGACCTCCGCCAGCACCACAGTCCTCTCCCATATTGTGATTTTTAACCATAAATATTAGTCCTACCTTTATTTCATCGAAATATTTAGATTCCTTGACCATGTAACATACTATTAGCAACTGGTTTCATGATGATATCTATTTTAGTTCATTAGTTATTCACGGAAATTGCATTTTTCATCATGGCGGATCCAGACAGTGATCCGGATCAACACCAAAATTGAATCACTTCTTCCTTTTCCCATGCTGAACATTTCCGGAAACTTTCATCAAAATCCATCCATTACTTTTTGAGTTATTTTGCTCACAGACAGACAATCTCTCCCGAAAACATAACCTCCTTGGCGGAGGTAATAAAAACACAAGTGCACATGGACAAAAACTCAAACCAAATTAACTGTCTTTTATGTCTGACAGAGACTTAATCCAATCAGACACAATTTGGTCATGTAGAAAGTAGAGACAAGTTGGGAATATATCCAATCACAGCTACTTTGGTTGTGTGGAAAGGTTGGATGAGTTCAGAGGGACATCCAGTCACAGCTGCCTTAGCTTGGTGGTGGTTGGATAAGTTGTGAAGCGATCCAATCAGAGCTGCTCTCTTTATGAAGTGATATATTCATGTAGAGCAGCTTCACTGTTTGTTGTCAGTTCTGGTATTGTAACTGAGATGCTCTGTCAGGTAGCCTAAATAAAGGTGACTGCATTTCACACAAAAGTCCAGTTTGTTTCTGTTTTTACTTTACTAGCATTCAATAAATGGTTACTAGATGCTCCATGTTATCCAAGTGTATAACATGACTTCAGAAATTCAAGGAGTCATAAAATATGTCTTACACTTTACACTTCATTTTTAGTCGACTAAATTTACAGTAGATTACAGTAGATTGAATTGTTGTGAAATGTCATCAACTAAAACTAGACTTAAAACTATTTAGATGACTAAATTATAACTTGAAATAAAAAAAATGTTTAAGGGGAAGGACTATAACTAAAACTGAATTAAAAAGTGCTGTTGGAATGAACACTTCTTCTCTCTTGACACTCCAGCTTCCTCCCACATCCTCATTAGGCTTGATTGGTGACTCTGAGACTTCTGGGATTTGTTGTTTTCTGGTCACATCGTTACAAACAAACATCATCGGCCATATTTCCAGATATCAATTCCCTCCTGAGGAAGTCCTCATGTCTACCATTCCGTGTTCGACTATCATACTTTAAATCTGCAACGAGCCGAAACAGACGGCTCGCTTTCACTGGTTTCTATTCTTAGCCGGACTCTTACCTAATAGTTTGGGGATTTAAGAGGATATAATTAAACTGTTTGATCTCTGGCTGTGACTGTAAAATCACCTCTTGGATGTTTATCTCCAGGCTGGAGCTTCATCTTACTCATGAATGTTCCCTGAGGCTCATTTTTAGGATTTTTCAAGCTGCTGGTTTTCAAATTTACAGCAGAATAATTATCTTTTTAATAAGCATGTAAAAATATTGTTTTTAATGTGATATGATTTCCCCCTTTTCAAATGATAAAACAGTCCATTCTGGATGATTCCTCACTTTAAAGTTTGGTGTCCTTTTCTAAACTTCAGAGTTTTTGAAGCAGAAATTTGAGATTCACAGGAGCATTAAGTGAGATCAGCTTAGCTCATCAATCATTTACAAAGCCTCATTTTTTCAGTAGAAGTCTATAAAATATAAAAATCATGAACTTGGGAGATAATAGCAACTCACTGCTTTATTTACAAGTGATCACACTGTTGTTCTAGGAGCAAGTTGGAACACAAAGGCTCTGTTGGGATGGAAAAGTCAAACCAACTTTTTCTGTGTGAGTGGGGGGGAGGGGGTGAAGCATAAAAGCTGCTATTTGACTTTGCTGGTAACAGTCTGGTTATATGACATGTATCCTGGTACATTGGTGATGCTACAATATATTGCAAGATACCATAATATAAGGAAAGATTTTTACCACCAAAAGTATTTTTTTTTTAGCAGTTTAAGAGTTTCAACCCTCAAGGATGGTTGTGCACAATAAGCTAGCCTCTCATTCTTCATTCTTTTAAGGAGATCCTTTTGTCTGCGCTCATGCATGTGACATGAATTTTGTCAAGAATGTATATTTTTAATTGCTCTTTTGATTTCCAGCTCAGCTAATGCAGTAAATCTAAAAACAGACTATGCAATAAGAAGTGTAAAGCATAATACATACATTTTATTGTATCTATGTGTCATTTTGGGCTTTAGCCTTGAAATTGATATTTTTTAATGTTCTCCACCAGGTGCTTCATTTTAATCACATCAGTGTGAGTATCTGACTTTGTACAAGAAATAATAATGCATAGTGATCTGTGTTGCTGCTGATCATCGTTATATCTCAGGCTGTCATAATTCTACACAATAAAACAATTAGCATGTAGCAGCTAAACTTTTCATTTTAAAGGTTCAAATCTTAAAAATGTATTGGATTTTATACTTACAATTAGGTCAGTTGTCAGTTAAAAAAATAGCTAAATAAAATTAGTATATAATGTTAATGTAAAACATTTTATTGCTTGAACGTAAAGCATATTTTGTGCTTTGTGAGTGACAGTGTGACTGACAGACCCAGCCCTCAGGGTTTAGAGCCCAGAATGTTGTGTGCATGAAGGAAATGCAGCTCAAATCAGTGTTTTTATGTAAATCATTGCCCCGTAACATTTTTAAACTTCACTCTGTGACTGGTGAAAAAAGTGAAGCAAAGAACAAGAAATTATTTGTAATAAGATTTCATGCTTTTGCTCAAGATATTGATTTTGTATTGCACTACAAAATATATCAATATTTATTGTTGTATTTTTTTGTCCACTCCTACTTTTAAAGATCTGAATGTTGGTATTTTGAGGCAGAAGCTCTGTTAGAAGCTTGTGTGTTGATAAAGCAGTAGAAGAACATTTTAAAGCTTTTATTTCATCCCTCTCTCTCAGTTTTAACCTTCACTCTCCTGTTGTTTGTTCGTGGCGTCTCCTCAGTATTTCCCTCCACTTCTGCTCTTGCTTCTGAGGAATAATTTAGTCCGAGGCACTCTGTGGTGAGCCTGAGCGTCACCGGGCTGAAGGCCACCATGGAGGAAAGTGCTCCAAGTGAGGTCTGTGTGAGCCGGAGCGCTGCTTTTAAAAAGCTTTCCTGTCCACAGTCATGTTTACATTCCTGCATCAGTGACTCTGTCTGCTCACCTAAAAGCTCCACTTCAGACCAAAAAACATCCATAAAGGAGATTTTCACTTAAAGAGCAACCTCTGACTTTGGATACGGGAATTCTTCTCTAAGGGGCCTGTCGAACAACAACAACACTGTTTTTTACAAAATAATGTAATAAGTCTTCTGTAGGACATGATTGGTAATTATCTATAAAACTACATAATTACTCTGCGGCACAGTTACTGTAAATTTACTGGAATTTATATTTATAGAGTAGGGATGTGAAATTAAAAGCAGAGATTGTAAAATTATCGATTAATCACTTCATATATTATGTATTTGTTATCTTAAGTAGATTCATAGCAAAGTAGGTAAATGCAAAAGTCTTTCATTTTATTTAATTTGTATAATTATATGATCATATCCAAATAAAACGATTGTGGCTCTTTTGGAATGAATAGCCTTGTAAACAGATTGATGGACAGCTGGATCAGTATTCTATTTATAGATGCATGGATGAAATAATCGATAAATATATGGATTGATCATCCTCTTTCAAGCCAGCGTTGAAAAAAAGCAGCTAACAGGGTGATAGGGAAAAGGTAAATTATTCATAACTGAAGGTGTAATCACGGGGCGACCCGGTGCTACAGGAGGACGAGGGGCTCTCTCTACCTATCTCTCTATCCATTGTTATATTGATTATTCATCCATAGCAACTAACTTTACAACCATATAGACATGGGGGCCCTCTGAAAACGAGATGTCACATCTAAAGGAACTTACCTTCAATAAATTAATATTCAACAAAGACAAATATGGTGCTATATAGATAATGATTAATGGGTTTAATCTTTATTTAGCAGAGACAAATGTGATGAGGACAGATTTATGATCTGGGCGTCCATGGATTTGCTGATATTGTGAGTTTTTATTTTTAGTCCCTTAGTCTCTGCCTGGATGGAAACATCTCTGGATGTATGTATGTGTGATAGTATACATGTCTATTTATAGTAGAGATGCCAAATTGTCACATTAGTTGCAATGGATTAATTACAGTCATAATTAGGTGTTATGTTTTTTTTAATCTTGTTCATCTCATTTAAACCTGATTTCACTGTTTTGGTATTCTCAGGGTAACACCTCAGAATTCCAAAGCAGCTGGTGATTGGACGATCGGTCTGCTTGTCACACTCTTCACAGACCAATCACTTCAAGCCACAGTATGACGTAGCAGCTTGACCCTGTTGTTAGCTGTTAGCTCAAACTACGAGTACTTCAGTCCTTAGGCCATCGTCATATCTTACATTGAATGAAATCAGGCATATGTGTCATCTGCCACTTACATGTGACATGAATCTCATCAAAAACAAAACCCACCATGTTCTCCCGGTAAACTTCTGGGGAGAGCAGATTTCATAACGTAGGGTAACCATGACTCCGTTATCATATGCGCAGCATTTTCTGCATCTCTCTCAGTTTCCCAGCAGTGATCTCCAGTCGGGAGAAGAGCAAAAACATGTTTTCCCATAAGAAAGCTTGAAATGATGTTCTTTTCTCCTCTTTTAAAGGAGAAATTGAGTCCATTTCTGATAAAACTGCAGATCTTTCTGCATTTACGGAGGTTGCTTTTACACGCCACTGTTGTTTTCAAACATGTGATCACTTCCTGTTGTCGTCACATCTGCAGCTCTGCCTCTGTCCCCTGGTTGGGCCGTTAGAGTTAGAGAGTTGTTATGCATTTGACTTCTTGTGCTTGAGTGTTTGTGGGGTGAAAACAATCTTTTGATCTGCCACAATAGTCTAATGAATTTCAATGAAAATACTTCAAGTTGAGGGGTTTATTTAGCATTTTTAAGTGAGATTATTAATTGCAGAGTCTAATTAAATAATCTCTCATTTTTTTAATCTCCTGACAGCACCAATTTATGTAAGCATACATGTGTATCTATAAATGAAGAGTTTGTCTTCAGCCTGCTCTGGTGTTAAGTGCCTTGATATAACACTTCTTATGAACTGGTGCTATACAAATAAAGATTGGTTGGTTGATTGATTGACTAAAAACTTCAGGAGTTATGTGTGCAAGTCCGGCAGTGTTAAGCTAACACAGCAAATCAGAGATTTGGTCCTGGTAGTGGTTTGATTCTTGACCCAAAACTCTAAAATCTGGAGCACAGTTACCTTGAATTTGAGGTTGTTGGACCTTTTTTTACAGTGTGACCAACAAAGGGGCTGGCAGCACCGCATTTAACAGCTTTTCTCCCTCATTTTGTGATGACAAAAGGGATCAGGGGTGTTTCTAGGCTGGTGGTTATGTCCACACACTCATGTACAGATGCTGTTTTCTTCTTCACAAACTGAGTGATGAGAAGCTGAAACCAGCTTGACTTTGTTCTTGAAATGCAACGTACAGAAGTCTCCATGTTTTTATCCCTCAGTCAGGCACTAATCCTCTCCTGTGGGAGGAGGAACTCAGAAATAATTCAAAGGGAGCTCCAAAACCACCACCAGTTAAATAATAAATACAAATCCTGGTCAGTTAAAGAAGTGGTGTCGAGTTTCTCTGAGCAGAGCAGTGAAGCCCTGAGGAGCTTCTCACAGCGTCTGTGAACCATCAGAGGAGGGACGCTGTTTTTACATTCACTGTGTCTGTTTGTGTGTTTCAGTGTAAAGCAGGATGTCCCGAATCAGCCAGTGTTTCCTGGAGAAGATAAAAACCAGCATAGAACAGAGAACCAAAATATCAATAAATTCCCAAATCTCTGCTGCTGATCTTCAAACATCCTCGACTGAGGAACGAGAAGGCCAGAGCAATCACAGCATGTCATACAACACCATCAGGCTTTTTAGGAACTTTGGAATTATTGCTGATCCTCTTAGTCTTGATTACAGTGTATATTTGATAACAGTAGATTAAATAGAACTATATTACTCCCTTGAGAAGACTCACTTGAGGAAATTAAGATTCCAACAGCAGCATTATATAGCAGATATAAAAATTAGGGCTGTCACTTTAGTGCATTAATTAGATTAATTAATTACATCCCAAATTAATGCGTTACAAAAATTAATTGCAAGATTAAATAAAGCACATGAACATTTTAATATTGGCCAGCTGGAGGACCCGTTCATGGCAGTGGCACGTCACTTTACACATGCATCTGTAGTCAAACCAAATAAAGCCCAGGTGACAACAGGAATGGCCTATTTAAGACTTAGTCTCATTTTATTTTTGAATTTATTTATCGATATTTGTACTACATTCTTTAATATTGCATCAGGCCCAATTGGTTTGCTGGATGTCCTCGACCTTTTTCTTATTTTGAATTTGATTTATGAAACACACTTAAAGTGTAATTTGAGTTGCCTGATTGAGCTTAGAATTTTCCGGACAAGTTGCCCTGACTTTGGTTTTATTTAGTCACCAATAAAAATTCGGATTTACAAATCTTCACTTCTTAGTGTATTCATTTGATTAGTCCTGCACTACAATTTTGTAATATCCTAGAATTCAAATTCTTTATTTGGGTACTTTAAGCAGATATGAGATTAAAATGCGATTAGTTAGATTAATTAATTATAAATCCTGTAATTAATTAGATTAATTTGTTTAATCATCTGACAGCACTAATAAAGATTTATCAATACAAATAAAAATTGAAATAAATATAAGTGAAAGTGTGGCTACAAGTTGGCTTCTGCTTCTTCCCGTCCTCTGTCTTCCTGTCAATCCTCCTCCCCCTGAGTGAAGAGTTGCACATTACATGTTGTATGTAAAGTGATATTTTCATAGTTCTTTCGGTTAACATGTCTGTTAGTCATTTTCACACTGTTTCATTTCCATTTATAAGCCCTGGTGCAGCAGTTGGAGCTCTTTGGGGTTGAATTACTCACCCAAAGATAAAACAGCATGTGAATTAGGAAGGCTTCAATGTGGAATTTAACTGGGAGGCAGAGAAGGTGATGAAGGTCAAAAGAGTTATGATAACCATCCCTGGAGCTGCAGTGTTTAGTGTGAGGGAGAGATGAATGCAGGCTGAATGATGATTGAGCCAGGAAAGATAGATTGATGTTGAGGATGACAGCCAGACTCTCAACCTGAGGGGAGGGACAATGTCAGTGAGAAGTGATCTGAGAGTACAAACCTTCGCCAAGACGTTCCTGACATGCTGCCCTCCATCTTTCTCATGCAACCTGCTGGAGAAAGTTGTTACCATGAAGAAAATATGTCACATCAATGGCATAAACCAGTCAGGATATGTTATCAATGCATCTCTGAACAACCGATCAAAAACTTGTAAACCACTTGAAAGTTTGCATCATTTGCTGTTAGCACTGTTGGATCTTAAGAAGTTTCTAAGTAGAGCTTCAAAGTTCAAAAAGAAGAATGGGGGTGAAAGACAAAACATTTTGGACAGGCAATTTATTGAAAACAACAATCAAACAAAAACCACAATTAAATTAAAAAAAAGAAAAGCCCCTCAAAAAAGACTACAAACTTTATAGTTCTGATTAGGACTGAAGCTAGTTAGAAGGTTAAGCTTTGAAAGTGGAAAAAAATATTGATGTTAAAGATTTTTTATTGCACTTTTTTTTGCAGGGCCAGTTTGGGACCCAAAGGTACTAAGTGTGATTTTTCCTGGAGGGATCCCAGAGGGTTAATGGGAGAATAAATCAAGCTAAATAACATTTTCTAACATAAAAGTGCATCCAAGAATATTGGTTTGATCAATTTTTGTTAGAGTTTTATTTTCGCTGTTTTTGTTCATTTTTGTATTTTTCCTGTTCACTGTCCAACCGTTTGTAACACTGTGGCCCCAGGCAGTGAAAAAGGGCTTATTTGGTCCTCTTGGTCATCAAACTCTGGGTGAAAACTTTACATCTGGTCATCATAACAACTTTATTTGTGGCTCCTCAGACATTAGCTCACCTCGTGCCAAATCCATGTGATTTTAAGTGACTTTCAGCAGAGGCAATGAGATGATCACAAACCTTAAAATTGAAGCTGCAGGATCATCCAGAGTCATCCGTGTTGTTTTATCCTAATGGGCCTGAGAGCATAAGAATAATTACCTTTAGCCCTGGGGGTTCTGCATCAGCAGAGTTAGATAAATTTGAGGACATTTCCCCTTTATTTACCCGAAGCTGGAAGCTGAAATGCCAAATATTTTAATGGGGCAATAACTCACTGAAAGTGGTTTTGTCCTCTCATCGAGATCATTTAACCCAATGTTGGAGAAAAACAGGACTTTTAAAGGTGGTGCTGCTGTAATGAGGAGTAAAAGCATACTCGAGCAGCTGTTTTGGGCTGTTTTCATCCATTATTAAAATAAAAAAGCTGTGAGAGAGTCAGCTAAGCCATGTTCGTGCTATGGTGTATACATCTACATGTTCAGCAGGGACTAAACTGCAGTCAGAGCTCATTATGCACACCGGCTGGGTCTGTTTCATGCACCTTGTCTGCAGGAAGTTGAGTCTCTTTCAGCTCCTCAGTTTGTTCCTCAATCTTTGAAGATTTTTTGATGTTTCTCTCAAACATCCTCGACTCAAAACACAGAGCAACCTGTCCCCGAACGCTCTACCTTTTGTTTTATTCTTCAAACTTACAGAAAAGATCTCCGAGAGCATTCTGCTGCAGTCGAGGAGATTCTTATTTCAGTTGCCGAGCAGGTAAAGAGGCTTTGGCAGCTCTGATACTGCAGTTAGAGATGAAGTGAGAGCTCACATAGAAGCTCTCTGCTTAAATATCTGCTGTCAACTCATTTATTTAGAAAACTGAAGGCAATACTGAAGGGAATTGTGAAAAGTGTGCATCTGTCTCTGCACTACATCATAAACCTGAGTCCTACATTTCTGGTTTAGAAGCAGGTTGGAAATGTCAAAGTTTTTTAAATCTCCTGTTTTGTTGTTGAAGCTAAAAAGTAAAATATGCTGTGATGCTTTAAAAGAGTAAAAGTGCGTCCAAGTAGTTGTTTCATCACAGACAGGTTTAGATTGTTATTCCAACATTACCTTGATGATCCCTGCAGAGAGTGAACCTTCTCAACCATTTAACTACCAGTTGAACTCTTGGGCAAATATCCATAATTTTGAGGAATATTTAATGTTAAAAAAAAAACGTTGTCCCAACAACGTTCCATGGGACAGAAAAAAACTGCAAGCAATCACAAAAACTGCTGTTTTCTTTGTGAAGAATTTAAAGGTTTAAAAAGCTAACAGTTGATAATGAATAGCTACAAAAATACCTTAAAATTAATAATATTGACTTAACTAATGCAAAAAAGAATGATTTAATTACTGCTGTTTAAAAAGTAGAGCTCTTTTATTCATTAAAAATGTTATTTTTAATAGTTGAAATCATCTATCTTAAAGGTGCTATGAGAAGAATCTATTTCCGGAGACATTAAGACTCTGCTACCTAGGAGTGGGAGAAAAAATCGATTTACATAAGTATCGGGATTTTTTGTCTGATGATTTTTAAATCAAATTTTTTTGTTCAAAAATCTGGAAAAAGCAGAAAATTACAGTCCCCAAGCAGCAGAGGCTGATGGGTAAAACCGGGGGTAAAAAGCACAGTGAAGGCAGTGATGATGATGGCTGGGTAACTAACCACTTTGAAAGTATAGCCTTTTCAAATCTTGATAGCAAAATTGAATATTTTCTTGAAAAAAACTCTGATGCCTAAAGTGTTATTAAGCCACTTTTAAGTGCATTTCAGGCTTTTGAATTGATTGAATTGAATTGATTTATTTATTTCGGTCACGTCAGCACACTTATACAGCATCACACATTGTCAATAGTTGATCACATTGTACATGTCCGAAAGGGAAAACGGGAGAAGCAAAGCTTATCTAGTCCCGTCCTCATTTTCTCAATATTTACTCTCCTCTTTTCCACATATCATCAAATTATTATAAATTTTTATCTGTCTTTTAGTGTCCATATTTGACCTATTATGACCAATCCTTTGTTCCATGGAAGGCGTAATTCATGACTGTCTTTTTTTGTTGTTGTTGTTAGTCCCGGTTAGTGATGTTGGGGTGGTGTGTCCGTGTTGAAGAGTATAAACAGCTGGTTAAAATATATTGCTGAATAAATCCTAAAAACAGACTCACATGTGATGTGTATTTTTCCCAATAGAGTCTGTAGGCATCATCATTGTTCATCTTTTTAGCTGTTGTTAAAAAAGCTAACTAAAGATTGCAAAAATCGGCAATATCGTAGAATCGCAATTCAAATCGAATCGGCACCTAAAAAATCGTAAAAAATCGAATCGGGAGGAAAGTGAATCATCCCAGCCCTACTGCTACCCATGAGCACGCGCGGCGACTGTCGTAATGCTTCGTTCCAGTAACCTCGGAACTAGGAGTGACATGCTCTCCGACTTATCGGCGTTCCAGTTGAAGTCGGAAAAAAAACATGCCGATCTACCAGGCTATTGTTAGCTGTTGTTAGCATGCCCTGCGTTGTTGCTCACAAATATCCCATGAAGAATGTGATCATCACTATGGCAACATTTCTGTAAATATAAGTCTAACAATACTATGTATACAGCTGATCTAGAGCAACACACCCCAGTCAGAAGTGCAAATAAATCGATTATTACAGGAGCTAAATAACTGAGACTTTTTTGTAATTACTTAGAAACTCCTTACAATCCCTTTAAGTTATTTTTGATTGCTGTTTTATTTACAAACATTTCTAGCTCAAACCTTTAAGTCCTACACAAAGAAAATACATTTTTTTATTGTAGTTTTCTCTTTTCCCTGAAATGTTAACAGAATTGTACAATGATTTCATTAGATTGTATTTTTAAAACATTTAATATTCCTGAATTTATTGATGATCTCTGCCAAACAGTTGAGCTGGCAGTTAAAAGGTCAAAGATGGAAGATGATCCTTTTCAACCAAAAAAAAATGGTGTATTAAGCCACCATATTCAAGTGCCAACGGGGCGACTCCAGAAATTGGGGCTGCAGGAAAAGATGTCAAAGTTGGTTTCTCACACGCAACCCTGGATTTGCTCATCATAAGTTTGAATAAGTAGAATTTTGGAGAAGTAGACCCAGTAGCCTCGCTGTGACAAATGCAGCCACTTAAATCTTCCTGCTCTCTTGTTGGAGCCATGGCTGATTTGTGATGAGTCTGTCCTGGGACAGTAAGGCTGAAGATATATCCCATCAGTAGTTCACCCCCTCGGTTGTGTTTGTCATCCTGAATTAACGTGACACAGATGTGAGCTGCAGTCTACAGATGACTGGTAGGATCAGTGTAGAAGCAGAGGAGATATGACTGCTTGTAGACAGGACTATTAGAAAACATTTTAAAGACAAAATGATATGTCAAGTCCACAGTCATCACGTCTGAATAATGCATGACACTGTACGGAGACAAACACGACCTCCAATCCATTGATTTTTATCTTGGTAACACATGCCTTTTGGGGTCATGGAGGGCCCAGAGTGAGCCCACCAGTGTTAATTTTGTTGACTAATTATATTTGTGATAGTTTTCGTCAATAACACTTTTTCCCTTGATGAAACCTAGACAGTAACTTCTACAAAAAAATGCACATGGACAAACTCAAACTCTGAACTGAAACTATATTAACTGACATTTTCATCAACAAATAAAAACTAGACTGAAATTTTTGACAGAGACTTGATCCAATCAGACCTAATTTGGTCATGTAGGAAGTAAAGACAAGTTAGGATTAAATCCAATCACAGCTACTTTGGTTGTGTGGAAAGGTTGGATGAGTTCAGAGGGACATCCAGTCACAGCTGCCTTAGCTTGGTGGTGGTTGGATAAGTTGTGGAGTGATCCAATCAGAGCTTCTCTCGTTATGAATTCATATATTCATGTGGAGCAGGTTCACTGTTTGTTATCAGTTCTGGTATTGTAACTAAGATGCTCTGCCAGGCAGCCTAAATAAAGGTGACTGCATTTCACTCAAAAGTTAAATTTGTTTATGTTCTTTAACTTTAGTAGCATTCAATAAAGGGTAGTTAGATGTTTCATTTTATCCAAGAGTAAAACATGACTTCAGAAATCCAAGAAAACATTAAAATGCCTTACTCTGTACACTTCATATTTTAGTCAACTAAATTTACAGTCGATTTCACAGACTAAAATGTTGTGAAATTTTAATTAAACCAATTTAGATGACTAAATTTGACTAAACTAAAAGATATAACTAAATCCACGTTTAAAAATGCTGTCAAAAAGAACTCGGCCTGGAACACATCTCTGTCCATTTGAGTAATAACCTGATAATTCTCTGTGATTTTGTCAGAATCAGCTGCTTAATCCTCACACATTCATCATCATCATTTATTGGCAGTCGTCTGAAGCTGTTTCCTCTTCATTGTGCTCATTACGAACGATCAGCCGTGTTCCCGTGAGAAAAATCATCCGTGAGTTAATCATCAAACGCCCTCCTCTGATTGGCTGCAGCTGAAGGACACAAACACCCACGGTCTTTATTAGCATCATTTATTCTGTCACACAGAGTCTCATTTACGGCGTGTCACTGTGATAAATGGAAGTGTGGGGTATGAAATTACCCGCTTCCTGAGCCCGTAATCAGAGGAAATCTGCTTAATTGATGACAGAGTGATTTTGGTATTTACCGGATTTGTCACAGATTATAGGAGGAATCAAAGGGGGACCTCAGATAAACCCACTGCTACCATGTGCTCTTGCACTCTTCCACATGTGCTTTGGAGGCAGGTGTGTATAAATGTGACAAAACAATCTCCTCTTACTGGAAAAATGACTGATTGTGTGATAGTATACCTTCATGCAGACTCTTAAAGGGGTCAAAAAGAGACAGGCCTGCAGTCAGGAGTCTGTTTGGACCACTATAAAGACAGGAGGACAGAAAATAAATAAAAATATTCAAAATATAAATGTCATTAAACATGTCACAAAAACACGTAAACTACAATGTATTTTAAAATTACAAATGTTTGATCAATACCCAAAGTAGCTATTCCAGTCAACAGATGTGTAAATGTATTCAAATAACATGTAGAAATTGAAAAAAAACAGACCCATGATTACAATTGTACTCAAAAGTAAAGCTTTTTACCAAACAAGTATTTGTTGCCTAAATGAAGCTGTCACCCTGAGAGGTCACCATGTTTAAATACAAAAAAACATTATTATAGAGTGTAAATGTTATTTCAGGATCATTGATTCTTACTTTTGTTTTTAAATAGGTGTTGATTTCATTCAACAAACTGTAATTTTAAGCTCTATGTAACATGTTTTTTTAGCCATTATCTTAAAGTTAAAATTATTCAGTTTCCTTATTAAGATATAAAATCCTAAGCAATTAAAGAATGAAAAATATTTTTTTATATTATAAGTGCAATTCATCCAATATCAATCACAGGCAAATCAATGCTGAAATATGTTTTTACAGCATTCTCCTTTGTGCTCAACAGGTGTCGCAGTTTAATTAGTTACCATGTCATCTGATGACAGTGTTCCTAAAAGTCATTGTTGATCAGCTGATGAAAGCAGAGTGAGTCCTCATGAAAGTCTCTTTATTTCCTCTTTTTGACAGCTTTTTCTGTTTGTCTATTGGTCTGTTTGATTCAGACAGTTACAAGCAGATTTTAAAGATATTTTCAGAGAATGAAAAAAAGAAAAAATGATTTGATTTTGTGGTAATGCATCTCTGGATATGGATCCAAGAATTTATTCAAAGCTGTTGTTAACGTGGGAGGTGTTGGTGGCGCAGTCTGATAGTGGGCGTGGTCGGTATTTAGAATCGCAGGTTCAACATACAGTATATAGACATGGAGGTATACCAGAGATTATCAGTGAACATGTGCTCACACCTGAAGGAAGACTTGCATTCAAATAAAACATTCACTCTACGAGAGCGAGAGCATGGGAACATTAGCCCAAAGGGCCTCACATCACTGGTGTTTTCTCTGGGGAGGAAGTGGAATACTGCTACATGATTGGTTTGTGAAGAGTACAAGCAGTTTGATTGTGCATACCAAAGTATTCAGAAACTGAAAAGAAGGTGTCGCCAGTTTGGAAAGTGAATTATAGCTAGTTGGCTAGTTAAGTTTGCCTGACTGAATTTGGGGAGTCGTAGTTTAATTTGTGGTTAATGATTTCAATATTTTGTGGTTTATGTAAGTTACCCAGGAGCTTTGTTGACAGGCTTAACATTAGTTACAGGTTATATATCACTAGAGGAATAGTTTATACAACAGGAGAGGTCACATAGCCATCTTAACAAGCTTCTGGTGGACAATAAATTGCTAATGCATTTCATGAGACAAGTTTTCATTCTCATTTCTTATATATTATAATGTGACAAAAATAAATAAATAAATAAATATATATATATATATATATATAGATATATAGATATAGATATAGATATGTATGTATATATATATATATATATGTGTGTATATATATATACATATATATATATATATATATACAAATATACAAATATATATATATATATATATATATATATATATATATATATATATATATATATATATATATATATGTATATGTATATATATATGTATGTATATATATATATATATACATATATGCTTTATTATGTTATTATGCATTAATACTGTCTTGTAATTGTATTCAAAATGCATGAGATTGATATATGAAATATTAAAAACTTTCTTTTCAAAAGAGACTTTCTTCCCTAGACCCCTAAAGGGCTTGTATCCTTCTAACCTCTCTACCCCTGCCCCCCTGTTTTCATGCCTGCACTATCTCTGCTGTCTTTTGATATTCTCTAACTCTGAGTACTTCTTTTCCTGTTTTGGGTTGGTCCCCGGCTGAAAATGTACTTGTCGCATGTTTCCAGTGAACCAGTGTGGAGACCTGGAGATGGATTGAAGCACAGGCTGTAAAAAATGAGTGGTGGACGTGACAGGGAGTGATTTGCTTGTGGCAGGAGGACTATTGGAAAACTGGGGGTTACACCTGACTACAACTTTGTCAAGGTTTGGCAGCCTCTGTGATAAAAATCAATCATCCATCTACCACTAAAATCTGGTAGGACTAACAGGTTTTAAGATATGGATTTCTTTGGAGTTTGTTGTAGATGAAGTTTGGAATATCAACTTGTTTGGGAAGCTGCTCCTGGAGTCTGTGATCATTAGTCTCCTCCTGGAGCCTTCTCTCCTGCGGTTGTCTTGTGTTTTTATTTTGTTTTGACAAACTATCTGATTCACTGTGAGGATTACAGTCTGACATCCCTCTCCCCTGCAAAACAAAATCCTCTGGCTTGACCTGTCATCTCCTTTGAATAATCCTTTCTGTCTCACACAGCTGCTCCCTTAAATACCCACAATGCTCTGCAACTGAGCCTGGTTATCGTGTACAGGTGAGCGTGGCCCATCAGTAACATCTGTTTAGCATCCTCTGTCCCGTTCAGGGGCTCAAACTACTTTGTTCTGGTTTCCTGCTCCATTTGTCTTCCTTCGTTCCCCCTTGATCTTGCCACTAAACAAACGAGCTCAAGAGTTGCTGAGCTGTTCCTGTGATGGCGGCGGCGGCGTCTCTCCAGGGTCACACGAGGAAGGGAAAGGCTGGGCGTGCAGCGTTCTTGCTGACCTATTCACTACCTGCCTCTAATGGGTCATATTTTAGCTCCCGTGGCGGTGACAAATGTGCATGCTCTAAAAGCCCTGTCCGTGCTGCTGAAACTCAGTTGATCTATGACTGAGCCCCGCTGATAAATGCCTCCCATCAGTTTGAGCGTGACGCCGATTCATCACCTGGCTCAGGTTTGTGTTGGGATCCATATTGGATTTTTAATGAAAGAGAATATAATGCAATTCAAAGTCAATGGGTTTGCCAATGTCTTTGGACTTTACACACTTGCGCACACACACACACTCCTCTTGGTTTGTTCTTCCTGAACGTAGTCTAAGTGTGTGAAGGGCAACTCCTGCCATCTTCTCTGTTAACAGCAGGTCTCGCTTTTCTGCTGCAGGTTAAAGGTAGGGATGCAAATATTATTGTTTCTATATCATTAATGGTTTTATTATTGGTTTTCCTCCCTTCAGTTCTAAATATTCCTGTATGCTTGTATCTAGTCCTGATGAATATTTTTACATCCACCGCATTTGTTAAGAGTTTTGTTCGTTTATAATTCACTTGTATTTCTTTTCAATATTATTTATTTAATCTTATCTTCAATTTTTCTACATTTAGCTTTTTCTTGTCTAATTTTTACTTCCTTGTACTAGAGAAAAAACAACTGTCGGAGTCAAATTCCTTGTGTGTGTCACATACTTGGCAATAAAAAATGGTTCTGATTCTGATACCAGTATCTGACAATACTGAAATGTTTGCTGATATTTACAGCCCATATCAGCCTCACATACCAGCCATATATCGGCTGGAATATCGGCAAATTACACGAATGTAAAATATTGATGCACCTTCTCATCACTGCATGGACACATTTAAAAATCAAGATTTTCATTTCTGCACAAGCTAAATGCTGTTGTTCTTGTTTTACATTACATAACAAGAAACTATTCCATTTTGTTTATTACAGAGCTTGTACTCTTGACCAGAAATATTGGTATCAGTATCGGAATTGAATTAATTAAAAAATATCAGCATATTGAATATCTGCAAAAATCCAATACTGTGCATCCCTACTTAAAGGTCATGATGAGATGCACATTAACCAGCAAAGTTATAAGGTAAAGAAAGACAAGAATTTAACCAAAGAACATTTAAGGGAGCTAACTGCATGTTAACTTAGACTTAAATTCAACAAAGTGAATGGCTAACAAACCACTTTATAACCAGGTAACAAATAAGTGACTTTCCACTGGTTAAGTTAAACTGAAACTTACACTTTTGATGAGTAACCAGCTACCATTTAACTTCTCAATTTTTCAACATTGATTGAAATTGGTATGATTGGTAGCTACCTCATAAATAACCTTGGAACAAAAAAGTTATTAACTACTAGTTAACTAAGTATCAGTTACAACTGGCTGGCTAAGTTTAATTAACCCTCGTATGACCCTTGGACATTTTTGTCCATTTCCAAAATCCAAAAACCCCTCACAGACAATCACCCTCCTCACCAGAGTTGATTTTTGGTGAAGGAGTGTCATTGTGGGTAAAATTTCCAAAGCCCAACTTGCAGTGTGAAAATCCATTATTCTAGAATGCATTTTTAACCTATCCATGACCCTTCGTGGACAAAAATATCCTATTCTAGACACTATTACAAATGGACATTTTGTCCACCTGAAGGGTCATGGATTCTCACATCAAATGATGGATTTTCACTCTGACCATACTTGGACACTAAATTTAACCCCAAATTACCCCTGCTTGCCAAAAATCATGCCCCTGTGACCTTTTACTGGACACTTTCCAGAAATGGACAAAAATGTCCACTTGAAGGGTCATGCGTGTAACTTTTTTGAAGGGTCACTCAAGGGTTAAAGTTACTAAGTTAAATAGTAACTGAGGGGCAACCACCATTTTCCTTAAGAACAAGCAAGTTATTGATCACATGATTGCGTTGTCTAAAGTTGCGATTTCACTCCGACAACGATAAATCTTTCAGCCCTCACCTCAGATCTTGGTGCCCAGCCATGTCTCCTCAGCAACAGCCTGTGTAAGTGTGTGGGTGTGTGTCGCGGAGTATGTATGTGTGTCGTATGTCTATGTGTGTGCAGGTGTGTGTGTGTGTGTGTGTGTGTGTGTGTGTGTGTGTGTGGGTGTGTGTATGTGTGTGCGTGCGGGTATGTATGTGTGTGCGTATGTCTATGTATGTGCACGGGTGTGTTTATTTGTGGGGGTGGGAGGTTCGGGGTTTTTATGGTATTTGCCTTTTGTTTTGTTTTGTTTTTGTTCTTATCCTCTGTGAGGCACTTTGTGTTGCAAAACACATGAAAAGTGCCATATAAATGAAATAAAGTTGAAGTTGAAGTTGAAGCCCTTGCAGACATCATCCAGATTAACCAAGAATAGATGGAGTTATAAGACAGCACACAGGTTTAATGAAAAATGTATTTGTTCATAAAACTGTTTACATTATAGTCGGCTTATTTTACACTAGACTAACAAGTTCTCTCTCTGCTGTTATAAACTATCTCTGCTTAGCATTGATTAATGTAACACAGCAAAGATGTTTTCTGCAAACGCTGCGGTGGTCTCAACACGCTATCAGACAGACTGTTCACGTGCTGTGCTTTACTCTGTCCGCACCGCATGGATGGCCTTTCGCCACGTCGATTATACTCGAGATATCTGCTTGGTTAAGCTTGTTATTATAACACAAGTTTGAATAGAAAACAGTCTCTGCTTTAGCTGCTTATGTAAATATATACGAGGTTTCTTCCGGCTAAGTTCACGTGTCCCGTTAAAGTCCTGAGAAGAGGCACGCACATACATCCTACAGTGTTCTTCACTTTTCGTATTCACGTAATCCCAAAGTGCTCCACAGGCAGAGACCTCCTTCACATTGGGTCTTCTTTTAAGTCTATTACAGTCGCCCTTACCTTAATCCCTGAAGCACCACATTCCAACAGAGAGGAGGACTGAGTGTTTGGGATCAGGAGTGTTTCAGCGGGATCTGCGATCAGTTTCCTGTAAAACACCTGGCTGTACAAAGAGGTGTATATGACGGAGCAAGACACAGCAACAACAATAAACAGCACAGCGCAGGACGCCATCACCAAGCCGTCCCGGTTGTGGATTCTCTCCCTTTGCACCAGCGCGTCCTTCGTGGTGACGTTGACACAGTCCCGGCTGTATCCCTGCCGCCCTGCAGAGACCTCGACACAAATCTTGTACCTGGTGGAGGGCTTCAGCTGTTTGATTCTGTACTCTTTGATATCAGCGGGGAGCCGGGCTTTAAAGGGCATGAAAAGGCGGCTGCTGTCGGACCATTTCAGCTGTGAGACCAAACCGCCGGTGGTCTCCCAGGACACTATGACTGAATGAGGCTCGATGGACGAGATATAAACGTGCAAAGGCTGGTTTGAAGGAGGTGACATGTATCCGTCCACCGTGACCATCACAGACCGAAGATCTGCCCCGACAAGGTTGTGAGCGATGCAGGTGTATGAACCAGATTCCTGCTCGGTGGCGTCATAGATATCAAAAGTTCCCTCAGGGTGCATGTAGTATTTATCAGATACACTCCCAGGTAAGACCCTATCACCTGATGGCGTCACCCAGTAGATCTCCGGCTCTGGTTCTCCGAATGCCCTGCAGTGCATTGACACGGAGCTACCCTTGACAACTTCCACTTGATCCGTGAGGCTCCCAGGTGAGATCAGAGGAAGGCAGATCTCTGTCATCTCCCTGAAGTGGACCTGTCGGACGTGCTGGCCCTGGTACTCTGGAGGCTCCGCACAGAAGAGCGAGTCAGGCTCCATGAAGCGAACGGCGGTCCTGTTCATGTTGACCCAGCGGATGACGCAGTCGCAGCGGATGGGGTTGCTATGCAGGCTGACCTCTCGCAGGTTGGGCAGGGACTCTACGGTGCTGCGGTGGAGCGCGCTCAGAGCATTGCTGTTCAGCATCAGGGTCTCCAGGTGAGGCAGCCTTTGGAAGGCCCGCGGGTGGATGTAGGACAGCCTGGGGTTGTTGGTGGCTTCGATTTTCGTCAGCTCTGGTAGGTTGTTCAGGGCGAAACTGTCAATGGAGATGAGCTCAGGCATGCTGTTAATGCCGAGCTCCTTCAGGTGCATCATGTCCATCAAGTCCCCTCTTTGGATCCTCTCGATGGGGTTCTTATTTAAATCCAAAAACTTCAGATTCGGCACCCTCGCTAATGCAGCTCTAGGGACGCGACTGAGCAGGTTGTCAAAAAACGAGATGCTCTCCAAATTCTCAAGACCAACCAGAGAGTTGTCTGGAATCTCAGTCAGGTTCATTTTGGCGAGCACGAGGCTTCGTAGCTTCTCCAAAGGTTTGAAGTTCATATCCGACAGCTCCAGGACGGGATTTTCTCCAAGCATCAGTATCTCCAGGTTTGGAAGATGCTGGAACCACTCGCTGTTGATGCTTGCCAGTCGATTAGAGTTGAGATGTAGCCTCACCAACCGGCTCAAACCCTGAAAGGCTCCAGGGCTGATGGAGCTGATCTGGTTGTGGTTGATGTAAAACTCCTGGAGGTTGGGCAGGAAAGAGAGGCAGCTGTCTGAAAGCTCCTGAATCCAGTTCTCCTCCATGTGGAGTGACAGCAGCTGTGGGAGCGACCCCAGGCAAACATCGGCCATCGAGGAGATGTTATTCTGGGACAAGTCGATCTCAGTGATTCCGTCCAAGTAGTCCAAAGTTTTCTCCACATTAATGATGTTGTTGGTCTGCAGCAGCAGTACCTGAGTGTCTGACGGGAGCCTTTCCGGGAGCGCCAAAAGGCCCAGGTCATTACAGTCCACGGTGACAGCCTCAGTGTAGACAGAGCTGGGCGAGAACCAGGGTCGTATCTCACACCGACACATTGGCGGGCAGGGAGCGGACCCCTCAGAGGCCAGAACAAAAGCAGCCAGAGACAGCTCAGCCAGCAAACAAGCCACAACTGCTGTCTCCTTCATCTTGGCCCCGTGTTCCCTTCAGCCTGTAATTGGCCCTCACGGAGTCAGCTGTTAGCGCCGTTAACTTCACAAATAAAAGCTCATTTGTTACTGCGGTGGGACAGAGTGGATTTCTGCTGACTCCCTGAAGCGTTGGCCTGTGTTGTCTCACAGCTCTTGGCACAGACGGCAGCCTTTCAGTTTGGGGTGTGTGCCAGGTTGTCACGCACGCTCGCTGCGATATGTCAAGGTCGATGTATCCTTCAGGGAGCGGCGGTGCGCGGCAGAGGGGCGTTTGAGGAATGCAGCGTCTCCGGCTGGGGACGAATCTCTCCACCTTCCATCATTATTATCCTCCGTCGCTGTCACTGGTGTCAGTTTCCATCTGGGGAGAAAGGAGAGAAAGAGGACAGTGCTGTTGAGAAATGAAGGCCTATTGACATTTAGGAATATCAAGACTTATTGAATCTTTTCTGCTTCATTTGGTTTTATTGCTTTCCTCACACTGTTGGAATTGTAAGTCATGATTAACGTGACCTTATGCACACGATTTGACAGGTTTGAAGCCACAAAAAAGGAGCTTAAGGAGTGTTTTTACATCCCACAAGGGCTTCATTCAGATTATTTAACTCTTTCATACATGGTTTCCACTACAGTAGACAGATAAGTGGAATATATTTTATACCTTTAAGTTTTGCAGTACCATGTCCTACTACCAGGTGGAAAATCATCAATCCTCGTCCTGAGTTTCAGAAAAATATTATCTTTGCACTTTCTTATCATATCAGGATATGATAAAAATGATGGATGTATTGAATGCTTGTTTTATGTGTTTTGCTGACTGCATGCGTTTGTGTAAAACTGTTAAATGTGCTACTGTCTTGGCCAGGACACACTCTTGTAAAAGAGATTTTTAATCTCAATGAGGTTTTCCTGGTTAAAATTAAGGTTAAATAAATCAATAGATTTTGCATCATAGGTCCAAAATAGAAGAACAAACGGGGTATGATGCCTGTACTCAGATTTCACGTAGTTTTGTTTTTTATTCTGCCAAATTTTGATGAAATTCACAAGTGAATATTTTGATGAAACAGAAATAATACCCACACTTCAGATTTTTTTTCTTTTATTCACTGTTGCTAAATGTTTGTCAAAGGCATTTTTTGTGGATCTTTATCAAGGTCTACTAAATTACTATTTACACCGTTGATGGTGCTCACTTATAAAGTATTCTGTTGTGATTTAGTAATTCATGCATGAGAGGGTAAAAGTGTGGGATAAAAAGTTTTTCCAAAAGAGTCAAAACACTGCAGGTTCCCTTGTTTTCCCCAGTGTTTTAATTACCAAAGCTTCACCCCCGCCTGAACCCTCCTCCTGTTGTTAACAATGCACCTGCACACACTCATCACATCACCCACACAACACAACAAGCAGACAGTTTGCTGCACAACCTCCAGGAGCTGCACGCCCACCCAAATATATCCGTCTGCCGAGCTCGCTGCAGGTCCACTGCTGCAACTCCTCGCCTGCTCTCCTGTTTTCTGCATAATTCATGAGGCACTGAATCAATGTTGTTGGTGCAGGTGACAGGTCTACGGCGGGCATCGCCTATGTCGACTGCATATATTGATGTTTTGATTAATTTGTGACCTTGAGTGCAGAAGCCGTGGCTGAGTGTACGACAGTAGATGAAGCTGTCGGTAAAGTCTGGAGCCGCCGGCTGATGATGAGGATGAGCTGCGACACTTCATGCATATATTTGCTTGTTTATGACAGGCTGTGTGTACAGGTATGCAAACCTGAAAGAGGCTCTCTATCATTTTACCCCATCTCTTTTTTTGTTCTTATCCAACGAGAAACAAAAACCTGTCCTGCTGCACCATGCTCATTTCTCAGGTTTTTTTAGGACATGCAGCCCCAAATACCAGATGACTGAGGCCTAAACTTTAACCTCTCGCCACTTTTTGGTTGTTTAATAATTGGGTTTCAGGAACTTTTTGAAAGTTGGCTCCAACACAGTATTAATTTTGACCGCACTTTTAAAATTAGTTTTGGTTGTATTTTTTTCTGCCTAAAATTTATTTTAGTTTCAGTCATAATTTAGTTATCTAAATAGTTTCAATTTTAGTCTAGCTTTAGTTGATGAAATTTCCCATTTTAGTCAAGAAAATCTATTAAAAATTGAGTTGACCAAAATATAAAGTGTAAATGGTAAGGCATTTTTTATGTTTCTTTACATTTCAGCACAGTTGACAGGACATTTAACATTAAGGTAAAGCACAAAGCAGAGAAATTAGTTCAATCTGTCCTGCCATTAAACGTCTTATTCCATTTGTCATTATTCATCAGTCAAGCACCAGCTCTATGTTCTACAATGGCCATATTTCATTTCAACTAAAAGCAACCTACATGCTGCAATTGCACCCCTGGCCACAGCTTGGACAGCCCTTTGCTGGAATCTTTTCAATCAGTCAATCAATTAGTTAATCAAACTTTATTTGTAGAGTATTTATTTTAAAAAACTATAAATAAATAGTAATAATTAAAGACCTTGACTTAACAGAACTGTGTGTGTGGGAGGAACTGCAGAAATGCCATCATGGGTTCAAAGTGAGAAAACACTGGAGATAAAAGTGAAAAAACAAACAAACAATGGTAGAAATACAACTAAAATTAATAAATAGATTGGGATGAATAGATTGAGATAATGTTTGTTCATGAATGATAAAACTAACAAAGCTTAAACATATGATTCAATAGAAGTTTGTTAAAGTGTAAAAAAAGGGGAATAAATTATTGAAGAGTGTGATTAAAAAGCTCGGTCTTGAGTTTGCTCTTAAAGATACATCAACAATGCTGACCTTTTGCTTTACAGTAATGAGCTGTAATAACTAAAAGCTGCCTCACCTTGAGTCTTTGTATGGATTTTTGGCACAACTAAAATACCACAGGCTCATATGATAAAAAACAGATAAATAACCTGTACCAAGACCTTCAAGAGATTTTAAAAGTAATAAAAGAACATTAAAACCAGTTCTAAAAGATACTGGGAGCCTTAAGCGACAAAAGAAACTTTACGTTTTTGATTTAAACAAGTGGTTAAGTTAAAACAATTATGTTTGTGTAATATATGATGTCTGGGCCTTATAGCTCAGGAAAGCTTCTCAAAAATGACATTCAATCAGAATCAAGCCTGCTTGAACACCTGAATGACTGAATTCTTTATTTCAACATGCACTAACCAAACATGGGTCGCCACCAAAAACAATCACATGCATGTACCAAGAAGAACATATTTATGTTTACAAGATTCTACCATCTAATTAAGGAGCCAATGTTCCCTATAATTTAATTTTCTTCCATCACACTCCTTCTGAAACTTTTGAGGATTATGAGAACATTTCTTTGTTGTAAGAAGTTTGGGATGTTTCAAGATTGAGAAACAAATAAAGCCTGTTGTTTTTCTTCTGTGGTTTTAAAGATTTTTGAATGTTTTGCTACAAGAACATTTATTCCTGTTGGTTCGTAAAGCAGTGACAAACTGCATATTTCGTGATAAAGTTTGAAGAGCATTTCAAAAGCAGGATCACCCATTACCCCATCCCTTTTCTTTGCTTACTTTCTTTTTAATCATCTATAATTTTGAATTCACGGCTCATAATTGGGCATTTTTCTTTGGAGAATTACATCTTGTTTTCTTGTGCTGAGACGTGGAGTGCTCCCACCCTCCCTCTCTCTCCTCAGCCATCTGTGTGAACGCCACACATACTTCCATCCAAGCTGCTGGGCGACAACCGCGTTAGAACAAATCAATCTCTCTTAAGAGCATGCAACTCCTCACTCAGTCAATATATAATCAGGCCTGATTGGACGCTTTGTGGGCTTCTGTTATTCCTCCACATTGTTTCTTATCATCCCCGCACGACTCGCTCACATTTGCTTCTCGCTCATTTTTGTTTCTGCTCTTATGCAACCGATAAAAAGCCCCGCAGGCATCCTTCTCCATCACCCGGAGAGGCTCTCTAACGTTACAGAATTATGTAAATGTTTCTCCTCGGAGATGGGAGGCAGCACGTTCATGTACAGTATTTAGGTAACAACAAAAACAAGGCGCATGCTAATGAAGCGAGCACAGAGTGAATGTTAAATGGAGTGTTTAATCGTGGATGTTTCTCTCTTTCAGTTGGAGTGTGCTCTCGGGAGACGGCGCCGTACGCTAATTTAATTTCTTCTGTTTACTTCCGCGATGCTCACACTCTCATTTCCCTCTTATTACTTAACAATAAGAGCCTGCATGGCTTCCCTCATTTCATGCACAAACACACGGCTGCCTAAAATGGAGATCAGGCTGACTTTCATGATGCTTCGAATATGAAGAAAAATGTGGTGATTCTGAGGCTGCTTCCTGGATTTAGATGTCTGTTTCATCACTGAAAAGCATATTTTATGGAAATGAGGTGCAGGTTCCAATCAACAGCCTCAAACTGCAGACAGTGACGAATGTAACATGATTGTCAGCTGTGATTCAAATGCAGGAAATAAGGGAGAACAATATGTCCTCAGAGATAGGACTGTCTGAATGGAGCTGATTATCCTCCTGCTACACTGAGGTCTTCTCTGGGGGATGATTTATTTCCGCATTTACAGCTTCACATTGCTGTCATGTTGAACAGAGCTGGTCCAGACCAACAGAATCTGGTTTGTCTTTTGGGAACATTCAGTTGGTTTGGGCTGGTAAGAAAGCTCACACAAACTCTGGTATGGACCAAAGATTCAAACCCTAGTCCACCAGAAAACAGGGGCCTTGGTTCACTATCAGGGCTGTTTACTCTACAATGAAAATGGCCAAAAGTTTTGTTGCGTTTGCACCTTCCGTTAACATGAGAATGGTGCCCTGATTGCCTGAATCTGCAAACTTTTGAAACAATGGTCAAGAGTAAAAAGTTTTCAAAATTTTTTTTTGTCGTCTCCATGTAAACGGGAGTCTCACTGAAAAGGTCAGACCAAGGTGAGAGTGCGTCCAATTTCAAGACAAAATAATCTCACAGGACTTACTCAAATCCACAATCCCATGAATTCTAATCCTTACAAGTCTGGATAAAGATTTTATGTGATGATATAAAAACTGAAAATAAGGCTGAGTTGCTTGTAATAATTAGTAAAGTAATCTGCCAATAAGACAAGCCACATTTAACTTGAGCAGAGATTTAACCTGAATTTCAGAGCCTCACTGAGTCAAACTCTCCCTGAATCATTGGCAGTTTTTTTTCTTCATTACAAGCAGTCTAATGCCTTTCTTTTACCTTTCACTCCTTAAAGTAAGATATTTATCTGGATTGGTTAAGTGAATGTGGATTAAAATAAGTGTTTTGGATATTTTTGACTGGAAAATATATATACCTGCCTAGATCAGCATTTTGCAGTGCACCATTGTCAGGGAAAACAGTGATGTGCTGCGCATGTGCACTACTCTTTCAGATAAAGGTTGCACTTGTATCTAGGAACAATAACAACAACAACTACGGCTGACTACCAAGCAACATGTGTACAGCTAACCATGCTTGGTTTGTTATCACTCCTCTGACAAAATGAGGATTTGCTGCGTCAGCACTCTGACCAGTGGAGACACGTTTGATATATTCGCCAAGTACACTACAACCTCACATAGGCAACCACTGGCCTGGCGTGAACGCTACCCTGTTTCCAGTTGTTCTTGTGGATCCATGTGAGAACACGCATTGCTACCAGACCATCTGTGTGTGTGCTGAGTGCTTTAGAAAACTTAAAGGAAAATACGTTCAGTTTCTGATGACAATGCTGTCGTGAAAATGAGCCCCAAGAGGGTATGAGAGCCATATGGACGGTTAGTGGCTGATGATACTGTTTCTAGCACTGCCAGCTTCTGGTCTGATGGTTACACACAGGTCAGGATTGGGAGCACATGTTGGAACTTGATGAACTTGATGCAATGATGAACTTCATCATTCATCATTCTTGATATCATCCTGCACCGCCCACAAAGTTAACCCAACTTAAGGGTGCCAGGGTATAGACCCTATGCCCTGATGCTGCAGAGGCAAGAGATGCCAACCCCTTTGAGGGAAACTACTGAAGCCAGTGTCAGTGCCCCAGGAGATCAGCTGGCTCCTCCCCAGCTACCAAACCAATCCAAGCATGGTTCAATCGGGACTCTACTTGGCCATCAACCTGACCCTACCCAAGTCTTCACAGATTGAGTTGAACTGCAGCCACATATCACTCCAATCAATATTCCTGGGCCACCTGCCACACTGTAAATGCATCTTAATCTTTATTCTATGGCACAGAATACTTCCAAATTGCCTCAAGCTAAATGCATTTATTGCTCGAAGCTGGTTTTGTATATCCAGGTAAGGAAGAACGGCCATATCTATAGCCCCAACAAGTAATGGGGGGCTTTGTTTTGTCGACCTTATCAGGCTTTGGTCTGCCAACAAAGAGCAGAGTGAAAGGAAACTAAACCAAGTGAAAAACAATGCAAACAGACTTTAGGTTGAGAAAGTGACTGTAGTGGATCATGACTGATCAAATTGTGGTGGTTAAGTCTTTGAAATAGTAAGGCATCATCAGGTCAAACCCGGGGTCTGTATGAAGCAGGATAGGCAACTCTTCTGCTCTAAAAGGTTAATTACTGTTTAATTAACTGTTAATTACTCTCTGAGTTTAACATGAACAATGTTCATGGCTGGTGAGAGAAACCACAAAACCCTCTTTGTTTAAGTCAGTTTTTAAGTGAAACAACAGAACTTTAAAGTTCGATCCTTAAAGGTTGAGCTATTTTCTCCTTTATGAGTTTATTAATAAATCTAGTCTGACAATGTGCTGTTCAGTTTGAACTAACAAATGGGCCATCTGTCAGGAAATGGATTAAAGTAAGACTTCTTTAGATGTAAACCTTAATAAGAAATGAAGCATCTCTTGTTCTGGAGCTTGTCAACAGGAAGGAGGACGACAAAGTGGGAGATGATGAGACATTAATGGATAGAATTCCATGCAGCTGGGCAGAAAATGGACTGGAAATGTTTGATTTTTAAAATGAACATACTACTATACAAACTTTTTCATACAACAGACCGCCTCTACAAAATAGGACTACCCCCTGTCAGTCTAGGTCCCTAGAAGTCCCTCAAAGCTTTCAAGATTTCTAAATAACGATGGAATATTGGGCTAAAATTACCTTCAACCTGTGGCCCAGATATGTGTAATCACTTTAATGAATGAGTCTTAGAGAACATTCGGACAACGTTTGACATAATTTGACAGAAATCCCTTTGGACATATCACAATCAAAAGATCCGGCTAAGACTCCAAGACCTAGACCTTCGGCCTATGACCTCCTAAATTTAAGTCACCTTAAGGAAGATAAGGTGCTGGTGCATAGTTTGAAGAACAAGTCTCCTGTCGTGACATTGTTGACACAGAAAACCTATTTTAATCAAACAAAAATCCCCAGTAGAAATGTCAACTGTGTCACTAAAATCATATCAGTTTCCAGCCCTAGTCCTAACTTAGTTTCCCTTACCCCCATTAGTTTTCAGTATAAGCGAGACATTAAGGCAGCTTCAATTTAGTTCATGCTTGAAATGTTCCGGTCTTTAATTCTCAGATTTGAGCTTTGTTTTCTGTCAGGCTTCACAAGTTCTTAAATGTGAGCTAAAATCTGCTGATTGTGTTTTTCTGTTTCTGCCCTTTATCACTGAAGATCATAGCAGCACTGAGCGTCATAGGGGATCTTCAGATGAATAAAGGTCGGAGACAACTGTCCTGGAGTGTCAGACGTGACTCTGAATCCCCGCACACCCCCTCAGTTGCATGTGTTCACTGATTTTAAAGGTTTTTTCGGCACAACAGAAGAACTAAATGTGGAAATACACAGCACTACTGAGTCATAAAACATGGCTGTTAGTTTGCTGGTCTCAGTGTCTGAGATATTTGCACCAGTTTTTTAATTAAATGCCTGAAATATGGTCTGTTGTAAAGCAAGCACAAGAGATTTTTTTTTTTTTTTAAACAACAAATACATCTGAAGTGGCCCCATCTGAGAATTTAAAAACGTTATTGCCGCCAAGAGGGATATGTTTTTCAAGGCATTTCTCTGTTTGTCTCTCTGCCGTTAAGATAACTCCAGAAGTTGGGAACAAACTTTGATTAAATTTTTAGTGAATGTTTTTCATGGCATAAAGAAGAAGTGAAACAATTTTGGTGGTGATCCAAATCTTGATGTGAATCTAGAAATTTTTTTTGCAAGCATTGATAACAATACAAGATAGGGCGGCATTACACTTTTTCGCTGATAACTCAATAACATGTCAATAGTTTTGGATGGTATTTTCAGTGAATATTAGTCATGGCACAAGGAAGAATTGATAAGATGAAGGTTGCGATCTGAATCTGCTTTCGGATTGCCACTTACAGTTGTCATGATTTTTTACAACAACTCCCCCTACACTGACTGAAATGTCTTCATGGAGGTTTGCACTTTGACTAATTTTAGTTCAGTTTTTTAAAGAATATTTTCTTAATTTTTCATCAACCCATCCATACTATGCCAATTGACATTGGGTGAGAGTTTGGGTACACCCTGAACCGGTTGACATATAATCACAGGGCCACATAGAGAGACAGACAACCATTCAAGCTCACACTCACACTTAATGGAAATGTCTTGTCACCAGCTAGCCTATTGGCCATGTTTTTGGAATTCATGCATGAAAACTCCACAGAGAAAGGCCTTGACTGACTTGGGGATCGAACCAGCAACCTTCTTGCTATAAGGCACATGCACTACCTGCTGTGCCACTGTGCCACCCCAGTAACAGTACCAGACTATAAATCATTTGTTTCCAGGCCTCAGAGAAACTTTTAGAATAATGGAAGCTAATGTTCGTTTTAAGCTGCGTTCACACCGAATGCAACTTCACAATCCTAATCACGTCACCCACTAGACTCGTGTCGCATGTCCATAAATACCTAATTTTGGTCCATCCCTGTGGCTCAGTGATGTCACGTCAACTCGAGTTTCACCGCGATCATATCATATATCACATAATAGGATGTATAAGCGGACATTATTCCAACTGTATCCTTTTCACTCACCTATTCACCACAAAACACTGCATCTGATGCCCTGCAGCAGCATTATCTGTGAGTTTTCTGCGGTCCATCAAGGCAGAACTAATGTCCTCACTAATGTTTCTCACACGGACATAGATTGTTATTCTGTAAGCCGGAATAAAAACAGTCCGTCACAGGTACGGTCACACATTCACACACCGCTGACACACCGCCGGTTTAAAAGATCAACTTTTTTCACCTTTGACGACAAACAATGTGGTCGCGTTGAACGTGGCCGTCGTATCGTCAGAGGGTTAACCCTGCCCCATCGCTGTACATTGACTTTACATGGAGAGTGCTTGCCGAGGATGCTTAGGTCGCATTTGGTGTGTAGGCACCTTTATTTTGAAAGGATGACCAGAACCTCATAGATCGATCCGTGTAGCTTGCCTGTACAGACTTTACACAGGGATAAATGTGTGAATGAAAGAGTACAACCTGTGATCAACTCACTGTTAAACCTTGTGCTCATGCACTTGTCCACCCATGCCCCGGACATGGTTGTAAATATATTTGACTCTGCATTATGAGTTTAACTGGATGGCACTGGAGGCACACAAGATTGCTCAATGCATCTTTGTAAATCTTGAGTTATTAGCATGTAATTAGCATGTTAAAAGCACCTACTACTCCACTTTTTAAAAGTCCAAACCTCTTCTGCTTCTCAGCTGTTCACAAAAATAGCTAGAGTAGGATTAAATCTTAGCCCTTCTGGCCTTTTCACTTGACATCCCGACCCTCAAAGCACCCACAGATCCGCCCCGACCTCTGAAATCACAGGTTTAAGTTTCTACCCTTATTTCAGCATCAGAAGAAGAAGAGGTGATTTGTGCTGATGGAGCGGTCCACTCCACCCGTCCTTAGGTTAAGCCTTTCACTCTGCAGACGCAGCACTCAGAGATACTCAAACGCTAAGAGAGAGAGCGCTCTGTTGTTGATCGGAGTATTTAGTGATGCATATAACGGCGAGCGGAGAGCAGAGCGCCATTTAACCCCGCGGGACCGTCAGCCTGAGCACTTTAACTGCTGAGTATTGACATTCAGTGAAAGGATTAAAGCAGCACAAATGTAAAATATTTATGTATTTCTCATGCTGAAGAGGGAGAAAGGGGGAGAGGGTCGAGCTCTCGGGGCGCTGCTGTCCTGATGTGGCAGACGTCTCATAAAGTGTTCCCACTCCGCCATGTTTTATTCAGCTCACACTGATACACACTCGCCAACGCTAACACTCTGAGGGACAATCCTTACCTTAAATGATCCCTGCAGACTCTAATCCTCAGTTTTGCTTGTGCTTTTATTTCAGCTTTAGAAACACAATGATGTTTTCTGCTTAATAACAGCTCTTTAGAAGTTGGTGCTTCAGGGATTTTCAATTTTTACCTTCAGAAGTAATTAAACAGACTGATTAAAAAAGTCCCATGCCTTTGTAACGTAGTGTTATTTCAGCTGAAGCAGGTGTTTTATGTTTTAAATAAACCCAGTGGACTCTTTAAGGGGAAGCCTCTGGATTGTATAAGACCAGAGGAAGACACAAGAGAGGATGCATTCATTATCTTTAGTTGACTCTAATGTCTTCTCTGCAAAATCCATTAAGATGATTTTCACAGTTAGAAATGTTCCAGTGTTTGTCCAGCTTGTAGCTTTTGTGGTTTCATTTGAGGTTACAAGTTTAAAAGTTTGGCAGACCACTACTGATCGCAAATATGCTCCCCAGTTATGCAATGCCATGGAGGGAAGAAAGAAGGGACTTTGCTATTCCTTTTACACACAAATAAAATCTGAATTTTACCTGCTGCCCCCTCAGTATTTCCCCCCTAAACTCCTCCACTGACTGGCATGCAGACTGCATGGAAACATGGCGTCAAATGTGAGAAGAAGGCTTGTTATTGGCAGGCAACTAGCTCTGAGTATCTGCCTCTCGTCCAATGACAGTTGAGATATGATCCAGAGAGAAGGAGAAAAATGGCTGATTGATTACTTGATATGTGACTGGATGGATGGATTGATAGATGGATGGATGATTGAATGGATAGATGGGCAGAAAATATTAAGGGAATGAATAAGATGGCTGAAAGATGGTCAAAAGATTTATAATGGATGTATGACTGAATGGATGAAGTAGTAGATGAATGGATTGATGAAAAGATGATTGGGCAAAATATGGAAGGAAAGGTAGATCAATGGACACATGGATGGATGAATAAAAGCCTCAATTATTAAAGATTAATTAATGGATGGAGAATTAGATGGATGTGGATTGATGGATGGATTTATTAAAAAAGGGGTTGAATCATTTAAAGGATGGATAATTGGATGGATGGTGATAGTTTAGAAATATGGATGGCTGGGTAGATGGATGGAGGCATGGGTTAGAAATTTGGATTAATGGATTATGAGTTGGATGGATAGACCGTTGAGGGAGTAATAAATGGATGGATGGATTGGTAGATGTGTAAAAGGATGGATGACTTGACTGATGGATGAATGAATGGATAGATAGATCAATGGACTTTCAGATGGATTGGTGGATGGGTTGTTTGATGGTTGGAGGGATAGATAGACTGATGGGTTATAAGATGGATGATAGATTGATAGACGGATGCATTGGTTGAAAGCTGGATGAATCATGTAATGGATGTATGGATAACAGTAGGTTAGAAATATGGATGCCTGGAGGGGTGGGTGAATGAATAAAAAGATGGATGAGTGGATGGTTGGGGTGATGGATCAATGGATTGATGGATAAGTGGACACATGGATGGGTTGGTGAATGGATGACTGTGCAATGGGGCATAGATAGATGGATGGTAAGTGAGGTTTAGATACTGTATGTAGCTGGTTGGAGGAGTGGATGGATGGATGGGTTAAAAGTTGGATGAATTGTTTTTTGAGACGGATGGTTGGATGAAGAAGCAGGGTGTTCTGCCATATTGAGAGTGATGCCAGGGATAATCCTGCAGTTTGTTTTTTAGATTTCTGTAAAAAATAACTTTAATAAACCCACACCACAGAAATTTGTAACATCTGAAGGAGAATTTAGTTTCCAGTCGCACACTCGTGGTGGAATAATTTAATATTTTCTTTCCTGTTTTTACACAAACACCAAGTTCATGTCGATAAATATTCCCTACAGCTCATGAGCTGATGAGAATTTCTCCATTAAATTCAGCTGAAGGTCTCGTTTTGGCCTCTGACACAGAGCCTCAGACCTTTAACTCCTGGACCAAATACAAAAAGTACCTATAAGTAACACAGAGACCCTCGACTCTGACCTCTGACCTTCCCTCACTGGCGATAACAGAAAAAAACGAACCTCTCCTCCACAGTGAGAAAAAGAAATCTTGAAATGAGCTCATGTGCTTTTAGTGCTCAAGGACATCTCACGCTGCAGATCTCCACTTCAATCCAATTTATTCGTAAAGCGCTCTCAGAGCCGCTCCAGACAAGATTTTGAAGTCAAAATTCATCCTTTTTATCTGCAAAGAGCGTCTGAGCCGAGCCACTGTTCTCCATTTGTCCAAATTACTTTCTGCTGTCAGGGCAGACTCTGCAGGGATTCTACTTTTTACTCCCACCACAGTCCTTGTCTCACCTTAACCTCACAGAAGGTGATTTCTGTGCCAAATCCGAATTAAACTGTAACCATGGTGATAGATTGGGTCAAACATCGAAACAATTTAAACCAGGGAAGGTCGACTTTTTGACCATGAGGGCCGCTTTTCAATCATCTCCTTGTTGGAGAGCCACAATGCTGCAATGTGACAACAAAGACAACTAATATTTTAACAAAAGGGGCAATTTATGTAGCTGTTATAAAAACATTCACCAGAATTTCTACACTTTATATTCCAGAACTTTTTTATTGAAATTAAAACACATTGGCAGTTTTTTTAAGTGTATTTTACACACAGTTTTTTTTCTATACGATTGGACCCATAAAGTGGACTTTCATAGAAACAATAACATTAACTTATATTTTTTATTTCTCTGAATTGTTATTTTCAAAGTTGTCATGGTAGATTTTCTCGCCAGATCATTCCTCCACAAATACACCTACCAGTGTAAATTCCTACCATTGTTGCATCATCAGTTTAGGCCTCCATAGCAAGTCCATTGCAAAGTGTATAGATGTTAGAGTGAATGCTTGCTGCTTCAAAGAGTGAGATGAATATGTAATTGGAGTGAAACCTGTCGAAAGAAATATGTGCAAGTAAGCAAAAAGGTTTTGTTGCGAGTTTCTGAACATACTTTGTTTTTTCTCCTAATTTCCAGGATTTAAGGCAAACGTATCAGGATATGAAATGGCTCGTGCATCGTTGATCTGTGTGCATTTTGAAGCAACTTCAGATGAATTTGTATTTCAGTCTCATTTTTTGTTTTTCTTCATGATCAAATAACCTTTTAGAAAATCAATTTGACATTATTACAACATCCATTTTCTGATGGCCCAGGTTTTCAAGGAAAAAAGGAGGTCTGTAACTTGTGAATTCTTGAAAGTCCATCCATACATCCATACATCATTCTGCAATCACAGGGCTACGTAGCGAGAAAAGCAACCATCCACGCTGACACTCACACCTAGGTGAAATTTAGAGTCACCAATCAACCCTGACAGGCATGGTTTTGGACTGTGTGGGAAAACCTGGAGGGAGCCCACCCATGCACAGGGAGAACATGCATACTTACACATAGATTTAGGTAGTCAAACCAGCAACCTTCTCGCTCTGAGGCACAAACCTGGTGCACAAATGTGCTGCGTAAAGCACAACAGTGTTGATTTAAGCTAAGAAAATCTGGGTGGGATTAAGGATAACAGAAATGAGAGTTGGGAGGGACAAGAAATTCCTGCATCTGCATCTGGATTTAGTCATTTCTTCCTTTTACCATGACCAATGTTCCCTGAAAATTCCAGAGATACCCATGTAGAACTTTTTGAGTTACTAGCAAAGAAGTTGTTAGCTTCCTACATCATCAGTGTGGATATAAAGCCGGCTGGCTCCTCCTCCACACCAAACACAAAGACGACTGCAGCTCAGCACATGTTCCTCCATGAACCAACAAACAGGTTCAGACTGTCAGTGTGAGTGCTAACAGTGTGTGAAGCTAATTAACAGGAGACGAGCGGCTGATTAAAGAGAGGAGTGCGGCTCATGGGAAAGGAGGGCGAAGTTTGTGATGCTAACGAGGAGAGCGTGTGATGGGGACAGAACAAACTGGTGCACGGAGCTCACATGGGACTGGTGTGAATGGGAAATCAATGACTGGTGGAGGGAGAGAGGGGGGAGTTAGAGGGGAGATGTTGATCTTATTAGGACGGTGTCGGCTCGTGCCAATAACAACCAGAGACATTAGTTAAGGAGGGAGAGTGGAAACATGCGTGAAGATGCTGAGAGTGATCTCAGTGGACGTATTGATTCTAAAGAGAAACCTGCAATCATTTGTTTACCAGGTCTTCTCTCTGTGGGCTGGACAAAGACTCACAGGCATTGCTGTTTAGTCTGAGCATCAGACAAGTGGCCCAAAGGTGACTTCAGACTAAATTTAGACTCGCTCCTCAAAGACTTCATATTTGAGACTTGGCTTCAGTCAAAACTTTCACTGTTAATAAGGATGTTTTCTATTTCACTAACAGACTAACATACTTTTCATGTCCTACTCAAAATTATCATTATGACAAAATATCATCGCCCAGTCTTGGGGATTCGTGTATCAATACAGATTTTACAGAATCGATACGGCCTCATTGTTGTGACAATTGTTGTCAATACTCTTTGGGTTATATAAACATAGTTCAAAGTAGAAGCCAAGCTACAGGATGAAGCACATATATAAAACTTGAACTTAGGTTCACCATCTTTGAGGACCTGATTTAAGTTTATTAAGTTGGAGAACACTTAAAAACTCATCCTTGTTCTTTTTTCTTCTCTTAATAAAAAACATAACTTGTTGGGAATTCTGTTAAAAGTGTCGTCAGTGTTCAAAATGTATGTGTATTGGGATAAATATTGTTTTGTATTGTGAGGTTGTTTGAAAATGCAAAGCCCTACTCCAAATCATCATCGAGTATGTAGGGTGTCCATCTCTATATCGATTGGTGTGATAGCAGCAGGACATTTGATGTCAACACATTGAAAATGAGTGCATAGCCTTGTCAGTGTAAGTTTTCATATCATGCAGAAAGAGCTGTTAGGGAAAGCTGCTTGCAGTCCTTTTACCTTTTTTTTTTCTCTCTTAAAACAATTGTAAAGTCCTGGCATTCCTTTCTCTTTTCAACTTGGTCTTTTGTAAAGCCATCAGTCCAAATTTCAGCATTTGTTCCCTCTTCTCCTCAAATGCCTAACCGGCTTATTTGAGTTTGAAAAACTTGCTCAACATGCCCTTTTTCCATGTTAGAATGTGGTCACTTACTGAAGATCTGAACCCTACCAAATAATGCTTTCACTCTGAGCAGGAACCAATCCATGGTTTTACACTTGCCATTTAGCTGAGATCAAACTGAAAAGTCTGGACCAATTGATGTAGGTGTGAACGCACCCAAAGTGTCACCTGTAATCATCACAGATCACCCATCACTCTGCACTTTAAAGGCCCAGGGGTTCAACCCTTCATCCCAAGGCTCAAACCCATTTCAGCTGCGTTACCAACTGCTGTAAACTGCGGCAGTGCAGAGACTCAACCTGCATCTTCACAGCAACCAAACCAGCTTCTAATTATGTGAGAATTTAGACTTGAACTGGTCTGCAGTTCAAGTCCTTACAGCCTGAGCTACATCGCTGCCAAGTGCAGCTGATCCTCACTGGAAAGCAGCTGGAAGATGGAGCTACACTGTCCGACAAGGTTAAGATATCGGAGTTTTCCAAACCTGAGCATAGCATCTGTTGTAGGAGGAGCATAAGTAAGAAAGACCAAGACTAAGACCAGTTAGAATGATAAAATAACATTAAAATATAGGCCAACCTAAAATCACATTCAAGAGGAGAGCTGCCTCAAACCTCAACTTTAACCCCAAATGTTTTCAAGGGATGCACCAACATTTTTCTTGTCTTGCATCTCTCCCAAGTCAAATACAAGCAAATGGACACCATTCTTTTGATGAAGAGCGCCCACTGCTAATTAGCTTAGCTCAAACACTGGGAGTCAATGGGTAGTGTTAGCCTGCCTCTGCCTACATAGTCATCAGATGAGCAAGCTGTGCCTTTCTTTTTCTTGTTACTGCGGACACAAATGAAAGAATGGTGCTTGTCATGGATTCAGGAGTGAGGCAAGCCACGAAAACAAAAAAATTGTCATTTCCCTTTAAAGAGGGCGGTTACACAACATAACAGACAAAGTGAGTTTACTCCCCGCTTTCCTCGCTTTTGTTATGCACGATTGCCTCAGAGTTTTTTGGATAACTAAGGGCAGCTTGATATTTAGAAACAGTAAAAGGTTGGAAGCCTTGTGCATGAAGTCTTTATAAAGACTGATTTACAACATGAGGATCATTAATCTTCATAAATATTAAAATTTTTAGTTTATGAGCCAATACATTTGTAAGAAACGCTGTCTCTTACTGCCAGAGTGATCTGTTTGTGACAACACAACCCAAACTCAATCTTGGTTATCTCCTTTCGGTCCTCAGTCAGCTTCAGACAGACAGACAGACAGACAGACAGCTGTGAATGATGCAGAGGGAGAGATGAAGCAAAGACAGTGACTGTCAGTCCAGGAAATTCAGTGGTATTAATCATCAGCGATGAATTTTATTGTAAGATTGTCCGTTAATGCCTGAAAAGACAAATTATAGCCAGAAAATTCAAACTTTTTGGAGCTGAAATGTTTATTTCACTTTCTAATGAAACTGTAACAATCAATATTTCCATAAAATTTAACAAATAGATTTTTGATTCTCATTTGATACATTAGGTGTTTTAGGTAACTGATTATCCACTTGAAGACATTTTTATCTTTTATCTGATTGTATTCGGATGTTTTTTAGTGATTTGTTGATCAAATTGATTCAATAGAGGTGTCCTAAAAGTATGATACAACAGGTTTACAGGGTTGAGTTACGTCGTCATATGTATTTATCTAATGTGTGGGCTTGGTTTTGTTTTCTGGAGCACATTCACTTTGTTCTGATCTCATGTCGGTTTTGGTTGTCCCTCTCATTTCTGATATTAGACCCTACACAAAGGAGCAGATTTCTGCATGGTCACAATGCCTGAAACAACTTTAAAGCAGTTCAGGACACAGAGTCTGAAAATAACCCCCGAGTGTGCCATAACAAGAACAAACTTTATCTACAAGATAAAACACAATGTGCAGTTCTGTCCTCAGATCCTCCCGAGTAAGTACCAACATGACCTCTGTTTCCTCCTTCCTCTCTGAGGTCTGTGATCACAGCAAACTCTCTGCATTATAACAGCATTATAGCTGCAAGACTGTCATTGAATTTAATGAGATTTATGATTGTTTTAAAGCTGTAATATTTCCTCCATTTCTGAGCTGAATGCTTGAGAGAGAATTCCTCTGAAAACAAATTCAGCCTGTAATAAATACTGATGGAAACTCATTTGTCACGTAAATTATGATGTATGCTCAGCTCCTTCTCATTGTGGGAGAGTTTAGAAATGATTCAGATGTCCTAAACTATCCGTCGCACGTGTTTCTGCAGGCCGGGGATAAAGACAAATCAAATGTTCTTGGTTTTTGGACATTTAATGTGTTAATATTTGCATGAAAGCAAACAGCAGCCCGCAGGACTAAACCACACTAGTCCACCTGCAGGGTCAATGTGTGTGATTTAATTTGTTATTTTTAAAAAGAAATCAGTGAATACTGAGTCTTCTGGATGATCACGGTAAGTTCAAACAAAAACTTGGATTTGTTTATGATGGACATGGTCTATGAATCTGCTTTAAATCATCAGATGTTGATCATAAAGTCCGTCTAGGACTTTGCTGCCGTCCTGATTCTGTTTCAACTTCAGCACATAAATTAGATTTGTGTGCAGCCGTTCAAATCCTCCTGTTTGCCTTCAGCTTTAATCTGAAACGGCTCAGTGATAAAACCTGGCCTGCAGAAAAGACATTCACAGTTTATTCATAGTTTTCTGGAAGCTCAGGAGTGACGGACTGAGCCTGAAATCAGCCAACCTGATCGCCAAAGACTGCAGTGCCTTGAGCATTTATATCATATTTGGAGTGATTAATTAACTGGTTATCAACTGTAGTTAGTCATAGAACTTGACTCCTGACTTTGTTTTCAAGTTGCAGGGTGATATTTCCATAAATTACATTTGTAGCACAAGGACGAGTTTTAGACAAGCCTTTCCCAAAATAAATAATGTACGCTGTGATATTACAGAGATTAATCTGAAAACTGTCAGACTTTTATGTTTTTGGATATAATAAATTTGATATTTTACAGCATAATGGGCATTGATCAACTATAATATCCAGCATTTTAATTAATTTTGACAGTAAAAGTCTACTGTGTATTTTTCCAGTTATTGTCTGTAGTTCTGGGATGCGGTTGTTTACTGTAATTTTACAACATCCATTTGGAAACTTTGCTGCCTGTGCTTTTGTTTTTTTTGTTTTGATTTGTGTTTTTTTTTTTTTTCAGTTTTCTTAAAACTGTTAAATTACAGAGAAACCAGAAGAATATCTGATTTTAAATGTTTTTTGACATTATATGTATGCTATTTTACGGTATAATGGGCATCAACTATTACATACCATATTTTGATTGATTTTGACCACAAGAATCTACTCTGTATTTTTACAGTTATTATCTGTAGTCTTGTGATAGTTATTTACGTTTTTTTTATAGTATCCGTCTGGAAACTTTGCTGCCGGTACTTTTACTGTTGTTTTACAGTTTTTTTTGTATGGAAAAAGCTGAGTAGAACAGAAGTCTCATTTTGGGTGCTTGTTACCAATAGTAGCCTATAACTTACCATATATCCCCACAATGTCAGAAATCTTTTTCCAAACATCAAGCCATTTTCTTATTGTAATTTTATTTTATTTTTGTTAAACATTTATCTGATTGGGAAAGGAAACTCATTGAGATTAAAAATCCTCTTAAAGGATAAGTTTGGTGTCTACAGCTTTCACATTGTTTATAGAATGAAGCATATACTCACCCAGAAGGCTTTCCTGATCCAAACAGTGCTTCAGGAGATATTTAGATCCAAAATCGAGCAGCGGACATCCGTATAATGGTAGCACATGGGACATACAGCGCCGCTCCTAAAACTGCATTAATCGTCCAAAAACTCATTTGTTTCCCCAATATTCCATCATGGTCCACTCACGTTACTCCTCCATTACAGTCTGTGTCGCTCCAGACATGTTTTTGTAACTGTGCCGACCTCTGAACTGAAGAAGAAGAGCGCTCGCTCCGCGCATGCGCAGTACTCTCTGGAGCGCTGCCTCCGGGTCCTTCTTTTGATGAGCTCCTCGTCTGTAAACTCTGGCTCAAAACTGTAAGGACTCCCATCATATTCAAAGTTCTCCTCAACAATAGACCTGTGCTCAAAATATCGATACGGCAAAATATCGTATCGCACTCCTTTGGGATACGTGTATCGATACGGATTCTACAGAATCGATACGGCCTAAATATTTTGACAGTTGTTGTAAATACACTTTGGATAATGTTAACAGTGGCACAGTTCAAGGAAGAAGACGAGCTACATAATGAAGCATATGTTCTAAATTTGAACTTAGGTGTATACAATCTTTGAGGATCTGAATTTATGTCTCTCAAGTTGTAGAACCACTTAAAACTCATCCCTGTTCTTTTTCTTCTTATAAGAAAAAACTAAACTTGTCAAGAATTTTGCTTAAAGCATAGTCAATGTTCACAATTTATGTGTATCGGGATACGTATCATATCGTGAAGTTGCTGGAAATACCCAGCCCTACTCCACAACATCTTCATCCGATAGATATTCGTCCATTTTGCACAAAACTGGAAGAAGAAAGTCGTTGTGTTGCCGACTATCTTCCGCTGAAACAATGAGCCGTACTGCGCATGCGCAGAGCAAGCGCTCTTCTTCTTCAGTTCAGAGGTCAGTACAGTTACAAAAACATATCTGGGGCGACACAGACTGTCGTGGAGGAGTAGCCCGAACGGACCATGATGGAATGTTGGTGAAACTAATGAGTTTTTGGACGATTAATGCAGTTTTAGGAGCGGCGCTGTATGCCCTATGTGTGTAACTTTAATTTAATTTCATTTATTTGATTAGGACAGTGCACATCAATCAACAATTTCGTAACACACGTCGTCATAAATATGCCGGAATTACTACAATAGCTGAAATTCATCCATTGTCCTAAGGCAGATGATCAAATAGAAAATAAACATGAATAAATACAGCAATGATGCTGCATGATCAATTCCTCCAGGTCAGCATAGCGCTACTGTTTGAAGAGTGGCGAAGAAGAACTGTGCCAGAGTTTAACGCGGCTAAACAGTAAGTAGATCACTAATTTTATAAATTAGTATCACATTGGGCTAAAGATTTATCATTATTGATCGAAATAGCAATCCTGACTGACCAAGGATCTGTTGTGCCTCCTATTTCACACAAACTGTTTACAAATTTACAGCAATTTGCATGTACAAAGGTTCTGGTTAGCAAGTCAACAATACAAAGCCTCCGTTTAGGAGTAGAAGTTGGAGCTTCCCTTGAAAACTGAAAACTGATTATTAGTCATCAGTATTAGGTGATGAATAACGCGTTATGTGCTTCTGATCAAGGATTTCCTTACTGTTGTCTATACTGTAAACAAAGTGAATATTGCACTGAAGCTTGATTTGAAGAAAATCATGAATTGAATTGAAGTCGCAATATTTGCCAGAATTTCGAAATTAGATCTTTCCCTAAAATCATTCAGCCTTAGTATTGGATGGTGCCTGAACTCCAGTTCTTGCCGATACTGATGCCAGCATTTTCAGCTGTATCGGAGCAATTTCCAATACCGGTGTTAAAATCAGTGTTAAAACTATCTACAAAGACATAATGATCATTATTAATGATTAGGTCAACTTGGTCCTCATGCTTGTGGTGATGGTGTGTGAATTATTGATTTAAAAAAAAAAAAGATCAGAAATGCTTAGATTGGGGTACCTGGTCTTGTCTGTCTGTCTGTCTGTCTGTCTGTTAACAAAATAACTAAAAAAGTAATGGTTGGATTTTGATGAAATTTTCAGGAAATGTTCAGCATGAGAAAAGGAAGAACTGATTTGATTTCGGTGTTGATCCGGATCACCGTCTGGCCGCCATGATGATAAATGTGATTTTTGTGCATAACTACTGAACTAAAATAGATATCATAATGAATCCAGTTGCTAATGGTATGTGTTCAAGGTCAAGGAATCTAAATATTTCGATGAAATAAAGGTAGGACTAATATTTATGGTGAAAATCACAGTATGGGTGAGGACTGTGGTGCTGGCGGAGGTCTGCGCTCTCCGAGTGCTTTTCTAGTTGTCCTTGTCAGCAATTCATTTACAAGCTTCCTTTTAAACACACAATAATGCTTTATAATTCAAAAGCAAGTAGCACCACGTGCATTTGGTTGTTGCGGATTAAACATTAAAATCACAGACTGTGTTTCAGTCATTAATGAAAATCGAATATATTTAAAATCCTACATAGTTTCAGCCTTGGGAACCAGAAACTGCTAAAATACTTAACTGGACTGATGTGCTTCTGTATTGAGTCATTCTTGTATCACTCCGGCAGGGGTCATCAACTATATTCTTGACAGATGCTAGTGGGGCTGGAAGGGTGGCCAAAGCTGTCAGTGTGTGAATGCAGTTTAAACTCTTAGTACTGAGACTTTCTGCCAGTGCAGAAATGTTTGCTGTGGGCACAGGAGATTGAGATGTTTGTGACATACTTTATTGAAAACCCCCAAACTTATCAGGATGTTCTGCAGGAAGATAAGCCTCTGTGTTCCATCTTTGCAAACACTAACATGGTCTCATGTCTAATTTATGCTCTTCTCTTCCACCAGAACCCTTTCTTTCATGATGTCCTCCGCTCTAGCCTGTCTGTGCTCCGCTGCTCTTCCACACTCGGAGTAAATATCCAGAGAAAATGGACTGCTGTCGTTATTAAATTAGCAGCGAGGAGCCGTCCTCCCGCGATCGTCTGCTCATAAAAAATAATGGTGTGTTTGTGAAAGCCCTCCGAGGAGCTGTGTGATGAAACTGAGGATGATTGTTGACGTGCGATTCGTGGATGGGCGCCTGCAGACTCTCAGCCCGCCTGATGCTGCTGCATGTCGACAGGAGGAGACGTGAGCCAGTGCCTGAGCTGTAGGATGACCCACGTCCAGCTCAGGTGGGAAAGCGTAATGGATACAGACGCTTTGACGCCTCTCAGAGCACGGCGGTTAATAAAGAGCGAGGCGGAATCACAGCAGGACAGGGAGAGAGGAGGTGGGAGGGCGATGGAGGTTCTGGTAAATTAAGCAGGCAGTGGTGGGAACGTCTGTCGTCCTGTTGGAGCACATCGCCCTGCAGTCAAATCCTGCTAAACTCTCCTTGTACCCGTCTGAATAGAAACACCACGGCTCGCTCGCTCTGTCTGAGTCATGATGCCACATCACACAGCAGCATACGCCGACTGTTCACACCTGCTCCAACCAGAGCAACGAAACTCCGACTCTTTCACCTCGTTAGCGCTCTGGAGCAGCCGTGGTGGGGCTCTGTCTCCTCGGGGACGTGTCGCCTCTTAATTTGATTCCTCCTCCATCGATTTGAAGCTGCCGCGGGACTTTAGTCACATGTCATCCCTAAATCTGTCCTTCTCTTTATCACGTGAATGATTAAAAAGGCCTCTTGCTTCCTAAGGCTACGTAGTATGGACGGAAAATTGATTCTGCCTTTGCAAATTTTGGCACCTAATTGCCTTCAATTATCAAGAAGTGAAGGCAGATTTTAAATGAAGCATGTATTGGCAACAAGTGGAGAGGACAATTGCACACTTTCCAAAAATAACCTTTTTTCTACTGGTGCCTCTTTTCTTGATTGATGATTTAAAAAAAATGCAGAGACCTGGGTATCTTAAGGCATGTTTCAACTCTACCAACTCTACCCACTGATCCAAACACACATGAGGACTTTGGGCAACAGCTACATGGACATTGTCTCTAATCTAATTAAAATATTTTGGATTTGAATTTCCTAATCTTCATGTATTCATTATTTAATTCAAAGAAAGCATTTCAGCATGTATAAAGCAGCCCCTAAGGTCTAAACTCAGCTTTTACTACAGTTATGTGCTCTGTTGTGGCTGCATCTCCCTGCTGTCTCAGCTCTATCTCTCAATATATTTCACCCCAATTAAAGCTTCTATTAAAAGTTTAGGAAGAACCACATTCAATCTTTAAAGAAGGAGCCAGATTCAAGAATAAGTGACCTGAAACCTGCAGAATGAAACATCCTGAAGAACAAGGGGAGTATCTCAAACTAAAGATTTAACTCAGCAATGCACAAACAGGCAGAGTAACTGGATGATTGCTTTTCTGAAACCCTCTTCTTGTCATATAATACGTCTGTGGACACATACCAGCTTGATTAAGGTAGACATGGCTCTTTATTTTTCATTTTTCTGTTTGTTTTGGCTGAGAAACACCAGCAGGTCGTGATAGAAAAGTCTCATATTCTCGAGATTTTTGACTTGACTTGGGAAGTCAAAAATCAATTCTAAAAATATTTTTCTGATAAAAGTGCTCCAGTTTGTAAAAAAATATTTCTGCATGGCTGTCAAATCTCCCCTTGTGGCCAAAAAGCGATTGTATTTTACCCCTCTCCCCTGCCATCCTCCTGCTTTTGTATGCTCTCGAAATCTCCCGTATTATAATATAATAATAAAGAAATTGAAAATTAAACTCTATAATTGAATAATTGAATGCCAACTGCCATAAAACCGAGGAAGAAGAAAAGGCCTCGTGAAAACTGCCATCTGCAGTAGCCTGGGTGACAGTTTCAGGAGGTTAGTGCTAACAATGGGAACAAACCAAGAAAAATAATGGAGAAAGATGGAGATGATGAAGGCAAAGGCATTCCTGCCAAAAATTAAAAATCTTGTAAAAGTCTTGTACGTACTGTATCTCGAGAAATGGGACAGCGAATTTACTTTATAAAGAGAGAGGGAGGGGGCACATTTGTGTGTTCTGTTCTGTTAGGTAGTGGTTGACAACTGGTTATTTTAGATTTCTTGTACACCTGTCTTTAAATGTAAGAGATGCTGGAAAATTTCACTTAATTTTAAAACTAAGGGAAATTTGACAGAGATGTTTCTGATCAGTATGAATTTGTTGTAAATAGATGTATAGTGGCAGCAGCCAACCATATGAATGAGACTTGATCTCTTAATGAATAAATGTTGACATGATTTTCTCTACCATGAGGACCAAATGAATCAGGAATGTGGTTCCATGGTGTGACTATACTCAGTTAATATTTCAGTTTAGCCTGAAATATGGACACTACAGTCATGACTCCTCCTTTTGTTAGAAAACTAACATCTCTGTCCATCACTTATCCTCCCTCACAGAGGAATGGGGATGCTGTTCCTCTCCTCTATGATGCGGCCATCAGTAACTTTTAGTGACTTTATTTTTTTTATTTTGAAGTGACTTTAGGTCACAAATAAACCAAAACTGCATCTAGAATGATTCTCTGTACAAGAGAGGGAAGAGATGCTGATGTTTCATCTCCAAATCACAAATTGCCATACTTTATAATGTAAAGATGATTAAAGATGGCCAAACTATCCTTTGTGAACCTTGAGGCAGATCGCACCAAAAGTGATTTGTGCCTATATTGATTATTATAATATTGCTTCTATTTGTGGTGTTTGTTTATTGGTTAAGATAAAGCTTTTCTCTTGATTGTCCATTGTCTGGACATCCTGATGCCTGGGATTCCCGTCTTTGTGCATTCCTAATCAAAAACTCTCAACCGGTTAGTCCAGTGCAAAAATTCTGAAGCTTCTCCATCACTGGTATATCACTCAGTTGGATCATGCCTTGTAACCATACTCCTCCTATCACCTCCAGCAGATAAAGCATCTCCTGTTATCCACTCTGTGATACTGTTTGACTTCCCAATCCTCCCTCTCCTTCAGATCGTCTGTTGTTTTGCTGCTTATAACATCTTTTGTAACAAACATCATGTCCTTACGGTGAGAAAAAGTGACGTAATGGTCTACAGATCTCACCTCTATTCATCCTCTGCCGTTGTGAGAATGCCATCGTAGTTTTGGCAGCTACATCAAAACACCCTCTCCATCCTTACAGACGTACTGACGTCCATCCAAACCATGCAGTCAAACAAAGATTCAACAAATGGAAAGCACCGGATAAATTACACAAACCTGCTGGCATCATCTGGAAAAGAGGCTGAAACTGACTAGGAGGGTTTCCCTTCCGTTTCTGCTCACTTTTGTAAATGCTGCCAAAATATATGCACAATTTAGACGGTGTGCAAGAGCTCCTCTGTAGTTTTTAATTAGTGAAATCAACAACTTGTCCAGTATTGAGAACTTCATGTTAGTGTGGTATGATTATTAAACGACTGTAAATGCTCCCTTAGAACATAATTTAATACATCACATTAAATTCAGGATAAACATCTTAATAGACAATCTCATGATCAATTTAGCAGATTACTGTTAGTAGCACTATAATATAAACAGTTGTTTCATAACGATTTGACCTGGTGCCTATTTTGTTCTGTCTGCATGGACCTCAGTGCAGAAATATGACAGATAGCTCAGAAATAAGTAACAATTTTAGCATTATCTTGATATAAGTCTTAGAATGAACACATTATGACTGAATTCAGGGCTTCTTGCCAATCAGTTGCTTAGACTCCATCAGCTTGCTCTATCTGATACTTTATGTGGATACGTCTATTGTTTTTTATTTTACTGGGAAGAAATTAACAGGAATGGTCACATGATAAGGAAGACTTGGGGAAAAGGCTGTTTTTATTTGACTAGAAAGAGGAAACAAAAGGCAGATCTGTACTTCTATTTTGTGTTTATAACAACGAAATCCAACTTTGTATTTTTATCATTTTAGTATTACTGAAACTCTATGTAGTAAAACAAAGTTTTCAAAAGAAATTCATCACTGTAAATTAAAAATAACTTTTTAATAAGGCAAAGCAAGTTTTGCAGTTTAACGATCCAGCTTTTGCACCTCTTGCTGCTGTCAGATGAACCTAAAACTGTGACTTTATTTTTGCCAATTTAGTGCAGCAGAAGTTTCATGGGTTTTTTTAGATTAAGACAGAAACTTGTGGATAGAGCACAGCTTGAGGCTTATGTGCACTTTTCATCTTTTGTCAAATAATTGCAGCTTGTAGCATTATGCAGTATTGAACTATGTCATCACACATGAGCTTTTTTAACGTTGTGCACACCTAAAATATATTCAGTTTTGCTGATAATAATGCCAATATAGAGTTTGCTTATTGAGTTAATCCTATTTATCCTATTTATTTAATTGTTGATCTTCTGTGTCGGCCATCACAGCTTTTGAAGGGGAGTGATGTCAAACACATGATCCTCCAGATAGTCAAAGCCGTGCTGCATGGACTGATGCTTCTGCAAGTTGCTTCTGTTTCCTCTCTTGCTTGAAATCACACTGGACATTTTACACTTTTGTGTCATTTTGAGAAAAACTAAGCCACAGCTTGTGTTTGGACTTTTTCATTAATGCTTCTGCTCACTTCCTCTTGTGAGAAGGTGACAGAACTTAGTGGAAGGATGTGATCAGGAAGCATTAAGACTCATGATGTTGGTTGATGATTCTTGAATGATGATGAACATGAATGATGTTTTCTGATCTATGTGAGATATTTGTCTTAAAAACATTATTTCCCAACCCTACATCTCCCTCCTTGTTGCACATCCAGCCTCCCTGACTTGAAGCGATGAACCTGTGGAATGACTTCAGCATCATCTCCAGTTTCGAGTTAAAAATCTGCAGCTCAACTCCGAGCAGACTGCAGCGTTCAAACCTGCGACATAAACGATCCCCCCCCTCCAGCCTCTGCTTTCTTATTCCCCTCAGCTGTCAGAACTGCAGGCTGAGCCGCCACAGACGCTCAAGGACTACCGCAGTCCCCCCAACACACACACACACTCCCACACACACTCCTACACACTCACATAAGTCACAGAGCGATGAAACACTCACCAGAGGGAGCAGCATCCATCACGTCCCATGCAGCAGCAGCAAAGATTCAGCAAGTATTCCCGGCATGGCTGCGGAGGAAGCCCACAGCATCCATGTGTGTGTGTGTGTGTGTGTGACTGTTTCCCAGTGTGTCTTTTATTTAAAGAAGGCAGCAGTGCGTGTTAACATCCAGCAGAAGGAGAAGAAGAAGCCTAATTCCAGATTTTTCCTCGAGTATCTCCAAGAGTGAAGGTCTGCTGTGTTCTCCGCTCAGCAGCTACTGAAGGATGTGAGGAGAGGCAAAGAGAGAGAGAGAGGAGGGGGCGAGCAAGGGAGAGAGAGGAGGAGGGGGGGGTTAAAAGGAGCGAGGGGCGAGAGACAGTGAGAGTGAATGGAAGGTTTGCCCATCCTCTCTCTCCCTCTCTCTCCTGGTGGAGCGAAGATCATCCATCACTCTATTGCACATCACACAGTATGAAGACGCACACACTGATACATACAAGGTCCCCAGAGACCGTCCAATCAGTGCTCAGCTCCACGACTGAGGGGGGATCCAATTGGCTCTGCGACCTGTCAATCAGCGGTGATACTCCTGTATCCCCACGGCAACGGAGAGGAGGGGCGGGTGGAGGTGATGGATTTGAAATGAGAGAGGAGGAAGGATGGATGGTGATTTTCTGTCGCTAGTTCGTTTACAGATTCAGAAGTTATGATGTGGATGACTCAACGGGGAAGATTGCTTATCGCTTGAGGTTGTTGTGTTCAGGCCACTTTATTAGGTACACCTTCCTAGCACCTGTTTGAACCCCTTTTGTCTTCAGAGATACCTGAGATTCATCAAGGAGGTGTCTCTATGAAAGCATCACACAGTGAGGACACTCCCACTCTGAACTCTGGCTTGGGCAAAGCATTTCATCCTAGGGAACTACCACTCACTGGGTATTTTCTCTTTCTCGGACCATTCTCCAAAGATGTTTGTGTGTGAAAATCCCAGTACATATTTTTGGTCGAACACCTTTTAATATGTCAATCTGACAACATAATCCGATTACCCAAGTCTTCCGAATAAATGATGTCTTTAACTTTTACCTGAGCTATTTATGCCCCTTCTTCCCTTTTACTCTTCTTTTATTGTTTTTATTCCTATCTTATGTTATTTCTATTTTTATATATTCCTTTTTAATGTTGTGTTTATTTCTTTTATCATTACTGCTTTGATTATCATTACAGTTCTTATTATCATTACTGTTTTGATGATTATTTTGTACCCCTGTACAGCACTTTGGTCAACCAAGTTTGTTTTTGAATGTGATTAACAAATAAACTTTGACTTGACCAGATCCGCAGTCTAGTAGCCTACCAACAGCCATGCCACGTTCAAAGTCACTGCAATCATTTTTCTTCTAAATTTTTGAGTTTTACTTTCAGCAGGTTATCTTGACCATGTCTACGTGCCTTGATATGTTTTTTTTTATTCATCTCAAACTTAAAAACAAAAAAAAGAACAATCAACAATTAGTCAAGGCAATAGAAAATGAATGTACATCAGACATCTGTACATGTCAACAACTAAACTTATACATGTGAGTTCATACACAATTATGTCACACAATGCCCTGTTTGAGAGGCACACACTGAGTTGCAGCTATGTGATTGGCTGGTAAGTGAAGGAAATCCTTGGTCTGACATGGGCTTTACAAGAGAGTTTGGATTTTAACCAAGAAAGACATTCACCAGGATCCTCAAAATGAATAGGCAAAACAAAAAGTAAATCTCAAACAAAAAGAGTTTGAATTCATTAAACTTAAATCTGAAGTGAACATTTCCGACAGCAGCGTATCTCTCTCTCTCTGAACAGAGCCGTCTCTGTCTCACGCCTGTGTGATTTTTACTCAACCGTGTTTTCCTGTTTGGTTTTTATGCTCATTGACTTTTATTTGTTTATTGTCTCCTCAGGTCCCCGAAGAACCCGCAGCAGAAGATCATCAAGCGAGTCATTGGCCTGGAGGGAGACTTCATCAGGTACAGCCCCCCCTCCCCTCTCTCTCTCACTCTGATGAAGGAGCTCGTATGTTTTATTTCACAGCTTTATTACAGCAAACTGAAGGTTTCCTCAGGTTCTGTAATCGTATCACTGTGCAGTCAAGAGGTTCACTCCATCATGCTGAGGTCTAATCAGATTAACGGCATCACCTGGTGGCAGAAATAAATCACTGCTCCGCTCCCAAACAAACTCCAAACACACACCGAGGAGCAAACAAGCGGCATATAAGGCCGTAAATATTTATTCTTCACTGCAGGGACTGTGGTGCCAACGTTATGACGTCTTCATTATGAATGAGACAATTCAGCAGAACAAACAGAGAAAAACGTGACACTGTTAGATTAATCTACGGAGGATAAAGTATCTAAATATCCTCTTTGAAGGACAGAAAACTCTTTGCACTGCATTCGGAAAAAGATTCAGATTGGAATTTTTGTTTCATAGAGACTAGCAATAAAGACGATAAATGGTTAAATATGGGCAGAGCAGTTATGATATCCAAGGGGGCCTTCAGGCTTGTTCCTGAAAGAATGAAATGAAATCACTTCATAAAAGGAGGAAGGCAGGGACGACCAAGAGAGCCGTATAAATTCTATTTATCAACGACTGAGAGCCACATTGTTACAAACTGTCTGATCATATTAACGGGCGAGAAAGAAAGAAACAAAACTGCAAATATAAAGCTTCTGACAAATAATCCAGCACGATTTAAAGAGCATCACACAGGATTACAGACACTTAAGGCTTCTTTTTAAATGTAATAAAACAAGTTTACACATTTTTAGAGGCTGAAAGATTTCACTTTGACCATTTTTGTCTTAACATTGTTCAAACAAACTTTTTTATTTTTGTTTTTATCCTCTATAAAAGGGATGTAGAGATAACGACAGTGTGAGTACTGCAATTTCTGCAAAAACATATACAAAAAAATACAACAAATACCATCAATCTAAAGTTTATAGAGAAATATTCTGATTGTATATCCTAGATTGTGCATGCTGTTGTTTTGGCTGCATCTCATCCGGTAGATTTTATATGTTTTCTTCGTGTTTACAATATGTTGATTTTGATGGGCTGAATGTGGCTTACTTGACCGTTTTTTAGGGGCACTTTGCTAGTCCCTGATTCCTCAACCTTTTGTAAAAACAATCAAATTTCCCTCCTCAAATATATCCCTGAGTATTCTAACACCTTGCTTTAAAGGGTTAGTTTGGGTTTTTTAAATGAGGTTGCTCGAGGCCTATAATAATTACAGCTTTATTTATATAGCACATTTAAAAGCAGATGTTTACAATGTGCATTAAAAGAAAAAAGGCTGGAAAAGGCAGGGATCTGAGTAATAAATCAAAAATGAGGTCAAGCAGTGACCAAAAAAGTCAAACAAAAGGCACAGAGTCATGTTAAATAAAGCAACAGAGGGAAAGAAAATGGTCAACTGGAGATGACGGAAGCAGTATAGGAATGTACTGCATTAATACAGGTGAAATGTCAACATGTGCAGATGAATAACATTAGCAAAGAAGGCATTTGGTTTTATATATAATGATAAGGATACAATAAGACAATAAATGGATGGTAGATTCATAGACAGGTAGATGAATAGATGATAGTTGATGACATCACATCAGGAAGATACAAAGAAGAGGGTCAATAGAGGACAGATAACAAAAGGGAGTATATAAAAACATTTAAAGACAGTAAAAACAGGACTAAAACAGTGAGTGAGGGGAGGAGGACCAGCAGAGACTAAAAATAGTTTAACAAGTAATTCTAAAAAAAGAATATAGAAAAGAAAAGTAAAGTAAAATAAAATAGCATGGCTCTAGTAAACATGAGTGCCAACAAAGGAACTTGAAAGCTTTGTCCCTGGGGGGAGATAGTCAGGGGACGGACTGGTGCATGGTGCCAATGAAAGCATCGTTATTAACAGACTTAAAGGATGAAACTTCTCAAAGGACTTCGCTGGCTTGACAGTTCTTCTTCCAGTATATTGTTTGTTTGCCTATGGATGTGGTTTTGGCTGCTTCCTCCTCACGTAACGTCTTCTCATCTTTGTTTTTGCTGATTTAAGACTCACTGTCTGGTTAAATTTTACTTCAAGACTGAATCATTCTGATCAGTTAAGCCCCAGATTTTTTTTTTTGAAGCTTGTGGGCTGTGTACCTGTTGGCTTCGACTGATCACAACCTTCAGGTGACTTCACAGGCTGTGGCGTAAGGATGCATGACTGTCCCATTACTGACTGTTGTTCCTTTTCATGGACGACTGAGCCAAGTCCACCGACCACAAAAGAAGCTTTAAAGTGACCAGTCGCTGACAGCACGATGTGTGTGTTTACCGGGCCGGTGAACAAGTCACTGAGTAGATTTTTGGAGCAGACAACTGGAAACCAACACATCAGCCTGCTTTGGGATTTTCCTTTCCATTCCTCCTTTACTCCAAACATGAAACAAGCTGGAGCTCGGCCTGGAGCCAAAACACAGTCTGAAATAAAACCAAAGAGCCTAAAAGAAACTAAACAGTGGTGAAACCATTTGACATAAATAAAACACCCTGCAGAGTTAAAGGTTAACCCTCCAATCCCCAAGACGTTTTCTGCTTTTTTGCCCGATTGTTTTTTTGTAGTGATGCATTTGGAGTTGAGTCAAGTTAATATTTCTTTATTGTCATTCAACTTTATGCCAACAGCAGTCAGTACGGCAAAATTATGTTGCATCTAGCTCAAGATGTTTAGAACAGTATAAATGATATTTACATAATAAGAAGAATTTTTATGTAGAATGAGTTTGAATGTTCGACTTACAGAATTGAGCTTTTGCGTAGTATAGCAAAATAATTAAAAAACTTGCAGTGTGGTGCAAATAGAGAGCAAATTCTGAACAGATGGAAAATAGCTTGAAACAGAACTATTAATTATGCACATACACACACTCATACACTTAAACTTATACACAAACTAACATGCACACTCATGTACGCGATAATGCATCAGTATCTACATATACATATATACATACACACACGCATAAACACACACACACATAGATATACATGTATCATGCACTTATATAATATAATATATACACACACAGTCATCCACATACATATGTACATACGTATTTATATATACACTCACACACACATCCTGTATGCATACAAATAAGCTTATAAAGATCAGAGCGTTATATTGAAGTATGTAACTTTTGCAAAAATATATGGACAATGCAACTTATTATTAAACAGAAGAGTGCATATAAAGCTGTTAAACCAGAAAATTGAATGGAAAGATACCTTCAGCTTTTTGAAAGAAATACTTATGCAATTTTTTGGTGAAGTGGGTTCCTTGTGTCTCTTGCTGACGTGACAAACAGTTATTTAAGGTGGATAATTTGGTGAGAGTTCAGCAGTCTTATTGCAGTAGGGAGGAAGCTTTTTTGTACCTGTTGGTTTTGCTTACAGAATCTAATCACCACTTTTACTGAGTATAACCTTGAATATCCGAGTATTTACAAGCTCTAAAACTTAAAGATCTGATTCAGTTTGAAACAGCAATAATAATAAAACAATAATTAAATAATAATCAATAAAAATGGGTTGAACTCTCTTTAGTCTTCTCAGAAGTATTGTACATAGTCATTTAGAATTTTTTATAAAGATGAACCTGTTGAAAATTCAAATCTCTTTTTTTTTCTTTTATTGTAATTACACACTGTTTTAAGCATTTGCAACACCATAATGACAGATACTTGCTGGAGTTTTATTTTTACCTGAAAAAAGGAAAAATCATTTACTCATAGGGTATTTTCTGACAAAAAAAGGCAAAAAAAAGACCAGGCAGCCGTTGATATTCATAGTGGTAAAGAGTTAATCTTTATTAAAAAAAAGTGCTGCACTGGAGCACTGGCATTATTCAGATGTACCTACCTGCCAAGATATTGAGCATCATGATGCAACACATGCTGCTGATGGTCCTCTTGTTGGGTTTTCAGAAACATTCAGGCGAGAATATAAACAAAACTCTCATGAAACCAAATGCCAGAATGTCTCTGGCTTAACCTGACTCCATAACATTCAAAAACTGTTTCAGTTTGATCCTTGTTTGGTAATTATCATGTCTAACATGTCATTAAGAGTCTGGCACCGTTAAACTAAGTGTTAAGTGCTGCATTTGTCTCCAAAACTCTTAAATGAAGCTGATTCCTTATTTCCCCGTTGAGATCTGTGTGACTGGGGCCCACTTCACTGGAGTGTTTCCCCTCTCAGCCGTGATGTTGGCTTGAAATTGGTCTTGAATTTCCTTTAAAGCAGCATTAAGAACACATTAGGGTTAGGAAGGCACGCAGCTATTTTTACTCCGGGTGTGAGCGGATAGCAGGGACTCGGTGTGAGTCTCAAAGTGTTTGTGAGTCACGCTCCTCGCTCCTCGCCCTCGCTCTTGCCGTGTTTCCTGCTGGAGGAGGTGGGAGTGTTCTGGCTCTGTTACGCGTCGTTCTCGTGAGGAAATGAGCTGCACAGTTCAGATAATGAGACGCTGCAGGAAAGCAGATCAGGCCGAGCTGCTGCTCTGATGCAGCAGCCTGTCTAAAAACTCTCCGTCTGATTGTTGGACAGATTGTTTTTACAGAGAACAGAGAGCACTGTGTCCACGCCATGTCCTCGCAGTGTCCCACTTTAGCAGGCCACTTCTTAACCCCCCCTTTAATCAAAACTTTGGAGCAAACTATAATCAAAACAAAATCTGAAAATCTGACAAACTTCTGAGTGAAGAAATGATGACAGTGAACACAACTCCAGATATACAGGCATGAAATAACCATCCATCCATCCATCCATCTAACTTACAAATCCATCCATCCAGTCATCCATCCATTATCTCTACATCATCTCTGTTAAACAAAAGCACTGCCCATGCACTGGTACATCCATCAATCCATCCAACCATCCCTTCATCCATTCTTTTATCCATCCATCTATCAATAAAATCCAAATATAAATGTATCTGTTATCCAATAACTCATTGAACCATCCATCCTTCCATTAATCCATCCATCCACCATCTATCCACCCATCAACCACTCTGTTATCAATCTCACATATATCCATCCATCCACCATCCATCCATCAATCCATCTGTTATCCAATCTCCCATTGTGACCCATCTTCAAATAATGACGAATAAAGCTGACTACCTAATAAACCTGTATGGATTCAGAGCTGGTTTCTGTCACTGTAGCTAATACATCCATCCATCCACAATCCAGCCATCTATCCATCCTGCCAGCAATCAGTCCATCTTTTAACTCATCAGTCCATCTTCTCATCCATTTATTCATCCATACATTCACTCATCAATCATCCATCTTTTTGTCCATCTGTTTATCCATCCATACCTCTATGCAGCCATCCATCTATCTATCCACCCATTTGTGCATCCATCTATCATCCAATCACTCATTTATCAATCCATTAATCCACCTTACCATCATCCATCCACCCATTATCACTACATCATCACTATAAAAAACAAGCAATATCCATCCAACAATTTATGATCAGACCATCCATTATTTCATCCATCCAACCATCAGTCATGAAATCCATCCAACCATTCACTTCATCCTTTCATCCATTAATCCATCAATTTATTGTTATACACATCTAGCTATTCTTTTAAAAACCCATCCATCTATCTGTTCATCCATCCATCTATCTGTTCATCCATCCATCCATTCACTGTCCATCTAAGTATCTTTACATCATCACTGATAGACAAGATGTCCATCCATGCATTTACCTATCAATCAGTTAATCCTAACCTCTATTCATCCATCCATCAATCAAAGTATGCTTCCATCCATAGCTCCATCAAATCACCCATCCATCCATCCATGTAACCACTGATCTGTTCATCCATACATACTGTACATCTAACAGCTGTCAATTCATCAATAATTGATTCATCCATGCATTATCTAAACCTCTTTTCCATTTTTGGAGGGGGGCTGGAGCCTATAAAAGATGTCATTGTGTGAGAGATGTCACAAGCTTTAGACTGGTGGCCAGCCAATCACTTGGCCAACACATAGAGACATGTAACCAAGCATGCTCCAACTCCCACCTCAGGGCAATTTAGAGTCACTAAAAAATCTCCATCAAACATGTTTTTGGTTTGTGGGAGAAGTCAGTCAGTGAGATAAAAACCAAAAAGACAGAGAGCAGGAGGCTGACGGTGACCATGGGGTCTCAGGTGGGCTCACAGTGACCAGGAGGTCTCAGGTGAGCACATCTGTGAGCCTCAGCGTCTTAACAGCATCAGATCACCTCACTGTCATGTGCTCCCTCTCAGCAGCTGTTTGTCAGCAGCACTGAGCAGATCACAGGTCACCACACGGGGAGGGTATACATAATTAACGTGGTTCTCTGGCAGAGGCGGTGTCGACGTCGTTGGCTGTCAGCCCGTGTTGTTTTTACAGGCCAGGTCTGAATAAATCACGACTCAGGCTTTAATTGTTCTCACAGGCCGGGAGTGGCATGTCCCATCACCATCAGAGGGAGGATGGTTTTACAGATTCACCTCCAAACGCAGAGGCCTACACCAGACGTAAATCTGCCGCCGTCACAGTCAGGGAGCTGAGGGGGGGGTGTTGGCTGCAGCTCGGTCTGCAATGCACTAATGGTTTCTCATAAATTAAGTTTATTTGTCTGTTAAACTATTAAGGAGCCCACTGTCCAACAGGAGGGAGAACCACTGACAACTAAAGTCACTTCTAATCCCAAAATATCAAAACTTCCATATACTAACATTGGGCAGGATTTTTAAAAATCATACCTCTGCTATTTTTTAACGGATTCACCTCCAATTTCACAGGATAATTTGGGGTCCACGTCTGTATCATCAAGAAAAATTTCATCTGGGTACATTCCAGATTGACGACACACAAAAACTTTATAACGAGAAAGCACTCGGAGAGCGCAGACCTCCGCCAGCACCACAGTCCTCACCCATACTGTGATTTTCACCATAAATATTAGTCCTACCTTTATTTCATCTAAATATTTAGATTCCTTGACCATGAAAACATACCATTAGCAATTGGATTCATAATGATATCTAATTAGTTCAGTAGTTATTCACAGAAATCACATGTTTTGCCATGGCGGCCAGACACTGATCCCGATCAACACCAAAATCGAATCAGTTCTTCCTTTGACCATGCTGAACATTTCCTGAAAATTTCATCCAAATCCATCTGTATCTTTTTGAGTTATTTTGTTCACGGACGGACCGACAAACTCTCCCAAAAACATAACCTCCTTGGCGGAGGTAATGAGAAATCTCGTTGGTGACATTTAATAATTCATAGAAAGTCAAAATTTTAAGTGATGTTCCCAAAACTTGTTGTGTTCATTGAAGATAACAACCTCCATGAATGTGCTCAGTTTGGTCTGGATCTTAGGTGTTCTGAAAAAGCCACTGCTGAACTGAGCTGGTTGGTGGAGGTCTGTGCTCTCCGAGTGATTTTCTAGTCATGACGTGTGCTGCAGACTTAAATAGATAGATGGGTGGATCAACTTTATTGTCCCTTGTAGGAAATTTGTCTTAGACAGCAGTGCTACTGGCCAAGGCAGGATATATAAAATAACAAAACACTAGACAACATACAACAGTTACATAAGCAAGAGGTCGGCTACAAGCATGGCCGGTAGTTATTGTACAAGGAGGTTAAAGTGCAGTGCTAGTTACAACAAGCAGTGGGAATAAGTAGAAACAAGTAAAAAAAATTGAATAACGAGAGGAATAAAAACATGGATAAAAGCGGGATAGTGCGGAATAGTACTTACAGATAGGAGGCTGGTGGCAATAAATAAGCTGAAAAAATATATGGATGCATACCTTACATATCAATTGCAGAAAGGAATTTCTTTGACTGTTAAACATCTTGGCCAAATGAGATCCTGATCTACTGAGAATTATCTGGTTAAATAAATTAAATGTAATAAATACTTTCACTCTCTGGTCGTCATGTTTTAGTGAAGCTCTGGGATTTTCGCTCCACTTCAATGAAGGTCACACACAAAACGATTCAAAGTATTTCAGGTGATTAAACAGAGACATCCGACAGGGTCATTTCAAAATCATCAGATTAACGATGAAATACGCTGAGGGCGAGGACGTTATCTGCTCCATTTCTTCATCTCCACTGACAAAACCCTGCTGATCAAAAGCTCCAGTGAAGTTCATCATCCCTCCTTTGAAGACTTCAGCCTCGCAAGTCTTCAGTCTGTAACCTGATTTATTCCTGAAAAAAGACTCAGCTTGTTTCTTCTTTGTGAGTCTGTAAATTCAGCTGCTGCTGCTAAAATCAATATTTATGTATCCAAGGCCTCTGTGGTGGGCTGGCCTCCTGGACCAGCACACACACACACACACTCACACACACACACACACACCAAGAATTGCAGACAAATTTCCATTTAAAAAGTCACAGAGGCTATAATTCACAGTGTCCCCGTGCTAACAGATAAATCAGAGCCTGAACGGGCCCATAACCGTCTGTGGGATGATGAAGGGCGTCGGACCTTCTCCTCATAAACATGATGACCTGAGAGGAGCAGCTCCAGGAGGACACAAACACCCCCCCTCCTCTTGGTTTATTAGTCTCACAGCGTCGTCCGATCTGATCTTTGTTGCAGCGATAAGGCAGCGATGAGACGAGACGCCGCCGGGCTGATTTAAAGCCTCGTGATTAGGGATAATGAAATGAAAGTGATAATTGTGCCGGAGATTTGATCGGCTATCAGCCAACACCTCAGAGGCAAAATTCACCTCGATCTTCATCTTTTCTTCCTCCTTATCAGAGAAAATGAAGAAATTATTAAGAACTGCCAGGAAATTCAGATCTTCTCTGCAGCTCAGAGCGAGATGCTGGTTTTTCATCTTTTAAAGTTTATTTGAAATCTTGTACGTGTATGAAACATCTTGATAGCACCACCGGACTCCCTTCACCTTCAGTTCTCCTTAATCCTTCAAATGATGTTGGTCCACATTCCAAAGGGGCTCTACTGCAGTGAGAACTTTGTTGACTAATTGTTTTCATCATAGTTTTCTTCAACAACTTTTTTCCGCTTTATGAAAACTAGACGGTAACTAATACAAAACAAGAGCACATGGACAAAAACTCAAAATTAATTAACTGACATTTTATCAACAAATAAAACTAGACTAAAATGTTTGACAGACTTAATCCAATCACACAATTTGGTCATGTAGACAGTAGAGACAAGTTAGGAACATATCCAATCACAGCTACTTTGGTTGTGTGGAAAGGTTGGATGAGTTCAGAGGTACATCCAATCACAACTGCCTTAGCTTGGTGGTGGGATAAGTTGTGGATGATCCAATCAGAGCTGCTCTCTTTATGAACTGATATATTCATGTAGAGTAGGTTCACTGTTTGTTGTCAATTCTGGTATTGTAACTGAGATGCTCTGCCAGGTAGCCTAAATAAAGGCGACTGCATTTAACACGGAAGTTTAATTTGTTTCTGAAATTCAAGGACACGTAAAAATGTCTTACCCTTTACATTTCATATTTTAGTCAACTAAACTCTCAGTAGATTTCATCAACTAAAATGTTTTGAAATTTCCTCACAGTTTAGATGACTAAATTATGACTAAAACTAAGAGATATTTTGGGCAATAGGCTAAAACAAAATTCTTAGTGCTGTCAAAATTAACTGTGCTCTACTGGATTGAGATGTGGTGACTGTGGAGGCAAACTCATTGTCATGTTGGAGAATTCAGTTTGAGATGATCTGAGCTTTGAGACATGAGGTGTAATCCGTAAAGAGATGGACATGGTCAGCAACAATACTCAGGTAGACTTTAGGGTTTAAACCATGCTCAGTTGGTACAAGGGGGCCCTTAGTGTGCCTGAAGTACCCCCCTACACCACTAGCAACCTGAACAGCAAATCCAAGGCAGGGTGGGTCCATGCTTTATGGTGTTCATATCAAATTCTGAAATTGGAGCCATAATCCAGTCTCACCAGACCAGGAGACATTTCTGACATGTTGTGTCTATGTGGACTGTAGCCTCAGTTGCCTGTTCTTGGCTGACAGAAGTGTAACCTGGTGTGGTCTGGTGCTGCTGCACATCTTCTCCAAGTGTTATTTGAGGTCCTTTTGCCTTTTCTATCATCAACCACCCCGACTGTTCTCCTCTAACTTCTGGCATCAGTAAGACACTTTGACCCAGGGAACTGCTGCATACTGGATATTTTCTCTTTCCTGGACCTTGTAAACCTAAGGAATGTCTGAGTTTTGCAAAGCTAGGCAGTCTGCACCAACAACCACGCCATGTTCAAACTGACTTAAATCATCCTCTCCATCCCGATGATTGGTTTGACCTTCAGCAGGGTCGTGTTTGAAAGTGACTTAAACTTCTTGATGTTTTTTAATTTTTTGTGTTGCAGCTCAAACTTTGTTTCTCATTTTTATCTTGTAAATGTATTTCTGTTCCTTACCTTGATTAATTTTTTTTCTAAAGGTTTAATTCCTGCTTTTCGATTCTCTGCTCTGTTCTGTTTTTACATGTTTGTACACTCTGTGTTTATGTAGTATGTGTCTAGAGGAGGGGTGGGCAACTGGTAACCTGGGGGCCACTCAATGTGGCCCACCAATTATTTCCAAAAAACACAAAAACAATGTAAGTAGAGAAAACCTAACAGCAACTGCTAAATATGATTCATGAATAACCAGTACTATGTAATGCACAAATTAGAATAGTTGATAAATATTTTCTTGAAAAGTATTTTATTTATTTATGTTAATTTTTTTTTCAAGTCATGAAAGTCATGAGAGAACAATGATTGTATCTCTTAATATCTTTGAAGAGGCATTAACACATAATATATAGCATAAGTAAAACATGTTTGGAAGCAATTGTAAATCGTACTTTAAAAAGTGGTAAACATTAATTCTTTTATTGCAATAAAAATGAGTTTGAATTGGCTTTAGTTATGTTATATGCTCTTTAAATCATGATTTTATTTATGGTATTTGAGTTAAAAGAAGTCGATGTTGATAATCCTTTTGAAGCTCTGTGTTTTCTATATTTACCTCCGCCAAGGAGGTTATGTTTTCGGGAGAGTTTGTCCCCCCGTCCGTCCGTGAACAAAATAATTCAAAAAGTTATGGATGGATTTGGATGAAATTTTCAGGAAATGTTCAGCATGTGAAAAGGAAGAACTGATTCAATTTTGGTGTTGATCTGGATCAGCGTCTGGCCGCCATGGCGAAAAATGTGATTTTTGTGAATAACTACTTAACTACAATAGATGTCATTATGAATCCAGTTGCTAATGGTATGTTTTCATGGTCAATGAATCTAAATATTTAAATGAAATAAAGGTAGGACTAATATGTATGGTCAAAATCACAATATGGGTGAGGACTGTGGCACTGGCGGAGGTCTGCGCTCTCCGAGTGCTTTTCTAGTTTTGTTAATGTTTTTTTTTCCTCATTGAAAATGACCAACAAATTGTACCTGCGGCCCTCTAGCACTGGAAATGAATTTTTGTGGTCCTCTTGGTAATCAGTGTTGCCCACCCCTGGTCAAGAGAGAGAAGTAAACTGGGGTCAAACCCCTTGTGTGCCTAACTTACCTGACCAATAAACTTAACTAAACTCAACTTTATTTATAAGCACTTTAAAAACCACCACAGTTGTAGCAAAGTGCTTTATATTAATAAACAAGACATAAAACAATGTTAAACAATGGATAAAATAAAGCAGTTATAAACAGTAAAAGAGTTGGTCATTGTTTTTTTAACAGTTTCAAAACAATAAAACAGTAACTTAAACATCCATAAAACACTAAAGCAGGAGTAAAGTCTCACATGGGGTTAAAAGCCAAGGAATAAAAATGAGTTTTAAGGCGAGTTTAAAAAAATAAATTAATCTTATTCTGATTGTCAAACTGCAGTGAGGTCCAGAGCTTGAGTTTCTTTGCCTTCGTTTGTAGAGGACAGCGCTGCTCAGAGCCGCTGTCTTCTCCATGAGTGTCCTCTCCAAAGACTCACACATGTTTCTAACCATGATTTTTTTAAAGCAAACACTTTTGAAGTCTTTCCAGTGAGGATATAAAACCATCCCTCAGCTCATTATTGATCTTACAAAACTCCACGTTGGTTGAGATGAGAGTAGATTTTGTCGCTCTACTTTGCCAACGGCACTGAGAGGAAAATCTGACGCCTGTGAACAAACCCTCTCAGAAGTTTGAGCATCATTGGATTTTACCGCCTGGAGGAAACACAAGTGTTTAAAAAGGCGGTATCTTCTTTTCTGATTTCTCTTCAGGACTCTGGGATACAAGAACAGATACGTGCGAGTCCCTGACGGTCACTTCTGGATCGAGGGCGATCACCATGGACACAGTTTGGACAGTAACAGCTTTGGACCGGTGAGACACGAACATCAACACACTTCACTAAAACAAACTGTGAACACCGCTCTTCTTCATTTATCATGATGAACAAACAAACAGTCAAACCTTCTGAACACAGCAATGTGAGGCACAAGATATGAAATACATTTACATGTTTGATTAGTAACATCAGCACTAATATGCCTCCCTGCAGTCAAACTGTTTCTGCTTACAAACACTTTGAGTTCTGATTGATGATTTGCTGTCTTAAGGCTTCATTTTAAACAGCTAAAGTTCAAGCTGCAGCTAAGCATGTATTTCAGAACTCAGGCTTATTTTGCTTTTGCTTCTTGTCTCTGATCCTTTTACACCACTGACTGATTATGATGATGTTATATATCTGCATGCATTTTCCCAATGCCTTATATCCTTGGATACTGTTTATCATGGAGTTTTAAGGCTCATAGCAAATCTCACAGCTAAGGCTGAACAATTTTAGGAGATCTAATTTTGTTTTTTCTAACAGATCTTGCTATTACAATTCAATTCACTATTTTCTTCAAATCAAGCTTCAGTGCAATTTTCACTATGTTTACATTATGAACAACAGTAAGGAAATCAATGATCATAACACATTATTCATCATGTCATTCTGATGACAAATAATCGTTTTCATTATTTTAGGGATACTCTAACTTCTCCTAAATAGAGGCTTTGTGTCGTTGAACTGCTTATCTGCAAATTTCCTGCAAATTTGTAAAATAGTCGGTGTGAAATAGTTGACACAACAGATCCTGGGTCAGTCAGGAGCACTGTAAAAAATTGCTGCTTTGGTGATTACAAGATTGCGTTGTTCTTACAAGCTGCAGCAGAGACTGTATTTTCTGAGACGACTGAGGCTGTATGGTGTGAGCAATTGGATCATGCTAATTTTTCTACAAAGCTATCTTCGAAAGCCTAATCAGATCTGGAATTTAGCAACCTAACAGTCCACCTGAAAAACAGATTGGCTAACATGCACAGAACAGGAATGAAGATAATTGGTATGAATCTATGAGTCCATAGAGAATTTGTATAACCAGTCAGTTATGACACGAGCAACAGAAATCTCCTCAGACTCCACTCACCCACTGTCCAATGTGAACTTTTCCCTTCAAGGAGATTTCGTATACCAAAGTGCAAAACAAATCGACATAAATTATCATTTGTTCCAGCCTCCATCAAGCTGTTGAACAATGCAAAAGACTAGTGCAACAGATCAACATGCAATGAACACAGGCGCTGGAGACATTGTCTAATGTCTCTGTATGTCCCTGTGTTGGCATTGTAATGTATTTCCTGTTTTTAGTTCTGGTTTAGTAGTCAACTCCTGTTTTTCTTTTAGGTGACTGTTATGTTATTTATTTATTTTTGTTATCTCTCAGCCCTGTGAAGCAATAATGTAGCACAATGCCCAAGACAAATTTCCCTGAAGAGACAGTAAAGTTTAACTTAACCTTGAACATTAGCCACAGTGGCATCATGGTGGCACAGCAGGTAGAAGAAGGTCACTGGTTTGATCTCCGGGCTGTGTGGAGTCTGCATGTTCTTCCTGTGCATGCGTGGGTTCTATCTGGGCACTCCGACTTCCTCCCAAAGACCAAAGACAGCCTTATTAGGGTTGAGTGGTGACTCCAAATTGGCCTTAGGTGTGAGTGTGAATGTTTGTCTGTCTCTCTTTGTCACCCTGTGATTGGCTGCCAACCAGTTCAGAGTGTACCCCGCTTCTCGCCCAGTGTCAGCCGGGATAGGCTACAGCCCCACTCGATAATGGATGGATGGATGGATTACCCACAGTAACAGAAGCCAGGCATAGTCGGCATTATTCATCATGATTTTAAGAAAATATGATGTGAATAAATTGAGGTGATAAATCCAGCCCTGTACCAACAGATGTACTTAATAAAGTGGCCGGTGCGGGACTGTTCATCCTAGAACAGTCAAACAGGCTGTAGAGTCCTGTGAGGACATGTTGCCAAGCTCCTTTCTTCCTATATTTCAAAAATAAAGTTGAATAAAGGTCTCAGACTCAAACATTGTTTTTCCATCCTTTCAGAGTTTCTTTATCTCCGTGCTAAATCCATGTTTGTCTGACTGAAGAGGCCAGAGGTTTAGAGGAAATCCAGGGTATAAATGTGAGAGTGGTTGTGAGTTTCATGTCATGGGTCGGGGCTTTACCTGTCCTGTGTGATGTAGAGCTGGGTTTACCTTCAGCTGCTCCAAAGCTTTACAGTGATCCATAAGACTGGCATTATATGTGATGGAGAGGGAATTATTCCTGCTTTCATGAGTTAGATGATAAAAGAAAACCTGCCATGAAGTCAAAAATAATCTTTCCAAATTACTTTTTAAGGTGTGTTTGACCCCTTGTTTCTTTAATTCTTGTTTATGCATCACTTAATGTACTTGTAAATAAATATCATTAATATATAAATATTGATATAACATCAATATTAGGGATGGGAATAGAAAACCAATTCCATTGAGAATCAATAACTCCCTCGAGAAATAAATATTGTTAGCTTTTTCATTTATCAATCCCAATTTCTTTTTCCAAATGCCTTGTGAATCAAAGACATCATGCTCTCATCACAGGAAAAGATGTAAATTAAGTCAAAAATCATGGCAGACAGGGGCAGGCGTGGTCAAAATTGTGGCTATTTTTGACCAAAAGATGCTTACTGCACAACTTTCAGTAAGTGGAACCACCATGAAATTGCAATTACAATATTAGGAGTGTCGTGTGTTTGACATTGTTACCACTAAAAACCTGTGAAGGTCATTTTTTGCAAACCAGGAAAATCCGGAGGAATTGATGACAGGAAATTGTTAAAGAATCAGATGAATAAGCTGAGTTATTAATGGTATTGATAGCAGTAAATACTTATCAATTCCCATCCCGAAGCACTGCACCGAAAAAGCAGTATCAGCCGCATAAATCCTTTTATTAGCTCATTAGATGAAGTTTTACTGTTTGCATTTTAGTTTAAAAAGGAAAAGACATAATAAACACACATATCCCAAGGTGGCTGCTGGATCCAAAAAATTCACTTGAAGAAGCACAAAGAGATTCACACACCAAAAAGGAAATCCTTCAAGGATTTTTTTATTTGAAAATCAGTGACTTCTCAAAACATACAGCACACAAGTCAAAGAAAAAATCTTTGAAGGGATTTACTTTATGTGCTTTTTCATGCATTTTAAATTAACATGTGGATATTTGTCCAATTAGTCCTGATAAAATCTTTACTTGCTCTTCTGTCTGATCAATAAAGTATGAATGTGTAATTATATCTGGTTGTTTATAGTTATGGTCCAATAGTCTAAATACCACAAATAAGTGGGTAGCACTTAAGGCTGGACAGTATGGCCTAAAATAAAATCCCCCAATTTTTTTCACAGCACTCGATTTGAAATTTTAATCTATTTTTTCCATCTCTGAAAAAAACTCCAAGTGACAAAAAATAAGAGAATCAAGTTTTGCTTTTATGTTTGAAAATAAATTCTGACACTAAACAGAATTTACCTGTAAGGGTTAAAATGAACGCTATTTTTCATGAAATGTTGATAATGAAGTTTGAACGTAGACAGGTTTCTACGTGAGCACTACATTCTGAGCTGTTTTCAGTTTGACATGAAACTCTCTGATCAATCTTTAATGTCAATTTTCAACAAAAGATACAAGCCTAAAGATGTACTGAAAACCTGATTAGACCGACCACAATAAATACTGTAAAATTCAGTATTTGTATTTTAAAACATTGTAACACCTTACAATAAGAGAAAAAGTGAGTGAAGAAAAATTGAATTTTTTGGGATGTTAAAACTTCTTTAAATAAATTTGATTATTTGATTTAATTGATATATTGCCAAGCCCTATTAGCACTAAACCCTCTGTTTCATCTGAAAACTAAAATGTTGTGCAGAATGCTGGCTTTTTGTCCATACAACAACATATGGAGGAATGTTTTCAGCGTCTTGTTGAATCTGTCATGAACAATATTTCCATAATATGCATATACATGTGAGTGTATATGTGTGCACAGGCACAAATTGTATTTAGATGTTTATGTAGCATATGTTTATAATGGCTATATTGATACTTATATGTCATATGGTTGTATATTTTGTAGTGTATATGTGTAAAAATATAGTTGTATGGATTATATTTCTTGTAGTGTACATATGTATAATATATTTGCATAGATGTTAAAGCATAATATATTTTTACTCGACCCATGAGAAACAGTAATCAGAGGTAGGAATTCAAAAAGTATGTACTTCTTCTTACTCCTTTTCAAATGTGTATAAATACTTTATTTTTTTTTCTTTGTAAGTGAATGGTATTTCTCTGCTTTTACTTTTTTGTGTAGATGTTCGAAATGAAAATTCAAATTAAAATATCAAATTTAATTCAGTTAAGGAGCTCTGAAGGTGAAGCCCAGTACTATGTGGATGTACCTGTAGTAAAGTGGCCGTTGATTGTTTACTACAGTGTCTTGTTATTTCTCGTTTGCTGGTTGGTGTGAAATGTTGTTGACTGAGTGCAACACTCGTGCTGTGGGCTGAACAAACACCCGTCTCTCTTCTTCACAATGATTGACCTTTCAAACAGATTTTCTTTAGGCGGAGCAGGAATCATGGAGAAAGGAGGAATTTTGAACATGTTTGTGGGGGTGTGGACTCGCCTGGCTGCTTTAAGAATTTCAGTCGAGGTTTGTATGGATGCGGTGTTGAACTTTATCGTCCATCTCTGGTCCCAACATGAAGCTTTCATTGAAGCTCTTCCTCGTCTCCGTGCTTCAGAAACACGATTAAATCCTCGCACCTCCTCCTCCTCTCTGCATGATGTTTGTAGTCCTCCTCCTCCTCTCGGATGCAGCTGTGTATTAAACTTTGAGCAGAGGAGATGCTGTTTGTTATGGAGATCACACTGCAGGCCTAACAGAGGATGAGGATCCAGAGCTGAGAGGAATCCAGCCGAGGAGATCAGAAGAAATCCTCTCAGATCTGAAGCCCACGGCTCTGCAGATTTACAGTTCAGTCTCGTGATGTTTGTGTGAATGCAGCTGCAGAATTAAGGGAGAAGTCAGTGTTTTCATGATGATGGAAAGCTCACAGGCGGAGTTTACATCCATGCAGCTTCAATCACAGTCATGATTAAGACTTGAGTGATTCTTCATCTGTACAAAGCTTAATTTAAATGAAGCTAAAGTAAGATGTAAATTAAAGCAGAGAACAGTGATTTCAAACCCTTTTGACTTAAAAACATTCCGAAATGTGGAATCAGACCACAGCAGACTTCTCCACTTGGCCTCAGTCCATCTCAGATGAGCTCGGCCCAGAGAAGCCGGAGTGTTTCTGGGTGTTGTTGATATTTGTCTTTGTCTTTGCATGGTAGAGTTTGACCTTGTAGATGTAGAGATGAACTGTGTTAGCTGACAATGGTTTTATGAAGTGTTCCTGAGCCCACGTACTGATATCCTTTACACAGTGATGCTGCTTTATAATGCAGAGGGATCACAGGTCATGGGCATTAAGTGTTGGTTTTCAGTTTGCCACTTCCTTGAAGAGTTTTCTCTGAGTTTTTGATGATATTATAGACTGTAGATCAGGGGTGTCCAAACTTTTTATCTTTAGGGCTGCATAAAGAGGAATACATTTATGACAGAGCCATGTGCTGCTCCTCACTTTTAGTGTATTTAAGGGCGTTTTCACATTAGATCCACCTGTTTTGAACCGTGCTGCGACGCAGTTCACCATGAGTCCGCCCCCCTCCCCCTTCCCCTCTGGCTTGCATTCACACTGGCAATATCGAACCATGCCCGGACCCACTTGTGTATAGTTTGAAACAGCAGGGGCGATATGCACGTAACTGGTTACCAAACCTGCTACGAAGAAGAGGCTACCATGGTAACCATTTCCTACACCACACAACCAATGTTTACGTTTCTCTCTCTTCTACATTTTCCGTCAAATATGTTTTTTTATCATGTTTGAGACGGCATCAGCGACCTTCTGGACCCTCGTAAATCATCATAATCCTCAACCACAATAAACAAATCGACAAATTGAGTAAGCAAAAGATTCAACCGCGGGATTAACAGGAAGTAATGTATCAAAAGTAGATCGGTTCGGACCACTTGTTTCACACCAGTGAAACCGCACCAAATGTAGGGAGATGGAGCAGATCGAGACCACCCCTTCATGGAGGTCTCGGACCGTCTGATTTGGTGCGCACCAAAGTGCATTCACATTGGCACTAACGTACCAAACCCTGGGCCAAAACTTCTTTAGTGCGCACTAAATGTGGTTGTGGTGTGGTGCCCTAAGTTAAAGTTTTAGGGTTTCGAGGTGGGTTATCACCTGTCAAATGGCCCTCATGATCCCGGGCTATCACTGGACTCACATCTAGTCAGGGCAAGAATGACCTGAGCAGCAGAGACAGAAGACACTGATGTCTTATCTTCAGTCAGACACAGAACAAGAGTAAACTGTAAGTATGTTGGTGCTTGAAGAGGATTATTTCCATATTTAGAAAATATGCACGATTGATGGTATTTGCTGCTGTAATTGAAATGTTTGGACACTCCTGATGTAGATGATGAAATCCTTAAATTCTTGAACTGCTGGAGTATTGTCTCACTCTGTTGTTCACAAAGTGGTGAACCTCACTTCCCCCGTCCTTGCTTGTGAACGACTGAACCTTTCAGGGATGCTCATTTATACCCAGTCATGATGCTCACCTGTTTAATAACCTGCCTTCACCAGCTCCAAACAAGTGTTTTCTTTTCAGCAATCCTTAAATGTCCAACCTTTTGTTGCTCCTATTGTAGCTTTTTTAACCCGTTGCAGGCATAAAAATTAAGATTAGTCAGTGTTTCCAAAAAAATACAAAATTATTTCAGATTGAACATTTAATATCTTGTCCTTGTAGTGTATTCTATGTTATAAAGGTGGGAAAGTATTTGGAAACATTGTATTCTGTGTTTAATTACGTTTGCACAGCCGGTTGTAGCTACACAGGCTCCACCTAAATGTGTGTTTTCTACTCCGGCAGACCCCATGACCTTTGAAAAGCAATTCAATGACCCGTAACCTCCAATCACGTGTAGTTTAGGCAGCCAATCAGTGCAGAGCTCACTATCATGTAGCTGCTGTGGCCCCGCCCCCTCACTTCAGAGCATTTCCAAAGGGGAGGGGAAAAAAGCTGAGCCTCTACAGAGATGCTTTAATCAACTAAGGTGTAAATCAGCTTAAACTGATGTATGAAGAAGAGTGTATAAGTGTATTTTGATTGATTGATAGATATTTTTATTTCAATAATGTGAATAGCAACTTAAAAACAGTTCAAAATACAAATAAGTAATACTAATAAAAATGAAAATGAAACAAAACAGTGGCTGAACCTGCATTTTTAAGCCTCTCAGCTTACATGAGCGAAAAGGAGTAGAAAGAAGTCTATACTTATCTAAAACTACCCCTTAAAGTTTACTTTACTTCCTAACTGAAATCATAACACTGTCTTAAATCAACCAAAAATATGCAATCAAGCTAAACCCTTTTTACATATAAGTGGAGAGTAATTAATTATCATCGTGTCTTTAATTCTCAGTGTGAAAGCAGATCTCTCAGAGTAATTATTCTTCTGCATAAAGTGAAGCTTTTCAGCTTCGTTAATCCTCATTTTTGAAGCTCTGATAAAATCATCTGGAAGCAGATGGAGCAAATACTTAAAAACAGAATGTTTTAATGATCCCTATAATTATTTAAAACTTTAACATGTCACTGCCAAAACTGTTTCATTAACTTTTTCACTTCAGTATCTGACGGTAAGCTCTGGTTTCTCTACAAATGTATCTGAAATAAGACCCAAACAAGCCCTAAAAACACACCAGCAGTAAACTGATCATAGGAAACATGTTTTTCTTGTCAGTTAATTAACTGATGATCAAACACAGCAGCTACTTCATGACGGAGGGATCATCTGGTCTGCTTCTGTTTTATTCCAATCATAACTGGAAAAGCAGCTCAGTTACAGCCGTGGCTTTTCCAAAACCCCTGCAAAAGAATAAACTCAGAATAGAGCCAGGATCCAGACCAAACTCAGCACATACATGAAGGTGGTTATCTTGTATGAAGACAAGTTTTGAGAACATCACTTAATATTCTGATTTTATGTGAATTATTGATTTTTCAGTGTGTTTTTGTGACACCAATCCAGATCAGATCCAGATGAAATTTACCTTGGTGATAGAGACATGGAGCCCATAGTACCCTGTGAAAATGGAAGTGAATTAAATTCTGCAACCTTTGATAAAATGTGGAAGCAATTTTTGTCTTATCTACCAAAGACGATTTAAGACACTAGCATTGTGTATGATGTAATAGCCGGGACAGACAGTTAGCACTGCTTTTATTTATCCATTTATTATTACATCATTATTATCATTTTCATTATTATAATTTTTTGTTATCATTATTTTCTTTCTTATTCTTTTTATTTTCTGATTTTTTCATTGTAAGGGAATTTTATATATTTGTGAATCTTCTTGCTTGTCTCGTTTAAATGATAATGTTCTCTTTCTTATTGTAAAACAGAAATTGTTTAAGTAAAATATTTTTTAAAAAGCCTGGAAGTGAATCCGTTAAAAATGGCAGAGACATGAGTTTTAAATTCTTCCCAGTGTAAACCTCTGGGACTTTTTTGAAATTCTGGAATTTTTTTTTTTTTTTTGCTTCCAGTCAAATATACGTATCACCACCAAAATCTAAATTGTGCCGCTAACAACATCTCCTGAAAATTTCAGCAAAATCTGTCCAGTAGGTTTTGAGTGATCTTGCAAACAAACAAACAAACTTAGAAAGCACAAACCTCTGCCAAGGTCACAGTTACATCTATAAGCAGTTCTTCTATGCTGCTCGTGCTACATGCCTCGTAATAATGATAATGATAATAATAAATTTTATTTGAAAGCACCTTTCAAAACACCCAAGGACACTGTACAGGATAAAACAACAACAATAAAATCAACAAAACAATACAACTATAAAATCAGCAAAATGCAACAGACAGTGATGGATAAGTGGATGAGAGTGGAATATTCATGATAATGAGTATGCAGTTCGGAACAGGTGGGTTTTGAGTCTAGATTTAAAAAGAGACAAGGAGGTCAGATTTCAAATGTCTGGTGGGAGAGAGTTCCACAGCTGAGGAGCAGAACGACTGAAGGCCCTGCTCCGCATGGTGCAACCCCACTTTTAAAATGCCGGCCTATCCCTTTAATGAAGAACTTGATGATTTGTGTGGATGTGTTGATCACAGTCCCACAGGACTGTACGAGGCTCCAGCTCAGCAGATAAATGAAGATAAATTCTGCTTTAAATAAAATCAACAGGCATGAAGAGTTTAACTCAGCAGAACTCCTCAGCCGTGCAAGCACTTACAACACTTAAATGACTCTCTTGTTCTCTTAATCAGATCTCGCTGCTTCATTAGCCGGTGCAGGAAAATGAAGCTGCAGCGTGTGAGCAGAGCTCAGAGTCTGCAGTGTGAACATGAACTCTTCCTGCTTCTTCTCCAGGTGTCTGTGGGGCTGCTCCATGGCAAAGCCTCACACATCATCTGGCCTCCAAACCGCTGGCAGCAGATCAAACCGTGTCTACCTCCAAACCGAGGACCTCTGGACCCCGAAGAAGAGGAGTGATGAAGAGGGGGATGATCGTCAGCTCTTATTTTGTGCCCATGAATGAAAAGAGTCGGTGGTTTCAGCGTCTTTTCTGTTAAAGATAGTTGACTTGTTCTGTTTTCTTTCTGTGTGGATTTTATTTGATGTCTTTCAGACTGTTGAATAAAAACAAACATTCAACTGAACTTTTAGATTTTTCATAGTTTTTTTTAGTACATTGACCAAATGACTGAGCCCAGAGCTTTAAAAACAATTAAAAACATTCAAATCAATACTAAAACAGAGAGCCATTTTGCATCTGCATCTTCTATACAACAACACTTTGGCTTATTTTTATATCTATTCAAACCTCAAGACTTACAGGTATTACTGTTTAAATTGTAGCTATGTTATCTGGTGTTAGCAAGCATAATAAATAAATATGTCTTTATTTATATTTCAATCTGTGGTATAAGCAAAACACACAAATGTACCATGATGCCTCACCTCATTATCGCTGCATGGATACAGCTAAAAATCATGTGTTTCACTTTTTCAGGAGTTAAATATTGTTTTTCTTGTTTTATGTCCTCACATTGAAAGAAACAAGTCAACTTCCATAAAGCAAAGACTTTGTGCTCTTAACTAAAAATATTAGTTTTGTCAAGTGTCTTCACAACGACATGGCTTCTCACAAAAAAGAATCAAAGTAAGTATATGCAGCGTTTTTTAGCAAACAAGGCAAAAGTACCTTTAATCAAACATTGGCTTAACAGAAATGTAGTTCTGTATTTTAAAACCATGAAGTTTTAAATTAGTAACTTCTTTCCTTTATGCTTTAGCCTGAATTATTTTAAACAGATTTGTTTCAGGCTTAAAGCATACATTTCTTTCAAAGTTTAAACTAAATACTCATTTTAACTTACATGAAATCAAGTATTTAATCCCGTTTTATGGTAGATTTTAACATTTCTATTTTTAAAACTCTAGTTTTATATACAAGTTATATATTTTTAGTTTAACTGTAATATCTAGTAACTGTTTACTACGTTTGATCATTTTTACTTATACAAATTTTACTGAGATTTCTAGACAATTTCTAAATCATTTTGCCCAAAACATAGTTACAACAAAACCAGTGGCAATTTTTTAAACAGAGAAAGCTGTACATAAAGGCTGTGAAGACTGTTTTTGCCCCCCATCAGTCGTTTAGGTGTCAGGTTTCTGCAGCCAGCAACAAGTGGACACTCCTGGTTAAATAAATAAATAAAAATAATAAAATAAATACTGTGGCAGGGGAGGTAGATGGCTGGGCTGCCCCCACAAACCTGGATAAGCGGTAGAAGATGGATAGATGAATTTTTACACGGACAGATGGACAAAATGTACATAAAATGCTGTGTGTGGTCATACCCCTCTGCTCCTGCTGCTTCATCCTCCTGAACATGAAGCTGAAATCATCTCTGAGACGGCGTGCCACACTCGAGTGAATCACTTGTGCAGCTGCGAGCGCTCGGCTGAGGCCCGGCACACCTGCATTTAGCCCCACTTGAGCTCCAGGGTCCCATCACGGCGTGACGCAGCTGTTAGGACGGCAGGATCAACATGGAGCCGTTTGGATGAATTTAGCTGAAGTGCTCCCTCAGTTTGATTTATGGAGATGAGCGAAGACGCTCAGCTGTTGGAGGACGCCACGAGTCAGCTGCTCTGATTGTCTAATGAAGACTTCTGATCACCAGCTGATGGAGGGGAGAAGATCATTTTCACCCCAAACAGAGACCAGAATATTCATGGGACCAGAGGAGGCTGGAAATAATTTCGTTCCACGTCACACCAGAGGATCAAATCCCAAGCACAGTGAGGAGTGAACATTGGTTTTGTCGATACAGAGGACAGTCCAGAGACTTTTTACACTGTCACAGTGGAGGTTAGGTCTGTTTTTAAAGAGCTCAGTACGCTGAATGTTTTCTTTTATCCAATACTCCTTTCAGACTGGCCAAAAACCTGTTTCAACCCGGTAACAAATGACTCCTGTCAGCTGTATGAAAGGGCTTAATCGGCATTTAAACCCTGCAAGTGACACAGGTTTTTATCAGCTCGCGTCTGATCGGCTTCAGTGGGAACATAGGCTAATTTACATCATGATGTCAGTGTAACGTGCCCACAGCATAACATTCCCCTCTGTCTGGAACTCCATCTACCTTTGAGTCATCAGCGCTCGGATGTCGTTCAGTCTGCGCCAAGTTCGTACATTTTTAAAGAGGGACAAATGTACAAAGTGCAGAAAACAGTGGACCAACGTGTCCACATCTTCCATACTCTTTTCCATTGTTTACATGGACTTATTTTGGCTTGCTGATGATGTCATCAACAATGACATCAGCTTGATGCACCAGAGGAAATAAAACAGCCACGCAGCTCGTCTGCTGCCGTTTAGACTCTGGTCTGCTGGCAGTGGGAAAGGAGTCACTCGCTGATTGCTAGCAGGTTAACCCGCATTGAAAAAACCTGCATTGACCCGCTAATTTTAGTGTGAAAGTGGTACAAGAAACTTATCTGTAAACCATGAAATCAGTGCCAAGGCCTCCTAGGTTTGTTGCAACCACCAAATGATCTTCAACTGCTCATTAATTTAAAAACATGGCTTGGCACACTCACAAAGACTCTCTTCCTAAAGAAGATAAGATACATGCTTCAGCCTGCATATTTTAGAAAGATTTGGTCACCTCTTTGTAATACCTAACTCCGAGGTCCTGTTAACCAAACAGGGCCTCAGTCATCAGACGTTTGGTTGAAAACCTCAGAGCAGGTTTTAAATCCTGCAGCCATGAGAACATGAAAGAGCACGAGACATTATGAAGTTCACTCTCAAGGGCGATCCGCCTGGTGCTGGTTTTATAGCTTAAATCCAGATTTTACTGCTGATTAATCCTCTTTAAATCCATATTAAACTGACAGCCCTCATGGCCTCCCATTATCCTGAAGACACCTGATGAGTTCCACCCTGATTCCTGCTGGAGCATCACTGTGTGGATGTAAAACTCACCTCCTATCGCTGTAATCTGGTCATGCATTTTACATCAGTTTGACCGTCGCCGCCCTGCTCCGGGTTCCTCTGGATGTAATCTGGGAGCCGTCTATAAACCCTGCATGCCTCATTTGACTGTTTGATTGCACTTCTCTCGCAGCCATCTTGACCAGTTTGAAATGCAATTATGCTAATCGTAGCAGCGTGCAGGGTCAGTGTTGCACTCTGGGCCTTCGCTGGGCCTGTGAATACAGAGGCCCTACAGCTCTGTGTGTGATAACAGATTTGAAACGGCGGCGGGCTGATGCATGTGACAGAGCTGTGGAGATGAACCATCACCCCGCTGAGCCGTGAGGACGGACAGCAGCAACTTGATGCTTGATGAGTCAAGATGTGTGTGTCCACTTATTGTTGAAATTCAATCATTTAACTCAGTTTGAGTTTTTTATTGTGTTATCCATGCTGTATTTGGCCTACACGACACATAAGTTTGAGCAGTCAAGGGTCGAGGCCATAGACGATCTTTTCACAGCCGAGGAACACCAATGAAACCTAAAACAAAAGCTGTTTAACCAGTAAAACAGACTGTCCAATCTTCTTTTCCAGGCTTTTCAGACAAAGGTTGTCTTCAAAATGGCATATTATACCATCAGTATGCACACAATTTCCCAAAATGTAGATTTTAGCAAGGAAGCATTTGCAAAATCTATACACAGCCTGGATGTCATGCTGCTCTGGGACAGTCAGCATCGTTGCCAGGTCTGCTTATTATAAGCAACTTTAGGCTTCTTTTTTTCGAAAGCTGCTTGTAAATGCTGGCAGTTGCAGGTTGTGTTTTTGGCCTTGTTGTTCCCCCAAAGCCAGGAGGGATCTGATGCTCACTCTACTACCAAAATAAACTCAATTTAGAAGTTACAGAAACAATTTTGTCCCACTCCGAACACAAATGTCAATTTTTACACAAAGCTACTTGACAGATTTCACTGAAATTTTAAGATGTTGGTAATGCCCTAACTTCAAAATGATTAGATTTTGATGGTGATCCAGACAACCACATTTGCAAACGATCCTTTCTGCTCAATAACTGTCCAATGATGATATCAGCATGATTCTGAGTGCTAGGTGTGGGATTTAGGGTCTAGAATCATATTATGATGGTTACTTTATCATGAACTGTTGCTTATTCACCTTATGTTTGCCGGTACGAGGGCAATGCCATGTCACGTCATTTTGTCATCTTACTTTCGTTCTAGAGCGGAAGTTCTGTTGTTGTGTATCGCTGCGCACTCAGTAGCTTGCTTTGTATGTGCTTTTACAGCGACTTTTGAAGGAAAAAAATGTATGTATATATGTGTGTGTTTAAACAACGTCCTGAAACGACGTCTTGCTGCTTAATGCGGTATAGTCCAGTAGATTACGTTTCAGCTAATCACGAAGCAGGATTTTTTTCGCTGTGTTTTTCGGTGCTGCGTAGCTAACCGGCTAGCTATGTCGAGCATTGTCCGTCCCACGAGGGGATGCCCAAACCATAGGATCAAGAGGAGAGAGCAGTTAAACAGCATTGTTATGAGCCTCAGACAACCCTTTTAATCCACCTACAATGTAATCCTTAGATCCATCTCCAGGAGGTGCAGTGACTCGAATGACCCCCCTCCAAGAGGTCAAACATAAGACTCCCATCAGGGCTGTACAGTGTGAAATATATTCTGTCTGGCCCTACGACCACTCAATTTGCCATTATAAAATTGCTGCCATACACTTTGTTTTGTGAGCTGTGAATAAGTGAAACACATTTCTTTCTTTTAGGCAAAAACAGTAAAAGTGTCTCAAAACATTTTCTTTCCTCTGTTTAATTTCCACTTTGACTGTTGAATTGATAAATGATATATATTCCCACAGAAGCCACAGGAAATATTAGAAACTGCACTTGTTCTGTGACTTGCACCTGCGCTAGACTTTGGACATGTCTGCATCACTTGTTTGTAGATATGACTAGAGCCCGACTGATATGGATATTTTAAGGCCGATGCGGATACCAGTATTTGGCAGAAAAAAATACAGATTACAGATTAATTACAAAAAAAAATCTACATATGTATATATATATATGTATATATATATATATATATATATATATATATATATACATATATATATGTGTGTGTGTGTGTGTGTGTGTGTGTGTGTGTGTGTGTGTGTGTGTGTGTGTGTGTGTAGATTTTTTTTTTTTTATGGGAACACAACAATGAATATATGAATTGCAGGCAGAACATTTTAGGGTTTTACAATACTTTGTCTTTTAGTATTTATTTAACTTTACACCAGAGAGGAAATTTATGGTACAAAGACATGCAAAAAGAAATTGAACTTCTGCTAAGCTAATTATATCACCCTAAAAAAAGAGTGATTCTGTATTTTGTACTTCTTGTTGATGAAAATTAGAGAAAGATTATAGTAAAGATAGAACAACTTTTTAAAAATTTGTTCACAGGAAAGCAACAAAAACACCTAAGGTAACCTTCTTTTCATTGGCATCTTTTATTTTTCTTCTCTGCAGCTTTCAAGTACAAAATGAAAAAGTTTGTTAAACTAAGGCAAATTCCTGTGAAATAAAACAAATTACCTTTTTAAAAATGTAAATATATAGACTATTTATGAACCCCTTGTCCTCATTGCATCAGAAGAAAGTTTTTAGTTCAGGTAGAACCACTTTTGTATTGTACACGAGGTAACGTGTGAGGAAGTCAAAATATTTTGTGGGACACTGCACATATTGCACAAACTTCTTAAAGCTATGGTCTACGATTTGGAAGCTTTGTACATCTTAAAAACACCGTTTATAAGGCTGTTATGGTCCTATGGTCCTATCTACACAGTATAAAGACCAAAAAGAACGAAAAAAATCCATTCAGTATATCCGCTGCAAAGCTGCATACTAGCTGACCAATCAAACCTAGAAGCCTATAAGGTTCAATTGGTCCGTGAGTTGGTCCGTGAGTCCATCCAATCCCCTGTCTCCCTCACTACGCAGCGACATGCCCATGGTCCAGCCTCCTCCTCTCTACCTCCGGTGAGCAGCTAGCAGCGTTAGCTACTGAACTAGCCGGAAAAGCCTAGCGCCGAAACCGGGAAGCCGCTTCCCTCTCCCGCGGAGCCCAACGGAGCTCTGCCCGCGGGTTGAGACCTGTTAGCGGGCTAACGGCTAACGAATGGCCTCAGTCGGCCGTCAGACCTTCAGCGTCGACCGTTTCGCCCCTGGTTGATCAGGTAATGGCTTTGTTTACTACAGTGGGAGATGTCTGCTGAATAACTCTGGTTAGTCTGTGCCTGTCCTGGCGAATGACTTGTCGCGGAGCGGGTTAGCCTGTTAGCCGCTAATCGTTAGCATTGTAAGCTGAGCTGGGAGGACAGGCCGAGAAAGATAAATCCTCCCCCACACTCGGCTCCGCTTTGGCGGCGCCAGACCCGCATTGCCGCCGGTCCAATTGAAATGGCTACTGCTGTGTGTTACAAGGGGGATGACTGTCGTGTTTGATACTTTCAGTTGAGCTGAGCTGTTTTTGATTGAGTTTGCTGCTGATACATTATGCTAGTCGCTCGTAGCTCTGTCCGAGGGGGCTTGTTAAGAGACGGGGCGACACGAGCTGGGGGCGGGATCTTGGAACACGGAGGGGAGAGGTGAGGGAAGGGGGGGCAAGCTGCAGTTTCAAATCGTTGACCACAGCTTTAAAACTGGCTGATTAAAGTTCCCAGCTACGCTGAAGTCTCCCCTGGATGAGTCTGCTGATAATGTCGTAGGGCTGTGAGGAGCTATGCTAACGCTAACATGGTTAGCTCGCAAGCTGGTTAGCTTAGCTGCTGTGTCGGGAACAAGCAGATGAAGCCAGGTTTCTGTAAAAGTCGTCATAGAACAGTCACGGATAAACTGATCCCCTGCCATCAGAAGGTCCTATTTGTCAGTCTTGACAATGACAAAGGTGGCGTCATTCAGGAAAACTGTTCAGCTGTGCCTGGTCTGTGAGGCCGCTTCCGTAGCCAACCTAGCAGAGAGCCCGATGGTCTCTCTGTGTCCGGAAGCAGCAGTACATTTTGCATCGCTGAAAGCTGGGACTCACGTCTGCCTTCAAAAACGTGAAATCCCCCTCTCTGTGTGACAGCAAATGACCCATCTTTCTGCTGTGTAAGTACTGGTAGGCCTGTACATTTCTAGTTTTTCATTGCCGCTCCATCAACCGCTCCCAGCGACAGCATGAAATAATTAAAATTGTCACGGCATGTCACCGCTGGCCACTTCCTCATGTCCCTCCCATGTCAAAATGAATGACGGATGCGACAATATGATGCCGTCCGATTGTTATAGCTCAGTTGTCGTGTGTTCCCATTTAATAATAGCCTTAGCAGCGTTGCTTGACATATTTTGATAGAAGTGTAGACACTGATTCAAAGACTGCTAATGTTTGCTGGAAGCTCCTCTGTACTGCAAAAGGAGACATCCTTGTTTTAAGATGTTAGTCAACAGCCAATGAAACAATTTTGCAAGAAACTGAGGGGGAGATCATACAAAATTTGCTAATGCTCTGTTGGCAGAGCAGCAGTGTTATTTTGACAGCACTTTTTTATTTAGTTTTAGCCTTTTGCCTAAAATCTCTTGAAGTTTTAGTAATAACTTAGTCTCTAAATTGTTTTAATTCTAGTCTAGTTTTGGACAACAAAATTTCATAACGGGGTGCTGGTTTGGTGGAGTGGTTAGCAACCAGGCACCCCATGTACGTGCTTCTGCCGGTCCAGGTTCGAATCCTGCCTGTGACCAGTTTGCAGAGTGTTTTCCTCTACTCTCTCGTCTCCTTTCACAGGCCTATCCACTGTCTCTCTCCTATCAATAAAGGCACAAAATGCCCAAAACATACATTTAATTAAAAATAAATAAAAAAAATGTCATAACATTTTCGTCAACAAAATCTACTGTAAATTTAGTCGGCTAAAATATGAGGAGTAAAGTGTAAGGCATTTTTTATGTTTCCTTGAATTTCTGAAGTCTTGTTTTACATTTGGATCCCACCACCACCAAGATAAGCCAGCTGTCATTGGATATATTCCTAACTTGTCTCTACTTTCCACATGACCAAATTAGGTCTGATTGGATTAAGTCTCCATCAAAAATTTTTGTGTAGTTTTTATTTGTTGATGAAATGTCACTTAAAGCTATGGTCTACGATTTGGAAGCTTTGTACATATTAATAACACCGTTTATAAGGCTGTTATCGTCCTATGGTCCTATCTACACAGTATAAAGACCAAAAAGAATGAAAATAATCCATTCAGTATATCCGCTGAAAAGCTGCATACTAGCTGACCAATCAAACCTAAGAACCTGCGACTATTAATTGGTCCGTGAGTTGGTCCGTGAGTCCATCCAATCCCCTGTCTCTCTCACTACGCATCGTCATGCGATGCGTAGTGCGTCATGGTCCCGTCTCCTCCCCTCTACCTCCGGTGAGCAGCTAGCAGCGTTAGCTACTGAACTATCATGGAGCCGGAAAAGCCTAGCGCCGAGACCGAAGCCGCCTCCCTCTCCCGCGGGGCCCAACGGAGCTCTGCCCGCGGGTTGAGGCCTGTTAGCGGGCTAACGGCTAACGGCTAACGAATAGCCTCAGCCAGCCGTCAGACCTTCAGCATCGACCGTTTCGCCCCTGGTTGATCAGGTAATGGCTTTGTTTACTACAGTGGGAGATGTCTGCTGAATAACTCTGGTTAGTTTGTGCCTGCACGGGCTAATAACTTGCAGGGGAGCGGGTTAGCCTGTTAGCCGCTAATCGTTAGCACTGTAAGCTGAGCTGGGGAGGACAGGCTGAGAAAGATAAATCCTCCCCCACACTCGGCTCCGCTCTGGCGGCGCCAGACCCGCATTGCCGCCGGTCCAATTGAAATGGCTACTGCTGTGTGTTATAAGGGAGATGTCTGTCGTGTTTGATACTTTCAGTTGAGCTGAGCTGTTTTTGATTGAGTTTGCTGCTGATATATTGTGCTAGTCGCTCGTAGCTCTGTCCGAGGGAGCTTGATAAGAGGCGAGGCGACACGAGCTGGGGGCGGGATCTTGGAACACGGGAGGGAGAGGTGAGGGAAGGGGGGGCAGGCTGCGGTTTCAAATCGTAGACCACAGCTTGAATTTAATTTGAGTTTTTGTCCATGTGCACTTGTTTTTATTAGTTACTGCCAAGTTTTCATCAGGGGTAAAAAGGTTGTTGATGAAAACTGACAAAATGATTAGTAGATAAAATGAACAGTGCAGTGCATAAAAGTATGCATTGTTTTACCCCAGCCTTACTGCCCCCACAGGTTTGCTTTTCCGGAATAGGGCCCTTTCTAATATCTTTTCATTGAGCCCATGGTGGGTCATCAGCTTGGTGTCGGAGTGAGGACAAACACTCCACAGGAGGTTAAAGGCCTTCATTAGCCTAGCGCAGAGAGCAGAGGAGGACGCTGTTTACTGAAAGGCAACACATCAGATCAGAGGACCTCTCCTTTTTTAACTTTGCAAGGTCATTACACTCTTAATGAAATCAATAATTGCTTGACACTTAAGAAGAGCTTTAAAACAAGAACAACTTCACAAACCATCAGCGACAGTCAAGAGCAGATTTACTAATTAAAGCTCATCATTATCTGCATAAAAAAGAAAATCACCGGAACTTCTTCTGTGAGATTAAAACAAGAAGTTTAATTCAGTTTCACAAAGTTTTGAGTTTTTTTTTAGATTCTCAGCTTTCCCACTTTTCTGATTGTTTTCCTCCAGGACGTTTAAGCAGGAAGTTATAACGAGGAAATTCTAATTCAAGAGTCCTCAGCCTGTTTTTTTTTTCAGTGTCAGAGTTTGGTCTTCTCTCCCACAGTGCCCTCAGACGCTCGGAGAAGCAGAGTTGATATGTTTCATATTTAACTGTATTTTGGAGACATTCAGACAAACAGGAGTTGAAACTGTTAATTCATGTCTCTCCTGGATCTTTTGGGGCTGAAGTCTTCAGATTGAGGAGACCCTAACCAACAGAAAAAAACAACCGTTTATGATCAGAAGGACAATCTGCTTAGCCTCTAGAGGAGGTCCCCCCCCCCCTCCAAAAAAAAGAAAAAAAAAACACAACTAGAAAAGCACTCAGAGAGTGCAGACCCCCGCCAGCACCACAGTCCTCTCCCATATTGTGATTTTTACCATAAATGTTAGTCCTACCTTTATTTCATGTAAATATTTAGATTCCTTGCCCATGAAAACATACCATTAGCAATTGGTTTCATAATTATATCTATCTTAGTTAAGTATTTATTCAAGAAAATCGCATTTTTCGTCATGGCGGATCCAGACGGTGATCTGGATCGACACCAAAATTGAATCACTTCTTCCTTTTCCCATGCTGAACATTTCCTGAAATTTTCATCAAAATCCATCCATAACTTTTTGAGTTGTTTTGTTCGCATACGGACAAACTCTCCCGAAAACATAACCTCCTCGGCGAAGTTAAATATACCTTTACCAAGCAGCTCAGTTGTGCCAATCTACCGGGCTATTGTTAGCTTTTGTGTTGGCAGAACTCCTCTGCTTGCAAGGGAAGCTGGGAAATGCAGTGAAATAGGCTTGAACAACATTGATTTTTTAAATAAACTTTAATTCCCATAATGATGTAAATGATTGGGATTTGCTATCATAAACTTCAATGTTTTTTTCTGATGTCAATCTGGATCAGATCAGCACCAAAATGTAACAGCTTCTTATTTGGACCAAACCACACTTCTGGAAAAATTTGCGTGTAAATCCACCCAGTAGTTTTTGAGTAATCTTGCTAACAGACAAACAAACAAACAAAAAAACAGACAAAAAAAAACAACAATAAAAAATAAACAAACATACAAACAGACAGACAAACAGACATACAAACAAACATACATACATACGAACAGACATACAAACATATAGCAAACAGACAACCATTCTGAATTACAAAAGACAAACAAACGTACATACAAACAAACAAACATTCAGACAAACAGACAAACATACAAACGGACAGACAGAAAAACAGACATACAAAGAGACAAGCATCAAACATACATACAGACAAACAAACAGACATAATGGCACAAACATACAGACTACAGACATACAAACAGACACAAGTAGACATACAAACAGACAGAACCTGGCGAAAACATAACCTCCTTGGCAGAGGCAATACTCGTTAAGTTACAGAATGATGTGTTGCTAATAAATGACAAGTAAAATAGTTAAAGATTGACTTCTACAAACTAAAATACAGCAAGTTGACAGTAATTTAAATGCATAGAATCAAAAACAGCTTTGATTCGGTGAAAGTAATATAGTAAGGATGCTCTGTGGGGATTCCTCCTCTTCTGCCCTTTTTTGGACAGCTTTTGCCTCCATGCAGGCTTTTTCTTAAACCCTCTGACTCCCCTCCAGGGGGGAGTGGGCGTGGCTTCTCCTTGCACCGATCCTCTGCAGCTACACACCTGACGGGAATCATTTCTTCACCTACACCTGCACCATGTCCATGTCATCACGTTGATGGCATCATCAGCGCAACAAAACACGCCCATGTAAACAATGGAAAGGAGCATGAAAGACGTGGACACGGTTTTCTGTAATTTGTACTTTTGTCCCTCTTTAAAAATGTACAAACTCGGCGCTGACGATACAAAGGTGGATGGAATTTGTTGCTGAGACAGCAAAGAGTCACATAAGTTACAGACGGAGGGGACGGTGTGATGTTATGGGTTGGGCACATTATGCTGTTGTCATCTGTAAATTAGTGGGTCAACCCGGGTGTGATGTTCACACTGAAGCCGATCAAAGGCGACCTGTGTCGCTCGCGGCGTCTGTCAACCCGGGTCAAAATGCTAATTAGACCCTTTCAAACTGCCGACAGGAGCCGGTTGTTACCGGGATTAAACAGTTTTTTTGGCCAGTCTGAAAGGGATATAAGTATGCTGCAAATTGAAATACAGTAACACTACTGTTAAGACATTTACAGTAACTTACTTGCATTTTGTTTCCAGTAAGTTAATGTATAATTTATAGCAACCTTTTTACAGTATATGAAAGTGGCTTTAAAACAAACATGACGTTTGCATGCTATACCCACTACAGGCTCTAAAGCCACACTGTGTAGTTTTTTCTTCATGCTGCATGCACTCTCACTTTTTCAAATGCTCTTTTTTTCACGTTTCACTGACGAGGATTTCTCCTCCTGTGGCAGAAGTATGATCCTGCATTAACAACAAAGTGCTGTGCAGGCTTTCTAATTTGCCGGGGCAGTGAGAGCGTGTTCAGCCTTAGCCAGTAGTGCTATGTAGTGTTTTATGTTTATAGACCTGAAGGACATGGAAACCTCTGTAGGAGTTACCTGCTCTGGAAAAACAGAAAAAAATGTCGCGGACAAGTCAGACTGTTGGCAGAGGCAATTTGACAGAGATGAGGACATACAAATGTAGACATTATTTTTAGCTCATTCAGGATGCAGCATTAACCCTTTAACTTCCAGCTCATCTGTTTGGAACAGGTCAATAAATTAGGGAATATATTTACTGTGTTAAAAAAAAAGTTACTTGTCATTGCTTGGTTCTGTTGATTTTTTAGGATACAGTAAAACTGGCAGAAAAAAAACAAAAACTGCTATTTTCTTTGTGTGGGATTAAACAGTAACATAAGCAAGAGGTCGGTGACAAGTATGGTCAGTAGTTATTCCACAAGGAGGTTAAAGTGCAGTACTCGATACAATAAGCAGAGAAAATAAGAAGAGACAGGTCAAAAAACTGAATAACATAAAAGCAGAATAATAACAGATAAGAGACTGGTGGCAATAAATAAGCTGGAAAATATAAATACATACAAACATATATCAATTGCAGGAAAACAATTACTTCAACTCTTTGCTAATAAGATATATGGATGTCTGTTACAGGTTATTTTTGTTTCATATTTTATTTACAAACATTTCTGTTTATTCTTTATGATTTTGTCCCTAACATTGTTGCATTTTTGTCATCACATCATTAGGGGTTGGCTTTTAAACCTTTAAATCCCACACCAAGAAAATAACGGCATTTTGGTTTGTTTGTAGTTTTCCCTCTTTCCTCGAAGCTCAATGAAGTCAAACAATGACTGGATTTGTTCTGATTTTTTTTTTCTGAATGAATTTGAATTTATTGATAACTTCCGCTGAACAGTTGGGCTGGTAGTTGAAGGGTTAATACAGAGGAGTTAATTCAGTGCATTTGAGCTGCTTCTCTGCCAATAAACAGCAACACTGAACTGATAAATAAACCAAAGTAATAAATCCTGAGGGCAGAGAGACCATAAAGAGAAGGATTTCATCAGTAAAGTAGCAGAATAAAATCATCTCTCCTGTCAGACCGTCAGTAGAGATTATCTCCTTCAGATGAGGACGGCTGTTCGTGGTCGTGGACGTCAAAGACCTTTTCCAGTGTCAAACTCATCTGAGCGCTGCCTCCCATCAAACTGCTCTTTCATCTGTCCTCCTCTTCCTCATTCCTCTTCATCCTCTGAAGCGCTCGGCTGAGAGGCCCCGGGCTAAACACACACAAACACCTCCCCTCTGTGTGTGTGAGTGTGTGGGTCTCCTGTCAGATGATGGTGGAAATCAGAATCCATAATGAAGACGAAGGACGCATCCCACGGGACAGGACGGTTCAAGAGCTGTTGACCTGCATCTCTAAACAGCCTGGGCTGTGCCCTCCACCCTCTGAGAGATCACACTTAATGAATCAGAAATCTCTGAGGGACCGAGGGGCCACCAAGAGGCCCTGGGGAACCAGAGTTAAAATCATGTGGGCTGATTAAGAGGAAAAGCAGGAAACATGAGGTCTTGGTTCAATTCCAACCAAAGTAGAGTTCAATTCTCCGTGGGTTTGGAATGCATTTGAACCAAACATGGACCAAGCTAGATAGGAAAATGCAAAAAGCAGTGAACTGAGGCTTGAATCTGTCCGACTTAAGCTAAAGTTAATAATAATAATAATACATTTTATTTAAAAGTGCCTTTCTTAGCACCCAAGGACACTTTACAAAATACAAAATAAAACACACTGCATTAAAATCACAATTAAAATAAATAAAAACAACATACAAGAGTGACACAGTTAAATGAGGGTGGAAAATTAAAGGGAATATGCAGTTTGGAACAGATGGGTTTTGAGTTTTGATTTAAAGTGGGGAAGGGAGTCAATGCATTGTGACACCGCCGTCCTGTGATTCTCTCAATAGTTTAATTTGGACAAGTTAGTGCAGCATACTGTGGCAAATAACTACAAACCTGTTGCATGTGATGCAGCCGAAATGCAGCCTTATATTTACCTCCACCAAGGGGGTTATGTTTGTTTGTCTGTTAGCAAGATTCCACAAAATCTACTGGATGGATTTCTTTTTTCTGAAATTATCAGCAGATTGTATTAACGACCCAACTTAGAAACTATTCCATTTTGGTGGTGATTATTTGTCTGGATGCAAAAAATTCCCCAAATTAAAAAAAAAAAATCCCACATTAACATTGGAGGCATTTTTAAAAAATCGTATCTCCGCCATTTCTTGACGGATTTGTCTCTAATTTCACAGGATAATATGAGCTCCATATCTTCAAAATCAAGGTAGATTTCATCTGGATCAGAGCATGTGAGCAGGGTGGAATGATGAGATTTCCCGCTCCTCGTGCACAGAGCTGTTCCTTGCACCCGCTCATCCTTTCAGAGGGGATGCACGCTGCTCTGCTAATTATTGCTCTACTTTTCATTCAAATCTCTCACTGCTTACTCGACAAAAATATGGAGTCGCATTTCATTCACTTGATTAAAAAAAGTAATGTAAAAATAAATTAAGTCAGAGGATTGCAAGTGACCTGCACTGAGGTCGGAGAGCTTTGGGGCTGTTCGTGGTGCCGATCCGGTCCATTTGTCAGGTTCAGCACCACGGACAGCGCTGCATTAAGTTCCGTTCCACAGCCGTCTGTGTGACTGCAGCAGCGGTTGGACCAAGTTCTCTGAGGGCGTTTTCACATTAGGTCCACTTGTTTCGAACCGTGCCACGGCGCGGTTCGCCATGGGTTCGCCATGGGTTTTCCCCCCTCCCTCTCCCCCGCTGGCTTGCATTCACACTGGCAATATTGAACTGTGCCCGGCAGGGCAGTTGCTCGGAATTCTGGGCCCCCTGAAAGAATATTGGTGTGGGCCCCTCTACCCCATTCATTACAACCTTCGATTTTCCTGTTTTTCAGTGTTCTTGATGGTGCCTGGTGTAATAACACCCAATTTGTTTCCTTTTTTACAAGTAGCGACTTAACAAGCCAGAGTATTATTATGTAAATTATGTGTCATTGGTTGTCTTATTCTTATTTAACTGATTTGCAACATGCTATTACACCTCTGATTGCAAATAAACTTTCAATGGACCACTCAACATATGGGTAGCCGCTGATTCTGGAGCAGCAGAGCATAAAGGTTTATTGTTCCATTGTGTATATTACATTAAATAAACATTAAATATTATGTTTCATGGAAAACCTGATGCGGAACTAACCTATTCATGGAAAAAATCTAAATGGGCTTCTTAGTAACATAGCTCTAAGTGGTCAGCTTCACTTTCCCAGAGAAAAAATATTTTTAAACAATTCAAAAGTCAGTGTTAACTGTCCAAAATTCTAAATAGTCTTTTTTTTCTTTGTTGCTGTCAGCTATTATGCTGTCTTTTGTTTTATGCTGCTATGAAAACAAACAACAACAACAAAACTTTGAACATTCATTTTTTTGTATTGAGACTACTCAAATGTCCCACTAATAACACATTTACAACACCGCATTGAACACATCATGGTAACGTAACTGACCTTCGTCAGATGCTCATAATTACTGAGCAGAACCTGAATGCATCATAATACAATTCAATGCATCCTCTGAGTGGACGCATACTGGAGCACTGTCCGACAATATGGGTGAAACACACAATTACTGCAGTAGCCTCTGAATTAGTAGTAATGAATTAGTAGTAATTAGGAACTGGCGTTTTTTTTTTTTTAATGAACTGACGACTTGTCCGGAGTGTAGCACAGCCAGATGACAGCTAACACGGACTCCAGCCTGCGCCCCTTCAAAGGTAAGCTGATGTTGCAGACATTAAATGAATGAACAAATAGGGCAGTGTTTCAGCCGCCTTCAGTAGTTTTACTCTCACCATTCTTAGAAAAAAAGCTTTTGATGTCCTGGGCCCCTGCTCTGCTGCTTCTACTCCTGGCCTCCTTTTCAACTCTTTTTGGTGTCCAGACTTGTGTTTTTTGGGGGCCATCCTAACCCTGCTGGAGTTTGCTCACACTCACTTACTTTCGCTGAGGAAGAACGCATCTTGGTGTGAACCAAACCATTTTTTAAGAAGGGGCAAAGGCGGTTATTGAAATAGTTAAAATTAGAAAATTGCATGCCTTGTGGCTTTGATTTAATTTGGATTCATTCGTATGAATATATATTATTTCAGTGTATGTATAATAATTTTGTCATCTGGGGGCTGTGTGTGGGCCCTAGAAGGCTGTGGGCCCTTATAATCGTCACCACCTTTACCCCTTATATGACGGCGCTGGTGCCCGGACCCACTTGTGTATTTACTCAGTTTGAAACAGCAGGGGGCGATATGCACGTAACTGGTTACCAAACCTGCTACGGAGGAGAACAAAGAAGAGGCTACCATGACAACCTTTTCTTCACCAGACAACCAATGTTTACGTTTCGCTCTCTTCTACATTTTCCTTCAAATGTGTTTTTTTATCGTGTTTAAGACAGCATCAGCGACCTTCTGGACCCTCGTAAATCATCGTAATCCTCAACCAGAATAAGCAAATCGACAAATTGAGTAAGCAAAAGATTCAACCACGGGATTAACAGGAAGTAATGCATCAAAAGTAGATCGGTTCGGACCACTTTTTTTCACACTAGTGAAACCGCACCAAATGTAGGGAGATGGAGCGGATCGAGACCACCCCTTCATGAAGGTCTCGGACTGGCTGATTTGGTGCGCACCAAAGTGCGGTGGTAACATTCACATGGTGAATATTATTGCATTATTCACAATAATATTAACTGCTGTACATTTGAATCAATGTGAGTCCATTGAAAGAATAAAGAGGAATAATTAGTTTTATTGAAGGTACATTTTTTTCCAAATTTTGTGGCGCCCCCTGGAGGCTGTGGTGCCCTTACCTTTTACCCGTATGGCCTGATATGTATTTCTGGGCCATAGTGCAGGGTCTTGCAGTCTTTTTCTCTTGTTTGCGGTATTAATTTTTCTTCATCACACTATGGAGGTCGGACGTTGAAGATAATCCAACATGACGCCTCATTTGATCAGGACCCCATGGCGCTTGTTCCCAAACTTCCTACTGTGCGGTGAGACAAATGAGGGGAACAAAAACCAGAAGGAGACAGTCCATCCCCCCAGACAGTGTGCTGAAGGACAGCAAATGCTTTCTGACACCACGCCTCAGGTGCTTCAGGTGTTTCCTGGTGAGAAGAAAGAACATCAGGCTCACCTGTGGATTCAGCTTTGACGATTGGAGATCCTGGAGATCACTGTTATGAACCAGCTTTGATAGATTTAATTATGAAGGTGAAGAATGCGTTTCATTATCTCTCTGTGATGTGATACAAAGCTTACACGTTCTAAAGGATGTGTAGGAAGACTTTATGTAATTAGAAATGATTTATTCCCAGCAGAGTGAGCAGATATGGATCATTGGACCCTGATTCAACACGCCTGCTAATGCCGCCACTTTAATGTTATTACCAGAGGCTTTAAAGTCCAATAAAGAACCATTTCATTCTCTTTCATTTGCTTTATCGAAGCAGTCACTGACGTCTGCAGATAATGGGCTTTAATTTCTGTCACAGCCGGGGCATATTAAAAAAGAGAGACAAAGTTTATCTGTGAACTTTTAAAAGTTGTTTTTTTCACTTGACTCTGAATTATAGAGGAAGCATTCATCAGCTGTTATCTCCCGGGCCGACAGTTTTTCAGTGACCAAGCAAATGTGCCAGGAAGAGTCGGTCATGGTTTGGTTTGAGGGGCTCGCCGGGATAAAAGAATCTCAGCAGCTCGTTCAGAAACTGCTGGAAGCTCACACACAAAGACAATGTTGTGATTTGTTCTCCTGTATGCCCACTACTACATCAAGCTGTGATTCCTGCTTTTCCTCTGATACGATGGCTGGGATGAACAAAACACTAAACAGAAGCCAAAGTAACACAAGCCAACCAAAAACACAAAACCAAGAGGTCAAAACCAAAAGCATAAAATGTAAGGCACAAAACCAAGAGCACAAAAAAGCATGAAAACAAGAGCACAAATCCAGAAAACTAAGCAAGAGCAAGAAATCGTAAAGCACGCACCCAAAAGCACAAAAACAAGTGTATGTAGCCAAAAATACAAAACCAGTCACACAAAAATAAAAGGGCACGTAACCAGGAGCACAAAACAAAAAGCAAAAAAAAACAAGAGCATAGAAGCAAAAAGCAACGAACCAAGAGCACAGAAAGGCATAAAAGAAAGAGCAAGAAACAGTAAAACACCCCCAAAAGAGATTCGGCTGTACAAAGCCAAAATATAAAACTAAACACACAAAAAAACCCTCACAAAACCAGGAGCTCAAAGTGAAGAGCAAATAACCAAGAGCATGAAAAAAACGTGAAAATCCAGAAAATGAAACCAAGAGCAAGAAATCATAAAACACGCAACTAAAAGCATAAAAAATAAATGTACATTGCCACTAATACAACACAAAAAACACAAACAAAAAAACACAAACCAAGAGAACACTGTAAACCCAGATTTTGCCTGGTCCAACCAGGGTCCAACGCAAGGCCAGCGCAATTGTCTGTAATGCTGCGTTCACACCGCAAGTGACCCAGCTACTAAAATCGCATCGCCCACTGACGTAGTGTCGCACATCCATAAAAACCTCATTTTGGTCACCGTTGCCGTTGGCTGTCGCTCGGTGATGTCACGTCCGCTCAAGTTTCACCGCGATCATGTCACATATCATATAATAGGATGTATAAGCGGCGTCGGTGACGCAGTGCGCTTGGCCAGTGATTGGGAGGTTGCAGGTTCAAGCCCAGCTCTGGGCGACACATGGCGTTGTGTCCTTGGGCAAGACACTCAACCCCAGAAAATAAAATCAAGAGCATGAAACCTCAAAAAGTTTGAATTCTGAGAATAGTATAAAACTTATAGAAAAAACTGTCAGAAATCTGAGACCACATTAATTCTGAGACTAAATTCAGAATTATAAGATTCAAGACAGAATTCTGAAGAGAAAAAGTTCAGAATTCTAAGATCCCAGTCAGAATTTCGTGAACTTAATCAATCAATCAATCAATCTTTATTTGTATAGCGCCAATTCATAACAAGTGTTATCTCAAGACACTTTACAATAGAGCATAAAGCTCTTCATTCTATGGATACACATATATGCATAGATACATATATACATATAAAATATACATATACATATATATACAAATATATATATCCAACACTCAACATGAATCCATATAGCCAATCATGGATCCCTCCATCATGGCGGCAAGAGAAAACCTTCTGTTAAGCAGCAAGAAATCTTGAATGTGGATCCCAGTCTCATGATGAACAGCAAATCCACACGATGCTGTGATGGGTGTGAGGGCAACAACTGAGGTGAGGGTGAACTGAGCCATTACAATGAGAATTCAGCTGAGATTAATATTTAGATTTCTGAGATTATTGAAAGAATTCTGAGATTTACACAGTGGCGTAAAGGAACGAAGTAATAGTACTTAGTTACAGTACTTAAGTATGTTTGGGGAGTATCTATACTTTACTTGAGTTTATATGTTTTTTGCAACTTTCACTTTTACTTCACTACATTAAAAATTAAGAAATGATACTTTTACTCTGTTACATTTAAACTGTCAACTTCGTTACTCGCTACATAATAAAATGTGAATATAAATGACACTTATTTTAGACCGTACGGACTGTTCGTGTTCTCGCGCGAATATCTGACTCTCTCGACTCATCTCAGCGAGACCAAGCACGCAGCCTGCGTATGATCGTCAGTGTCGACAGCAACCGACAGCGTGATGGAAGCAGCCTCGTCTACTGGCAATTGCGGGGATACCTCCACACCACCACCTGCTCGTTGTGATTCAGAGTCATACGAACATCCGTGGATACCTGTCCTGTTCAGCAGATCATAAGGACCTACAAAAATCATTCCCTGCCATCTGCAAGTTGTCTGTCAAGCTGAACACACCTCTGCCTGCCTCTGCAGCCTGTGAACGACTGTTTAGCATTGCAGGACTTGTATTCAGCCCGCGAAGAGCTGAACTCATGCAATTTTGAAAATCAACTTCTGCTAAAGATGAACCGCAACTTTGTGGACTTTACGTAAGGGGGGAATGGAGAGAGGGAATAAGAGGTGAAGGGAGCTGAGGGAGGGAGGAAGAGTTAAACTTAATGAAGCTTGGGAGAGCAGCAACTATTTGTACCTGTTCTCTTTGTTTGTACTTTTACTTTTAATACTTAAGTACATTTAATAGTAGCTACTTTAAGACTTTTACTTAAGTGATTTTTAATGAGTGACTTTCACTTTTAGTTGAGTTTTATATAAGATATCTTTACTTTTACTCAAGTATGGGTTTTAAGGACTTTTTACACCACTGGATTTACATCAGAGTTCAAAAAAATTCCAGCCTTGCTTTTTCCCTGTGGGCCTTGTCCTCTTCCTTCAAACAAATGTTTCAAAGTTCTCGCAGTCTTCAGAGGGTTATTTATTTTAGGGAGACAGTGGAGGGTTTTCTGTGTGAGAAACCAAACCTCACTCTCCTCAGAGACCGAGTCCTGAAGTCTTCTGTCCCAGTGGGCATCTGATGTCAATTCAACATCAATATGACATCAAACTCTGACGTCAAATTGTCACCATAATTTGGTCTAAAAGGTCAATCAGCATGACATCGATCCTTTGACAGACATCAAACCAATGTCGATTTGATGTCAAGTTTTGTGCAGCAACGTTGTTTTGATGTCAGATATATTGATTAACAATGTATGAAGCAGCAATTGGATGTGAGATTGATCCTTTGGTTGGATTTGAGTCCAAATCTTGACCAGTCTTCAACATCAAACTGATGTCACGGTGCCCGCTGGAGTGTGAGTCCTGGAGAGGCAGAACAAAGTTCATCTATGAAACGAGTCCAGAGCAAAGACTCTTCAGCTCCGCTCTAATCCCCCCGAGTCCGTCAGATCAGCAAGTCCGAGCTGCTCCCCCTTCAGAAAGTCTGTTTTCCCCTCTGAGGTCTGATACCCGCTGTCTGATAAACCTGCACAGGAGCCTCAGAGCATGGGAAAGTTCTCACCTGGAGCGTCTCACTACAGAAATAACATCCTTTAACCCCGAAGGGGAGCGAGGAGGTGAGTGGGGCCGACACAGCAGATCAACAGAATCACACACCAACACGTGATGCTGGATCTTTACTCATATCTGATGTTTTCAAACTCATCACTGACACTGATATTTATGTAGAGTGAAGCTTCCACTTCACTGAACTGACCTGCTCAGTGTCAGAAACAGATGTGCAGCAGGAAAAAAACTTTATTCTTTCATAAATAACATTTTTTAAAAAGTGAATGAAAAGCAACAACCAAAGTAAGGTTGAAGACGGAATCTCCACCACTCACTGCAAACACGTAAAGGTGTAGTCAGTGGTGTGGGAGAAAACGAGTGGAGTTGTTTATAAACGAATTTAGACCCCTACTTGTCGGACTACTCGACTGCCATTATTGAAAACATCACAACAACAGTACATTCTGGCAGATTAGACAATAAGATGAATGCCTGACGGCTGTTACTGTTATGTGAAGCACCACAAAGCTAATGTTACTTACCTATCCAGCAGAAAGACGGCGACATCCGCGTCTGTTTTCAGGTCTTTCAGTTCGCGGAGTTCCTTCAACCGTCAGAAAGCAACACCAATGTTGACCCGGGTCTTCGCTCTTTCATGGTCATAGCCCTTCTTTCTCACTTTTCACACCTCTGAACTTTTTCTTTTGGGCTGTTTTTCAGCCATTGCTACTGCACATATTGTATCTCTCTCTTACGCTAACTGCGCATGCTACGCAACCTACGACTCCCCCTCCCCCCTCTGTCTGAACTGTGCATGAGTATGATCGCCCCCTGGATGTGTGGGGGTGTACACTGTTTTGGTAACTCGGCCCAAGCCACAGTATTTACCTGCTGAAATTCAGAGCCAAGGCTGTGTATTGAAACCGGACTTTTTTTCAACTTTCTGTCAGTGGTGACATCTTGTGGATGGAGAGGAAAAATACGATGATTTTGACAAATACTGCATTAGATAAGAAGATTAGGAGATCGCTGACTACACCTTTAGTCCAAGAAATTCACACTATGGAACATTTTTTTCTCTGAAACATTGACCAAAAAAGTGAAAATACAATGGAAAATCTGGATCAGGGACATTTTTTAACTTATTCTATAATTCTGTTCCTCCTGGAGAACTCTGGATATAGGAGAATCAAAATTGATGTTGGTGCCAACCAATGTCCATCTCAGGGTGTAATAATAATACTAATTATTATTATAATCAAATTCTCCTTACATTGGCTTTTATAGGTAATGGGTTAAAATACCCAAAATTTCATTTTAATTTCTCTTTTATTTCAAGCTAAAGGAGTTTCAAAGGTTGCCTCCTTAATAGTAGAAAATACTAGATTTTAGGAAGCTGGCATTTTTTTGTCTGTCAGACAACAATTGTGAGTTTTTTTAACTGACACAGCAAAGAATCAACAAATAAAAAATGCATAAAAATCTACATTATTACCACTCATGGACCATTTCAGGACTTGGTAATCATCATAATCATAATTAAATACTCCTTAAACACTCCTCACACCTTTAATTGTGGAATTATTGTACATTTTATTTTACTGCTGTTTTTAGTAAACTGACATTTTTTTGTTTTCAGGACCACAGGTAAGAGCATTTTTTTGTATAATACAGCAAAAACAGATACATGAATGAATTACAAAAAAACTAGCATCAAAATCAATGTTGCTGCCATTTAATTACCCATTTTAGGACATAATAATAATAATAATAATAATAATAATAATAATGATAATAATGATAGTAATAATAATAATAATAATAATAATAATAATAACATTAATAATAATTGTTATTATCATTATTATGATTTTTTTTTATTAGTAGTAGTAATATTTTATGTGGTTGGGTGAGTTGTGGGTGTGATGCGTAAAAATGTTGGCCTTAAAGGGTTAAAATACCATAAATCAAATTTGTATTTGATATTTATATTTCAGGCCTACGTTGTACTTAAAGATGAATTTTTTTAAAGTTTAAAAATGTTCGTACAATATAATTCAACAGCTGATTTTAGTTAGGTGGCATTTTTTGTCATCAGGATCATGAGTGTGGCATTTCATTTTTATTCTAATGACTAGAAATCAAATTTACCTTGATTTTTAATTTATGCAAATTATTCTAGGTTGACAAAAACTGTGGATTGATGTGTATATAACAGACTGAAGTAGTTCTATAGGACTTACTACTTTAAAGAGGAAAACATCTTAAAATATTGAGTTTTGGGCACTTATGAGTGCTGATAGATGACTATTGACTTCTGGACTATTTCTCCTTTTTGCTGATGAACTGTTTAGCCTCCCTCTGAAATTAAACTATTGACATATTTGACAGAACCTTCTCCTGTAGACTTATTTTTCTGTCTTTATAATCATATTTCTCTGATTTTCTGTGTTTAAAGTGACTGCCATTAAAGAAGCTTCTCAGATCATATTTATAGTCATCAGGAATTATCTTGATGAGTTTAATCTGATGGATTCTTCTGAGTGCAAAGATGAGTGTCAGACAGGAAGAGAATCACTCCTCTCTCTGTAATCACAAAAACGTCCTGTTTATATTTTTTCTGCAGCAGCTTTTTGAACAGGAACAGGAGCTGCTGACAGTGAGCTGTGAGCTGTGACTGCCCCCTGCTGGACAAACTGCTGAAAGACAGAACAGTGGAGGTGAAGTTTAATCTCAAACACAGGTAACAGTTACCATCATTTCTTTATTAGGATGCATTGCTGTTAAAAAAGGAGGACTTTTTGGAGGAATAAGTTATTACATGGGCAGCACGGTTCTGCAGCAGGTGGTGTGCATGCCTCACAGCAAGAAGGTCCCCGGTTTGATTCCTGGGTAGGACAGGGGACTTTCTGTGTGAAGTTTGCATGTTCTTCCCGTGCATGTGTGGGTTCTCTCCGGGCACTCTGGCTTCCTCCCTCAGACCAAAATCATGATCATTAGGTCAATTGGTGACTCTAAATTGCCCTTAGGTACGAGTGTGAGCGTGCATGGTTGTCTGTCTCTCTATGTGGCCCTGTGATTGACGAGCTACCGGTTCAGGGTGTACCCCGCCTCTCACCCAATATGCTGGGATAGGCTCCAGCCCCCTCTGACCCCGAAAGGGATAAAGAGGTATAGAAAATAAATTAATGGATGAAATTTATTACAGTAAGTGTTATTATACTGTAATAACTTTAGACAAAAATTAAAACAACATGCTCACTCAGAGACATTCCTGTCCTCACATGGGGCTCCCGTTTTTATAAGATCCAATAAATAAAGTGTTAGCATTGAAATAAAATACAATATGTTTAAAAAAGATGTTTGATCAGACTATTTACTTGTAAATTTAACCAAATTTCGAACAAAAAACATCGAAAGTTAGTTGAAATCTGAATTCAGGCATGACACACAGAACATACCCTTCAGTGCATAACATTACATTCTTGGAAAAAATAACCAACAAAAGTATTTTTAAAGCAGCTCTGCTTGTGTACAAGTCTCTCCACAGCCGAGAACCAAAGTCCATCTCTGACATGTTAGTGCCATGTGAACCATCTCGGACTCCGAGGACCTCAGGGACCGGCCTCCTGCTGGTGCCCAGAGTCAGGACTAAACATGGGGAATCAGGGTTTCAGTTTTATGCGGCTAAAATCTGGAACAGTTTTTCTGAAGATGTGAGACAGGCCTCTACTCTGACAATGTTCAAATCTTGGCCTAAAACAGCTCCGTTTAATGTGCATATGACTGACAGGACCTTATCTGCACTCTTCTCTTTGAATGACTGTAATTATTTGCACATATGTACATTTAGAGGACTACTTTCTTTTGTGATCCATCTATACTGTACTCTGTCATGGCAGGAATACCTTTGCATGATTTTATGTATATTCTATTTTTTATAACTGTGCTTTATATGTCCTTTATCTTATCCAACACACAGTGACACCTGTTGTAAACTGCAATAAAATATATTGATAAAACAAAATGTCATGAGTGGCTGTGGGTTCTTCTCTGTTAGTCACCTGAAACTGACAAAAGAGCTGAAGGAGAATGTTGATGATGTGATGCGTGCTATACTGTCCAGAAGAAAGGAATGATTTCTATTAGCTATATGCAAGACATAGGCTCAGCAAAAAAGGGCACTCAAAATAAAAACATCCTGGACAAAAGTGTGATGCCCTGTGCTCTTCAACATTTTAATCAATGCCATATTTAGCAAAGTGAGCACATCACTATTATTTGATGATGTCGCTATTTGGAAGTGAGGAAGGAATCTCACACATTTTCACTTAAATGCAGGAAAGCCTGGATTCAAAATCTCGACAGACAAAAAGTTCATAGTGTTTGAGAATTAAAAGAAAATGGCAGACAAAGGGCTGATGGTCAGCAGTCATATTCTACAAAGAGTTTAGAGTTTTGAATATCTCAGTGTGGATGGATGAAAAAGTTTCATGGAAAACACCAAGAGAAAACAGTAGTGAAATGTGAAAAAGCAATAAATGTTTTAAGATGTCTGGCAGGAACTGATCGGGGGCCTGACAGAGAAAACTTGGTGATGATTTACACAGCAAATATTCGACTGTGCATAGACTAAGAGTGGGCAAGTTGTGATTGTTGTTTGGTTACTAGCTTGTTGTTTTAGCCTACAGTTGTTAGCTAGTAATTCCAGTTGAGTTTACAACAAACCATTTTTTACTATTAAAGAGTAAGTAAGTAAAGTACAGTAAAGTAAGTAAGAGTTGTAGTAAAGAGTATGAATAAGGAGTAGGCTTAATATAAAACTGTAGTTCCCTATTTCTGTTAGCCAGCTGCTGTAGAGTTGTTAGCTTTGTTACTCACTAAAAATTGAACAGATTTTTGGGTCAAGGTGACAGATATAGCACATTTAAAACAACTGAAGTTCTCCAAAGGACTTTACACAAAACTAGTTTACATTACGCTTTGGTACAAGATAAGTAGGCTAAGAAGCGATAGCATAGTTTGTTTCTGTTTGACCTATTTGAAATCTTTTCTGTAGTTCTTCTATAATGGGTCTTTTCTATGGTGTTCTTTTCTATGTTCTTGAACATTGTGATGTCAGACTTTTTAATATATTTTAAACAACAAAAACACATGCCTTGTGTCCTGTTTATGTTCTGTTATTCATTTCATGTGAATAAAAATACACATGTAAATTGTATTCTAACAATTACCATGATTTGTTTCACTTCTTGCCCTTTGAAATGGCATTGTGACATCCAACCCCAAAGCTTGACAACCAGCCCTGTTCTCTCCAACTCATCTGCAATAAACCGTGGCAAAGGAAATGTGGCAGAACTCATGGGATATGAAAGCAAAGGCAGAATATACTATTTACCAAAAGGTAAAATTAAAAAGTAATTGCTACTTTGGGTGCATTACCAAAATGACTCAGACCCTGTGGTCAAGTGGGTATATGTGTCCCTGCATATCTTGGAAGAAGCTGCTGCAGTCTCTACACTCCAGATTATAATTTAGTAATAACAGTAACCAGTGGCGGCTCGTGTCGTTTTCTCCAGGGAGAGCTATAACTCCAAAATAGAGATAGAGAATACCAAAACCAAGAATTCTCTAGATTTTAACAAATTTAAGGCTTTTAAAGACCTTTTTAAGACCATTTTGAATTAAATTAAAAATCTTTTCGAAGCCAGAGAAAGTAAAGAAAATTGCAGTCACAAATTGCTTTCAAAGTAAATACATTAATTGCCACAAAACAGCCCATAAACAATCAAAAACAAGTGTTATTTATAGTATGGAGCAGTAACACCATGGAAACAGCAGAGGGCAGCAGTCCGCCTTGGATGGATCTTATCTGCCAAAATCATAGAAGAAGAACAACAAACCAAAAACAGACTTTTCATGTCGTAACCCCAAGAAAAAGAATAAAGTCCATTTTAAGTTTAATAAACTGAATTTAAAGGCTGTGTTTGGCCGACTGTATGGAGACCAAAGCGCCTGCTGTGGTGAACGCGGTCCCTCCGTATGGACACATTATTTCGAGCGAGAAATGGAGGAATTCTGCCCTCATACAAAATTTAAAAGGTATTTAAGCTATTTTTTCAGCCCAGACTGTTTTTTAATATTATTGCTTTTTAATGTCCCACCTGTTGATTTAATGGTCAGACCTTTGTTTTCCTAATTAGATGCTCATAATGCCCAAAGCTTTGCGGTTAAATGCTTATTGGCACGTTGTGTAAATCGTAAATAAAAACAGAATACAATGATTTGCAAATCCTTTTCAACTTATATTCAATTGAATACACAGCAAAGACAAGATATTTAATGTTCGAACTGAGAAACTTTATTTTTTATTTTTTTGCAAATAACCATAAACTTAGAATTTAATGGCAGCAACACGTTGCAAAAAAGTTGTCACAGGGTCATTTTTACCACTGTGCTACATCGCCTTTCCTTTTAACAACACTCAGTAAACGTTTGGGAACTGAGGAGACCAATTTTTGAAGCTTTTCAGGTGGAGTTCTTTCCCATTCTTGCTTGATGTACAGCTTAAGTTGTTCAACAGTCCGGGGTCTCCGTTGTTGGGTTTTGTTTCACCTTCCCAGAGAGCATTCCTTTAAATATTTACAAATTAGAAGTTTCATACATGCTCAAATCAAAACCTTTTCTGGAACCGTCATTATCTCTGATTGAGCAATTTACAGTTCATCATTTACAGGGCAGGGGTCAGTTATCAAAGCTATATAACATGTTTTAGATGGTTCGAGGGAAAACTCTCATTCTTATTTATCCTCTTGGAGCAATGATCGACAGGTATTCCCACAGAGGAATGGGAGAAGGCCTGTCTTTTAGCCCTAACCTGGACTGTTAAACACAAGAGGCAGATTATTACAATACAAATTGTTCTTTAGAACCTGCATTACTCCTTTTAAAATAATCCATTTCAATCCCAGTGTTCCAGACAGCTGTTACAAGTGTAATACAGAGAGAGGCACTTTGTATCATTGCATATGGGAATGTCAGAAACTTCAGAAATTTGGAAGGAGACCCTTTGTTTGATCTCAAGATTAACAAAATGCATAGTTCCTAAATTAAGTCTGTTTTATTTATATCCCAAAGACGTTGCATTGTGGCAAATGCAAAGAAAAGAAAGCTCATTGATTTTTGTCTGTTACAAGCCCAGAGAGTAAAAGCCTAAAAATGGAAATATGTTCAGAGTCCTGACTCTGCTCTGTGGCTAAAAGAGATGTCACCTAGCTTTAGGGAAATTGACCTATATTCTAAAAGGAAAAGTTGACATATGGACACCTTTTTTGATTTTATGGTTAATCTGCAGTGATACCTCGGAACAAAGACCACACATTGATTGTTAATTTTCTGCATATATTTTTTTCTTATAGTGTTTTAATTTTTGAATGTATTTAATTCTGTCTTTTTTTTACGCTTAAGGAGCTAAGTATTTTCTTTCTGCAGAGGACTTTGTTTATGGTGGTGGGGTGGGGGGTAGTATTTAGGGATGTTGTCATGTGTGTTTTGTATGTTTGTAATTTAAAATGAGAAAATCAGTCAACAAATTTTGGGAAAAAAAGCAACATCAGGTCCTGCGTTCATAAACGAGCATCACTTCTGCTGCAGGTGCAGGTGTGAAAATCCTCTTTGAGAACGAGCTCGGTGTCGCAGATTTCCACCTTCCAAACAAAAGCTGCATCCTTTACGTGTCTGAGTGCGACATCATCGCAGCAAACAGCTACAAGAGGAAACTGGTTCGCTACAGAAATGTGAGTGTGATACATCATTGGAGCCTGAAGTCCTCTCTGGGTTGTTAAAAACTGTCTCTGTTTCACAGAGCAGCAGCAGTTTCCAGGAGTTGGTGCTGGTGGAGAACACCCGCCTCAGTGAGCAGTATTTCCCCGCCGTGCAGAAGTTTGTGGTGTTTGACCTCGGCCTGACCCTCCTGCCTGTGAGCGGACAGACTGAGGCCTCGCAGGTCATTGCTCAGATGGTGAGTGGTGCTGCTGGACTTGTGGTTTGGCTTGGATTTGCTCTTTGTGACTTGTTCCCATCTCTGGTACATGGCACGACGAATGTCACACAGTCAGGCTAAAGCCAGGCTCGACTGCACAGTCGGTCGTACGTCTCAAATTTCAGGTCGTGATCATGTTAAAATTGTACTAAAATGGACCAATAGGCAGAACAGATAATGGCATTGGTATGCAGAATATAATACAATTTAACTCGGCATCCGTTTTCTCCACATTTCTGCATATTTTCTGAAAAGTTAAGGACGACCAAAGCTGCAAAACTACTAGAAATCAACTTACAGGTTCATTCTTACTCAGCCAATCTTCATTCTCCAAAAAATCTTACTCGCAGAGGTCAATTTTATTTAGATATAGAGGTAGCAAATTATGGCTGAGCTCTTCTCACCTCCTAAATAAACGTCCTCAACAAATAAAAGATGTTTAAAGGATCATTTAATTGCTGTTTTCAATAGTTTCTCCCTTTAATGTCATTTATGTGTGTTATTTTAAGTTATTTTTGGTTTTCTGAGTTGTTGGCAATACAATCCCTCATAGAACTCACACATAATCATGCACACCACTCGTGTTTTCTACTTCATCTTTTCATTTTTTTTATAATTGTTGTTGTATTTTGTTACTAGTTTTCCATAACTTCAGAGTATCTTGTATTTTGTCTGGATTTTTTTGCATGTTAAATATGCATATAATATTATGTAACTTTAATATACTTTGGGTGGAATTAATATATAAGCAGTGAGGCTTCAGTTCAATCAGACAGTTCAGAGTCAGTATCAGAGTTTGTGTTTTTTGCCAATTACAGTTACACATACAAGAGGTCTGACTTGGTAAAATGGTGCAGGGACAAACGACAAATACCAAGATTGACTTGGAATATGTCCTAGGAAGATGTGAAAAATTTAAAATGCATATGATAGGCATGAAAACAAACAAAAACACAACATATAGGTGTGTACAGACGATGCAGGATAAATTAGGGGTGTCCCGATCAGATATTGATATCGGATCTCGATCTGATATCAGCAAAAAAAAAAACAAATATCAGATTATATTGTCCTGCATCTAAAATATCCGATATAAGCACTAAAATACAAGCAGTCTATTCTAATTTATTTTTTACTTATTTAATTCAGTTGAAGAATATGCATATTTTTTAAATTAAACACAGTGGTTATTTTGCAGTTTAAAAATATATGTATTTGTTTTTATTGGATTTATTGAGGTTACTTTTAGGGTCTTCTAATTTATTTTCACTTTATTTTATTTAATTGTAGTATATTCTTATGGTTAAATTTATTGAACCCATTGGTTAAAAACAAATGGGTCAGTTTCTCTCGTACCTGCTGTTGCTGACTACTGTTCTCTGTTTGAGTAATCTCACTTGATCAAGCCTTTTCTTACAGTCCATACTACAAAATAAGTAATAAAAGTCTGTATGATTCCTGCTGATATTGTGTTGGATCGATACCGGTATTGGCCAATATTCAACGCTGCAATGTAGGTATCAAATCGGGGGTGAAAAAGGTGTATCGGGACACCCCTCGTATAAATACAAATACAGTGTGAACTATTTTAAAATGTAATGTAAATACGTATGAGCCAAACAGTCGTAAAGAAGAAAACTGACATTGTTTTCAATCCAGCCAAAAATAAAGGATGTGTGGGTATTTAAAAGTTGTGATCGTTCTATTATCTCAACCATTTGCACCTACTTCTGTGAACAGGTGAGCATCCATGTTCTGTTCTCGTCCTCAGGTTCACAGCGAGGGCCGGGACAACCCCTTCAGGAGGAAGAGTACTTCTCGTCTTCTGGACCCGCTCGTCCTTGCTCTGGTGCAGCAGATCCCCGGGGTCGGCAGAGTCAAAGCTCTGGCCCTGCTGCAGCACTTCCCCAGCATCCAGCAGCTCTGCAACACCTCCCCCACCGAGCTGGAGCACATTGTGGGCCACGCCGCGGCTCAGCAGGTCCACGGCTTCTTTCACAAATCAACTGGAAGCTGAGGTCTGAACTGGGCCAGTAAGGTTTGTGTGTGATGATGAGGTAGAGACTCACGGCTCACGTGGATTCTTGATCTTTGTTTAAGAGATTACACCACAAAAAAACTGACTTGCCATCAGTTTTTTGTAGCTTTGAAAAAAGGACGATCTTAATCTGATTGAACTCAAGGATCAACACAGACTAAGCCATGTTTCCATCGACACAGGTAATAGTAAATTAAAAATGCTTCATGTAAAGCTAAAGGTTTCAGAAAAAGTTTATTAACTGCTTCACAAGCTCGTCTTTTTCTCTGACTGACATGTTTTGGGCAACTTGTTACATTGAAAAAATAACCCTTGCTAATTTTTCAAGGCTCTAAGCTGATACATTTTGAATGTTGTGGAGATTGTTTTGTAAAAATTGAGACCAAATTTGAAAAATGAAAAAGTAAGGAGAAAACAGAACATGTTTATCTATGCACAGGTGTACAAAGAGAAAGCACTCTGAGTGAGATGCTGTCCTCTGGCTGCCATCAGCACAAACCTGCTGTAGAGTAAAGTGAGCAGGCTCATTAGCCAGTGCTAAAGAATTTCTGTGGTTATGCTAACTAGTGGCAATAAAAATTGTTATTAAGTTCTGGACCAACTATTTTTTCTGTTGCTGGCTTGACCAAGTGACATTTTTAGTCTGTTTTTCTTTGGAGGTGTTTTTTTTTAAGGTTTAGCAATTCAAAACCATTTGGCGTGGTTGGAGGGAGAACGAGGACCTTTTTTTGAGCCCTAATGGGACAAGTGGAATCACCAGGGTTTGGATGATCAAAGTCTGTTAACGACTTACTCCCTGTCTGTTTCCAGAATCTATTTCAGTTTAATTTCCAAATCCATCATCACAGTACAAGATCAGCCCAATGATCTTCATCCAGCCTTTTTCAGGACAGCATTTTCTCAATCAGATTTCGAGGACCTCACTTTTGGAACAGTCTGAACCAGCACCAGTTTAAAGTCATTCAGGAAACAAACCATACAGTTTTATAGGTTAATTAACCAGTGCACTATCATAACCATTATAATATTCTTCTTATTATATTCTACTCTTCTCCCATCTTTCTTTTTAACGCTGAATTGAGTATTATTCTGTTAATCAAATTTCATTCTTTTAAACTGTTGGAAGATTCTGTTTTTTCTTGTTCTTTTCTTTAGGAGGGCCGCTCGATAAGCCCTCCTGCACATCTCCTTTTTGTTGTTGCTTTGTTTAGTTATGGGTTAATGTATTATTTATTATTATTTTTCTTCTTTTCATATTGTGTTTCTTTTAATATTTAAAATAAAAAAATAAAAAAATAAAAAGGTGCAGTGTTTATACCACCATGGTTTAGGTCAGGACTGAAGTATGGGAGGCATTTATCATTAAAGGAGCAGCCAGTGAAGGAGTAGATCAGAGCTGCAGCTCCTACATCAGAAAAGGAGACCAGACCACAAACACCCCCACCTTCTCTGGACAAGACTTCAGAAAGAGACTGATTGGAGGGCCAGAGAGAGTTTTATAATCTTTACCGTTTCTCAAACTAATGGTCCAGAAACCATTCTGAGGATTCAGTACGATCTTCCCCTTCCTCATCATTCACCCTTTAGCCACTCCTAAATCCCCGGCAGTCTTTCCCTTCACCTTATCTTTAAAAAAAGACAAGGTGGAGAAAGTGACAGCCTGAGAAATCAGGCAGGAGTGACTGGACTGCAGCTCCTCTGAGGCTCAAATGAACTTTTACTTTCGTTTTCACGTGTTATTTGCTCCATCAGTTTGGCTCTGTGAGTGAGGTTTTGCTGCCATCTGGAGTACATACACCAGTGCAGCAGCATCCAGATGGAACAGAGCAGCAAGTCCACTAAAACTCCACAGATTGCCTGCGTTTAACGATGAACTGAGTCGATTTACTTTTCTCTCGTGAATATTTTTTTTTTCGGTTTCTTGTTAGTTAGCTGATTATTTTGAAGGTCAAAGGTCAAGGTCAGAACTCTTATCAGTCTTTAACTTTGAGAATGCATCCTCCCAAAAACAGCCGTTAGGATTCTCTTTATGCTTTGCACAAACATATAAAATCATAAAGGCATAGTCTGTCTAGATTCTGGAGGTCAAAAAGTCAAGTTCACTGAGCCATTTGATCAACTTTGGCTTTTGAATGAGATCGTGTGAATGTCGTACGACTTCATGATCTGACTCACAGAGGCACTGCAACAGCTGAGGCTGGAAGTGTTACGGGAATAAGAGGTCAGAGGTCAAGTTAAAAGACATTTGTTGTCATCTTTGGTGTTTACGTAGATGCAGTGATGAAATATGTGGCATTTGAAGGTCAAGGTCATGGTCTGTTATGGTCATAGATCAACTAATAAAACCTCCAATCCCAAAGAAGACATTTTGTGAAGCATAAATAAAAATAACACATTTGTATGTAAGTTCTGTTTGGCCTATTTTCAAATGAACTCACTACAAAGACGAGATATTTAATGTTCTGATTAACTTTGTTGTTTTTTAGGCAAATAGTCACTCATTTTTAATTTAAAGGATAAGTTTGGTGTCTACAGCTTTCAAATTGTTTATAGAATGAAGTAGAACAATATACTCACCCAGAAGGCTTTCCTGATCCAAACAGTGCTTTGGGAGATATTTAGATCCAAAATGTAGCGGCGGACATCCGTATAATGGTAGCACACGGGGCATGTATAGCGCCGCTCCTAAAACTGCATTAATCATCCATTAGTTTCACCAATATTTCATCATGGTCCACTCACGCTACTCCTCCAAGACAGTCCGGTGTCGTTCCAGACATGTCTTTGTGACTGTGCTGACCTCTGAACTGAAAACTGCTCTCTGGCCAGCTGTTCTTCTCTCTGCCTCCGCGTCCTCCTTTCGATGAGCTCCTCATCTGTAAACTCTGGCTCGAAACTGTAAGGACACCCATCATATTCAAAGTTCTCCTCCACAACATCTTCATCTGATAGATATTCGTCCATTTTGCATAAAACATGCCCCGTGTGCTACCATTATACAGATGTCCGCCACTCGATTTTGGATCTAAATATCTCCTGAAGCACTGTTTGGATCAGGAAAGCCTTCTGGGTGAGTATATTGTTCTACTTCATTCTATAAACAATGTGAAAGCTGTAGAAATCAAACTTATCCTTTAATGCCTGCAACATGTTCCGTAAAAGCCGGGACAGGACAATGAAATCCTGTGAAAATAAAGGAATGCTGTAAAAACAAACCCACCTGTTTGGAACATTCCACAGGTGAACTGGGAGCAGGTGAGTGTCTTGATTCGGTATAAAAGGAGCACCCCTAAAGGTTCAGTCACCATTTTGTGAACAACTTAGTAAGCAAGTAGTCCAGCTGTTTTAGATCAATGTTTTACCGACATATATTGCAAGGAATTTAAGAATTTTATAATCTACACCAATAATATCAAAAGATAGGATCATCAGAAAATCCAAAGAAATCTGCTTGTGAGCTGCAAGGCTGAAAACCAGCACTGAATGCCTGTGAGCTGTGATCCCTCAGGCAGATCTGCATTATGAAGCAGCATCATTGTGTAAAGGGTATCAGCAAATTTTTATTCCAAAAAAATCACTGCTGAATGAGTCTAAACACACACGGTCCAAACAAAAAGCCGCCGCAGATCCAGTGGCACTTCCAAGGTTTATTTACAATCATCACTTTACGGATTAAAGTGAATGAAAAAGTTACTATCTTTGGCGTATTTGCTCTTTGTCCCCGAGCCTCATGTTCACCAATCACATTAAATTACCTAAGGCAGGCAGCTACTCAGATACATAGGGATGGGCAGAACGGTGAAAAATAGCTTGGTTCATTTTTCGTTTTAAGTGAACAAAAATTCAATCCTTTTACTTTTTACAAACTATTTCAAATTAAATGCAGACTGAAGTATTAACAATTAGGCAGGTAAGAAGATTCATAGCAACAGATTATTTACATAAATATTCTTTCTTTGATTCAGTTTACCAGTAAATTTAATTCATTATTTAAATTAGATTTCCCTTTGGCCCCAACACTTTTGTTAAAAGGAAAAGTCAATGTATTTTTCTTCTCTCAGTAACTAAGTTGGCATAATTGTTTGAACTTGTCATTTAAATTCCTTCTTGGCATAATAAACTTGGATTTGATGTAAATCAGTGGTCAACGTGCCTGTCCCACCTTTTTTTGGAAAAGGTTGCAGACATTGAATTCAGTGTATAAGCGAAAACAATAACTGTTTGGACATGAAGGATCCTGTCTGTGCAGTGTTTAGTGAATATGGCTCGAAAAGCATTTGCAAATCACTGTTTTCTGTTGTTTTAGGTTTTGTTCACTGGAATTTTGTTTTGTACTGGGATTAAGGAAGGGGGTCCACACTGGAGCCTGGTGCTACTGGAGGGTCCTTGTCATGAAAACGTCTGGTAACTCCAGGCAAAATAAAAGATGTGACAGGAGTAGAATCCCTCTCAGGAAGGACGTAAACATAGCCCCCACAGTTCCTCCCGTTGTCCCTGAACGCACCACGGACGGTCCTGGGTATTTAACATTCTACCCTGGACAGCGGCAGGTTGTTGCGCAAGCGCAGCCCATTCAGAGTGCATGAATACGGAGCGAGGAGAGGACAGGAGCTGTGGGAGTGCAGAGAGGGACTGGACGGATCGGACCGGACCCGGGAGACCGAGGAGGAGGACATGGAGGGACTGAACGGCAGCAGCAGCGGTAGTAGAACCACGGCCCGCTCCAGACCGCCGAGTAGCGCGGCGGAGAAGGACAAGAAGAAGAAGAAGAAGAAGATCCCGGACAGAGTGACCCTGAAGAAGGAGATCGGGCTGCTGAGCGCCTGCACCATCATCATAGGTGAGGCCACAGGCGCTCTGATATGGGACGGATTAAGATGGAGTCTAATCAACTGCATTAAACTTTAGATAATTTAATGACCAAGGCCTGAAACTTTTGGATAAGAACATAAGAGCGAGGGTGCCCAACTTTTCCAAATGTTGCCAACTTAATTGTGCAATCGTGCAGAGGTGTGCCAGATAGATTAACACAGGAGGAGAGGGAGCACTGTGTAAACTGCACTTATTTAATTTAGAAGTATTCTGGTCAAAAACTGAAACTTTGTTGTGCATCTTTGAGACTGTGCTGGTGGTTTACTTGACAGCAAGATGCAAGTAAGTTACTGTAAATGTCTACTTTAATTTTCAGCATTGTCACTATTTGCTGTATTTTTAACTACTGTAGCTTTATTAAAGGTATCATTACTGTGTTTCAACTTACAGAATAATTGTTGTGTTTTCAAAATCAGCATCCTTTCTGTTTTTTTTCCTTTACAGTATCATATCCGAATTTTATATTACAACTTTTTATAAATGCATTTTAAATCAAAGTGAATGTGCTGTATTTTAGTTTATCTTACTATATTTTTGTCTATTTTACTGACCATTTAATAGAAAGATGTCATTTTGTCAAGGAAAATCACATACATCAATATTTTGCCCAATAAGATACATTAACTCAAACTTAAAACTCAAAGTTGTGAAATCTTTGCTTCAAACAATTTTGCCAGCTATTGGACAGTTTTCTAGTTCAAATTGAAATTTTCTCTTGATCCATTACCCTTCTCAGCAATTAACTGTGAAGACATTTTACAACAGGAAACTGTTGATTTTATTGTAAAATGCTGTTCATTTAGCAAAAATCAAAAATGTTTTCCCACAACCTTTTGCCACTTACAGTAATTTAAAGCGTAGATTTTTACAGTAGGTACCTGTAGATATTATGGTAAAATACTGTTACATTGACAAAATCAGTTACAGTGCTGTTTTAATTTACAGCAGAACTACTGTTTTTTTCCAACAAAGTGCCATATTTTATCCGACAACTTTTTGACCCTTTCATGCATGGTGTCCACTACAGTAGACAGATACTTGGAATAAATTTTGGACCTTTTAGGTTGCAGCACCATATCCAATCATCAGGTGGTAAATTCCCAAACTCTAGTCTGAAGTTTCATAAAAATACTTTCTTTTCAGATTTTACCATATCAAGATACTGCATCATAAATCAAAAATAGCCGAAGACGGGTAAATTAGGTTTGATGCTTGTATTTAGATTTTACATAATATTGTATTTTTTTGTTTTAAATTGGAGTAAATTCACAAGTGAATAGTTTGATTAAACAGCATTTACTTCAGATTTTGCTTTTTCATTTATTTACTCTTCATAAATGTTTGTCAAAGACGTGTTTGTGAATCTTTATTAAGTTCTCTTAAATTACTACTTGCATCGTTGACGCATAGTGTCCACTGTACTGGAAAGATCCATAACTCCCTCAAGATATAAAATTCCAAAAAAAAGGGAAGATGATTTTTAATTTGTTTGAAAGTAAAAAACATGTTAAAAAGTATTTCTTTGTAATTTAATAACTTGTGCATGAAAGGGTTAAATGCATTTTTAATTACAATGACCTTGCTGTATATTAATTTATATTATTCATATCTTTGACTGCTCATTTATTAGCAATTAATCCTTTTGTTAAAAAAGAAACTGCATGAATTTTTGTCCAATAAAATACATTTTAGTGGTCAGATTTCCTGTGCAAAATGGATTTTCTTTTGATCCATTTCCATTTATGTTAATTTACTGTGTAGACATTTTACAGTATTTAACAGAAGATTTTATGGTGAAATGCTGTTAAGTCTACCAAAATCAGCTCCAGCGTGCCTTCATAGAAAGAGAGGGATACATGTCTAAATAAGGGATGGGCAAGAGACTGCTCTTCTGGTTTACAGTCACACTTAATGTTTTTTTTTTTTTTCATAAAGGCAGGGTATTCACACACAGTTCAAGCAGCGTACACACATAAAGATTATCAAGATGTTTTTGTCCCGACTTTCCCCTTTCCTGAAACTCAAACTCTAGATTAGTTGAGGGGTGGGCAACAGGTGGCCTTGAGCCACATGCAGACCTTTTACAACCACAGTGTAGCCCAACAGTCAATAAAATTTACCAAAATATATTTAAATGAAGACAACGTGACAAATGCTGCCTTGAAACTGCATAAAGTTGATATTTCCTTGTTCAGACTCAGCATAACTGCTGTAATTGTTTCCGTAAAGTGGTGTACACACATATAGATCACTGGGCTGCTTTTGCCCGACAAAAGACGGAAAACTTCAGGTCATCCTCTAAGATTATTCTGTGGTCTGAGGTGTGTTCGGAGTGAATTTGTCCTGATAGTCGGCTCCGAAATGTGTCAGGGTGACAATTGTAAATATTAAACTTGTGTAATATTTTAAAATTTCGTGTGTGGGGGGAAAGCCGACGACTCCCAGGTCGTGGGTCCATGAATTGTGACCAACTAATGCACTGTTACTGATTTTTTTAATTTTTTTACAGTAGGTACTTACTTTAATAATCTGTACAGTAAATTACATGCTGACCTGCAAAATGAACAGCATTTTACCATCAAATCAATTGTTTTCTAGTGTAAAATATCTATCCAGTTAATTACCAAGAAGGAAAATGGATCAAGAGAAAACTCTATTTTTGTCAAGAAAACTGAACAATTGCAGGCAAAATTCTGAGTTTGAGTAAATGTATGGTATTGAACAAAATATCGATGTATATGATTTTTTTAAACAAAAGGACATCTTTCTAATTAATGATCAGTAAAACAGTTAAAAATAAAGTCATATAATAATTACAACCAAATTTATTAAAAATGTTGTAATTTAAAGTAAAGCAATAATCATCTAAATAAAAAAAAACAGTATGGATGCTGTTTTTGAAAATACAATAATTATTTTTGTTACTGAAAGACAGTAATCATACCTTGAATAAAAGTACAGTAGTAACACAATTATAGCAAATACAGTAATCATGCTGAAGATTAAAATAGAGTGATGCAACTGTAAAGATGTTTAGAACAACTTTTTATCATTGTTTACACAGTCTCTGGGATTATTTCCACTCATTTCTTTATTTTAGTGCAGGATTGTCATGTCAAAAATAGCCCTGACTACCATCATCCCTCTTCTTGTATGTCCTGTTCCATGTTGTGTTTCCCGGTTGTCGTTTCTTCTTCTTGGTCTTTGTTAGGTCACGTTTGATCAGATTTCTGTCTTTGAGGACTAGATTCTAGATCAGTGATGGGACAGTATTGTTATGTGTGTGGTGTGATGTGATGAGATTGTCGGAGCACACCACACACATTATGATCAAAACTGTTCAATGCCTGATTTTTAACTTCATGTGTGGGCTCTTCAACAGATTAAACATCTCTTCAGATTTAGAAAATCCTGATGTGTTGACCTCACAACAATAGGTGACGTCAACATGGCACTTTATTAACTTTTGGTGACAATGGTGTTCCCCGGTCTTAGGATCATTCTGGAAGATCTAAGTCTATTTTTTTATGAAAAATGTGTGTTGCCTTCAGTTTGTTCCAAATTGTCGCCACAAATCTGATTTGACCAGGAGTCAGAAGTCTTGGTACAGGCTTTTGTCATGTTCAGTTTTTACTACTTTAGTTGTTTCTGCAGAAGGGTGGCAGGGTGGCGCAGCAGGTAGTGCACCTGCATCACAGCAAAAACACCAGTGGTCCAACCCAGCATGTCAGCCAGGGTCTTTCCCTGTGCAAACATTGTTTTTCTTTACCCACAGACTAAAAAATGCTTATGGGGTTAACTGGTGAATCTAAATTGCCCTTTGTTATGCATTTGATGTGTGTTAATAGTTTTCTGCCCCTTTATGTGGCCCTGTGTTTGGTTGGGGACAGGCTCAGAGTGTACCCGGTCTCTCGCCCAATGTCAGCTTGGACTTGGGGCGTTTTCACACCAACCATATTTAGTGCGCACCAAAGAAGTTTTGGCCCAGGGTTTGGTACGTTAGTGTCAATGTGAATGCAACCACCACACTTTGATGCGCACCAAATCAGCCGGTCCGAGACCTCCATGAAGGGGTGGTCTCGATCAGCTCCATCTCCCTACATTTGGTGCGGTTTCACTGGTGTGAAACAAAGTGGTCCGAACCGATCTACTTTTGATGCATTACTTCCTGTTAATCCCGCAGTTGAATCTTTTGCTTACTCAATTTGTCGATTTGTTTATTCTGGTTGAGGATTATGATGATTTACGAGGGTCCAGAAGGTCGCTGATGCCGTCTCAAACATGATAAAAAACACATTTGAAGGAAAATGTAGAAGAGAGCGAAACGTAAGCATTGGTTGTCTGGTATAGGACATGGTTACCATGGTAGTCTCTTCTTCGTTCTCCTCTGTAGCAGGTTTGGTAACCAGTTACGTGCATATCGCCCCCTGCTGTTTCAAACTGAGTAAATACACAAGTGGGTCCGGGCACGGTTCGATATTCCCAGTGTGGATGTAAACCGGAGGGGGAGGGGAGGGGGGTGAACCCATGGCGAACCGCACCGCAGCATGGTTCGAAACAAGTGGACCTATTGTGAAAACGCCCTTAAACTCAAAGGGAAAAGTGGTACATTTTTCTGAACCCTCTAAACCCTGAAAGCAAAAATAATAGCTGGAAAATTGTAATTTTATTTAGCGCTGAAATGTTTATTTCACTTTCTACTGAAATCCCAAAATATCTTAATTTCCATAAAATTTAACATATGTATTTTTGGTATCTCATTTTAATACATGAAGTGTTTTTGGCATATGACGATTCTCTTGAGGACATTTTCATCATTTATCTGATGCATTCAGATGTTTTTCATAATTTGTTAGTCTGATTGATTGTTAGTGGTATCATCAAGGTTTGTATCAAATATGATAAAACAGGCTTTAGGGGTTAGTTAAGAATCAGTAAATACATTTTTATGTCTAGAATCCTGCCCACGCTACTGTTGTACAAGAAATGTTATCACCAATGGGACTAATGGGTAAGATTACAGTAAAATGAACAAATACATGACCAAAATCAAAAAAGACAATCATTAAATTTGACTTTACTTTTTGCTCATCAGATGGAGCATTTCTCTTTGGTTTTAATCTGAAAATATGTATATTATTTCTGAAAAAAATATAAATTCATTGATTTCTAAAACTAATGGTATTGTGATAGTCTCATCTTTATATCTGTAAAATTTTGACTCTCTGAAACTGAGAATAACATTTTAGTTGCCGTCATTGAGATCAATTTGCCTATCCCTAGTCTGTAAGGTATTTGCCAATTAACCATTGTTTTTGGAGGATGATGTGTTCAGTGGATGATGACCTCAGCAGCTTAATTCTGGTACCAGTTGAAGTTTCTGGAGGAGTTTGTTAGAAAGAAGAGAGAGAATGTAGTTAAAGTAAACTTAAGAATGGCGCTGGAGACAGGGAAGTCTGCTGTTGAGTATTACACCGAAACTCTTGACTTTGTGGGAGGAAGGAATTTGGGAGGTATGGAAGAAGAAGTCAGATTTTGTTGACTAATTATTTTCATCAATACACCTTTTTTTCCCCCTGACAAAACAAAAATATAGCCATAAAAAACAAATGCACATGAAAAAAAATGTTTGACAGAGACCTCATTTGGTCGTGTACAAAAGTAGGGACAATTTAGGAATATGTTCAATCACAGCTACTTTGGTTGTGTGGAAAGGTTGGATGAGTTCAGAGGGACATCCAATCACAGCTGCCTTAGCTTGGTGGTGGTGGGATATGTTGTGGAGCGAACCAATCAGAGCTGCTCTCTTTATGAGTTGATGTATTCATGTAGAGCAGGTTCACTGTTTGTTGTCAGTTCTGGTATTGTAACTGAGATGCTCTGTCAGGTAGCCTAATTAAAGGTGACTGCATTTCACACAAAAGGAAAATTAGTTTCTGTTTATTTATACATTCAAACTTTACTAGCATTCAAAAAAGGGTTATTAGATGTTTCATTTTATCCAAGTGTAAAGCATGACTTCAGAAATTCGAGGAAACATAAAAATGCCTTACTCTTTACACTTCATATTTAGGTGACTAAATTTACAGCAGATTTTATCAACTAAAATGTTGTGAAATTTCATCAACTAAAACTTCACTGAAACTAAAACAATTTAAATGACTACATTATGACTAAAACTATTCAGGCATAACTATACCTAAATTAAAAACTGCTGTCGAAATTAACACTGAATGGAAGGAGGTGAATTATGAACAGTAGAGGACTAGTGATGGAGCCCTGGGGAACACCATTGGTCAAGCTTTAGTTTTGAAAATACCGATTTTCATCATACTATTCAGGCAACCTTAACATCACCAAACTCCCATAAGTTAACATAAAGAAAAGAATGAGGCCCTAGAAGGCTGTTAGACAGATGATTCTTGTTTTGATTACATATTGCTGTATATTCCAGTGTCTGAATGGCATGTTGAAATATTTGAGTCTTTATGTTAGCATCTACTAGAGTGAGGGGGATGTATAACCTGAAAAAAGTTTTGAATCTTTGACGTGGTCAAAAAATGAGGGATTCACAAAGACTGATCATATCTTAATAGTAAATTATAAATACATATGTTAAATGTGTAAAATAGTTCAAATGCCAGAAAATTAATTGAACTTTTGCTCTATGATTTCAGTTTCAGTTTAAAGAGTATTTGTGTCTTTAAATAAGACGAACTAGTGGTTCATTTTTTTGTCTGCATATTTATTAATTTATCTGCCTCACCTAGTGAGGTCCTCTGCTTTTGTCATCCATCTGCTTCAAGATTTGAGGTGTTGTGCTTTCAGTTATATTCTTTCTATTCTCATCTGATGTTTAGCATCAACAAGGCATTTTGGAGTTTGAAAATCCCGTTAGATCTGCAGCCTGTACACCAACATCCATGCCTTGTTCAAGGTCTCTTAAATCCCATTCTTCTCCATTCTGATACTCGATTTGAACTTTAGTAGGTGTTTTTCCACCATGTCTAAATGCATTTAGTTGCTCATGTGTGTCTGGACGAGTAGATGTATAGGCATAACTATACCTAAATTAAAAAGTGCTGTCGAAATTAACACTGAATGTAAGGATGTTAATTATGGACAGTAGAGGACTAATGATGGAGCCCTGGGGAACACCATTGGTCAAGAGTTGTGAGTGTATGTTTCTCTGCATTTTGGCTAAATTGATTTTAGAAATGCCATATTTGTGCTTCATCCTTGGAGGCAAAATACCCTTCAATTTTGCTTTTTTTTGTAGATGATAATAATTAAAGCAGTAAATGTTATTTAAAAGCCCCTTTCAAGACACACAAGGACACACAGGATATAAACAATGAAATAAAAGCCACAAAAACAAGGCAACTGTAAAATCAGCAAAACAGAACAAACAATGATGGTTAAATGGAAGAGAATGTCAAATTCAATAACTTAGATAAATAGATAGAACAAGGACATTTCAGAGTGTTACCCAACTGTGGGTATTGTTTCTGACAACTTTAGGCAAGTCGCTTACTGCTGATTTAAGAGGTTAAACTTCGCGAAGTGTTCTGTCTATCTATCTATCTATCTATCTATCTATCTATCTATCTATCTGTCTGTCTGTCTGTCTGTCTGTCTGTCTGTCTGTCTGTCTGTCTGTCTGTCTGTCTGTCTGTCTGTCTGTCTATCTATCTATCTATCTATCTATCTATCTATCTATCTATCTATCTATCTATCTATCTATCTATCTATCTATCTATCTATCTATCTATCTATCTGTCTTTTGGTATGGGCTAAAATGATTTTGGAATCATTTGTTGTTTAGATGCCATCAATAATCATTTATCCTTCCTATAGTCCTGCGTGAATCTCCCTCACAGTGTCATATTCCATAAAACTCTCTGCAAATAGATAATTAAAAGTCTAATTAAGCTGATGATGGGGTGTGTCTTATGAATGAATGATTCTGTGTTTGTTAGCGTGTGGACTCTGTGTTCGTTAGCATGTGCCCCCCAATCTAACTGACCTGCAGTGCTTACGTGGCTGAAACGTGAAGTCCAGGGGCCGGCTGGTGGTCAGGCAGAAGAACATTGTGTGATGGAGCAGAATGAGCAGCAGGGACCTTTAAACTCACCTCAGCACCGTAAATATGAGCTCTGAGTGTGCAGGGATGGGGGGTAGTATCTGCAGGGAGGGGGGCAGGCTGCATATAAGAGGTCCACTCTGCTCTGAAAATCACTTCAACGATCAATGAGCAGCTTTCAGGGCGGAGGAGTGAAGTCATGGCAGACAAGAGCAATGATGGAAACAACTTAAGAACTCTGCAGAGCCACATAGAGACCTGGACAACCATTCAGGCTCGCACTCAAACCCAAGGTCAATTTAGAGTCACCAATCAACCTAATGAGCATGTTTTTGGTTTGTTGGAGGAAGCAGGAGTGCCCAGAAAGAGCCCACACATGCACAGGAAGAGTAAGCAAACTCTACACAGAAAGGCCCTGATCCACACAGGATTGAATCGTTGTTGCTGTGAGGCTCGTGCAATGATGTCACGACTCCAATTGTCCTAAATACAAGAACTTATCTCACCCTAAAGTTTATGACATGGTGGTAGACTCCATTCTTTCAACTGTATGTGCAGTAGCAAGGAAGAGACTGGAAGCGCTTGCCCCACTGCAGGACAATAAATCTGTTGTAGCTCCAAAAAGTGCAGATGAAGCTTGATTTTACTGCAACAAGAAGTACCTTTCAGTTATTTCTCTGCATCAGTATTGACTGAGATACTGTTTGAAATGTCAGCGTATCAGATATCAGCAAAAATCCATCATCATGCATCCCTACAGATGTATAATTTCAGATGCACTCTAGCTCGAAGGCTGTTTCACAGTGTCTCCGATCATAATGGAGCAGAGTTGAGGTTAAAGATGCAGCTGGTGACCTAGAAGTTTGACACTATTTTAATGAGAACTTGACTACAGCTCTGGAATCAGAGGAATTAGATATCTATTTTTGTCTTCATCCAAATCCACAACATGCAGCAATACCATAAATGTGCAAAGGTATTCTTCAATGTGAATCAGATAACTCACTTTACACAGCAAATAAATGGGAGAAAGAAGATCATTTTAATATCACCGATGAGTATTGGTAAAGAATATGTGCAATACAATGGAGCTCAACTATTTCGTCCACATGGCGTGAATTCTGTTGGAAACATATAGTACGATTTTTTTTATTTTTTATTACTCCACAGCAAAAGGCACATTTTGGAGGAGGCAGCAGTTGTTGGAGGCTCTGTGGGGAAGACAATACTAATCACTTCCACATATTCTCGAGCTGCCAGGTTCTTGTCCCCTGCTGGCAAGAAATACTCAAGCATGTTAACAATGTATGTGGTAGCAATAATCCTTTCAGATGAGAGACTATTAACATGGGGGATATTCAAGTAAATACAGGGAGTATTTATGATAAGAAACTTGCTCATATACTTCTGGCAACAAGTAAAAAAGCTGTCACAAGGAGATGGCTAAACTCAGACCCACCAACTATTGAAGAGTGGATAGAAAGAGTACATGAAATTTATCTCATGGAGAGGTTGTCCTTTTCCTCAGGATCCAAAAAGAAAAAAAATTACTTGATTTGGTCCAAGTAGACTGAATACATTTAATCTGTTTGATTGGATTTTAACTCAGCAATGTGTTTGAAGTGAGGTTGACACAATTTACGGATTTATATACTGGACAAGATACAAAATGTTGATATGGTCATCAGAAAGTCACCAAGTGTATGTAAGTTTCTGTCTGACCTTGTTTTATGTGTGCAGGTATGTGTAGTAGGAATATATTCAGATATATGTGTATATATGTATAGGCAGTACTTTGTTTCCTTACCACAAAACTCTGGTGAACCATGGACTGAAGAGCTTCCCATGTTTGACCGTATATAGTTAACTATGCCACATTGTTTAAAAAATACATACAAAAATACTTTGGAAGGGCAACATTTGGATAACTTAAGAATGGAATGTCTCAAAAAAGTGCTGTATGACTTTAACAGCTGTAACTGTGAGACAATATGTAAGAATGTATCTGCGAAAATGAAAATTAAACAAAGATGCAGCTGGTGTTTTGAGATGGTTTCTGGGGCCTTTGTTTGTCTATCAGTGCCCCTGCTCAGCCGAACAGTTGAGTAAAACTGTCGAACAAGAGGAAGGTCGTGTGTGCAGAATGCTGAAGCACCTTATCATTCAGAGGGAGACGGAGCCACTCTGCTCCCTCAAACAACAGAACCTCATCAAAACTCCCGTGAGCCTCTGCTCCTGCTGCGTGCCGCTGTCAGAGATCTGCAGGAGGTGAGTCGGTCACTTCCACCTCTGCAGTCGCTCTCGGAGTGGATAATTTATGTGTGTTATGTAACGTCTGTCTGTGCCACTTGGCTGCCTCCTGCTGTGTTACTGACAGCGCTGGAGTGTGAATGCGTGCGAGCTGCTGGTGCTCTACGCTGCATACTGACACTGTGGGACAGGGGGACGTCCCGCTCTGACTGATGCTCCTCTCTAACTCACTCTGGGATGGAGCTCTTTGTCTCTTAATGACCTCTATATAGACTCACAGTGAGGGACAGTGTGGATGTTTGACTATCTCACAGGGTCACTGCTGGTCCTACAGAGCAGGAGAGATGTTCTGTGTCACCAAGGCTCTTGGTCTAAAGTAACAGATGAAGGTGTTGATCTGCTTTAAAGGGACTGTGAGGAGTTTCTAAGTAATTACAAAAAAGTCACACTTTTAGATATATGCCTGATCGAAATACGCACTTATCGATGAGTTTTATAGCATCAAAATAGGTTATCTATAAATGCTATTCCTTAACTTCGTGGTCAGGTCGGACAGGGCTGGACCGGCCTGGATACTCAACTTCAGGAACAAGACAATTAAAACTAGAGCAAATTTATATTATTCGGACACGTCTTAGAGCACCGGGCTTAAGTAGCGATATATGGCCAGTTACAAAACTACGATACTAAGTTTTCCAAAACTTGCTTGTTGTCACACATCAAAAACTACCGCTACATAACTAGAAAGAGATACATTACCTCGTCACTTTGCATCCTGTAAGTTGTTGAAAATAGAAGCTGTAAATCAATGCAGAGTTCTGAGGAATGTCTGGGCTACAACACAACAAACACGCTTTGACTTCAGTAACGTGTTGTGGTGCGTTCCAGTTGTAGTCAGAAGTAGGAATTTCCAAGTTCCGAGTAGGAAACTGCAGCTGGAACGCCCCCCGAAGTCTGAATTTCCTACTGGGAACTCGGTGAAACCTCGCCACCCGCGAGTTGACAATCGAAGATGGATCCCCCCAGTGTGAACAGTTATTTAGCTCCTGTAATAATCAATTTATTTGCACTTCTGACTGGGGTGTGTCGCTCTAGATCAGCTGTATACATAGTATTGTTAGACTTATATTTACAAAAATACTGCCATAGTGATATTCACATTCTTCATGTGATATTTGTGAACAACAACGCAGAGCATGCTAACAACAGCTAACAATAGCCTGGTAGATCAGCATGTTTTTTCAGACTTCAACTGGAACGCAGATAAGTCGGAGATGATGTCACTCCCAGTTCCGAGGTTACTGGAACGCAGCGTTACGACAGTCGCCGCGCATGCTCATGGGTAGCAGAATCTTTATGTCGCCGGTAATAGATTCTCCTCACAGTCCCTTTAAAGAGGCCATTTCTTCACTTTTGATATGATACTGATGTAAATAAAAAAGTCAGCCTGTTTTTTTAAGGTGAAGTCCTGCCCACCCAAAGCTGAGAGATTTTTCTTATGGATGCCTCAAAGTTGGAGGCAAAATTCTCTTCAGACTGGATAAAAAAATCGTTTAGGAGTGTTGACCAACTGTGAACTGAAATATTGTTTCTGACAACTTGAGTCAAGTTGGTCTCTGCTTCTTTAAGAAAATAAGCCACGTTGCGTGTTTCAACAACCAATCAGAGCCTTGAAGCCCAGAGACATGTTTATGTATCTATCTATCCATTTGTTGTTGGTAGATGTGTTCGTTTTTACCCATTGAGAATTATCAGAATAGTTTTGTCTAAAATCCTGCTTGGGTCAGTTTACGATTTCTGAACCCCAACTTTCTGTCCTTGAACCCTTTTATAGGCTAACAGTGGTATTCTGATACTGAAGCGTGAATTCTTCGGGTGTTGTTGATTTCTCATTGGTTCATATTCCTCATTTGTGCCAGCCTCCAGGCTGTGGCAGTCATCCTTCCATTTGTTATTATTTCTCTTATGTTGATCACCAGGCAGACCGAGTCACACGGTCTTGTGTGACTCTCCATCTGAAAGATACATGTTAGCCCACACCTATCTACCTCAAGCGCTGATCTGATCTGATCTGATCATGGCTTGCAAATGAACATGATTAGAAAACACTGAAGTCTTACTCATAAGTGCATAAAGATATAAATGTCTGTAAAATATAAATGCATCTATAAAGAAATTACATATACTTTCCTTCACTATCCATCCATCCATCCATCCATCCATCCATCCATCCATCTGTTGGCATTGGCTAAAATGATTTTGGAATTATTAATCTATTAATCTATCCATGTGAATATCTTTCTATCTATCTATCCATCTATCATCCATCCATCCATGAAAATCTACTGGCCAACATTTGTCCACACAGAAAATCTGCAGGAATCAACAAGGGAATTGTTAAAGAATTGGATCAATTAGAAGGATAATTGATAGCACTGGTATCGATAAAATCTTGTCAATTCCCATCCCAACTGTGGTGCAGCAGCACTACCCGCTGCACCACCATGCAGCAATCAAACATAGAAACATAGAAACTGCTCTAATTGATAAATTGATTCATAAATGGAGTCGTCACCTCGTTGGTCCAGTCTGCTGAGTCAGCTGAGATGGAGGACAGTGACCTCTGTACAGGGGACCAAAACCATGAGGTCAGACCTTCAGTCCATCACCATGGTCTCTGTTTGTCTCCAGGTAACATCATCGGCTCGGGGATCTTCATCTCTCCTAAAGGTGTCCTGGAGCACTCGGGCTCAGTGGGCCTGGCCTTAGTGGTCTGGGTTCTGGGGGGATGCATCGCTGCTCTGGGCTCTCTGTGCTATGCTGAGCTGGGCGTCACCATCCCCAAATCTGGAGGAGATTACTCCTACGTCACTGAGATATTCGGAGGGCTGATGGGGTGAGTGACACTGCACTCTTTTTATAGGCAATGAAGAATTTACAGTTCACCTGTCTCCACCCATAAATCATATTCTTGTGTCTTCTTCTGATTGTTTGTTTCAAAATGTTATTTTAGCCTGGTAGTGGATTATTTTCATCTCAAATCTCATCTTGTTCATCTTTTTCTTTTTCTTTTTTAATTACACTGTTATGAAGATTGAACAGATCTATACTCATGACACTTTGACAGCTCAGACCACATTATGCTGTGATGAAATTGAGCAAACTCATGAGATTAAAATTGACAAGACTATCTATTACATTTGAACTGAGTTTAACTAACATTTTTTAATTAGACTCTGATTTGATTGTTAGTTTTGTATTTTTTATTGAAGAAAAAAGCTCAGATCTGATCGCAGATCCTGACTTTATCATTAAAATTACTTGTTTTATTGTAAAAGTTGGAGAGTTGTAATGTGAAGGTCACTCGCCTGCCATTTTATTAGATACACCTGTTTAACTGCTCATTAATACAAACAACAAACTTGCCACTTACTTTGAACGTGGCATGATTGTCCGTGACGCGTGCCCGACGGACTACATCGGGCGACATCTCTGAGGGTGTTTCAGCTAAACATGCACCGATCCCCTTCATTTTGAGGGATCAGCGATTGACCGATCCTCACATGAGAAACCGATCTTATCTACCTCCTCAAAGGTCTCAAAGCCAGCCACTGTAGCTTCTTCCTCTGCCAGTCCGACAGGCCCGCAGTGTTTTTACATTTAAACAGCCACAAAGATGCTGCATTTGGGCATTTTTTTTCTTTGTGCACTAAGGACAGGAATGAAACACTTTATTAGTGGTTTAATTTGTGTTGTTAGTTTGTCCTGTAGATTATTTTAATAACTACCTCAAACCTTGCGATTTCCTTTATTTGTGAAAGCAAAATACTGCTGTACACTTTATTTTTGGTAAGAGGCTCAGAACAGGCCTGCAGTGTACCCTGTTGAGCAAGTATTGTTTACTTTTAAATGTGGAAAATGAAAGGCTAAAGGAACTAATTTAATTTAGTTGTTTAGACAGCAATATCCAAAATTTTTCATTTATATTTGAGAGAACTTCTTCATGTGCAGTTAAAACAAGGTATTGTCGTAACAGGTATTGTTTAATGTTTTTCAATAAAATAAGACTGGAACATTGAAGGTGGATGCTGTCTGTTATAAAAAAAGAAAGTCTGCAGATCTGGCTTTTTAAAGATCGGTAATCAGCCAGAAAATTTGATTGGTGCTCAAAAGTCTTTGGGTCCACCTGCTTAGCCTTCATGGATTTTGTGGAGTACTTATTTTAAGTTTGTAATTACCTGTTTTTGGTTTTCACGTCTCTGTTTACCACCTTCCTCCTCACCAGGTTCCTCCTGTTATGGAGCGCCGTCCTCATCATGTACCCGACCACGCTGGCCGTCATCGCCCTCACCTTTTCCAGCTACGTCCTGCAGCCCGTCTTTCCAAACTGCGTCCCTCCTTACATGGCCACGCGGATGCTGTCTGCCACCTGTCTCTGTAAGTCACTTTCAAGGGACACGCCAGCTGTTTTTTTCTTTTTCGTGTCTTGCCTCACGTCCACAACAAGCAGGTAGACACTATTCTTCTGCATTCAGCAACAAGGAAGAGATGGACAGAGCTCATTCACTGCTAACTTACTTAGCTCAGACACTGGGAGTCAATGGGAGTTCATGCATGCAAATTTGACAGGGCTTTGTATTGGCAAGAAATTGACAATACAGTTAATATATAAGGACAACATCTTAACATAAACTGCATGCTATAAACCCAGGAATCACATTTTTTGACTTAATTATCTTTTAAAAGTCTCTCTTAACAGATTCACAATGATATATTTAACCTCCAGGCCCTCCCGTGACCATATAAGGACTTTTATTTTATGTTGTGATCTCATTTTGTCAGTTTTTATGCTGAGATGAGGATATTTGACACAGAGGCTCATTTTTTTGGATTCACACTGCTTTAACAGCATTTTCACTGTTGTAGAAAAAAAAAATATATATATATTTTTAATACTTGTTTTTCTACGATATTTTTCTAAAGCTTAACAAGCAAGGTCACTGAATATCATTTAAAGGAGACATATCATGCTGATGCATGATTTAATACTTACATATAATATAATAAATTTGAAAACAAGACCTTACACCCCCTTAATTTTCAAAAAATGAGATATTGTATTTTTTCTGATATCCTAGAACTAGATTTGATACCTTTGAAAATAGGTCATTGCGAGATGACCGCGAGATTTAAATCGTTGTGACGACACGAGGTACATTTCTTTTTATTGGAGTAATCTGATAAAACACTTCCTCCTCTGTGATGTTCGTTTGCCACAAAACCGTCACCGAGGAACACATCCGTCCAGCAGGGGTATATAGATCCCTAGCTCACACTCACTCATTACCAGCTCTGGCCTGTAGGGGGACTCAATATGCGGTCGCTGCTTTGAGCCTGCCGGAAAATACAGTAGAAGAAGAAGGACAGGCTGGCTCACCCCTCTCGGCAGCTCTGACAGAACTGACCAATCAGAGCACAAAGGGCTGTGACATTGCGAGGTAACTGGAGGTCAGCCTGGAAACTGAGCGTTTCAACGAGAGCTTGATAATGGCCTAAAATGAGGATTTTTGAGAACGCTATTGTGGGGCAATGAAGGAACTAAATGACTTGTACTGAGGGCAGAAATGCTTTACAGGCATCCTAGTCTGGCATAGTGAAAAGGAGAAACAAGCATATGTCTCCTTTAAATAACAGAATATGAAGCTGCTTTGCTTAAAAAGGGATACACCAATATTTTTTCTTTTCATATCTTTCCTTACTCCTGTGTTCATTACAAGCAGATAGACTCCTATCTTTTGACTGTGTGTATAGTAACAAGGAAGAGAGCTTACCCACCATTAATTAGCTAAGCTCAAACACTAGGAGTCAGTGGAAAGTGTTAGTCTGCCTCTGCCTACAGTCATCAGATAAACTCTTCAGCAACTCTAAATGGTCCTGTGTGCTTGCTGTGACTTATTTTTTACTGCGCTATGTTTCTTTATCGTCTTCTATCATCATGTTTTCTTCTTCTACTCCTAAACAGAGGTTTTGTTTTGTTTACTTTCTTCAGTGGTGGTTTACAAAAGAGATATGACATTAGCAAACAAGTCTAGTCTAGTAGGAGATTATGTGACATAAAGGAGTAAAAATTGGTCACAACAAGCACTCAGGACCGTTAAGAGTTGCCGAGGAGTTCATCTGATGACTATGAGTAGGGGCAAGCTAACAGTACCCATTGACTCCAGGTGTTTGAGCTAAGCTAATTAGCAGTGGGTGAGCTCTGCCCGTCTCTTCCCTTTTACTGCAATCACAGTTTAAAAAATGGAGTCTATCTGCTTGTCATGGACTCAGGAGTGAGGCAAGACATGAAAATAAGAAAATGTTGGTGTATCCCTGGAACACCTAGCGGCTTCTGATGCTACAGTTTGTATATTTTTAGGGTTATATCCTGGATTTCCCTGTTTGCTCCCTCATCATAATGCTGATGTAATCTAGCTCATCAATAAACTACAGGCCCATTCCTGGGGCACGAGCAGCAGAGTGGAAGTGCTCATGAGTAAAATCAGTCTTACGTAATGTCAGGCTGAAGGCTTTTAAAACCCTTTTTATGGCTGTGGTAAATAATGCATAAAGAATCAGGGAGTAATGACGAGGTGGCTCAAGAGAGGTCTGACGTCTGTGATGAGACCACAGAGGCCAGTGGCACAAAGTAAAGTTGTTGCACATCATTTCCAATTATTGGGCCAAGTTTCAGCTTTCTGGCCCATTCCAGTTCACAGGAATTTTAGCCCAAGTGGCAAATGACAAATAATACAAAAACAGGTACGACTGCATGATGGCCTAATGCCTCAGAAGATGCAGACCGGGTGATAAATCAAGAAGGTTTGATGGTGCTTGTGGTCGTTTGACTCGTAAAGTTTTTTTAGTTAATGGATAAAAATGAGACCCAATGACATTTATAAGTCTAGAGCATGCTTTACTGTGTTCCTCCAAAAACTTACCAATTTATCATTGAGTCAGAGTGAACATTTCGAAAAACAAATTGAAGATATCGTTTAAGGTAGGGTAGGGCCATACGGCCTAAAAAAGAAAATCCCCATTTTTTTTCCACAAAACTTTATTGAGGGTTTTAATCAATTAGTTTCCTCACTCAAAAAAAAATCCAAGGGACAAAAATAGTACATGAATCAAGTTTTGCCTTTATTTTATTAAAATATATCCCAAAATTAAACAGAATTTTGCAACAATAGTTAAAGTGCATGTCATGAAATGCTGATGATATACTTTGAACATCAGCAGGTTTGTCTTACTAACACCGAAGGATGAGGTATTTTTTTCAGAATACTAACATGGAGCTCTCTGATCAATATTTAGTCTAATTTAAAAACTAAATACAAGCCTTAACATGTGCTTATGCAGAACCTGGCAGGGCTTACCACTATGAAAACTGTAATTTTTTGTCATTTATATTTGCAAAAAAAATTCCATCAACTTATGACTGGAGTAAGTCAAGAAACAAATCTCTATTTCTAATTTTTAAATCTTCTGCAGAAAATAATTTGACTTAATTGACTAAATCAACATATTGTCCAGCGCTCAAGCCCATGAAATTCATCACATTATTTAAGTCAAAGTAAACTACACAGGTTTCTGTTTCTCAGAAACATTAAATTAAATAAGCAGCCCTCCATAATGGTCCCACTCTGTCGTGTAGCTCTATGGCTCAAAAAGTTTGGAGACTTTTGGTCTATTCGGTCCAGGAGAGGCACCAGCCAACTCTCAGGTACGAACACGGGGCTCAGAGTGGGAACAGGGCTGACAGTGTTTTCACACCAGCACGGTTCTGGTTGTGGGAACAGTTCTGTTCTGGATTGCAGAACCTTGGCTCTTCCTAACCCATCAGCCCATGTTCATACTAGATTACGCAGAACGAAAGTCGAGGACATGATTACGTGTTACTCAGGCGGAAGTAAACAACACACGGCAAAATGGTGGATTACATCGACATTCAATAAGTGTTTGTTTCTTTAAATACCTCTGCCAAAGAGGTTATGTTTGTTTGTTTGTTTTTTTGGAAAATTACAAGAAAACTACTGGACGGATTTTGTTGAAATTTTTGGGAGATGTTGGTAATGGTCCAGCTGAAAAATTATTAGACTTTGGTGTTGATCCAGTTGACCACCATTAGCAAAGGTGGTTTTTGCTCAATAACAGTCTAACTAATAATGATATCAGTATTACTCTGAGTGCTAGATATGTTTTTCCTGGGTCATGAGTCATACTATGATGGAAGCTTAATGGAACTATTGCTTATAGATGAGACAGCATTATGTGAGCTGTCTTGGCGGAGGTTTGTGCTCTCAAAGTGGTTTCTAGTAAAGGTTTTTGTTTTCATGCCCAGAAGTCAAGCACAAAACAATCGTGGAGCTTCAGTTGAATTCTGATGATGCCCAACTGCCATCAAATATTTTTTTATCTCCTCACTTGAGCACTGCGCACACTTTTCCAGTTTCCTCAACTTCTTGCCCACTGATGTCATGGTTCATGAGCTAGAACGAACTTTTCAGGTTCCAAACCATTTTTTGCCAGTCGGGACACGCTGGCTGCTTCAAAATTAGGTTCAGGAACCAGAACCAGCACTGAGCTGGGCCACTGTGACAACCCTGTCAGTGTTTCCCCCAAAGCTGACCTGTCATCGGAGAGTGTGGAGTTTCCAGGCTGCCTAATTGCCTGGAGTGGTGCCTGAAGTACCTGCACTGCGTCCCTTAATCAGCCATCGAGGACTAACCGACGTCCAGCTGGGAGCCTCATCTGTGAGGGTAACGGCAGGACTTCAGTGCTGACGCCATCTCTCCCTCAGTTTTGGGGCCTGATGCTGAAACGTGACCTGGGCCTCCTCTGGGACGTTTGTGTGTGCGTGTTGGGGGGGGTCCTGCCTGTGTTTTGTTTGCCCTCTGTGGCGGAAGTGGTTTGTTTGGTGGCGCTGACAGCCCGTCTTTGTGCCGTAGAGTGAGGCCACCATGAGAGGGAGCACTGACAGTGATGGACGAGGTGAAACAATCACACCCTCCCTCACTCGCCTCTTTCCCACATTCCTGCCTCCCGGGGCAACTCGGTGCTGCCGCCCACCAGCGACAGGACACCGGCAGCACCTCCATGAATCAGGAATTTTATACTGATGCTGATGCTGTTAAAGGGGCAGTACACCCTTTTTAAGTCAACTAGTGTTCATTTTTACAGTGAGGGATGTAAACACTGCACCTTTTCCAGGCATAGATAGGTTGGATTATAGTGATGATACACTTAAGCCAATCACATGGCGGCAGCTCAGTGCATTAGGGTATGCAGACATGGTCAAGAAGACCTGTTAAAGTTCAAATCGAGCATCAGAATACAAAACAGTGACTTAAGAGAACTGAAGACTTGAAACGTGGTTGTTGGTCAGTAAGAAACTGCTGAACTTCTGGGAATTTCACACAGGGGTTTACAGAGAATGGTCTGAAAAAGAGAAATAAACAGTAATAATTGAATAGCCAGAGTGATTAGACATGATAAACAGACAACAAAAACTCATGTACGTCTACATATTTTGTTTTATTTTAAATCTGTATTTTATTTTTATTGTTATATTTGTCAATTTTTACGCAATTTTTAAAAAATTTTTTTTCATTTATGACTTTAGATTTATTAACTTTAAATTAATTCAATTTTTCAACATAATTTTAATTTAATTTTCTTATATTTATTTCTTTTTGTTAATTTGTCTTTTTTAATTAATGCAAGATATGTATAGAACAAAATCAAAGTAACTTCTAGGCTGTGTACAAAGTTTTTTTTTCATAAGAAGAGTTTGATGTGATATCTGCTATTTAGGGTCCAAAAAAAGCAACAAAAAAAAAAGTGATTTAAAGCAGATGTAAGGGCTAGATTATGAAATGATGCAGATATAAATTTGCAAATGTGTTATACACTTTTGTTTTTCAGAAGAATGATTTGTAAAGTGATTATAAATTTAAATATTTTGAAATTATTTCTGATTTCTGTTTTGTATGTAATGATTTATATTACTGTATTAGTTGTGGTTTTGTTTTGTTTTTCAATATATTGTAAATATGTGGAGGGCAGCTTAGCTTGTTAATTAGCACAGGCACACATATAGGCACTATTGCCTGTGCCTTATCAGTCACTTTTGGTACAAAAAATATTTTATGGTGTTAACATTTGTTATATTGAGAGACTAAATGAAAAGCCATACAAACAAAAGAAGTTTAATTTAATTTTAGTTTAACTGATTTATTTATTTTATTAAAGCTGGTGTCTACGATTTGAAACCGCAGCCTGCCCCCCTTCCCTCACCTCTCCCCTCCGTGTTCCAAGATCCCGCCCCCAGCTCGTGTCGCCTCATATAGCCCCCTCGGACAGAGCTACGAGCGACTAGCACAATATATCAGCAGCAAACTCAATCAAAAACAGCTCAGCTCAACTGAAAGTATCAAACACGACAGACATCCCCCTTGTAACACACAGCAGTAGCCATTTCAATTGGACCGGCGGCAATGCGGGTCTGGCGCCGCCAGAGCGGAGCCGAGTGTGGGGGAGGATTTATCTTTCTCAGCCTGTCCTCCACAGCTCAGCTTACAGCGCAAACGATTAGCGGCTAACAGGCTAACCCGCTCCCCTACAAGTTATTAGCCCGTGCAGGCACAAACTAACCAGAGTTATTCAGCAGACATCTCCCACTGTAGTAAACAAAGCCATTACCTGATCAACCAGGGGCGAAACGGCCGATGCTGAAGGTCTGACGGCCGGCTGAAGCTATTCATTAGCCGTTAGCCGTTAGCCCGCTAACAGGCCTCAACCCGCGGGCAGAGCTCCGTTGGGCCCCGCGGGAGAGGGAGGCGGCTTCGGTCTCGGCGCTAGGCTTTTCCGGCTCCATGATAGTTCAGTAGCTAACGCTGCTAGCTGCTCACCCGAGGTAGAGGGGAGGAGGCGGGACCATGGGCAAGATGCTGCGTACTGCGTAGTGAGGGAGACGAGGATTGGATGGACTCATGGACTAACTCACGGACCAATTAATAGTCGCAGGTTCTTAGGTTTGATTGGTCAGCTAGTATGCAGCTTTTCAGCGGATATACTGAATGGATTTTTTTCATTCTTTTTGGTCTTTATACTGTGTAGATAGGACCATAGGACCATAACAGCCTTATAAACGGTGTTATTAATATGTACAAAGCTTCCAAATCGTAGACCATAGCTTTAACTGAAGTTATTTACTTTCACTTTAATAACATCAATTTTATTTCATTTTTTTCAATTTTTAGTTTTATTGTTGTTATTGTTATTATTGTTACCATGGAGATATGGACCACCATCTCTGAGGTATGTTTCCAGCACATCATCTCTGGAGTTCCAACCTTGTATTGCAGTTGAGCTTGTTTCTTGTTCTCCTGGTCTCCTCTGTCCTGTAGCTCTGTGCAGGTTTTCCTGTGAATTTTAATCGCTGCCCGTTGTGTTTCCCCCGTCAGTGCTGCTGACCTGGGTGAACTGCTCCAGTGTCCGTTTGGCCACCAGGATCCAGGACATCTTCACGGTGGGGAAGCTGATGGCTCTGGGCCTCATCATCGTGGTCGGCCTGGTCCAGATCTGTAACGGTATCCTCCTCAGACCTCTGAATGAACCTCTCTTCCCTGTAGATAAAAACAACTTAACGTCTCCTTTTCACTCCAGGAAACTACGAGGCTCTGACTCCTCAGGTGGCCTTCTCCCTGGAGAGGACGCCATCAGTGGGGCAGATCGCTCTGGCCTTCCTTCAGGCCTCCTTCGCGTTCAGCGGGTGGAACTTCCTGAACTACGTCACAGAGGAGGTGGTCGAACCCAGACGGTAAATACTAACACTTTCTCTTGATGTTGTAAAGGCGGAAAGTTCAGCTAATTTCTCAGTTCTGCCCTCCATCTCGTTGGCAACACATATTTAAAGTGAGTTTGGCAGAGGCAAAAAAATAATCTTCTGTTGGCACATTTCTCTGCTCAACAAAACAAAAACAGAAGCATGAATTCATTCTGAAATATGTGGCTAATTTTAACTCAAAATTAACAAGGTTGTGGGGTCTTAAAATCTGTGTCTGTGTCTGTTATGTGTATGATGAGTTGCCAGATCTGCTTATTATAAGCAACTTTGTGCTTCTTTTTGAAAAGTTGCTTGTAAATTTCAGCAATTGCAGGTTGCGTTTTTTTCAGGGCTTGTTCCTAAAATGGAGTTGTTCATTTGGGCTTGTTGTGCCCCCAAACCCAGGAGGGATTTTTATTTTACTGCAAAAATAGGATAAAATTGTGTTTTCACCAAAAAGAAATCCTTATGGCCAGAATTGTATTTATTTTTAATGTAGCTGTTACTGATTTTACCATAATGAAGCAGTAGAGGATCAACATAAAAGTAAAAAAAAAAAAGCAGACTATGTCTGTTTGGTCACCAAAATCAAGGTTAGACAGACCGTTTAGTGATAACAGAGTTATGAATAACAGGAGCCCCTCTCTTCAAGGATTTTCCACCTCCAAACAAAGGACGTTAAGTACGTAAATTCAGAGCCCAATGTGAAAAAATGTCACCGTCAAAATTAAATGTGACAAAGATGAAAATTAGAACATGCTTTATGTAGATTTGTCTTTTTTTAAAGGAACATATCACATTAGAAAAAAAAGCATAGCTGGAGGTTGCTTGTTTACGTCTTGTTTGATCCACCAGCTCATTTCAGTCCAAAAATCTGGCAACACGTGTCGCTGAAGAAAGGGGTAGATAAGACAAGATTTAATGTTCTCCCTGCTCCTGTCTGGACAAGTAATGCAATAAAACTGTGAATTATTATTATTTTATGAGTATCACTATTGTTTTCTGTTATCTTTTTCTTTTCCTTGTGAGGAAAAAAGAGTATGTTTATGACTGGAATAAAGAAAGGAAGTGAAAGTTGTTCACTGAGTCATTCTCTGCACTCAGAATAGCTATTTTTTATGTAATATAGGTAGATAAAGTTAAATCCACTTATCCTGCCTCCTAGTCATCTGTAGGAGAGGGTCAGATTTCCTTCAGCCTGGTGTGAGTACTTGGCTCAGTGAATTGAACCATTAACTGATGATGTACAATGCTACGGCAGCAACAACGACTGGTGTCTTTCTTTTTTTATGGCGTATTTGTGGCTGAAATGACAGATGAATTAAGTCCTATCACCAGTACTTTTTTTTTTTTTTTTTTAATGTATGTTTTTGGGCATTTTGTGCCTTTATTGATAGGAGAGAGACAGTGGATAGGCTTATGAAAGGGGCTGAGTGAGTGGGGGAAGACACTCTACAAACTGGTCACAGGCTGGATTCGAACCTGGACCGGCAGAAGCAAGTACATGGGGTGCCTGGTTGCTAACCACTCCGCCAAACCAGCACCCCTACCACCAGTACTTTTAGGATGCTTCAGGGATGAGCTGGCTTGGTTTCAGCATCAGAGTTAATTTTTAGTTTTAGTCTTTCGCCTAAAATATCTTTTAGTTTTAGTCTTAATATAGTAATCTAAATTGTTTTAATTTTAGTTTTAGTCAATTAACTCTACTCTAAATTTAGTCGATTAAAAAATGAAGCATAAAGAGTAAGGCATTTTTATGTTTCCTTGAATTTCTAAAGTCATGTTTTACTCCTGGATTAAATGAAACATCTAATAACCCTTTATTGAATGCTAGTAAAGTTTGAATGTATAAATAAACAGAAACTCATTTTCCTATTCTCTGAAATGCAGTCTCCTTTATTTAGGCTACCTGGCAGAGCATCACAGTTATAATACCAGAACTGACAACAAACAGTGAACCTGCTCTACATGAATATATCAATTCATAAAGAGAGCAGCTCTGATTGGATCGCTCCACAACTTATCCCATCACCGCCAAGCTAAGGCAGCTGTGATTGGATGTCCCTCTGAACTCATCCAACCTTTCCACACAACCAAAGTAGCTGTGATTGGATATATTCCAAACTTCTCTCTACTTTCTACATGACCAAATTAGGTCTGATTTGGTTAAGTCTCTGTCAAGTTTTAGTCTAGTTTTTATTTGTTGATAAAAATGCCAGTTAATTTAGTTTGAGTTTTTGTCTGTCTGCACTTGTTTTTATTTGTTACTGACTAGTTTTCATCTCAGGAAAAAAAGGTTGTTGACGAAAACTATGATGAAAATAACTAGTCAACAAATTAACACTGATCAGCATTTTTTCATTCTTTGAGTCAATTGACTTCCTTGAAATCAAACTTGCCAGGGGGTCAGAGTGGGTCACTTGAACAATATAAGTCGTTATATAAATTTTGCCAAGATTAATGATTATTTATAAGCCTCTAAATTGAGCTGAGAGTAATTTGGTTGCAATCTTGCTGAAATTTTTGCCTCCATGGACTGTGTTGCCAACATCTTTTTGTCATTTGCTTAGAATCAGCACAACATCCTCATGCGTATTTGATAAAACAACTTTTTTTACAGTGTTTTTGCTCAGTTTCGATGCATGTTTTGGTTTTGACTCTATCATCTGTGCATGGTGTGTGTGTTTTTGTGTGTGTGTGCATGCGTTTGTGTCAGGAATCTACCTCGTGCCATCTACATCTCCATCCCATTGGTGACCTTTGTGTACACGCTCACCAACATCGCCTACTTCTCCTCCATGTCACCGGAGGAGCTGCTGTCATCCAATGCTGTGGCTGTAGTGAGTAAAGAGGCCCATGTGTCACATTTAGGCGACAGTAATTTAGTCAAAAACAGATTTTTAAAGACCTAAAGGGAGGGAACAACCCTCTGGTCCAGATATGGTCACTTTTTGAAATACTAAAATTGTTGGCCGTGAGTTGCTCAGTGATGAGGTGGTGTCCCATACAAAAGCTTAAGACCCTCTGAATGATCAAATCTGACATGCCTCTACTTGGGGCCTTGAAACAGTCCTCCATTCCACAGGTAAAGATGTCCCCATGGCTTCACCTGCTTCATATGTGAAGTCTGTAAGTCAGTGTCTTACCCAAGAACATTTTTATTCAAGCTCTCCATCCAATCAAAGGTGTGACTCAAAGCAGTGGCACCAAAACAAGCTCCACATGGACTGAAGCAATGACATCTCAGATAAACTGATATCAGATGATATTCCAGGAAAAACAAATATCACACCACCATCCAGGTGTTACTTTTAAAACATATGTACACATGAGTGATTGTGTCTGTTTGTGCTGTTCAGACATTTGGAGAGAAGCTTCTTGGGATGTTTTCTGTCATCATGCCGATCTCTGTGGCTCTGTCAACCTTTGGAGGAATAAACGGCTACCTCTTCACCTCCTCAAGGTGAGTAAAGGCAACTCTGCCTTATCATTTGTGCTCAAATTTCAATAAAGTAAAAAGTAAATGCTTGACTTATGTTTGGTTTCAATTTTACCCAAATATGCCTCATATTTCCCTGTCATATTCCTCATAATTCCCTGCAATGTATCACAGATTTCCCTGTAATATTGCTCATTTTCCTCTATATTATATTGCATATTTCCCTGTGATATGCTTCATATTTCCCTGCAATATATGACATATTTCCCTGTAATATACCTCATAGTGCCCTGTAATATTGCTCATTTTTTCCCTGTAATATGCCTAATATTTCCCTGTAATATATTACACATTTCTCTGTAATATGCTTAATATTTCCCTGTTATATGGCTCATATTTCCCATTAATATGGCTAAATTTTACCTGTGATATGTCCCATTTCTCTCTGTTTACATTTTACTCTTGTACTGCCTATTTTTAGACAACAGTTCAGCTCATATGCTACTTTGATATGATGATACTCTACTGAAGTTGCTTATGTTTTTGATCTGGCTCATTTTTCACTTCCATAAAAACACTTAGCTGCTGTATTTCTTCTTTCTGAAGGTTATGTTTCTCTGGAGCCAGAGAGGGTCACCTGCCCAGCCTGCTGGCCATGATCCATTTTAAAAACTGCACACCCATCCCTGCTCTGCTGGTTTGTGTGAGTACAACTTTGTTTAATATTTCCTTTAGTAGCCTCTTTTGCATACTGTGTTTTAAGAACTGTCTATTTTAGTCCTCTTGACTCTCGGCAGGAAAGATGCTTGTTTGACTCGCCGAGTTGGTTGGGCCTTCCTGTGTGTCTGCATGTTTGGGGTTTTTGTGTTCCACTAACTGACTTGCAAATTATTGTAATTCATTAATTTTTATTTACGAGATGGACTGCTGAAATATGAGCCACTACAGGAGAGAAAAAATATGTTTTTAAAATTAAAAATGTATTCAGTCAAATAAATCCTCCGCTCCTACTACGAGAGCCCTGCATCCTATCAGAAAAAAATGTACTGTAGCCTAAATGAAAGAGTTTTAAGTTTTATTACTAGGCAGAGGGTTAAGAAATGCAGAATCAAATACAGAGTTTATGTTTTGCTGTTTTCCAGTGTGCTGCCACCATCGTCATTCTCTGCATCGGAGAGACTCACAACCTGATAAACTACGTCTCCTTCATTAACTACCTGTCGTACGGTGTCACCATCGCCGGCCTGCTCTACTATCGCTGGAAGAAACCAAACCTGTACAGACCCATTAAGGTGATGACGAGCCTGTACACTCCATGATTTACCACTTTCCTCTCCTGCTACAGCATCTTCATCTCTAAATGTAAGTTATTATTTTACTCTATAATGTCCTGACCTCTTGTTTCTGTCTCCAGGTGAATCTCTTGGTTCCTGTTTGTTACCTGATGTTCTGGGCAGTGCTGCTGGGTTTCAGTCTTTACTCCGAGCCAGTGGTTTGTGGGGTTGGATTAGTCATCATGCTCACCGGCGTACCCGTCTACTTCCTGGGCGTCCACTGGAAAGAAAAACCAAAGTGCATCTACAACTTCATCGGTGAGTTTCTGTTCTGGTGGGTTACTCCGGCTGTGCAGAAGTACAAAGGTAGCCTAGTTTGAATGAAAGTTCTTTTGCGTTTTTTGTCTTGTTTTGTTCTGTTTCGCTTTTTCACCCATTTCTCTACCCCCTTGTTTTTTTGTCTCTATTTGTTTGTTTTCCTTGTTTAGTTTTGTTAGCTGTCAAGTTTCTTTTTTAAAATTTTTATTTTGTGTTTAGAATTTTTTAAACCAACACTATAACTTGCTACGCAAATATCTCTCTGTTCACTTACATTTGTTTGTATGCACTAATTGGTGAATAAAATGGATTAAAAAAAGAGAAAGTTCTTACAGTAACAGTAACAGCATAGGCTTATATCATAACATGAATCTTAAACATGAATCTTACACAGACCTCCTAGTATAAGTAAACTCCTTAAAATGCTTTTGGCTGTTGTTTGTTTCTAAAGCTGGGCTAACCTGAAGGCTGAGAAGGAGCAGGGATCTTGGTGGCTTGTTGGTGTTAGACTGTCTTATATGCATTTTGTTTTCTGTCAGCAAAGATAATTTTAAAATTCTATGTTCTTAGTTTGTTCTTTGTTCAATCAATGTGTATTGGATCCACATTATTAGATCGAGACCCCGTGTCATCCTGTAAATTTGAAAGTGAATCAACCAAGAAATGTCAGATATATTATTTTTAAATTCCACCAAATGTTAACTGATGGAATTTTTTGACATCTTGAGATTTTTTTTGCACCCAGACGAAAACGTGAATCACCACCAAAATGTGATCATTTTTATGTTGGACCATTACCAACATCTCTTGAAAATATCAGCAAAATCCATCCAGTAGTTTTTGCATAATTTTGCTAACAAACAAACACATGTTGGCAAAAACGTAACCTTTTTTGACCGAGGTAATTATCTCAAATAAGTGATTATATTGCATGTTCTCATTGTTTTTAAATAACTCTGTCTGTGGATAAAGGCTGTGAGCTTTAACCAGCTCTATATCATAATATTTTGACATAACTTGAGCACATTTTTGTCTTTCTATATAAATAAACGGCAGTTGCTTTGAATTATTTACAGCCATTAGTCTGTACTGAAAAATGGTAGGTGGCCCCATTCTTCTTGAAAAATGGGAGCTTTACTGTAAGAAAAAAAAAACATACATGTATATATTTTGCTGATAAAAAAGTGATTTTGAAAGAAACATATTTGGCACAATCTTTTGCTTAGTTTGAATGCTACACTCTTTCAGATTTGATGAGCTTGGTTAAAATTTAAAGGTCCCAGATCCCACCAAATTCTGTATTTCTTGCTTTAGTGTTTTCAGAAGGAGCTCTTTAAAAAATACTCCCTAAAACACTTTGTTTTTTTAATTCCTGGGGTTGATGATGTCACAGCAGTAGAGCCTCCCACATGTGATTCTGCCCGTCACAGGCAGACACCATTACTGTTTGAAAAGTCCGCTCTGTGGCCTGTAACCCTCCTCCAATCATGTCAGGAGGTATTTCAACATCCAATCAAGACAGAGCTCATTATCATTGTAGCTCCGCCTCCTCTATCAAATTTTTTTTCACAACAGGGAGGGGAAAAAGCTGCATCTGATACTCCACAGAGAAGACATATTTTGTTTTTTTTTATTCAACTTGATTCAAATCCTCAATGTAAACATTCAAGCACAGCAGGACAAGTGAGAGCTAGCTTCATTGTTGATGTATTGTTATTTATTGGTATTAAAGTCCCATTTTTTGTCTCCTGCAGAGAGTGCGACGTACGTGGGCCAGAGGTTGTGTTTCGTGGTCTTTCCTCAGTTTGATCCCATTGAGCTCGCCAGTCCTTCAGAGTGGACTGACCGTTCATCAGGCAGGAGCAGTTTTTCTGCAAATTCTTAAAACTCTGTCTCTCAATATGTGAAGATCTTTGTTTTTTTTTATTTCTACTCTGCCACCATAACTCCCAACTCTGGATATGGGAGCTCCTTGTTGGACGTTTGACCCTCCGAGACTCTGGTTTCCACTCAGCCACGAGGAAACTTCCCTTTTCTACTAAGTCTTCAAGTACAACAAGCTAATGCCAGCAGTGTCACACTGTGAAGGAGACTTTGGACTCTTTTTTGTAAATAGTCAGAACTTCGACCACAACAGTCTTTTCTTCTGAATGTTTGTCTGTTTTTCTGCCTCAAGGCTTTCACACCAAGTTTGACTAACTGCAGGACGTTCTGTGCTTGGCTTAGATCGTTTGAATTTACATGAACACAGCAATCGATCCCTGCTTCACACAAACAACCGCGCCAAGCTCACCTGAAAGAGGTGGTCTCGGCTCGCTTCCTAACAACCCATGGAGCAGTTCCTTTGCCATGAGGACACAGTTGACCCAGCAGCCAACACAAACAGGTTGACCCTCAACTACATGAACTGATGCAGAAACTGGTCTAGCTCACAGAGTTTAGTCCAAGCAGGGGAATTTATCCTTTATAAAGTTGCTCTCTGCTTTTCTCTGCCTTACAGGTGTTACAGTGTAATAAGATACCATGGTATCTGGTGTCCTCCATGAACTAATGTAGACACCTTCTTCTTTGTGAGCTGAGTTTAAATTTTAACATAAGTGTCTTAAACATTGGTAAGTATGTCCATATGTATGAATGTACACATCTGACCTCTTCTACCAGGTTATGACTTTTTTGTTGTTGTTAGCCTAGCATGCTAGCTTCCTGCCTGACTTATCGCAATAGCAACGCTCACTGTGACTCAGTTAAGAGCCTAGGTCAGCCCCACCTTCTTGTGTAGATCTGGCCGGCTTGGAAACACTGCCATGTGAACATAAAACGATCCAAAGTAAATGTGCAGCATTTTTTGAACCCAAAGCAGCTGAAGGAAGCAGCTGAACAGCTGAGATCAGACCTCATAATTTATGCACGATTGTGGCTTGACCTGATGGTTGCTGGGTTTGCGACTCATTGGCTTGAAAATCTATTTTTTCATCTTGTGTAGTGGTCTGGGACGCCCAACTACTCCCCAACAGAAAGTCTAGCAGGTTTGATTTAGTACAATACTTACCTCCACGTCAAGGATAATGACTGTCATGACCAGCTTGTTAGGGAATAGGGAAGTAACATAAAAACCAGATGTTAAGAGGTTAAATTAAAGTTATTTAATAACAAAAGTAAGGTTTTAACAATAATAAAAGGTGGCAACACAAAGGTCGAAAAAGGAGAACAAAAAGAGACTCTAACCTAGAGTTTTACACTTACTAACTCGGTTTTTAGCAGAAGAAAAACAAAAACACTGTCTAATTGCTCTAACTAAGCAACCCCCCCCCCCCCCCCCCCCCCCAGATAAATACAGTATTAAACAATATTGAATCTCTAACATCAATCAATCAATCAATCTTTATTTGTATAGCGCCAATTCATAACAAGTGTTATCTTAACATGACTAACAAGAATTTTAAATGTGGGTACAATGTGCTCTAAAATTATAATTTTCACAAGTCTAGTGCCTCAGCAAGTTTACAGAATTAACAACGATATCTAACAAAGACAAAGAGGAACATGATCAGGGCTTGGTAGTTTCTTTGGGGTCTGTCGGCTTCTTTAGTGCTCCTCAGTGTTTCTCATTCACTTCTGATCAATGGATTCAGATTGAACTTCTGCGGCAATCCTCTTTCCCCAGCGCAGGTGGACGGGAGCTCTGCATGTGCAACGATCAGGGATGTAAACAACATCAAAGTTGGTGTTTTAAGAGCTACGAGACAGCTACCGCACCATTCATCATTCCTGACTACTCAGACTACCAGCAGCAATAACCCTACCTTATTTGTAGGTGTTTTTTTAATGTGTAATGAATTTTAAGGGCCCAAAGGTGAAAAGCCTACACCTCGAGGCTTTGAAAAGGGCCATCAGCTCCTTTCAGCTGCCAACTTCTGAGTATGTTTGCTCAGGATTTGAGCCAGCAAACCTTCAGGCTTCAGTGTTGCCCCTTCTTCTTCCAGCGTTGGTCGGGCAAGTCACAGCACAAATTAAGGGCTCTGTGGTCGCCTAATCTGACATCGAGAACGTTGTTACTGACCTCAGCATTTGTCAAATTCTCCCTTTTTCCTGTTTGTACTGCCATGTTCTCACTAATTTAAAGTACTTGAAAACTGAATGATAGATTTCAATTTGTGAATCTCCTAAATTTCTCTTTTCAGGCAGTCAACCCGCCCTTTCAAGTGACACAATCACTTCTAAAATGTCTTGGACAGTGTTAAAGTTTGTCAAACAGGAAGTAGCCCAGTAATAGTTGCAAATGGTGGAGTATTTGACCAATCAGAGATCAAATAAAGGGTCACCTGTTACCAGTTTTTCTTTGAAAACAGCTCAGCAACCTGGAGAACTTCGATCCATCTATTTTAATAACTTGGGAGAAATTATTAAGGTTTTTATTTGTCAAGCTTGGTGTGAAATGACCTTAAAAAAGAAAAATGTATATTCAAATGTTTATTATTATTATTATAATTAACTGATTCACTATATTAGATTTTAATGTATTTTTGTGAGTGCCTTTCTTTTCACCTGTTGCATTTGATTATCTGAGAAGCACTTTGGTCTTCCATGCATCATCTGTGTTCTTGCCCATCAGTTTGTCTTATTTTTTCCAAACCAGGTGGCGCTGTTGTTCTTAAAGTTAATGTCATTAACAAAGTTGTTTTGTTCACTTCACCTGTTGCTCTCATTTCAACCCATATCAGTCTTATACAATTTGTCATAATCAGATCAGCAAATCTCCAAATACTGACAAAATTGTGGTTTCAGCATGCCCTTATGGAAGCTTTTCATGCAGATATAATTAATTTACAGGGATGATTAGTAACTCTTACATCTTGATGTATAGTTTCACATCTGAAGATTAAATATTGTTTAACAAAGAGTAGGGACCAAGAGGGCCACATTAAAATCATCTGCATTATCAGGGATCCAGACTTTTTTCTATTTCGAATGGTGGATAAAGAGACAAATATGTGTATGTTAATCACACAGAAAGTTACTACATCAATATTAAGTAGTATTTTAACTCAATGCAAATGGAAAAATCAATCTACTGAGCAAAACACCAGATTCAAGACATTTTTTGGTACAAGTACGAGAACATTTACTTGCTATCAAAGCATATTTCACCTACATTTTTATTTCTGTTTTGGCAAATTCATTAAAGGGAATCACTAATGGGTGACTGCAATTGGTTGGTGTCTGGTTCAGGGTGTACACCACCTCTCACCCAATGTCAGCTGGGATAGGCTCCAGCCCCTGCGACTCCAAAAGGGATAAGCAGTATAAATGAAGGATGGTTAAAAGGGAGTTTAACAGGTACACATTAGACATGGTAACATGGTAGCTCACATATTGCTGTTGCATCTATAAGCAATAGTTCCATGATAAAAATTTTCATCATGGTAGGATTCATGACCCTGAAAACGCACACCTAGCACTCAGAATCATGTTGATGTCATTATTAGACAGTTATTGAGCAAAACCCATCATTCGCTTATAGCAGTTGTCTAGATCACCACCAAAATTTAATCACTTTAAAGTTGGGCCAATCCCAACATTTCCTGAAAATGTCAGTAAAATCCATCCAGTATTTTTGTGTAATCTTGTGAACAAACAAACATATGCTAGTCAAAACATAACCCCCTTGACTGAGGTAACTAGCCAAATACATTTTTCAATATTTTAACTGTATGATAGCCAACTGTGACCTCCGGACTGCTAGTTTCCCACCCCTACCAGCCAGAGAATGTCAACATGCCCTTTGTCTTAGGCTCTGTCCACATGGAGACACAATCAGTTTTGTTTTTAAACATTCTCTGTTAAGATGGCATCATTTAAAAAATCTGTCCATCCACGTGGAAATATTCAAAAGACTGTAGTATACATGCCAGGCATGTGAATGGTGCTGTAACACTGCTGCAGACATACACCAAAACCAGAGAAGAAGACGTGGATCATGTGCATGTCAACAAACACTGTAAAAGCCAAAACAAGCTCAGGAGCCTCAGCAGTATGTATGTGACACCATATTCAGCCATCATTTCAGTTATTGTTAGGGTTGAGTGAGAGGTGGAGCTATGAGGTCATTGTTTCTTAAGTAATCTGGGTATGCTTTCCACATGGAAACAAAAAGCAAAGACATGAGGCAACTGGCTTCTTTTTAGCTTCAAGCTTGTGTGTGAACTGAAACTGTGAGACCATTAGAGCTCTGAGGACAGAAAGTGCCATAGTGCTAAAAAGCAGACATTTCTCCCCGTGAAAAGTTATGACTGTTGTTCAACCTTAAACCTAAGAAAAGGTTTTTAAAAACGTGACATATTCTTGCTTAATTGTTTAACATTGTCCCTCATATTTGAAGGACATTTATCACTTTGCCTCTGTTGGCCAAACATGGCTTCTTCCTTGGGCCAGTCCACACAGCTGGTAAAATTTTCAAGTTAATCCATCCCGTAGTTTTATGCATAATCTTGTTAACAAACAGACAAACATATGCTGGCTAAAACATAACCCCCTTTATTTGGGATGCAGCTTTATTTATTAATGCAGAAGTTTATCACAGTGGGCGAGTTTCTGATTATAACACCTAAAACCAAGCTATCATCTCAAGGCATTCCACTGTCATATCCATGAAAATCCCCTCTTTAATGCACATTACAGCGTCTTATCAGCCTGTTCCACACATTTACTATGTTTCATTTGCAGATGTTAACTATGAAACATTAATATTCAGAGTAAATCTTTCATTATTTTTAACACATTTGGCACACTAGTGTCACTGCCACACCATTTTAGAGCCACTAGATGAGCAGTACGCAAAACAAACATATTTCTGCTCCTTTATCCATGATAACAAATGCATTTGGTCGCTTGTTTTATTTCAGGAGCTCCACTTGTCTTCGTATTTTGGAATATTAATACTTATTTTCCAACAATAGAGATTTAGTATTCCTAGAAGCTTAAAAAAATGACTAAGACTAGCATTTTATCAGGGATGACTGACTTTATCCCTAAATCTTGAGAAAACAGCTTAAATGTGCATGCTATCATTGGACAATGGAATACTAATAAATACATGGATTACTATGTCACATGTCAACTTCACAGGACATCATTGTTTGATGTTAGTGATGCACTAAATGTGCCACTACTGATATTTGTTAATGATTTCTTTTCTTGTAATTCTCCCACAATACCCTCATATTTGAAGATGTTTCTCCTAATTGTTAATTTATTAAACAACCCAGGATCAAAAATCTTCTCAGATTTTAGCACATTATTGTTCTGACACAACAGATGAGTGTCTGAACAATAATGTCTGTTCATTTATCCCCGTCTGATGTTTAAAAAAAGGCCAATATTTGCTGATACCATCGTTAAACCAACACTTATGTGAAATTCAGCAGTTTAAGCAAACACTCCAAAAACAAATATGAACAAACTGTAAAAGTCACAGTTTAACTTATCTTACATTTCAAAAAGTGTTCTTGAACAGAAGTCTCATTTTTAATTTCAGAAAGCCTTAACAGCCCTACTCATCAGTGTTTCGTCCCTCATTCATCATACTCATACAACAACATGTGGAACTACAAACACAGCTGAGTATTTGCAGCAGCTCCTTTTTACACCTTTTACATTGTAAATTATTTGAAAAGCACTATGTGTTTATGTTGGGATCATTTATTGAATGTTAACTTGGACGTATCTTAGAGCACTTTTTGTAAAGATGAGTAAATAACTTTAGAAGCTCAATAAATCCAGAATAATTTGGACCAGACGTGAGCCTCTGTTTTTTTGATTATTGTCCTGAACATTGCTCGAGTATTTGGATTATCCAGTCGCTCTGACTGATTGACTGGTCAACCATTTTCACACTGTGTAGGTAAAAAATGACAGTCTGACCCCTGGAGACTTTTTGGCCCATTGACTCTCATTCAAACCACTTTTTTGTTCTGCGGCCACTGTAATACAGAAATAAACAATCTTGTTAGTTCCTCTGTAACCCTTCTCTCAGCAGCAAAACACACACACACACAAATAACCAATTACACTTGATTACAATATTTTTTCATTTTTGCAGAGAGGCATTGTGGGAAAGAATAACTTTGAACTGATAGGATATAACAGCAACTGTAGTTTAGTGGAATAAATTGTATAAAGGGAAATTTTGAGTACTACCAATCACTGACTTATCTCAGACTGATAATCCCTGCACAAAAGAAATTCACTTTGCTGTCATTACATTGAAAATAATTACTTATTTTGTGTAAAAAAAAAAAATTTGTACATAAATTGACATTTAAAATGATGAAAATTAATTTATATTTGCTTAAAATGATGAGGACTAGAGTAAATGACGAAAAACATATTTTTAAATACATCCGAAGTCATTAAAGGTCCTTAAGGAGGAAACGAAGTTTTTGCTTGTTTGTTTGTTTGTTTGTATTTTTTTTTTTGGTCTTTGCACAGAAAGAAGTAATCTATCTAAATCAATGTTACTGGTAATCAATGACATATCCAAGATAATCCCCCACTATCTACTTTTCCCTTATCAAGTAGAAAATAGTCACTTTTTTAATGTGCTGTCCTTTCGAGGGTTAAAATTTATGAAAATAAATGCATAGTAGCTGCGCATGATGGACTGAAGTAAATGACTAAAAACACAACTTTTTTATGTTTAATATTTCTAATTATATCCAATAATTTCAATAATTATATCCTAAAAGGGCCTTCTGTGGAAATGTGAGTTTCCTTTGTAAAAATTTTGATCAGAACTTGTTTTTTTTAAACTCAAGAAAACAAAATTAAATTTAGCCTTTAAGACAAGTTTTAAGTGTTATGGTTGGGGTTTTTCACTTACACATTACAGACATCCATACAACGAAAGTTTAGTTTGACGTCCATATTGGTTTCAACGTTTGATGACGCAACGATGACGTACCCGTCCAAACAGGAAGTCGAAATAGCACGCTTCATTTTTTACCGCATGATCACAGCAGAGCACAGCTACCTCGTCAACATTAAATGCCGGTGAGTTTCTAAAGAATCTCAAGATTAAGAAAAACGTTCAGAGACGTGATTCAAGTTTCCACTGTGATTTTCTTTTGAAGCTAGAGGTGAGAGTCAACTCATGTGTTTTGACGGGGGAGCCAGAACGTTAGCATAGCATAGACCTAATCAATTCTCCTTGCAAAACCTCATTTATGAAGCGCGCGATTGTAAGTCTCATGACTCTGTGTTAGCCAAAAAAGGAATAGAATAAAAGTGTTACCAAGCATTATCATACATCCACAACCTTACACACTTCGGCGTACTTTTAAAGTCTCAAAAACAGTTTTATGAAAGAATAAAACCAGAAATTGAAGCTCTTGAGCGCGATACTTACCCGGGTCTACCTGTCGGAGTCGCAAGCGTTAAAGTCAGTCTGATAAGTTAATTTTAATGATTTAAAGTAACACATAATTAGCTAAACGTAAGTCTGCTTACTTTTAAGTGCTGTAGTTTATATTTTGATCTCAGAGTTTTCAGATTTCTCAGAAAGTTCCGCCATTGACTCTCGCACTAAATCGTCTGATATCAGACTGGAGTCCGGCATGATGTGCTTCTGACTGATGCTGATGCGTTTCTCGGGAGAAGAACCCTCCAGTGACCCACTGTCTCCGATTAGAAGCTAAGAGAGATGCAGACAGATGTCTTTGTCGCTTCTGTGTTGTTTCCAGGAGGATTGAGCCGCCATGATGGCAGCAGGCCGGCTCAGCTTCACCAACATCACCGCCCTGGCTCCGATGGTCCGGGTGGGGACGCTGCCCATGAGGCTGCTGGCCCTGGATTATGGAGCTGATGTGGTCTATTGTGAGGTGGGGAAGGGTTAAGATCTGCACTGGGACATTTCCGTTTGATAAATCTGCTTTTAATTCGATTTATTAAGAGTTTTCTGTCCCCTTTAGGAGCTGATAGACATCAAAATGGCCCAGTGTCAGAGGGTGGTGAATGGTAAGAATCCCTCATCCTCAGTGTCGGAGTTACAGCCCCATTCACACCTGCAGAAAAGCCAGAAAATGTCTGTACTTTTAACACCCACAGCAGGGCTTTTACCCCGACTTTACACTAAAATTGTCCTGCAGTATTTGTCCCATGCACACTCCACCAATAACTGATGTGAAATCTGCTGGAAAACCTCCTGCTGTCAGGGTTTGCCCTGAAATTCTCCAGGAAATTTCACAGTTGCATGTTTGAGGTAAAGGCATTTTAACAATAATTCAGTGCCAAATGCCATTTGAAAAGGAGAAGTGCAACAGTAGTGAGAGAAATATGAGATGGAGAATACCACAGACTTCATAAGACTGTGTCAAGAAAAAAATTGTAAATATTGGCCAAAGTACAGATTGTTTATGAACATAACAGTAACATGACCATGCAAATGTGAAAGTAAGCATGCCATGCAACTGTACTAAATATGTATTTATGGCTGGCTGATATGACTTAAAACAAAACCCTTAATTTTAATCCACAGAATTTGGTTTACGATTTAAATCAGCATTTTTCGTCTCAAGAAAAATCACACCATCCAAGTGACACAAAATTTTATAGACATTTTGTTGTTTTGTGTGACATGTGCAATGACAATAAAGACATTTCATTCTTCATAATAGTACTAATAAGAATAGTAACATGCGTGTATGTGGGCTCTGGTGATGAGGTAAAGAGAAGTGGGGGAAAAAGAAAAAAACCCAACATGATTTATAAAATGAAAAATGATGGATTAATTGGGAGAGAAATAAATAATCCTCACATTCGAATGATTTTGTTTCAGAGGTGCTGCAGACCGTGGACTTTGTCGCCCCTGATGAGCGAGTGATGTTCAGGACCTGTGAGAGAGAGAAGGGCCACGTCGTCTTCCAGATGGTGAGGCAGAAACTTGCACACTGAAAACCTTGTTATGTTTTTCTGGGCTCACAGACAGAAAAGTCACTTTTGTCTTTCTTTAGGGAACAGCTGACCCTGACAGAGCGCTGACTGTCGCCCAGCTCGTGTGAGTTTTAGGCACAAACACCCCACTCAGGCCAAGGAAAACCCCTACTGTATTACTATTATTATTATTATTATCATTATTACCAGAGGAAAAAGCCGCACAAAGGGTGCTGGTTTGATCCCTGTGTTGGTCATGGCCTTGCATATGCTCCCTGTGCATGCGTGGGTTCTCTTCAGGCACTCTGTTTCGTCCCACAGACTAAAAACATGCTCCTGGGTGACTCTAAATTTTCCCTGGGCATGAGTGTAATGCTGCGTTCACACCGCAAGCGACCCAGCTACCAAAATCGCGTTGCCCACCGACGTAGCGTCGCGCGACCATATATACCTCATTTTGGTCACCGTTGCCTTCGGCCGTCGCTCTGTGACGTCACGTCCACTTGACATTCACCGCGATCATATCATATATCATATAATAGGATGTATAAGCGGACATTATTCCAGCTGTATCCTTTTCATTCATTTATCAACCACAAAACACTGCAGCTGATGCCCTGCAGCAGCATCATCTGTGAGTTTCCGGTGGTCCGTCTAGGCGGAACTAATGTCCTCACTGACTAATGTTTCCCACATGGACATAAATTGTTCCTCTGTAGTCCGGATAAAAAATGTCTGTCATGGGCACCGTCACACATGCACACACCGCTGATTGGCTGTTGCAGCACACCCACACACGACATCGCCTGAAAAGATCAACTTTTTTCTAACTTTGACGTCGCATGACAAGTGAAGTGGTCGTCTTGTACGCGACAAACGCATCGTGGGAGGGTTAACCCCGCCCCATCGCGGCTGTACATTGACTTTGCATGGGAGAGTGATCGCCGAGGTAGTACAAGTAGCGTGCGGTGTGAACGCAGCATAAGCGTGAATGGTTAGAAGTGGGGTTTTGATGTATTTTAAAAACTTGGATTTGCATCTAAAAAAATGATTGTTGTGTTTTTAAAGTGATCTTTTGCTCTGTAGCTGAGCTAAAACAGATCCTTAAGACTTGTATATTAACAATAAAACAGCTTGTCATTAAAAAGTGTGCACACAGTATTGAGGCAGCATCAAAACATCACAATCCATACAAAAATGGTGAAAAAGACACCCAGAGAGTCAAATATAAAGGTTTATTAGAGTACAGTTTGTTAAAACTTGCTTAATGGGATGCAGTAATTTATTGTGAATGCCTCCCATAATGCATTGCTGATTCTTGTCCTTCAGGGAGAGGGATGTTGCTGCCATCGATGTGAACATGGGCTGTCCTAAAGAATACTCTACCAAGGTAGGTGTGCTCAGACGGGTTACGTCGGCCTCGACTCCCTCCCTTTTTAATCATTTATCCTCCTTTTTTTTTATTATACCTGCTGTTTTACCTCTGGTGAGGTTTCATCGAGCTGAGCTGTGATTAAATTATGCTGAAAAGACTCTTGAACAGTGATTGGTCAGAGTGGGTGTCTGTCTGCCTCTCTGGTGGTCATCTTTGTACTCCTCTATGACCCCCGAACTGTCCCGTATTCTCTCTCTGCTTGTATCACTCTCTTGAACCCTCCTCCTTAAGGTTTTATCTGAGTTTTAACTGTCAGGAGGTGCCTGATGAGCAAAATCCAGAAGAGTTTGGTCTTTTTCAAAGACGGAGACCATCCTGATGCTACAGCTTCTGTAATACTGACCTCTGACTAACCTTTTACCTCTTGCAGGGTGGGATGGGAGCTGCTCTGCTGTCAAATCCAGACATGATCGAGGCGGTGAGTGTGATGATTTTTTTATCAGGAGCAAATTCTCACACCAGAATTAAGATTTAATCCAAGCAAAGGTCTTCAAAGTAAAATCAGCAGCACAATTTAAATCGTGCTTTAGAGCCATATTATTGTTATTTATTTACTGTTGAGTTTTATTGTAGTGTTCTAGTTTCTTATAAAGCCACTATGAATGGCAAAAAGTTGTTTTAATCAAGTAAAAAGTGATTTAAGTACTTAAAGGGGCTTTTTCCCTTGTGATTTTTTATTGATCATTTCTCCATCCACACACATACAAGAAAAAACACAATCAAAACAATACAAAATAGTAATTATTATTTAGGAGTTGTATTTTTAGCAGTTCATCCTTTGAGATCTTGGTTTTAACTAAATCAAGTCAGTTCTGTCTGTAGTTTTTGTTTTTGAATAATGTCTGTTTCTCCCACTTTTCTTCAAGCTGTGTTTGCTATAGTCTCAGACGTGTCAGTTTTTCCATTGTGTAGATTTCTTTCTCTGCTCCTGACACAAGGATCCATTTTACCCCATTTCCTCGTAACAACTTTCTTACTGTCATCGTGAGTTTATTGATAAAATACCTATCTCTTACTCTTACTGTTTCTCTAAAAGAATTAAAATTACAGAGGTATGTACTCCTGGGAATATCATACCCTGGTATCTTTTGTATATTTTTGTGTACAATTCACTAAAAGTCAGCATTTTATGGCATATCCAAAGTATGTGCGAGTGATCTACATCCACTACTCCACAATCCTTCCAACATGGACTTAAAATTACTTTTAAAGGGTTTTCAAACTGCGACATGACTGCAACTGTAAATGAAATTTATCCTATGGAAAAACTCACATTCTTAGGACTAAGAGCTGATGATTGTGTATGATATTGGGAAAAATGAACCTCATACTCCAGAATTTGTAACCCTTCATCTGTGTAGATGATATATTGTTGTATTATTGTTTGGCCTGGAACAACCTCCCTTTTATTGAAGTTAGTTGTATTTTTTTATGTTATTTTGTTTTCTCTTTTGTAAACCTGAAATTATAATAAAAAGAAAGTTAGAAAAGCTTTTTACACAACCTGTAACATTTTTTCTCCCTAGAGAATGAAACTGATGAAATTGATCAATTTTTACCCTCATCAGGATGTTATGATAGATGATATTCATTTGCTAATGTATAGAAGTCTCTATTAATTGTTTAAAATGACTTTTCTCTCCACTGTAGATCCTGAAGAAGCTGGTTTCAGGAGTCTCCATACCCGTCACGTGTAAAATCAGAATCCTGCCGTCGGTAAGATGAGACCTCTTTTGTCTTCCTAATATGAGGCCTGCTTTCCAAATGAAAGCTTATTTTAAACATCAAAATACTCAACCCTGTGACAAACTACTAGTTAATTCTTAAAATAATTATATGAAATAACAATATCTTAAGCCTCCCTATGTTGTGGATCATCTTCCTCCTTTTAAATTAAATGGACTGGAAGTGTAGTGAGGCTGCTGCATCCGCAGATAATCACTTCATGGTCTGATCTTCACTGGTTACGGATTAGACTCAAAGTCTAAAGAAGGCAAAGAATTGAACGTACAACCCTAACATGAAGTGTGAATCAATTCAGAAGGAGCTGGTTTAGGAAACCGAAGAAGCACGATGCTGGGCCTTGGTGAGGGTAGCTCTGGTCGTCGTTAGGACGGCACTGCCATCCAAGATGTTTCCTGACATTCCTAACAACTGGTCAAACCTTACAGTCCTTCTCTGTCCCCTCTAACATGTTCTCTCTGCTCCCTGTCTGCAGATCGAGGAGACGGTCGGCCTGGTTCAGAGGATCGAGAAGACCGGCGTCGCAGCTGTTGCTGTTCACGGCAGGTAAGAAGCTCCGGAAACCACAGACTAACTACAGGAGCTATCATCACACCATGCATGTGAAGTCAAATGTTGCGTCTTTAGGTGACTTTACAGGTATTTGGCTTGTTTATCAGTCCCTAAAGGAGCTGATCTGAGGAGGTTCTGGATAGAGTCTGTAAGTCTTCCATTTGTGCAAAACATGGATTGATGCAGTGTAAAATTATTCCTCACGCCCATTTCACAAAGGTCAGGCTCTCCAAAATCTATCAAGATGTAGTCTCAACTTGTGGCAGGTGTCGCCAGGCACCAGCAAGCCATGCACATATGTTTTGGTCCTGTACTGTTTTACATTCATACTGGAGAGAAATATTTGAAACTTTGTCAGAGGTCACTCATAAATCAATAGAACCCAATGCTATGATTGCACTGTTTGGTGTAGGTCCACCCACAATACAACTCTCCTCCTTAGCTCTTCTAGCTTTTTGTTACTTTATCAGCGAGATGCATGATTTTATTAAATTGAAATCACCAATTCCTCCGTCAAAACGTTATGGATTAAGGAAGTTCTCAATTTTGTTTAACTAGAAAAAATCAGGTGTGTTTCCATTCATCTGTGAGCTGGACTTCTCAGTTATTCCCGAGTGACTCAGCAGCTATTTCAATTATTATTAAAATTAATTGGAAGTCTCATTGTATTTTATTTTGCTTTATTTATGTCGTTGTCTTAGATTTGGTTTCTTTTGTCAGGAACATTTGTCCCGTCTCTACCCTTTTCATTTGGTCCTGTATTATCTTTGTCTCATTTTTGTACTGTCTATTAGAAAATGTTAAGTTTATCAGTCCCTAAAGGAGCTGATCTGAGGAGGTTCTGGATAGAGTCTGTAAGTCTTCCATTTGTGCAAAACATGGATTGATGCAGTGTAAAATTATTCCTCACGCCCATTTCACAAAGGTCAGGCTCTCCAAAATCTATCAAGATGTAGTCTCAACTTGTGGCAGGTGTCGCCAGGCACCAGCAAGCCATGCACATATGTTTTGGTCCTGTACTGTTTTACATTCATACTGGAGAGAAATATTTGAAACTTTATCAAAGGTGACTCATAAATCAATAGAACCCAATGCTATGATTGCACTGTTTGGTGTAGGTCCACCCGCAATACAACTCTCCTCCTTAGCTCTTGTAGCTTTTTGTTACTTTATCAGCGAGATGCATGATTTTATTAAATTGAAATCACCAATTCCTCCTTCAAAACTTTATGGATTAAGGAAGTTCTCAATTTTGTTTAACTAGAAAAAATCAGGTGTGTTTCCATTCATCTGTGAGCTGGACTTCTCAGTTATTCCCGAGTGACTCGGCAGCTATTTCAATTATTATTAAAATTAATTGGAAGTCTCATTGTATTTTATTTTGCTTTATTTATGTCATTGTCTTAGATTTGGTTTCTTTTGTCAGGCACATTTGTCCCGTCTCTACCCTTTTCATTTGGTCCTGTATTATCTTTGCCTCATTTTTGTACTGTCTATTAGAAAATGTTAATAAACAGATTGTGGGAAAAAAGGAATTGATCTTCTGCTTTCTCTGCAGTTTAACGTGTTTCAATTCTTGATCTAATTTATGTTTTTCACTCTAATTCATGTGTTATTCAGATTTAAGGAGGAGCGGCCAAGACATCCCGTCCACTGTGATTACATCCAGGCAGTTTCTCAGGCTGTTTCCATCCCCGTCATTGCAAAGTAAGACCCTTACACTTTGTAAGCTCTCTTTAGGGAGGGGATACTCTCAAATACTGCCAATGCTTTAGTGCACACTCTTTATCTCTCCCCTGTGTTATGTTCCTGAAATTAAAAAGAACAATGTTAATGGCAGATGAGTGAAAACCATCTGGTTTGATGTATTGCATGAATATGAATACTGCCATCCCAAAATAAAGAACGTATAATATATATTTTTATTAACATTTTGTTCATAACATTATTTTTTTTCTGAATTATATATATTTTCTAGCCTTTAGTTTGTCTGATTAAATATTGGATGATATTTGCTGACAGGTGGATTTTTGTTAAACAGATGACACATAAAGTAATGACTAATAAAGCTGTTTTAATCAAAAAAAAGAAAGAAAGATGTTCTCAAAATTAAACCTGCAGCGTTGAAGAGTCGGAGAATTATACATATGAAGGGGTTTATCTGTTTCTGCTGCTGAAGTGTGGATCAGGAGTTATTTTTCTTTTCTTTTTTTAAATACCCTTTCTGTGCTTATGGAAAGTTTTTTTTTCTCATTCAAGAGGTGTAATTATGTTGTTCCGGCCCTTACATGCTCTCGTGTGTTTTCTTTGTCTCTTCGTCTCTATGCACAAAAAAATGTTTAATCAGGATTTTCCCTCTCTTCTTGTAACAACCATATTAAATATGCTTCATTTCCACCAAGTGGTAAGAATTTACAGCCTTACAATTAAAACAGGTCTTTTTTTCAAAAGAAATGTTTGAAATTTTCAAATGTTAATAGTTATATTTTTTAGAACAATTTGACTTTTGAATTTAAAAAATGTATTTTGTTCTTCCTCGAAAATAAACACAAAGTTTGTTTACATCTATGAGAAAAAACACTTTCATTGGAAATAGTTGTTTTTTACGTCTCATCTCAATGCACAAAAAAATCTGTGTGATCAGGATTTTCCCTCTCCTTGTAACAACCATGTTAAATTTAATTAGAAAATGTTGTATTAAAGAGTATTTTAACCCCCTGACGTTTTTGTACCATGGCCCAGTTTTATGTATTATGATATCGCTGTGGACCAGCGTTGGAAGGGCGGCAGGGACAAACAAACAAACATGCTGTGCAGAGTATGACTGAGTATGACTGTTAGAGAGGACTATGTGCTTGTTTCCTTACCCCAAATGAAGAGATGAGGACTCTCTCTGCTTTTATCAGCTGATTTAAATGTCTAAAAGTCACCTGTTGACTAAAACACAGGGAAAATACTCAAAAAAACAGAGTGCATGTGGTTCTGATGGTATGTTTTTTAGTGCTGTTAAGTGATTACAAAGTTTAATCGAGTTAATCACATGTCTACTCCTGTGATTAATCATGATTAATCACACATTTGCCTGTTATATGGCTTAATGAAGTCTATCTAATAGATACAATCTATCTATTGAAAATACTACAGCTGACATGAATTTTGTTCTTATCTCAAATAAGAAGTACAGGTATGGTGTTTGAATGAAGACAATACAATGTCTTTATTTGCTGAGCAGTTATATTCATAAACTTTAAAGACGTCCTGTATAATGGGTCACCTGTGGCTATCTGCATGAGATCCTGAAGCCCCTTGTCTTCAGCGTTGTTAATGGGTCTGCGTTCTCTTGCAACCCATTCAGCATTTGTATTATTAAACCTAGTTGTCGTCTTTTTATTGACAAGTACGAGTCTATTGCACTCCACCAGTGTAGCTTGATTACCGTGGCTTGATCTCATGTTGTTATTAGCATCTTTGCTAACATTAGCAAAGATATGCTTTGCTGAAGGTTGTACTTCAGATTGTTGTGCTTTGGCGAAAAGACAAATCATCACCGCAGTATGTACACACAGCTTTGGTTTTATACAGACTTCCGTTAGGCAGCTTTTTAAACTGAAATTTGCCTTGAAGCAGACCTGGGTCTTTCTCTTTAACTCATCATTGCTGGCTGCATTTGCCCCGCTTTTCACCTTTCAACCCGAGGGACGTAAACATCTGCGCAGAGGGACTATGGGAGAATGTTGTGGTCAAACTTATATTGTTTTCACACTAAAATTAGCAGGCCAATGCACGTTTTTTCAAAGCGGTTTAACCTGCTAACAATGGGCAAGTGACTGCTTTCCCACTGCCAGCAGACCCGAGTCTAATCGTCAGCAGATGAGCTGCGTGGCTGTTTTTTTTCCCTCTGGTGCATCAAGCTGATGTCATTGTTGATGACATCTTCAGTGCAACGAAGCCCCTCCATGTGAACAATGGAAAGGAGCATAAAGGCCGTGGACACAGTTTTCTTTACTTTGTACTTTTGTCCCTCTTTAAAAATGTGCAAACCCGGCGCTAATGATACAAAGGCAGATGGAATTAGTTGCTGAGATGGCAAAGAGTCACGTAATTTAAAGACGGAGGGGACAGGCGTGATATTATGCCTTGGGGACGTTACGCTGACATCATAAATTAACAGGTCGACCCAGGTGTGATGTTTGCACTGAAGCCAATCGGAGGCGAGCCGATAAAAACCCGTTTCGCTTGCAGGGTCAGTTGAAATGCTGGTTAAAACATTTCAAACCGCCGACAGGAGCCAGTTGTTACCAGGTTGAAACAGGTTTTTTGGTCAGTCTGAAAGGGGTATTGGACCTGTGACTAAACTGCGTTATTATATTATAAATTTAACACATTACGCTTTCCAGATTAATCACAGACAATAAAGCAGTAATGTTAACAGGCCTTTTTTTAATCCGTCTATTGTCAGTCTACGCTGGTCTGATGTTTCTATGTTTTTTTTAACTGAACTTGAGTCCGTGCAGGCAGAATCGTCTCCACACTCCGGTCAGAAAGACGTTTGTAATGCAGTATCTCCTCTGGTTCCATCTTTCTTACAGTGGTGGGTCTCTGGATCTGGTGAAGACGAACGCCGACATCGAGGACTTTAGGAAGGCAACGGGCGCCTCCTCGGTCATGTTGGCCCGCGCCGCGATGTGGAACGCGTCTGTGTTCATGAAGGACGGCCCCCTGCCCGTGGAGAGGGTCATCGAGGAGTACCTGAAATATGTGAGTCAGAGATCTGATCCCTCAGGTGGGGCGTTATTTCAGAAGATTTCTGACGTGGACATGTTTGTTTCTCAGGCAATCCGGTACGACAACAACGCCTTCAACACGAAGTACTGCCTGTGTCAGATGCTCCGGGACAAAGTGGAGTCTCCGCTGGGGAAGCAGGTGCAGGCGGCCCAGACCAACGCGGAGATCAGGTACTGGACTTCAGGTTTGGATCTTATCAGGTTTGACAGAACTTTATTAATCCCTGTGGAAGACAAAGACTCCCTTAGGGAAATGAATATCCATGCAGTATAGCAGCACAGGGGGTATCGAAATTTTTAAAAAGTAATAATTTTCAGAAATAAGTAAAAATATAAATATGACTACTGCTCTTTCCTGTCCTCTGCCTTCTTCCTCAAAATTGACGTATATAATCAGTTTCTTGTCCTCTGTGATTTTTACTGTCTCATCAATATGAACTCAAATGAAGTCGCTCCCCTTTAGCTTTTCATCCAGCTGCTTCATCACAACACTTCGTAACGCCTCTTTCATGGCAGCAATGGAGTCCCTGTGCCAGTAAATGCCTTCAGGTGTGACAAAATCTGGAGCCTTAACTGCTCCAAGTAGCTCAGTCAGCCCCTCATACTGGTTCTGTTCCCTCCATAACTTCACACCTTAGCCAGGGATATTTATCTTTCCATTTGGCCCAAAACAACATTTCTTTTTCTTCTCAGCGGGAGGCACGACATCATCTATTGAAGGGATGTCAGCCTCATCATCATCCTTCTCCTCTGAACGTTTCTGTTTCAGTCAATAGTTTTTGAGTTTAGTTTCACTGTTGTCTTTGAACTGCACGCTTTGTCAGAGTAAATGAAACGAGTGTTACAAGTTTAGTTCCACGTGAAGAACATACGTTTTGTGCCACATAGACCAGGCCTATTCATAAAAAATAAGATTCAGGTTTTTGTCTTTTTTTTTTCTAAATTACACATGGAAATAGACTTTTTTAATTCAAATTGTGCTTTGAGAGAATATTTTCACCAGACATTTTTACCAGTGCTGTTTGAAAATGTCAGACTTCGGCAGATTTTACCAGTCAAAGTCCGGTAATTACCAGATAACGGAAACCCTGGCAACAAATGTATGTGTATACATATATTTATGTATAATCACTGTTAAGTCTCAAAGTGTAATTTCGTTAAGTGCAGTCACAGTTTAAGAAACACTGAATAGATCATAAATAGACACTAAAAATGCCCCTTCATTTTTTTTACAAAGCACATAAACCCTCAGCAGAGGTCGATACACTCAGTTGTGTTTCACTGTAATGATGATAAAAAACTGGACGGATGGCGAGAAGGATTTGGAGGCACACCATAAAAGATGCTGAATGTAGAAGTTGGCAGCAGCTCACCAAACAAACGGTGAATAAAGGATATAATGTTTCTATTTGTATGTAAATTATGTTGAGATAGGTGTACAATCATCCCCATGAAACTATTGTTTTCTTTTATTAAGTTAGAAAAAGCTTTCATATCTCTGTACCACAGGTCTCCCCTCTGTGGAGGCTGACATAACGATCGGCCATGTTGTCTATGGGTGGGTTTTTGGGACAAAAGAGTGATTTTTGAATATGAGTCTACAAAAGTTTACAAAACCTAAAATCATCACCTCAACTGACCAATAATCTACGGAAATAATAGTAACTAATATGAATGAAAAAGTCCTCACCCTGTAACTGTTGTAAATGATGCCCTGTTCACGATCTTTTTTTAGTCTTCACCGCCTCTCGTCACTGATGGCCCATTTCCACTGGCACGCCTTGGCCCTACTCTACTCGGCCCTACTCGATTTGCAGGGTGTTTCTACTAGCCTGGTACCTTCTGAAATAAGCTAGTTTTAGTACGACCTAGCATGTTAGCGGTAGCTACCATTAGCTCACCCTCATACGTCTTTTCTTTGCAGCTCGATTGCTCTCGTCCTCGGCTTCATTCTGTTGTTTAGCTTCCAAAACTCTCCTGTGCTTCTCAAGGGGTATTTCTTCTTAGCACCTGCAGCCTTCTTCTGCTTTCCTTTTTCACTCGGTTTGTGACAAAAAGCCACAGATTGTTGTGTTGCGCTCAAAACTGCACCCTGTTGGGCAGGCGACTGGGGGCTAATGGAAAAGCAGCACAAGTCGAGTAGAGTAGAATAGGGCTAATGGAAAAGGGCCATAAGTGATGTGATGTTTTAGAAACAGACGGGGTCATTCCAAAATCTGAACACTAGATGTTGCTAAAAAGCCAATTTCTACACACTGCACCTTTAAGCCGATGTATAAAAATGCAATAAATTCAAGATGACCATTAAAATATAAAAGAAAAAGGACAAAAGGCAAAAAAATAAATCTATCATGTTAAGTGATACAAATGCTAAACATATAATTTAACATCAAACTAGAAATGTTAGCATGAAACAAGGTTAAATTGATCCTCCATAAATCAAAGATATTTTGAAAATTACAAATTCTACAAAAAGCCTGATTGTATCCCAGATTTCTACATTTGCATCTTGTGTCCTAAAGTTAAATCCTGGAATAACTTGATGGGGGTTTTTTGAGTAAAATTTGTTTTTTGGTGCTGTGCTGTTGGATTTCAGCGAGGCCTACGGTCTGCAGGAGTATCACCAGCAGGTTCAGGACGAGCTGCAGAGCAGGAGAGACACCCTGCAGAGCAACAGCCAGCCCGACCGGCCCGTGATGGACGGGGACGTCACCACCATGGCCGTCAAGTTTGAGAGGTCAGTGCTCAGCCACAGGTGGCCCGAGTTTAATAATAATTAGATAGAGACGCCTGAATTAATGTGGGGTGTTAGATTTGACAGACCAAATGAGCAGACAAGTCAAACTTCACTTTGTCAGAAGATGAACAGTGAAAAGTAAAATAAAAGTATAGGTGAATTTAAATCATTCAAAATGTATATATCAATGTTTGATAATTAAAAAATGTTTGGAATATGAGTTTTATCTTTAAATTCTCTTGATCCTAAAGAAGAAGCATGCCATCATGCTGTTTGATTTTTCTTTACATTTTTTTTGCCTGGATTGTATTTTATTTTTTCAGAAGGGAATAGATAATAATAATCATTTTCAAAATATTGTAAATAAGAGCTTAATCTTGAAATTATCTTTATTCTCCAGCTAAGAAGCATGCCATCATGTTGCATGATCTTTTTAGATTTTTTGTTCTTGTTGAATTGATGTTATTTTATTTTTTGTTTGCAGGAGGGAGTAGACAGATATAATTATTTAAGATGTTGCAAATAAGTGTTTAATCTTTATACTGTCTTAATCCTCTAGTTAAGAAGAAGCACACCTTCATGTTGTTTGATTTTTTTAATTATTTTTTGTTTCCTTAATTTTTTGTTTTCCAGGAGGGAGTATCCCCCACAGATCACTCCAAAGATGTTTCTACTGGAGTGGAGCCGCAAAGAGAAACTGGAGCAGCCGCTTTACGAGACGGTAAGAAAAAGAAACGGTGAATAAAATCCCATGGAGCAGAAGAACCAGACACCTTTGACTAATCAGAGTGTTTCCATAGTGGAGTGAAAAAGAGCTGTGAAGGATGTTTTATTTTAAAATGTTCTATTTTTTATTCATCTTAATCCTAATTTAATAGACACTTAAAACATGATGTAAACTAATAATCATACGATCAGGAATAAGGTCCCATCAAAAGCTTTCCATAGTACAATAACTTGATTTAATTAAAAAAAAAAAAAAAAAGTCGTACATTAATGAGAAAATTGATGAATTTCTTGTGTGTGAAAAGACATTTTGAAAGTTGTTCATTTGGAAAAAGTACACAAATAATGAGAGAAATCTTAATTTCTAGTTTAATAATTTGTTCATTTAGAATTTTTTCCTTTTAGAATGTTAAAAAATATACTATATTTTATTTTTCCATCAGTCATTATTTATCAGATTAAAAAATATATATTTTTATATTTGTCCTGTTGTTCTGTGCCTTATAAAATTGTTTGTATATTAAAAGTTTGAATAAAAAAGGTTATGAAACAAAAAAATGTGATGAAGAACATAAAAATCCCTTGAAGTTTTAAGTGAAAGACATGCATTTATAAAAAGATCATACAATAAAAAACGTAAACTGTTCAAAAGAAATGTTTAAAAATTTCAAATGTTAATTGCTTTATTTTATAAGAACAGTCTGACTTTTTTAATTTAAAAAATTAATGAAATACACTTAAAAAATATAAAAAATTGTCGACATCTTTGACAGAAAGATGCACTTTCGTGGGAAAAAGTTATTAGGTCACTTTTTATTGCTTTTCATAACATTAACAACAATACAAAGCATATAAACTGAGAGAACTAATATAAAAATATACTAAAATAAAGATAAATAAAATGTGCATGCCAGTAAATTATTAGAGAAAGTTTTAAAAATAAAAGGGTTGATCAGCAGTGCGCATTGGCAGTGTCGTTCACATGTTAACAATGTCATTTGCGTTTACTTTCATCATAACCTCACATTTGGCCTTGGAGCCTTTATGAATTTAGATCTACAATACATTCACATACATTACATACCCAATGTTTTATTTTATTACAGATCTGCTTTTTTGTTTTATAAAGGGTTAACAAAAAAGACTTTTGTATGGTGGATGAGCATTTACTGATTTTTTTTTTTAAAGTCATAAATCTAAAGGAATTTTTTTAATAAATTGTGTTTTTGACAAACCAAACTGTCTGACTTCTATGTTTGGTTTGTTTTGTTATGGAAAGTATTTTATGAGTAAGAATTCTTTTAAATTTCCAAGTATGAAATGCTATATTTTTACAAGATCAACCTTCCTTTTATGTGAAATAAGTTCCACATTAACAGGAAAAGCCTTGAAACTTTAGAGTTTAAAAAAGTTTTGATTCATAAGAAAACAATTGGGAAGATTTTGAGTTTATAAAGTACATTTTCTGGATTTTTTTTATTTTAAAAGGCTTAAATTGACTTGGGTCCTTTTTTTTCCTATGTCTGATTGACTAGGAAATTCAATACATCTTTAATCATCCATGAGCTTTTATGGTCCAGCTTTAGTCAGAGCAGCTGCAGGATGGTCTTCAGCTCTGGTTTTGGTCTGAGTCTGAGTTTTCATTTCAGGTGCAGCGCTCTCAGGACAGAGCCTTCCAGTCCACCGTCACCGTGGCGGGGCAGAGATACCGATCATCCCTGTGGTCAGTGAACGCATCGTCCATCAGAGTCCTCAGACTCGTGTAGTTCAGACTCATCGTTGATTTATTCTTTTATTTTTAGGGAGAAGTCGAAGAAGTTTGCAGAACAAGCCGCTGCCATTGTCTGCCTGCGGATCCTGGGGATCCCCGAGGGCCGGATCGGCGAGGAAGACTCCGGTCTGGTCTGCAAGAGGAAGAGGGAGAGGAAGCTGAACGGGACAGCAGAGGAAGAAGGGAGCAAGAAAAGGCATGTGGACGAAAAACCGTACGATTCAGAGACAGCAGCGGGGACGCACGGAGACAATCACAGAGCGGAGACGCCGCCAGGAAGACCATAAATTTTGATTCACGTCAAACTGGAGGATGAAAAACTGGATTTTTGACTTTTCATTCAGGACGTATTCATCTTCTGTTGCCATAAAGTCTTCCTCAAAACTCCTCAGCATTTTATTTTGAACATTCTCTGTTCAGTTTTACCTGCGACTGGATTTTTATTTAAACCTCGGTGCCTTACAGAAACAACTTTATTTTATGCGGATCTTCTGGACGGACCTCCATGTGCTGGTTCACCTTCTGGAAGCTTCTTTAGTTTCAGCTGAAGGCGGTGAAATGAGTCTAACTTTATGTTTTAATGTCATGAAAATACAGTAAAGCAGATAAACAAGACTTTATGTTTCTTATTTGAATTGTGTTGAACCTTAATTGGTGGTTTCAAAAAATATCAAAACAACAAAAAAGCCGATTAAAGATGAGAACAAACAGCTTATTTTTTCATTCTTTGCCTTCCCCCCAAAAAATCAAGTCATTTTCGGTGTTAAGCTGACTTTTTATTTTTAGAAAATATTTTAAAAAGTAGATATTTCAAGATATCAATTCAAATTCAGATAGCGGTTGAAAATGGAGGAAAGTAAAATATGACTGTTAGCTTAAGACCCAGTAAAGGAAAAATTATAAAAAAGATCAATTTTGTAAATAAATAATTATACTTATTGAAATTGTGAAAATTGCTTGTTAGTATTATAAAGTATTTTTAATTATATAAAGTTGAAATATGAGACTTCAGTTTAAATTATTTTACAGACTGAAAAAAAAGTCTGTGGAGCAAATTTAAATATATAAATGTATATGATTTTTATTCTACTTTTTTATTTAAAATTTTCCCAGAATGATCTGTATAATGATTGAAACCATGAGGGAAGTTTGTAAATGCAAAGTTATTAAGAATGCAGGTTCAAATGAAAAAAAAGGAAAGTATGAATAATCCTTGACTTGGCATTAAAAAAAAAACTTTATGAAATTAAGATCAAATTTTGTAAGTTAACAAGAATGAAACTTATTCTTTTTAGTTAAGACGCACATTAAAAAAAAGGAAAAAAAATCTTTTATGCAAATATTAAAATTAGTAGAAAAATGTATTGAATATTAAGTAATATATATTTATAAAAATCATGCATTTATGCAAAAAAATCATTAAACTCGTAACTTTTATGGGTCAAGTATTCACAAGAAAAAAATGCATTTTTTTAAGTAAGTAATCAGTAAGAACTGCACAATGAGGAAAATGTTTTTTTAGTATGAGTTGCACATATACAAAAAATGTTTTGACATTGTTAAATGACAAAATGCATCTTTTTTGGTGAAACGTGCATTATGTAAAAAAAAACAGATTTTTGGTTTAAACAGTAATTAACAAATGAGACTTGTTTCCTTTAAAGTGAAAAATGCTTCATATTTATGAGAACATCTTGACTTTTTTTGTTAGATGAGTTTTCACATTAACCTAAAATTTCAATGTTTACAATGTTTTGACTGAAAAGACAAATCTGGGACATGAAAAAAGTAGGCCCTAATAGGTGTAAATTTACTTGAATCTTACAAATTTTAGCTTTAAAAAGTCAAATATACAAGAAAACTGTCATTTTTGAATTTTTAAGTTCTCAACAGACCACACTCAGTCGACTGAATGTGGTCATCGTGCTGGATCAGGCTGACAGAATTAGGTTTTCACTTCTGTGTAATGAGGAAATATTTGTGGTTCATGTTAAAAACTTCGGCTCCTCACTTCAGTTCTGGTCAGGAGGTTTCTGGATCAGCGGGTCAGACCGCCCCATGACCTCTGACCCCTGACCTCAGGGTTCTGACCTCAGGTAATCAAGCACCTGTCCTGTTATTAAGCGCGTGCAGCTTCTGTGATTGAAGTCCTGATTTGAACCTGTGCGACGTTGACACCCAGCCTCTGACGTCATCACCCAGGCTTCCAATGGTGCCTTCAGGGGAAATGGGAACCATGAGTTATAAAACCATCTGACTACTGAAAGCGACCACCTGAGCTGCACTTCAACACAAACATGTCTCATTATTCCACAGGAGCTGGTATGAACCAGGTCTAGTAGCTAAGTCTCTACTGGATTGAGATTTGGGGGCTGTGGAGGCTGCTGGAGTGAAGAAATCAGAGAGAGACAATCTGAGCTCTGAGACATGGAGCAGTCTCCATCAGAAGATGGTCCCCTGTGGTCATAAAGGGATGGACGTGGTCAGCAACAATCCTCAGGCAGGCTGTGGGGTTTGAACCATGCTCAGGTGCAGCAGCCTGAACCGCTGACCCAAGGCAGGATGGATCCATGCTTCCATCAGACCAGGACACATTTTGACCAAGCCAAGATCTTTGAAGAAATAACAGTTACTACAATTATGACAGAAATATTAAATGAAATTGAAAATAAAAGAACATAATACTTGGAAAACTATTAATAATATAATAACATGAACTAAAAGAATAAAAAATGTATTCAATTGAATCAATCAAAATAACAGTATACCAGTATAGCTGTAGGAATATCACTTATAAATAAGAAATGAGAAAAATAAACTTTGAGGTAGACTTTTTTGCACATTTAAATGTAGAGATGACTGTAAAATGTAACATCTGTTTTATTAATTATTATTTTTATTTGTAATGTTTTTGTTATTATTGCTGCAGGGCACCCCAAGAAAAGAGGCCTTGGTTGAATAAAATAAAACAAAAGAGTATAACAGAACTTAAATAAGAAAAATTCCAATCTGCAGAATCTTCATGAAGGAACAATTTCTTAAATGAAGGAAAAACGTATGAAATATGTAAACATAAAGCCATGACCAAAGGCCCAAAATTTACTGAATTAATAATATTGCGATATTAACATATGACAGTAATGTATAATGACAGGATGCATTTCGAACACTAATACAGCCATGGTATTCTCCATTCTTTAAATTAGAATGTTGCAATTCAAGATAGATTAATTTTTCTTACATAGTGCAAACATTTTTTTTTAATTTAAATCCCCCTTTGTTTCTACGTTTTTTTCCTCACTTTCAATACATTCTACAACAAAATAAGCTACAAAATGTGAGTTAGTTACTCTTATCATACGTGAGTAAATACTGTCCTAAAAACTATTTCTAATAAAATGTGTAGTTTCTGAAAGTGAGTAAAATATTTATGTAGTTTGTGTTTGGGCCTACTTTTTAAGATGTATTTGTTTGTACAGGTGTACTTATGTCGTTTGCTTTTGTTTAATTTATATTAATTAGTATGCTGCATGTTTCTGATTTAGTTCTAATTTTCTTTATTTAAGTATCTTTCCCCACATTTCGCTTCATTTACTGAAGAAGAAGCCCCCTAATTTCGAATGAATCATGCTGTAAAAATCCTCACAACACCATTTGTAATCAATAGTTGTCACTGAACTTGAACTAAAGCTTTACGACAGTACCGATGAAACAGTCTTCTAAAGCTACGTGTATTGTTTCCTGTTGTCACTGTAATATTCGACTCTACGTAGGGGCCCTAAACACATCAGTCGGATCAACCTGGAGCAGAGTTCTCACCCGCCGTTACCGACAATAACACCGAATACAACAACTTCCACCGACAATGGGACTGCTACGCTTCTACTACCGAGCACGGAGGCGGATCCAGTGACCGTGTGCGTGTCGGACGACAACTTTTAGCCGCTGGAATCGGTCGACGTGTCGCTTGTTGCGCCTCAGTTTGGACGGGAGTTCTGCTTTCTGTGTGATGGAGGGTGAGACAGGTCACCGATAGAGACAGACAGCTCGGTGTCTAACGGCTGTCCCGGAGGACTTTTAACGGGACACCGGTCCAATGTCCACGGTAAACTGCACCGAGGAGCTGGACTTCAGACTCATCTTCGAGGAGGACGGCAGGCAGGCTGCAGGTAACGCGACATTTTGGCGACGCTAGTTCGAAAAACTGTCAACTTCAGCAAGCTAGCGAAAACAAGATGGAGGCAGCGGATGTTAGCTGTCAGGATTTCAAAAAAAGATAAATAGGAACATCCGTGTAAATATAAACAATGACAAGGAATTGTTTTATTTAATTAGTTATTCTTTGTATTTAATTACTCGTGAAATTGTTTTTAACCTGCATGGTGACAAAGTAAAATGTGTGGAAAAATGAAGAAAATGTGCAATTCAGAATTATGCTATAATAAAAGGTAAAGCTATCTTTGGTGCTGAAATGCACAAGACTAGAATATAAAAAAGTATTGAAATACAGAAATTAAAGCTAATACCAGGTAAATATAAATGCTTTGGTTTGCATATATAATAATATTGTTGGCAGAAATGACATTTGTTACATCACTAGACATGGATTTGAATGAAGTAATCTAAAACAACATCTGATGAAATAAGAAGTAGATTTTAAAGTAATTAAAAGATTATAGAGCATATACTGTATTTTCATATTTTAAAAACTCATCTATACAGAGAGATGCATTATATTGTTTTACTATGGTTGTATTGGTATTTTCAACTCAAGGATGAACAATATTATCAAACCAATATTGGTATATGCAGATATAGAAAGTTCCAGAGATATTTATAGTCTGTTTTTTACCTTTCAAATTGGCCTACAAACTATACAATGAACTGTGATTAACCTATTATCATCGAATGTTCACTTTTATAAATCGGAACTGTCATTTATTAAAGATTATAACTCAGTTTTTCTCACTTCACATCTGTTTCAAACCCAGAATAGACTGTATTTGTTAGAGGAATTTGTAAGCTTTAGTTAAATAGAGACTTTTTCCTCTTGAAACACTATATTGTTAAAATATTCAGATACAGTTAAAATATAATTATGAGTCCCGATGATATCCATTCAAAACCTAAATTTTTGCGAGTCTGTCTTGGTCACCCCCTTTTCAAAACATGTTTTTACTGATGGGCTCTATTTAAAAAATAAATAAATACGTGAATAAGTAAATTCAATGAAAAATGTTTGAATTATTTTATTGCCTTATAAAAGTACATTTGATTGGCTATACTGTTTAGGTTTTGCTCGAAAAAATAAAATTAAAGTCTAATAAAAGTCAGAATTTCATTCAAAACAGTTCATTTTGTTTGCCTTTTTGAAAGGAGCCTTTTTATTTTTGACAACTTGGCCATTTTAAATTAAGATCACCGCTAACGTGGACCTTGTACTAACTAAATGTTGCAACCATGATCTTTAAAAAAATATATATATATCAGGACTAAAACCACTGGAATTTACTTTCAAATAATTATTAAATGTTAGCAAAGAGTTTTACTTTGAAAGTCTTTACCGGAAGTTCTGTGTGTCATACTCCAGTCTCTTGACAGTTCCAGCTGTCTCGATATCTTTAAGCGTATCTTAAATTTGTGCTTTGGGAGGTGAAAAGGGACTTTTCGGCCTTTTCCTCGAACAGCGGAAGGCTTCAGAGACTCTTGACTGTGTTCATCGATATTATTGATTCGTTAATTTTAGTTAAATTTAATTATTTGCAGGATAAACAAGTTACTGCGATAGTTTATAGCAGCTCGTTCGACGTTGTGTACAATGTCAGTACTAATCATTTTAGAGATATTTAAGCTGTTACTTAACAAATATACTGATTCTTCACAAATATACCTTATTATGGTTTTATATTTTAGAGACACAATTATGAGCTTCTATTTGAACAAGTATAGCTCATGGCAACATCTGTCAGGGGTAAAATGATGTTAACATGTTGTCACAAATTCCTGCTCTCTGGTTTTATTTTACAAATACTCCTGAAATATTTTGGTACCAAATAGTTGCTGTAAACTTCTACATTACAGGGTGGACAGTATGCAGGAACATGCAAGTCCTTAAGGAGTTATTTATATGTTTTCATCAATTATGTAGCATAAAATATGCACCTATTGAAGTGTTTACTCTTTTGTGATCAAATTAATGACATTTTTAACATTTAAGAAGAATAAACACAAACTTTATAGGCATTTCCATTGCCATGAAATTAAATATTCACATTTTAAAGAAAGAAGGTGTGTATGCAGCATCCAGTTCACAAAGTGGTGGTTAGAATTGTTGAATTTATACGGTGGATTCTCAGCCTGGTTAATTCCAGCTAACAATCTTTCATCAGGGGTTTCATTGGGTTTGCTGAAAACTAAAGTAAACTATGTTTGTTTTTGCAGCTGTTGAACCTTGAAAACACAATTATTCCAGCACTTAAAGGGACTGTAAGGAGTTTCTAAGTAATTACAAAAAAGTCTCACTTTTAGATATATACATGATCGAAATACATCGAGATCGAGTTTTATAGCATCAAAATAGGTTATCTATAAATGCTATTGCTTAGCCTTCCGGTCGGGTCGGACAGAGCTGGACTGGCCTGGATACTCAACTTTGGGAACAAGACAATTAAAACTAGAGCAAGTTTATATTATTCAGACACGTCTTAGAGCACCAGGCTGTAAGTAGCGATATACAGCCGGCTACAAAACTACGATATGAAGTTTTCCAAAAATTGCTTGTGGTCACACATCAGAAACTACCGCTACATAACTAGAAAGAGATACATTACCTGGTTGCTTTGCATCCTGTAAGTTGTTGAAAAAAGAAGTTGTAAAGCAATGCAGAGTTCTGAGGAAGGTCCGAGCTGCATCACAACAAACACACGCTTTGGCTTCGGTAACGTCTTGTGGTGCTTTCCAGTTATAGTCAGAAGTAGGAATTTTGAGTTCCGAGTAGGAAACTGCAACTGGATCGCCCCCTGAAGTTTGAATTTCCTACTGGGAACCTGATGAAACCTCGCCACCCCCGAGTTGACAATCGAAGATGGATGCCCCCAGTGTGAACAGTTATTTAGCTCCTGTAATAATCAATTTATTTGCACTTCTGACTGGTGTGTCACTCTAGATCAGCTGTATACATAGTATTGTTAGACTTATATTTACAAAAATACTGCCATAGTGATAATCACATTCTTCATGTGATATTTGTGAACAACAATGCAGGCATGCTAACAACGGCTAACAATAGCCTGGTAGATCGGGATGTTTTTTTCAGACTTCAACTGGAACGCCGATAAGTCGGAGATGTTCTGAGGTTACTGGAACGCAGCATTACGACAGTGGCCGCGCGTGCTCATGGGTAGCAGAGTCTTTACGTTGCCGGTAAAAGATTCTCCTCACCGTCCCTTTAATCTCTGAGGATAAAGTCATTGTTAAATAAGAGTAAAAAATGATCAGGAATCAAAAACTTGAGAAACTTTATATAGATATTTGGTGACTTTGGACCAAGTGTGATAAACTCTGAGGCATTTCAAGAAAGTTTGGAAAAAGGGTTTGATTTTAATTTTAGATTATTCATGACCAAAATAAGACTGTCATGCTTGGAACACGTGGTGTCAAACACATGGATATGTTTAGAATTTCCATGAGAAACATTGGGGAAGTTCTGAATCCTGAGATCTACTGAAGCTGGAGTGCAGTTTAGAGACACACGTTAGTCATTGTAGACAACAAAAGAGATGTTTTTGACTGCAGGAACTTTACCCAGGAACTCAAGGCTGTCTGAGGAACTCTGTTTAACAGCAAGAACAGGGTCTGACGGGTCTTTCTTCCTTTGTGGCATCGTTTTGACTTCACATGTTGTTTTGAACTCAGCCCTGCATTTAGCATCACCTGCAAATCTTCCAAAAACGCCCATCAACACATACCTGTAGCTGAATGATTATTGCTCTTCAACCTGTGAGGTATAACGTGGTGCTCGTATCATTTTAAAGGTAAAATTCTGAAGTTTTCCCACAATAATCAGAATCAGTTTTGGTGCTGTTACTGCTGACTTATAGTGGCTTTAAACACAAAGAATAAGGCAATTTTCCTTTCCTATTTTGTTTTATTTTTTTAAATAACTGCCTGCAGCTGCCCTGTGACCTATAAGGTGGGAAACAAAATAAAAACAGTGCATGAAGCAGAGTTGCCAGGTCTGCGACTTTGAGCTTCTTTTATTGAAAAATTGTTTGTAAATGTTGCCAGTTGATGGTTAAATTTTCTGGGGTTGTTCCAGAAGCATAGGAAGTATAGGAAGTACTTATTTTGGCTTGTTGTTCCCCAAACCTATGAGGAATCAGATGCTCACTCTACTTCCAGTATAGACTCAGTACAGAAGTTACACAAACTATTTGATCCCACTCCAAACACAAATGTAAATTAGTGTTTACTGTAACAGAGTTATAAATAACAGAAGCCTCTCCCTTCACTTCTGTATAAAGGATGTTCCCCTCCAAATAAAATGATGCCTAAGGAGTAAATTCAGAGACAAATAAGAAAAAATGTCACGGTGGAATCGAAATGTAATGTAGATGAAAATCAAAACAAGCTATCTGTAGATATTTCTTTCAAAGAAAAAATAAATATATATTGCATTAGAAAAAAAATAGCGTGAGGTCTGAGCTTGTTTTTTCGACATGGTTGCTTATTTCATGAGACAAATCTGGCAACACTGGCGTAAAGTCTGTCCTAATGAAATACAAAATTACAACTCCAAAAAATATTGTTTTACTAACTAGTTTCTTTGACTATGTCTGTGTGTTTCCAAGCTGTGCACACTAGTGACCATGTGGATTTTCCTGCAGTAAAATGACTTGAACTTTTGAACACTTTGACATTCAGCCGTGATCTCAGGCTCTATAGAAGGTTAAACTTAGAGTCATCTTATTCTGTGATTCACTGACAGCAGCACTGGCATTGAATAAATACAGAATAAAGTACATTTTTGTGCAATTTGTCTGTTTTTACGACAAAAATTTCGACAAATATAATGTCTACATGGTTTGCTTTGGTGGTTAAAAACTATTTCTATAGAAAAATGTTTTTGAAAATCAGACCAAACCTACTGTTAACATAGTAAGAAAACCCCACCCAAGTAAAATTCCCCTACTGTCAGTTCACACTGATACCCTTCAGTAAGCTGTGATAAATAAATCAAGACTGCATTGTCACAAACCTCATGCTGTTGTGTTATTTTTGGATTTTTTAGTACTGTTGCAGCCCTAAATGTGATAACAACAGCCTTAAAACCCACTTTAGGCAGTGGGCTCTCCTGCCTCTTAAACAGTGACAGTAGAAGCCAAACTTGAAGAGTTTTTGCCGAATTTCTGCACAATTTAAAACTCCATCCGAAGACCTGAAATTTAATGTCATAAATCGTAGGATCCCCCAAATGCTTTGCTCCATTATGTGCAATCACACGAGTGAACCTCCTATCTTGTTTTACCCTTGCACCTCCAGAGCACCTTCAGTTTGTGTGGGGTGTTTTTATTTCTATTTGTTTTACTATGATACCGATAAAACTTTGACTCTTTGAAACATGATTTAGTTAAACACATCATCTCTTCCAGCACAACATGGGCTGTCAGAAAATGTAGAATAAAAATATATCAGATGAGTGTATTCTAAGTTATGATTTTCTCCAGGTACAGGAGTGAAGAAGGGTATCAATTGTGCGATTTCTGATAATTCACTCTGTGCCGTTGATTTATTTATGTTTTCACACCAAGTTCAGGGTTTTCATTAAGTCTGTCTGCAGATGGACAGATTAGGATGTGTTCAGATCATCTATAGTTATGCTTTTTATTCTTAAGGGACCTGAATAAACTGAGTGAATTCTTTTGGTTGAGGGGGATTAAATAAGTGAAAAATTCTTCCCACTCCTTTCTGGGCATGAAACTACATGACTGCACAATATCTCATTGTAGTGGCATGGCTAAAATTATGCATAATGTTATGTTACTTAAAAAATACGACCATTGTTGATTTCAGTGCATCTAAACTGAACAAAAGATCTAAACTTAACTAAAGTTATGTGACCATAGAGACAGAAAAAAGTTAAAACCAAATGTAAATCTTACAGAACTTCAAACAAATCAACAATGAATGAGCCTTTACACTTCTGAATTTCTGTCTGTCAAGCCTTTACTAATGGGGGAACAAACTTAAAAATACATCAAGAAACTTACATCAAAATCCACTCACATTCACAATAATCCCAGAAACAATTTAGCACTACCACTCCTGGAAACAGTTTTTGTCTCAAGTGTGTAAAAGAGCTGCATAAGTTTACTCAAACTTTCTGTATGACTCTTTTCGGGAATGACTGAAAACTGAGTCTCTAGTTGACCTCAAGCTGCTTCTCATTGGATGTTGTCATCAAGAAAATAGAAGATAAAAGGCAGGACAGGAAGGTGCTACTTTATTTAGGGGGTCAGGATGGAGGTCTTGAAACAACACTGCTACATTTTTATCTGAAAAAATGGATTAAAAGAATAATCTGTTTCAGATCTATCACAAAGAAAAACCCAAAACCAGCATATCATGTCTTGGTTTGATTAAAAAAGAAGTCTGAGAAACATCTAAAATGACTAAAATTGGTGTTTTTTTAAGTTTAGTTGTAGTTTTCTTCAATAACTTGGCTGCTTTTACTACTAAGATTTAAAATTATATGTTCACCCATGTTTTATTCATCACAACATTCTGAAGAAAATTCAGGTCTTGAGCTGAAAACTCCCTTTTTCTGAGATTAGAAATACATTTTAACTGAAAAATGATTTATTTTCAGGCCAACATCTAAACAAAGAGCTCCCAAAGCAGCATCACCAAGATTCTGTGATAATAATTACATGTTATTATGGGATGTTATTAAACCAGAGCTTTTGATATTCAGTGAACTTGTGACTCCAAAATGCTGGTAGGTAAAAGAGTTTGCCATCAAAATGTGTTTCCTTTAACTAAATTGTGATTGTTTGAGGATCTGGAAGTATGTGAAAAGTTTTTTTCTGACTCTGATGTATGTTGTTACTGTTAGATTTCTGAGAGCAGTGATTCACTTTCGATTTTTCTAGTTTTCAAAAAACTATATTCATATTCAGCAACGCCACCCATGGGATACAAATTGGGGTTACAACATTATTGAGCGAGATTAATAAGGAAAAACAGACAAAGATAGGCTTTCAGAATTTTAAATACAGTGGTAAGACAGCAAAAAGTCAACCAAAGATAATGCCTGTTAAATTCTTAACAAAAATCCCTGTTCCTACAACATTTATAAACTTGATAGCAGAGTTTCCACACAAAAAGAACTATACCATACCAAATATTGCACTAAAATGTTGATACAGTATCGCACAATATGTTGGTGTATCAATATTTTCTTACATCTGTAATTCCAAAACGTGTTCTGGTTGAACTGACACCCCAACACTGAAGTCCAGGATGATGCCAGCACTACAGCAGATGTAGAGTTTAAATTTGATGCAGGAGAATAAACAGTTTTCAGGCTTTACTGAGTCATCTTTATTTCAATCTGTTGTTCTTGAATTATGTGACATTCAAAGGCATCAGTTTTAATTTAAGAACACTTTATTATCAAAGCAACAGTTTTCAGAAGTGTCTCTGTAAATAATTTAATAACAATGAAGCAACCATCAGTGACACTTTTGATGATTTTACTTTTGAGCTTTAAAAAGAAACTCACAGGATTTTCAAAGCAAGTCGTGGCAGCATTTTCTGCAGTAAAGAATCACTTAATTGTTTAATCCTTTTAGCGCTGCACTGATTCAGTTACAGTGAATTGTGCCTCAGAGGATTGTGTAGTTTTGGACAATTGGATTAATGAGTTGAAAATAACGTCTAACATATGCTCAAAACTGGGGCCTTTTTGTGTTTTTTCTATATGTGAGTTATACATCAGCACTGCTTTAGTGTTAAAGTCATAAATAAAAAAATCATTCAACAGATTTATGCGCATAAGTTACACTGATCTGTATCCACACTGATGAGCCAGTTTGGATGCTCAGAATAAAAGAATCTATTGTGTTGGAGTCACTGGTGCCTGGTTTCCATAAAACAGTCTGAACATGTGCTCATCTGTTTTTGTCTCCAAGACTCTGAGGAATAATTAGTGAAAAGTTTTGGAATTTTCCTACAATGGCAGCAGCAGCATCCCTTTGAGCTAACAACTTAGACCGGAGACAATGATGAGTTTCCAGGGTCTGATGTAGCTAATAGTCGCACATCCAACCCTTCGACCAAATCCCTGCAAAATAAGGTGTGCTTCAGCTGGGTATGAGGTACACAACAAGATCATAATCATTGAATGAGAATGGTCACCTTGAATTGTCAGTGACCCTAACGGCCTATTTCTGTGCATGTAATACTCCCAGAAACAAGACATTATTAAAGATTTCCATACAGCGTGGAGCTACATTTTTAATATTTGTATACATGCGATTGAGTGTCATAGATAATAAAACGGGCTGTCCAGTGTGTTTTATGCACAGAACAGAGAATAGAGGCAAGGGTTTACTGCACAAAACTGGTAGAGAACAATTATTTGATGAAGTGTTAATTCTGGCAGCCCTTTTTTAGTTAGTTTTAGGTATAGTCTGTTGCCTAAATTATCTTTTGGTTTAAGTGATGATTCAGTCATCTAAACTGTTTTGATAAAATTTCACAATGTTTTCGTTGACAAAATCTACCATAAATAAAGCCAACTGAAATATGAAGTGTAAAGTGTAAGCCATTTTTCATGTTTTACACTTGGATAACGTGAAAAATCAAATAACCCTTTATTGAATGTTAGTAAAGTTTGAATGTATATATTAACAGAAACAAATTTTCCTTTAGTGTGAAATGCAGTCACCTTTATTTAGGCTACCTGGCAGAGCATCTCAGTTTCAATACCAGAACTGACAACAAACAGTGAACCTGCTCTACATGAATATATCAATTCATAAAGAGATCAGCTCTGATTGGATCGCTCCACAACTTATCCCACCACCACCAAGCTAAGGTAGCTGTGATTGGATGTCCCTCTGAACTCATCCAACCTTTCCACACAACCAAAGTAGCTGTGATTGGATATATTTCTAACTTGTCCCTACTTTCTACATGACCAAATAAGGTCTGATTGGATTCAGTCTCCGTCAAACATTTAGGTTTAGTTTTTATTAGTTGATGAAAATGTCAGTTAATTTGGTTTGAGTTTTTGTCCATGTGCACTTCTGACTGTCTGGTTTTCATCAGTGGAAAGAAGGTTGTTTACAAACACTATGATGAAAAAAGGCAGAGACTATCTTGCGGCGCTCCTGTTTGCCCCATGTCACCTCCATAATGTTCACAGAGGAGGAGAAATGTCACAGGGGTAAATATTGAACTATATATTGAACTATATATCTTCCACACTCACCTTATTAGGGATGGGAATTGCTAAGATTTTGTCATTACCAGTGCTATTAATAATCCTGCTAATCAATCCAGTTCTTAAATGATTCTCTTATTGATTCCTGCAGATTTTCAGTGTGGGTAAATGTCGGCCTGTAGATTTTCAGTGTCAACAATGTCAAACACACATCACAGCATAGATAACTGCATCTGCAAGTTGCTGGTGTTTCCAATCACTTAAGGTTATGCAGTAGGCGCCTTCTGTAAAACATTTGGCCACAATTCTGATGCTTCCTAACCCTGTCAGTGGAAGGAATTGATGAAATTGATTAGCAAAAAGACTCATGATATTGATTCATTGATGGAGCTGTTAATGATTCTCAACTGGAATTGGTTTTCGATTCCCATCCCTACACCTAATGGCAGTTTAGGGTCACTGATAAACCTATGGAGCATGTTTTTGGTCTTTGGGAGGAAACCAGAGTTTTTGGAGAAAACCCACCCATGCACGGGGAGAACATGTAAACTCCACACAAAGAGGCTCCAACTGATTTAACCCTCCTGTTATGTTCATTTGTCAGGAACACCAATGATGTTCCTGGGTCAATTTGACTAGTGCATGTTTATTTATCCAAAAGATGTCCAAAAACAAAAAAGTCCTCCCAAGCAATGCATTACTAACTCCATTACTAACTATTCTGTAAATGTTTAGTGCAATGGTGTTCCTTACCTCCACTTTGACTTCTGGGTCAAATTGACCCGAACAGCATCTATGTGATAACATGCAGGGAATGGTTGCAAATATGTGAGATGAACCATTTTCATTCTGTATTGTGATTACACTATTTAGGAGGAAGTTTCATACTAAAAAAAATACTTCAAACTATTTTTCCTAGACCTTCAAACTTTAAAATGGGTCAATTTGACCCATAACATAGCAGGAGGGTTAAGGAGGGGAAACCCTGTGCTGTGACGTGAGCACTTACTCAATCTGTTCAAGTCTCAGTTCAAGAGAAGCGGATTCAGGCTTTGGTTAGATGGTGTTTGAGGAGAAAAACATTTACTTTATGGTCATTTAAAATAATTACTCCACTTGATTTAATTAATTTAACGTATTGTTACTGCTTCAGCTGTTTCTGGGCCTGTTTCATGAATGCAGAAGCAGCAGGAGCGTCATCTTTAAACATTTAAAAGCACAGATAAAAGCATTAGAGAAGGATGGATCCATGGATGCATCATCAGACGGAGGGATGCAAAGATAGATTCATGTTTCAGACAGCATGGCGCCCAGCAGGTTTTACTTCCTGTTTTTTTAACCGAAACACCCAGCTGGTGGTGGGCATCCTCCCCCTCTTTCTCACCCACAGGGTGGGGAGGGTGAAAGTGGCATCAAGTCTTTGTGCCTCCGTTTAGCACAGAAAAGGTTAATATGTGTAAAGGAGCAGCAGGTTGCTGAAGCAGATCAGTGTTTGCTCTGCTGCCTTTTTTTTTTGCATGAAGCAGTCAAGGTGTGTGAGGGAGAGGAGCTCTATCATCAATACCTTTAGAAGTCAAATAATATGATCAGAGCATTTTTGGCAAGAACAAAAAAGAGTCTGAATCATATTAGTCACATATTAATATCTGATTTGACTTCAACTCAGTGGCTTTACATGTGCAAGTGATTGTGCTTAACTTCTGCTTGGAGAACTTTCTGGTTGAAATGAAGAAGATTAGATTTTATTAACAAGGTATTTTTCACACATGATTTCAACACGTAACAAAAACAATAACAATAACTCGCAAACTCCAAATTAAAAGCCAGACAGTGTCAAACATATACAAATAAGTTGTTTATGAAAAAAGAAAATTAATTAAAATATATAAAATAGTCATAATAATAATAATAGTTGTAAACAAATACAATGAATCTTGTAAATAAATAAATACAGATAATAAAAAAATTGTAAGACAAAAAAGAAAGAATAGGGATGGAAGTACTAATATGGTAACAATAATAATTGTAACAATAGATAAATATATAGGGTGGAGGACTGTATTTCAAAATGGGGGCATTAACACTCTTCTTAAAGTCCTCTGATGCTACCAGCTAATGTAATAATCAAACCAAAACTGCATAAGATATAATAACTAAGATACTGTATATTGTAGTGTAGCACTTTTTTTGTGAAAGAAAGAGCATTTGTAAGCTGTCTGTGCATCACTGTTAAGTTGTAGTCATGATATCCCCCTTTTATATACATTCTGCTAGGTTATTCATGCCTCAATATGCCATGTTTTCTGTGTTTGTTTGCTTTTGTTTTGCTTTGTTTTTTTTCTGAGTGTGTGTGTTGGTTTGTTGCAGTGTGTTGTCACTGTTCAAGCCTATTGGTTTTGTTAATTAAAAAATAATAAACCATGAATCATAAAATAACAATAGATAAATAAATGAAAATATTAACGCTAAAAAATACTTGCATATAAAAATACATGCTCAGACCCATAAACAAATGTACATTACATGTCAACATTGCCATGTGACATATTTTCAACAAATGATGTATTTGGTTGCCAGGTGGTATGAAATTTTCTGGTTCACCCTCTGATTCTATATTCATTTTTTTCTAAATAGACACGCTACCTCTCTCATTCACGAACATACGATTGGGTATTAGAGTCTTTCCATTTTGACAGTATGAGTCTTTTTGCTATTGAGGAACTCCTGTTGACGAAGACACATTTGGGCACTTTAAGTTAAAGGTACAGTGTGTAGTTTTTAGCGACATCTAAAGGTAAAGTTTGAGATTGCAGCACTCCGGCGCTCCCCTCTCCCTTTCGGAGAACCCCTGAGCTACGGTGGCCCTCCAAGCACTAAAAGCGTTTTTTCAGCATGGCGTCGTCAACGAGTGTTTCCAGCTACCAAGCTATCAAATATCTCTGTTGATTCACCACTTTTGAAAGTTCAGAGAGTATTTTAGGCGAGAAAGTCACCATGTAGAATACCAAAATGTGGTCATTTGAGCCATAAAACGCACAGATACAAATTTCATTTCAGTGTTTCGGACATTCTGTTAAGCGGGCCAGTATGCTATCGAAGAAACTTCCGGTCGGCTCCAAAACAAGAGCCTAATTTACAAAAGCGTTAAAGAACTAATAGGAGATAATGAAGAATGCTTTTATTTTGAAAATGGGAAGTTTGCTAGAAGCTGATTTTTAGCTTAATGCCGTCTCAGGACGACTTGACATTAATGATATTACGATGATTATGATATTGCTACGGCCTGAGGCTGTTTTTTATTTGAGACAGTTTTTCCAGTATTTTGTCTGATGACTTTCATTTTGAAGCCTGAGGCCGTATTATCTAACGGAGGTTTTATTGAGGGGGGGTTTTCTGATGCTGTTTGGTCTGAGAAGTGACACAGAGGTTTTCCTAAGACCAAGGATGTCCTAAAATATACACCGTACCAATGTGTACATATGCTACTAAATAACAAATTAGGAGCAAACAATAAAATTAAGGAGTACGGTGAAAATCTTTATGTTTGTCTCGTCAACAGCACTATATAGCTTAGTTATCAGCCTATGTTTTCTGTCCACAGAAAATTGCTTGTGGCCGTGAAATAAGCCTCTCATAGCAGATACATTCTCTGCGTCTTACTCCGACTTCTCCCGAAAGTAAACAAATAAATTCGACTCCATATGAGAGTACAATTCAACACTTAGTCTTACCTGTCCAGCAAAAAACAGGCAACTTCTGCATCTGTCTGCAAACTTATCCTTCAGGGACTTCCATCTGGGAAAGGCAGCGCCGGTGTTGACCCTGTTTTTTTGTCGTAGCCTTTCCCGATTGCGTTTGGCTTCATCCCGTTTTTGTTTCTTTGACAATGATTCACGCTCCTCTGCTGGCAAATTGTACGTGTGGTCCTCCATGTTTGTTTGTATTAGCACAGCTGCTTGGTAACCACTATCTTCTTCTTCGTCTATTTCACAACTGTGCATTTCCGGTAGACGTAGAAAAAAAAAACGAAAGCGTATTTTTGTCCGTTCTGGGTTACGGTAGAAAAGATGGCGACGCAAGATGGAGCCCCCCATAAACGGGCGACCCGCTCCTAGATTGATATAAATGACTTTTTCTAAGGTAACGAAAACAAAACATTAATTATTTAAGGCTGATTAGAAACTACTTTAAATATACTTTTAAATAATATATTCCATTTTTACCAAGTCTGTTATTTTATATTTTTTGTTCGTTTAGCATTTAATAATACACACTGTTCCTTTAAAAGTTAATTCCTGCAAACAAAGGAACTAAAAAAAACTACTAACGAGGACTTCGCTACAAAAACATAAATCTGTGGAGGTTTAGAAATGTACAGCTTCACAACTTATTTTCATATTTAACAACTAAAATTAAAGAATTGCTTGTAATTAGTAAAATATTTGCCAGTAAGACAAGATTAATTTTGCTGGTGTGGTGTCTTACAAATAAAACTATTTTATCACAAGTAGTGATAAAACCTGGATTTAACACCCTTATGGAGCACTACTTCACTTGTTTCATTGGCAGATATTTTTTTATAAACACAAGCAACTCAGTGTATTACTTTAGTTTATTATTTCTTGAAATAAGAAATCTATATGGACATGTAAAATGACTATGAAATGTGAGAAAGTGTTATTGGTATTTCTGACATGTAATGAGATGAATACACCTGCTAAAATCTTGCTTTTTAAAGTGTATTGAAACTGCTGGGGATCAGAATGCAAGCATTTCTGACTGATAATAAAAAAATAAAATAAATAATTCTCCAAACACTTAGAGTTTGCAAACCACTGTAGCTGTCAACATTCCATTCCTCTTTTTTCATTGTCATGTAAATACTATTTATTTATTTTGTTTTAGAGTCTTGAGCAGGTGTAACGTCATACCATTCTGCTGTGTACCATTGTTATATAGTTCGAATGACAATAAAGAAATCATGAATCTTGAAATCAGACACCAAACTTTGCTGTCATTTCAAACTTTGACTATCAGTCATGGTCAGGACACAAGGTTCCTCCAGAACCTAAAAAAGTCTTGGGTTAGGTTTTTGATATTTAAGGACATCATGCGCTGATGAATTATTATCTGTATCAAATCATCTTAGTCTTAGTATTGGCACATCAGTTTCTGCTTTTATAAGAGGCTTTGCTTACACCAGATTATTCCACATTTATCGGGCCGCTGCTATATTTTATGTCTCGACAGTTTTGACACGTTTTAGACCTTTGAGCATTAAAACATCAGAACCTAATGTCCTGCTGTGTTTTACTGTTTACGTCATGTCTTGGGGTTTGTTAATTAACAATTTGATTTTTAAAACATTAAAAATTCTCTCTGTAAAGGATAAGTTGCAGCTCTTTTCCCCTCCCCTTTCCCCTGGAAACATGCTGATCTGAGTGGGCGGAGCTACAGAAGGCTATGACAATAAGCTCTGTGCTGATTGGCAGCAACATATGTAGCTGGAGCCGGAAATATATCAATTAAATCAATAAATTCAAATTACTTTGTGCAGAACATTTAAAAATGAAATGACATTTTATTTTCTCAACTTACTTTTTTAAAATTTTTTAGTTATTTTTTCGGGCCTTTATGGCCTTTATTTTAAAGGACAGCTGAAGATTAACAGGAAAGCAGGTGAAGAGAGGGGGGACGACATGCAGCAAAGGGCTGAGGCTGGGAATCAAACCAGCAGCCGCTGCAGGGGGTTGGCAGCCCCCGTACATGGGGCGGACGCTCTACCACCTGAGCCAGTGTCCGCCCCTTTTCTCAACTTACTTTGACTAAAATCACAAGTAACTAAAATCACAAGTTGTTGAGGTTTTTGAAAATATAATTACTGAAATGTACAGTTTTTATGGTGGTAGGCCTTGTCAGGTTTTGCAAAAGCACGTGTTTAGGCTTGCATGTGTTCTTTAAAAGAGATTATATTTTGATCAGAGAGCTCCGTTCAAATGTGCTGTAAAATAGCTCAGCTTTCAGTGTTTCTGTAGGCAGGCTTCCCTGTGTTTTAACTACATTATCATCATTTTGTGACAAAATTATATCATGCATTTTAACTATAATAGGGACATATTTCGATAGCATCAAGGAAAAACTTGATTCATATAAGTTTTGTGTCAGAGTTTATTTTCGTTTTTGAGAGAAAAAAATCTATTAAAATGTTAAAAAGAGTTTTGTGGAAAAACAATTAGGGATTAATTTTTTCGATCATTCGAGGGGTGTATAGATATGACATCATAAATCCAAGGAAGTAAAAACAGAGCATTGTAAGGATCATTTTCTCAAAAGAGAGAGAGAGTTCTTTTTATGTGACCTGAGAGTTTAGTTCCTTCTGCTCCTCGTGCCCCTTCAACAGCATTAAAAGCAAATAAAAATGATTTTGCAGGACAGGAGAGCTTTAAAACATGAAACAGAGTATATGGTGTGTCCACGGCTTTAATGTGAACTTAAACTGCTGCTGTTCCAGTCAGTCCTTCACTCCTGCTGCTGCCAGTCAGACAGCAGATGGACATCAGATTACTGTTAATGCACCCTGAGTGCATGGATAATTCATGATTCAGAGGGTGGACAGTAAACAACAAACAGCAGGCAAAGGGCCGAGAGTGCAGTGTGGTAGTGTAACCTTTATATAACCTACACATAATCAAGATTAAAAACAAGGAGGAAGTGGTTTTGGTCTTTGACATTATGGCTTCATAATGAACCTCAAAGCTCCTATAGTTGTATTTTTGTCTGTGTTCATGTGAGCTTCCATTTTTGTTATCGTGGTGAGTCCAACGTCTCCGCTGATCTCATTGTTCGTATATTTACATCATGTTCTTCACTTAAAGCCTCCTACTGCTGTCTGAACACTCACAATAGTCTTGATGTGTGCTGGGGTGAGGGTGGGGGGTGTAAATATAAATCATTGTTCAGTCCAGTTAAACCTTAGAACATTCAAACAATGTAATATGCTGCTATGCAAAATAAATACCAAACTTAAACATTTTAATAAAAAAATCAAGATAGATTTGGCCTGCACACTCATACTTAGGGCCCAGCATTTTTAGGAAGAGATTGTGATTTTTCTAGCAGATGTTGTGATATCAATTTCATTCACGATGTTTACAGTAACATTTAAAAGCATGGCAGAAAATTACATCATACCATCAAATGTTAAAAGCAATTATGCGAAGTCAAAGCTGAAAATTACAGGTAAAAATTTCTTGTTCATTCTGGTAATGTAACTGAGATGCTCTGCCAGGCAGCCTAAATAAAGGTGACTGCATTTTGCACAAAAGGAATATTTGTTTCTGTTCATTTATACATTTCAAGGAAACATAAAAAATGCCTAACGCTTTACACTTCATATTTTCGTCGACTAAATTGTGAAATTGAATCAACCAAAACCAGACTAAAATTAAAACAATTTAGTTGACTAAATATGAATTAAACCAAAAGACATTTTAGGCAAAACACTACAACTGAAACTAAAATGCGGTCAAAATGAACACTAACAGCTCTGAATTAGCTCTGGCACTTTCGCAGCTTAAAAGCACAAGCTTGTTTTCCACATTCAGGTTAAATCCATGACTCGAATATTGAACTGTTTTATTAACCATTCATTAAAACTTTATTATTCAGTGCTTCATCTACAGGACAGAAAAAGCACAGCTACTGAAGATCACTCTGTTTTTATGATGGTGGAAGGCCAGAGTCATAATTGTAAATGAAAATTAAATACTTGCCCAGCCCTAACAGTTTTCACAGTTTTAGCTTACGTTTGTTGTCCAAATTTGAACTACCTAAAAGCTGAAAGAAAGCTTCCTGAAGGAGTCCACAAACCTGGACAGTTTTATTGATTTAATCAGAATCAGAAATACATATTTAGACCCCTGGGGAGGAGAATTGTTCCACTCGCTTGTGTTCAGTAAAGCAGATAGAAGAACAGAAACAGAAATAGAGATGAACAATAACATTTAATAAAGAAATAACAGGTGGTACCAGAAAGTATCTTGAAATTTGACTTCCTTAAACTCTATTTTGTTTTGTTTCGGCTGATTGTTGCAGCTGAAAATCTAAACTAAAAAGAGCCATTCAAACAATAAAACATTGGGATCTGCCGGATAGCCTTTGTCAGCATATTTTGGAAAAGTCTGTTGGTGCTGTATGGACATTTATTGTCATTGCAAGAGCTCAGGTGGCTGCTACGTGGCAGTAAAAAGAAAATCAGGTTTGCAATGCAAATATTGACACGCCTGATTTACATGTCTGTTAATCTCTGTCACCTCGCAGGTCCGGATCTCGATGTGAGGACAGCTAACACCTCTGCTCAGGCTCTGACGGAACAGCCAGTCATCCAGGAGCTTCAGAGTCACCCCTTAACATGTCTCCCCTCCTCAAACAACTACCAGCACGCCATGTACCAGTCCCAGGGGCCCCAGTACGGCGCCCAGGGGAACCCCAGAGCCTTCGACTGCCCCAGTATCCAGATTACCTCCATTGCTCCGAACAATCATGTGGAGCCGGGGAGCAGCCAGGAGGGCCTGGCAGTGGGTGGGGCAGAGGGGGGGTACTCTGAAGCAACCTGGTCCAGGGGTCAGCTCTACCTCCCCCTGGACCCCTGCTACAGAGACCAGGCGCTGTGCCCGAGCCCCTGCAGCAGCCTGTCCTCCAGGAGCTGGATGTCTGACCTCTCCTCCTGCGAGTCCTTCTCCCACGTTTATGACGACGTCGAGGGGGAGCTGAGGGACGCCGCCCGCCTCGCTCTCGGGTCGCCCATCGGGTCTCCCATGGGGTCACCTGGCTGCGGGGGCGGGGCTTTTGGAGTTGAACTGTGGCAGCAGAAGTACCAGCATCCCCTGGCCTTCAGTCCGCAGCTGTCGCCTCATCAGTCGCCCCGCCAGTCACCGTGCCACTCCCCTCGCACCAGCGTCACGGAGGAGAACTGGCTAAGCCGCAGACCCACCTCCAGGTACCTGCCTTCATGGTTCCTCAAGTGTTTTTTATTTTTTTTCAATAACACTTTTGGGTTGTTTTATTGAAGGAGAAAGAAGTGGATAGGTGCAGTAGACCGTGAGAGAGAGGGCTGGGACCAGGCATTGGTAAGCCAGACCAGAACCCCCTCTCAAATGTCTGAACACAATGCAGGGACTATAGTGTATAGGCTGCAGTTTTTATGACACTTTTTCCAACTAGAAAGCACTCGGAGAATGCAAACCTCCGCAAATGTAGCTCACATATTGCTGTTACATCAATAAGCGGTAGTTCCAGGATAAGGTTACCATGATAATATATATATTTTTTTAAATGTATATTTTTGGGCATTTTGTGCCTTTATTGATAGGAGAGAGACAGTGGATAGGCTTGTGAAAGGGGGAGAGAGAGTAGGGGAAGACACTCTGCAAACTGGTCACAGGCGGGATTTGAACCTGGACCGGCAGAAGCATGTACATGGGGTGCTAACCACTACGCCAAACCAGCACCCCACCATGATAATATTGACCATGAAAACCCACACCTAGCACTCAGAATCATGTTAATATCATTATTGGTCGGACAGTTATTGAACAAAACAACATGGTTCGATTACAGTGGTTATCTAAATCACCACCAAAGTCAAATTATTTTAAGTTGGGCCATTCCAGTGTTAATTTTGACAGCACTTTTTGCTTTAGTTATGCTTGAAGTCTTCTGCCTAAAATATCTTTTAGTTTTAGTTATAATTTAGTCTCTAAATTGTTCTAATTTTAGTCTAGTTTTAGTTGCTGAAATTTCACAACATTTTAGTCAATGAAATCTACTGTAAATTTAGTCAAGTAAAATATAAAGTGTAAAGGGTTAGGCAATTTTTATGTTTCCTTGAATTTCTGAAGTCATGTTTTACTCTTGGATAAAATGAAACATCTAATAACCTTTTATTGGATGCTAGTAAAGTTTGAATGTTTAAACAAACAGAAACAAATGTTCCTATTGTGTTAAATGCAGTCACCTTTATTTAGGCTACCTGGCAGAGCATCTCGATTACAATACCAGAACTGACAACAAACAGTGAACCTGCTCTACATAAATATATCAATTCACAGAGAGAGCAGCTCTGATTGGATCACTTTGATGACAACATCAGCTCGACGAAACGCATGCATGTAGATAATGGAAAGGAGCATAGAAGCTGTGGACACGTTGGTCAGCTGTTTTCTGTACTTTGTACTTTTGTCCCTCTTTAAAAATGTACCAAGTTGTCACAGACTGAATGACTTTCAAGCTCTGATGATAGGATGGTGGATGGAATTTGATCCTGAGATGGCAAAGAGTCACATAAGTTGCAGACAGAGGGGACGGCGTGATGTTATGCCATGGACATGTTACGCCAACATCAAGACGTAAATTAGCGGGTTGACCTGGGTGTGATGTTCCCACTGAAGCCAATCAGAGGCGAGCCCATAAAAACCTGTGTTGCTTGCAGGGTCAGTCGACCCAGGTCAAAATGCTGACCCGGCCCTTTTAAACTGCAGACAGGGTTTAAACAGGGTTTTTGGCCAGTCTGAAAGGAGTATAAGGCAGTTGTGTTGCTGTGTCTTTATTAATTACTGTCTAGTTTTCGTCAGGGGAAAAATGTTGTTGACAAAATTAATTATTCAACAAAGTTAACACCGGGCCATTCCCAACATCGCCTGAAAATTACAGCAAAATCCATCAGGTAGTTTTTGCGTAATAACAAAAACAAACATATGGGGGGTGGAAACATAACCTCCTTGGCGGAGGTAAAAAGTTGACTTCAGCCTTTATATCAATGGAATCAATAAACTGAGAGGTGCTGCAAACATCATGCGCTGCACTCAAGCTGCCTTTAAAAAAAATTGTGAGGCCTCCTGTCTTACAGCCTTCTCACTGCCAAGAAATTTGGCCGTTTCACTTGCTCTATACACAGTGTAGTAGTCGGAGATATCAAATAAAGACATGAAAAAATAGACAAGGACATAGAATTGAAATAAAATAAAATAAATAAATCAAATTGAAAATTAAGAAAGCAGGTTGTAACATGCAGATTTTTAAAGCAACATCAGCTTTCTTATGAAGGAAAAATAAGTAAATTAACGAGAAGTGAGACTATAAGGAATTCACACTGTTAACCTTAACAATATTTACAATATAATTATAATATATAGAATTGCATCCACGCTGCTTGCAACATGGAATAAACCTCCACACTGTGCATGGGGTGAGACGACATAAGCCAAGAGACGAGACTTTTATCTTGTTGTTGGACATGGTGCCTCTATAAATGACAGAAAGTCATAACGTAGGCTGAACGTAGGCTGAGACCTGAGCTCAGGCTCATTAAAGCTGCCTCAAACAGAACACCCACAAAAGCCAATGAGAGTGAGCAGAACAGGAAGTATCACCAAACTTAGCAGCTCCATCATTATGGGCTCGGTCATGGTTTCTGACACAGACAAGCAGAGAACGTGTCGGGGGACAGTAGCCTCTAAGTTGTGTTTTAGGTAGAGTATTGCAGAAATACAAGGACGACTCAATCAAACAGATGGAAAGGATGCACCAGTGAAATTATGCTGACTTTGTGTATTTACTTGTACTGTGTCTGCATTATCTGTTTTGTCTGCTTTTATTGTGATGATATTGTAAGAATGGGTGTTTTAACTTCTGCTGCAAACCAAAATGCCCTTAGAGGACAAAAGATTTTCAAAATTAAATCCAATTCTCAAGCAGAATCAGACATACTTTATTCATCCTCAAAGGAAAATTCTGTTGCTTCAGTTACTCTTATACGTAGTATAGCAGTAGGAATATCAAAAAAGACATTCAAATAGATAAGAGCATAAAAATTAAGTTAAAAAAAAGAAAGTAGGTTGCAACATACAGAATCTTTAAGCTATACTTTAACTTGCTTATGAAGGAATTGAAAACAAAATAAGTGAGACTACGAATGAAGCCAAGGACTTCACACCACTATACTAACATTAACAATATTCACAATATGAATAAAAATAGTGAAAAAACGTCATCACTGTGACAGTAGACCACATTTGACTGAGTATTTCACTGGATTTTATGTTTGCTTTTTTACAAATATGGAAAAACCTTCTAGGACCTGTCGGAGCAGTGATATTAAAGGGAGGAGATATGAAGCGTGAATATGCATGATGGTGTGTAAGGCATCAAAAGCTTACCAACAGGGTTGAGTGACCATAGCTATAAAACAGGCTTAAAGGGGCAGTAGAGCTCGGGCTGAGCTATCTTAGGGAAAGACCTAATCATTTTTCTGGCACATATTACAATATCAATTCGATTCTTGATTTTCCTCAAATCAAACTTCAGCGTAATATTCACAATTTTTACAGTCTAGACAGCAATGAGGAAATAAATGATCAAAAGCACTAACACATTATCCATCATCACATTATTCATAATTTAAGGGAAACTCCAATTTATACTCCTAAACTGAGGCTTTGTGTTGTTGACCTACTTACCTGCACTTCAGTAAATGGAAATTGTTGTAATTTGTAAAATAGAATGTTTAAAATACTTGACACAACAGATCGTGGGTCAGTCAGGAGCGCTGCAAAAAACGTGACCTTTGGCGATCACACGATTACATTGTCTGAAATTGTGATTTAGATCCGAAAACGATAAATCTTTCAGTCCCAGAGGCTGAACTATGGCTCGTTTCTGTGCATTACTTCTTCACCCATTCTCCACCTTAAAAGCCATCTTCTCTGATAAATTTCCTCAATCAGAATCTTCCAATACCTTGTGGATGTAAGAACTGACGACATCTCTAAATTTTCCTAAACCATAAATGTGTTTTCCTTCCAGGCCATCATCCAGACCGACCTCGCCCTGTGGAAAGAGACGCCACTCCAGTGCGGACCCACATGCCCGCTCCCCCTCTCCTCACCACTCCCCTACCCCCACGCCAGGGGCCTCGCCGCGAGGCAGCATCACTGATGACACCTGGGTGGGAAGCCCTGCCGGGGCCCTCGGACCCCTCCTGATGACTGGCTATCAGGAGCTGGATGTCCCGTCTAAGACCAGGAGGACATCAGGGAGTCAACTGGCCCTGCTCTCGGGTCAGGCTGACTCGGGGCTCGAGTCCTTTCAGGATTCTCCCGGGGAGGAGGGGCGTGAGCAGGATGGGCTGGCTGAGCTCTTCCTCCAAGTGCCCTCACACTTCAGCTGGAACAAACCCAAACCTGGAAACCCTCCACTCTTCAGGTAGGACCAGTTTTTAAATCCTTATTAATATCCTTAAAGCAATGTGCCAACTTTTTTTTCTGTTCATGTCTTGCTTCACTCCGTGTCCATGACAAATAGATAGACACCATTATTTCGTCTGTGTGTGCAGTAACAAAAAAGAGACGGACAAAGATTGCCCACCACTAGTTAGCTTTGCTCAAACACTATGAGTCAATGGGTAGCATTAGCCTACCTTTGCCTACAGTCATCAGATAAGCTTTCAGTATTATGTTGGGTTATCTTCTACTATCATCTTATTATCTTCTTCTACTCATAAACAGAGGCTTGTTTTGTTGACCTACTTCTGTGCTGATTTGCTAGAGATGTGAAGTTCACAAAAGGATCAAATCTTTTGAACGACTCTTCTAAGTAAACAATGAGAACCATTTCTCAGTTGTAAGTGTGCCATTCGTTTACATGCCATTCTTTAATACAAATTGTCTGCAGATTTAGGAATGGCTCACAAACGAATGACTCACTCACTCTAATCAGTTCTCATTTTCCACTTTAAAGAGTTGTTCAAAAGCCTGGACTCGTTTGTGAACTTCTCATCTCTTCTCTTCCATGTTGGTGGTCTGAGCTCTTCCTTGTTTGAAAGAATGGTGTCTATCTGCTTGTCATGGTCTCAGGAGTGAGGCAAGACACGAACAGAAAAAAGTCAGATATGAAAGAATGCAGCTCAAAAAATATGTGCAGCTTTAAGATCGAGTGGATTCTGATTTAAAGATGGATCACATGAGCTGTTTAAGACTGATAGTTGAATATTTGTTGTTTCTTTCCCCAGGGCCTCCTCGCCCCCTCCTCTGGACTGGCCTTTGCCCAGCCAGTATGAGCAGTATGATCTGAAGGTAGAGGTCCAGCCTCGGTCTTACCACAGGGCTCACTATGAGACGGAGGGCAGCAGAGGGTCCATTAAAGCTGCCACTACGGGACATCCTGTTATTAAGGTAAATCCTTACCCTTGAAATAGAAACTTAAATTTGATTTGGTATGACTTTATGTTTTGGTTTTGCTCAGCCAACTTTTCGTCAACAGCTGTATTCAACCAGAGAGGAACTAATTGACTGGCAGTTAACTGGGAATCTGTTCATAGTCTTTAAAACAAGCACTGGGCAGCATCCTTTTCTCTTTTAAATGGTTTCCATTCTGCTGTGCTATATGCATTTTTTTCCAGAACAGCAAGGAGTTATTCAGAAAAAAAAAATCTGAATTTTCCATCCTTAACCCTTTAACATCTTTAGTATCATATTCGATGCATACTCTTATACCTCTATCGGATCAACATGATCAACAAATTACTAAAACCATCTGAATACAATCAGACAAATGATAAAAATGTCGTCAAGTGGATTTTCAGGTGCCAAAAATACCTCATGTATCAAAGGAGACACACAAAAATATACATGTTAAATTTAATGGAAATTGATTTGTTTAGGATTTCAGTAGAAAGTGAAATAAACATTTCAGCTCCAAAAAATTTGAATTTTCCAGCCTTAATTTGTGTTTCCAGGCAATAAAGGGTTAAACATTTCTTTAATTTACTTTTAAGCCAAGAGGACATGTCAGTAAAGATCCATAATGTGTTCCTGGGATGAGACAGAGCCCCCTGCTGTATTTTGGTTATTTTGCACAAGCTTGTGTGTGACAGAACTGTGCTTTATCAGCTAGTTGGAGAGATAAAACACATCTTTTCATCTTTTTCTTGCTTTATGTGGTTGTGAGTACATTTTTTGCTCACTTTAATGCTGAAAATTCACAGAACATGGTGTTTAAAGTGAGGTGAGAGGAAGAAACAGTTTTGTGCATTTTTAACAGCAGAGTATAAATTGGTAATTGTTTGAGTTTAAAGTCATTTTTTAAAGGTAACACAATAGCTGATATGTTATTTTAAAGATTTCTTCTTTGACAGAAATTGTTCAAATAATACATTGTTACTGGTTAGAGCTCAGCAACCACTTTAATGACCACAGGAGGCTGTCAGAACTTATTTAACCAAATTAAAAGTGAATTCTTTGGTCTGCTTCTGAGAGATTTTTTATCATATTTGTTGAACATTCCAAATAAAAGATGTTGAACAAGAGTTCTTTATATTGGGAAATGAATGACTAACAAACACTTCATTGAATATTTACCAGCACTAACAAACATATTTTCCTTTTAAACAACATTTAATAACATGACCTCCTCATCCAAATGGATAACAATCTTCCTCCGGACTATTATGCCTGAAAATGCAAATCAAAGCCCTATTCACGTCCTGGGAACTTTATGTACCCGTGTAAACATGCACACACAAAACAGGTACTGCATCTTGCCCTTCAAATGGAGCTGATAATGCAGCTGGAATAAGAACCATTTGAATAATGGCTTCCTCCCAGTGCACGCTGGCTGCACTTTACATTCAAAATAAATGTTTTGGCTGGACATCAGCAGAGCAGCACTGAGGCTTAACTACTCACTGAATTCAAGAACGCCTGATAGTCAAGGCGGATCCCTCTTTCAAAATAAAAAAACTGGATCAGTTTTTCAAAATTTCTGGGACTTTTTAAGCCCCAAAACGAGAGCAGTGCAGTATGAATGTGCAATATTTTTTATCTAAACCCTCTTGTACAATGTTTTACTTCAGTATTTTCTATTGTTCTTATAAATAACTGTAAAATGTGCCTTCAACTACACAAAAACAAGCACACTTTCAGATATTTCCATGCATCAGCTAAGAAACTGTTGTAGGCCAAGACAACTTCGGAATTATATGCAAAAATCAAATATGTAAATATTAATATAATATGAATACAATATATCTGCATCTCTATTCTTTCATATATTAATTAGTTATGGAATCTAAATCTGGCATTAAAGATGCTATGAGAACTTTCTAAGTAATTCCAAAAAGTCTCACTTTTAGATATATGCTTGATGGAAATACACACTTTAAGATGAGTTTTATAGCATCAAAATAGGTTATCTATAAATGCCATTCCTTAGCTTCACGGTCGGGTCGGACAGGGCTAGACTGGCCTAGATACTCAACTTCGGGAACAAGACAAATAAAACTAGAGCAAATTAAGATTATTCGGACACGTCTTTGAGTACCGGGCTGTAAGTAGCGATATATAGCTGGCTACAAGACTGCGGTAATAAGTTTTCCAAAAATTGCTTGTGGTCACACATCAAGAACTACCGCTACGTAACTAGAAAGAGATACATTACCTCGTCCCTTTGCATCCTGCAAGTTGTTGAAAAAAGAAGTTGTAAAGCATTTCAGATTTCTGAGGAAGGTCCGAGCTTCATTCATTATAGCATCACAACAAACACACACTTTGGTCTGGGTCACGTCTTTACGACAGTCGCTGTGCTCAGGGGTAGCAGAGTCTTTATGTCGCCGGAAACAGATTCTCCTCATAGCGCCTTTAAAATTAAGTTCTTAAAAGAGAAAATAAAGCTTAAAAAGCTACAAATTTAGGGTTCATGTTATTTGTAAAGATTTGCTTGACACAATCTTTCTCTCCCCTTTTTTTTTTTCTTTAAGATTTTTGTGATTTTTCTCCAGCCTTTCTTAGAGTGGAGGGGGCAGTGGATAGACTCAGAAGGTGCAGACAGGGAGTGAGGGATGACTTACAGTGAAGGATTTGAACCCTTACAGGATGCAGGGGTTCAATATCATCCTGAACACATGGGGCTCGTGGGTAAAACCACAATTTAAAGTGAATCCCCCTGCAGCGTGGATGCTTCAGAGGTTGTGTTTTGCTGATGTGCTCAGCCACGTGGATCGTCTGGATCAGCCCGCAGAGGCAGGCCGAGGCACGTAAAGCTCCATCAAGGCCTCGTATGTAACGGACACCAGCCGGGCTATTCTGGGTGTCACATTCTCAGGCCGCCGCTAAAGCCAGGCGAGCTTCCTGCTGCAAGAAGTGTAAAAAGTCACGGTGCTGCTGGGTAACACAGGAAACAGTCATGCTTACGGCTGCAGGAAGAGATTTTTTTTCTTCTTTGAGCGTGAAATACTCAAACAATGAAGAAGAATCTAGAGGAACAGACTTTTTGTCAGGCCAGAGAAGGAAGATCCTGCTTCATGCAGGGATGTCACAACCCCAGATTTTGAATGTGTATGTGATACCAGTGAAAAGTTAAAATATTCACACCTCTTCTGATAGCACAGCACAAGAACATGAGACCAAAGCGCCTCTTAATGAGTAATTTGTTGATTTAAATGGCTAAAATGCTTCTGCACACTGACTTATATTGACTTAAAATGTGATAATTGTATTCTTATTTTGTTTATTTATATTGTTTATTCCCCATTGGTTGCTACCAAGGCAACAACTAGTCTTCCTGGGGTCCATGCATACAGCAGCCATGCATAACAGAATGTCAGAAAGGCAGCAAGCATTTTACTATCATACAGTCTTACATCAGAAATTTCAGTCAGTAATGTAAAATACACATGAACATCTGTCCAGATTTTTTGACCCTAACAATATGATGCTGTAGTAGCTCATTTTTCTTTTGAGTTCATAGTAAGAAATTGTGTCAGTCAAGAGTTTTGCTCACTGTATTGACAATTGTTATGAAATCAAAGCAGAATTTAAAAAAGATTGTGACATAAAAGCGCTTGCATTTCTAAAAAAAAAAAAAAAATTCATAAATTTGTTGTCAGCCTAGTATGGAAAATATATGTTTTTTAGCTTATTTTTGTGTGTAATGTTACTGTTTGATTTTTTGAGGGAACAAGGCAACCTAGAGATAAAAAAAAATAGATTAAAATCGTAAGTTAAGTTTTGTGGAAAAAAATCTTGGAGTTTATTATCAGGCCATATCGCCCAGCCCCAGGAGAGCCTGGTGCATTCAGTGGATGCTCGTTCTTGATGAGCAGCGCAGAGTTAAAGGTGCAGCTTTGTTCTGTACGAGCTGAAGACTGTTCAGGCCTTTCCTTGATGCACTTGACCAAATAACAGTACATCATAAGTTCTGCTCTCTCTCCTGCATTATTTGGATAAAAGTACATGAGCATGATACGGAGAAGCTAACCGCTGGCACATATTTTGGGAGTGTCCAGTGATAAGACCTCTCTGGACAGAGTGTCAGTAAATATTAAAAAGCATCTTTATCTCCGTGCTGCCTCTGCACTTCTCTGCGTTAGTCAGGAAATTTTGACATCCAGGTGAGACCATCGGATGAGTATTTTGATAGCCTGCAAAAAAGTAATCTCAAGATGCTGGTTAAATCCTGAAGCCTCAACAATACAGGAGTTTTAGTAAAGAACATAGTAAAAGATATTTATGTAATGGAAAGATTTCCTTTTCTGTCTCCAGAGAGATGCGTTTGTTATATTTTGGACCAAGTTGGTATAATATGACAATGTATTCAGCCTGTCGTGTTTTTATTTAACACAACCTTGTTTACTTGTTGTTTCAGATATTTTTCATACATTTATTTTAGTGTGTATCATTGGCTTTTCTTTCTTGTCCGTCTCCCCGTGGTATACTTCTAATGATTGGTACACACTGTTTATCTCTCAACTGTATTTGCTTCCTAAAATAAAAACAATGTTGATGGCAGACAGGAAAAGATCATCTGTAAGGAATGAAAAGAAGATTTATCATAATTTCATAAAGAATGAAATTATGATAAATGATAAAGAATTAGTATGGCTCTGTTTCATGTGCTTCCACTGCTGTGTAAGGAGAAAAGGCTCCTAAATCATCTATCTGCTCCATCCCACTTTTTTACACCCCTCTGATAGGTGCATTGCATACCAAGCTGACTCTAAAAAATGGAGATAAAAGTGCTGCAGTCTGTTGATTGGTCAAAATATTGTTATTTCTTGTGCAACAGCAGGTAAAACAAAAATATATACATTATGATATTAAAATAAGCCGTTCATTTAGAAGGATTTGCTCGCTGCTGTTGCTGTAAAGAATGTCTGCATGAGATGTTTGTATATGATTTGTGTAACTAACTTGTGTATTTATGTAATTTAGCGACTTGTGTCACATTCTGCCTTCTACAAAAATGGCACAAACATGCACTTTTAATACATTTTTATCAAGAATCAGTGCACCTTTTAGATTGTATTGTTGTTTTATGCATGGTAGGTAGCCTAATTTCACACTTACGTTCAACTCTTAACCTTTCAATTGTCTCAGCCTTCGCAATATTTTTCACACATTCAGGCAGGATATGACCAAGCAGCACACGCCTGAGTTTCATCAAGTCAAGCTGAAATAATAGAGTCAGAAATAGTATTTATGGCCAAGTATATTTCTACATACTTTGTAAATTGGTATAAACATAATTTACATACTGTTAGAATGAAAATAAAGCATTAAGAGGAGTCAACTAAAGTATAAGAATAGGTAGAAGAATAAGACGAAGCTGACTTGTGTTTTTTTTACTTCTTCAGCTGACAGGTTACAGCGAGCAGCCCATCAGCCTGCTGCTGTTCATCGGTACATCGGACGACCGCTACCTCCGGCCTCACTCCTTCTACCAGGTCCATCGAGTGACGGGGAAGATGGTCACCACCAGCTGCCAGGAGAAGATGATGGGCTGCACCAAAGTCTTGGAGATCCCTCTGCTGCCGGAGAACAACATGTCTGCAAGGTGAAAGCTGCAAGCTTTTTTTTATGGTTTTGAAATAAGATGCATCATAAAATACTGAGTAACACTGTCCTCTCTATGACCCTCGTGATGTTTACACACTCTAAGATTATGGTGTAGTGGCAGGAGTATTTGCAAAAGAGGAATTTCTTTGGGGAAAACTTAGCAATCAAAGAGGCAGTAATAATATAAAGACATTTTTACAGACCCTAATAGCACATTTGAGTCAACTCAGTGATGCTTTTTATCAAGAGCACAAAGCCTTTGCTTTACTAAAATTGACCCGATCCTTTCCCTGTCCTTTCGGGTTAGAAACAGATCTGGAATAAGAACAACATTTTAATGTGGACATTCAGTGAAGAGGAGGAGAACCTCTTTGCTATATTTGTACATTCTGACAAAATTACAGCTGATATTTGGGGTATTTATGGGCAATTTGCTGAAATATTAGCTGTAAATATCTGTAATCACAACCTCTAAGTAATTTTTTAAGCAAATATCTGCTCATACATACAATTTTTCGATGTTATTGTGCAACCCTAATTCCATTTTAGTCTCTCAGTGCTCTTTTAAGCATCTCTTTTAAACATGTAAAGCATGCATATTCCGTGAATTTCACAGTTTGAACTCTGCAATGAAGGCCTTTGTTGCACTTTTATATTATTATATCCTCCATATCCTCTTAACCAGTTGTCTTATCTATATTGTTAATGTTATTTAAAATATTGCACTTTTTTCATTCATTTCTCTTATCCCGGTCAATGACTGCACAATACTTCTAACCTCAACCCTTTCCTTTCATCTACTGCACCGAATGGCTCATGTGTACTGTATGACACTTACTCCATTAATTTTAATTTGATAGTAGTAAATATTCACTTATTCCGTTTTTGTTTTTGTTTGTTTTTTTGCTGCTGTACAGTTGCAGTTATTGATGTATATCTTTATATTATATGTTATTCTTTTGGTCTTAATGCATGCTGCCTTACTCTTGTACTTACCCTATAATGCTGCAACATCTGAATTTCCCCTCTGGGGATCAGTAAAGGTTGATCTTATCTTATCTTTAAAAAATACACAGAACAGATTTTAAGTCACGAGTAACAGCATGTCTTTCTTCTCCTCCCCACAGCATCGACTGTGCCGGCATCTTGAAGCTGCGAAACGCCGACATCGAGCTGAAGAAAGGCGAGACGGACATTGGGAGAAAGAACACGAGGGTTCGAGTTGTGTTCAGGGTCGCAGTTCCTCAGTCGGACGGACGAATGCTCTGGCTGCAGACGGCTTCTGTTCCTGTGGAGTGCTGTGAGTTTCCTTAGATGCTCACGTAGAGCATTTAAGGATGTTGTTTGTTTTCAGTTTGTCATTCTTTGAGGTCAAAATACTAACTTTGTTCAATATAGTTCACTAATACATCAGAGAAAGAGCCCTTAGAAAGTGTTTGGGAATGGGCTGAACCTGTCAAAGCATATCCAACAGGTGATTGGACGATCATTCTGTCATTCTCATTCATTACAGGCCAGTCAGATAATGGCAGGGGCGTGTGCTTCTGCAGCGGTGTGAGGCAAAGCGTCTTTGTTCATGAAGCAACATTCACACATACAGCAATTCATAGAGCTTTACAGATTTAAAAACAATGTGGCATGTAGAAAAGTAAAGAGGTAAAATTAGGAAAAGGAAGAGAGTAAATAATAATAAGAAACAAATAGAACTAAACCATATAAAGTAAATTATTAATATCTACAATTTTCCAGCCTAGGATCAATAAAGTACACTTACTTACTGACCGACCGACTGACCGAACAAACGAACCAACTTACCAACGAACAAAATAAGTATGTATTTAATTAAATGAAAAGAAGACATTATAGAAGAAGAAAAATAAGGAGAAGTTGTGCATAAGAGAATTAATAAATTGCAAGACTTTAAATCTGTTTTAAAAATAGTTCATAGATGTAGAGAGTCTCAGGTTCTCTGCTAGTTTGTTCTACAGACAGTAAATGTCTTTATAATACAGGAGAAGGATTTTAAAATCTACTCGAACCTCCTACTTCATCTGCTCTAAAGGCTTCTGATTGGGCCACCAAGCTTTCACAGACACTAAACTAGAGGGATCCGGATGCGCTGCAAGGTTACTGTCTAAGTTTATTTTGGTGCAGGGTTACTCAAGGTTGATTATTTGTGATTGTTTTTGTGTCTGTGTTGACAGATATCACTGATGATGCTGCAGGTTTGAAGAGTTTGATTCTTGTCAGACTAAAAGGAGAAATTTGGTGCAGAAGTTTTCTTACTTTAGGCTTTTTTTGAGTAAGCACATAAAACCTAAATCACTGAAAAAAACTGCACCTACTGGTTTGTGTGGTTTGAAGTGGAGCTGCCAACTATGCAGCTCAGCTTGTTTGAAGGAATGCAGCTTGTTTTGAGGATTTTTTTCAGTCTGAAGAGTTTAAAGTGTTTTTCTCAGGAAAGAGATTACCAGCAAAAGTCTCCCCCCTCAAACTATTGGATGTTTCATAGAAATAGTTTTAATACAACACAAAATCAGTTTTAGGATTAAAGTTAGATGCTATGAGAAGTTTCTAAGTAATTACAAAAAAGTCTCACTTTTAGATATATGCCTGATCGAAATACACACTTTAAGATGAGTTTTATAGCATCAAAATAGGTTATCTATAAATGCTATTCCTTAGCTCGGGTCGGACAGAGCTGGACTGGGCTGGATACTCAACTTGGGGAACAAGACAGTTAAACCTAGAGGAAATTAATATTATTTGGACACATCTTAGAGCACCGGGTAAGTAGGTAGCGATATATAGCTGGCTACAAAACTATGATACTAAGTTTTCCAAAAATTGCTTGTTGTCACACATCAAAAACTACCGCTACGTAACTAGGAAGAGATACATTACCTCGTCGCTTTGCATCCTGTCAGTTGTTGAAAAAAGAAGTTGCAAAGCAATGCAGAGTTCAGAGGAAGGTCCGAGCTTCATTCATTAGCATCACAACAAACACACGCTTTGGCTTGGGTCACGTCTTTATGGCAGTCGCCGCACGTGCTCATGGGTAGAAGAGTCTTTGGGCTCTAATTTCGTAGACCAGGCACAAGCGCAGGCATACCTGCCCTGCGCCGGCCTTCGCCTCTCAGACAGGGTGTGACCAGCGCACTTTGCAAGTTTCCTGCAGTTCCAAGAGAGGCGCACTCAAAGAGCAGAGAGGCGCATCACGCCTCCATCCCTGCCCTCAGCGCAAGTGGCAGAGAGGGAGGACAAAAGGCGTGAGTTGGTTTAACACAGCCGAGTGCTGTCTTCACCAATCAAATGACCGCCTCTCCTTGCCTTGAAATGCGCTGCGGCCAAGGCGCAGCGTCTGATTGGTCTGAATGATCCCTGCCACCGCGGAGAAAGTGTGTTGGAAAGACCGAGTAGCGGAGACGGTCAGAGCCACTGTCCCTTCAGCAGGAGAAGGGACAGCGGGGCGTGCATCAGAGGCCACGAAGTGCGTCACCGTGGGCCAGCTCCCGGGACAGATGTAATCTGTTCCTTTGTCATTAATAGGAGTAAAAAATTAAGAGACAGTTACACAGCAGCTGGCTTATCCATTCATAATGCTGTGTTCAAATGCACTCCTGGTTTGTCATCGCCTAATAGCAGAACTTTTGATGATATACTGTATACTCTCCCGGTGTCCCCGCCTCATCCTCCTTGCAATAATGTACTCCATCTTTTTAGATCACGTTAAAAATAAAGACTAAAATAGAGGAATATGGGAAATCACAGGTAAATCCTGAGTGACATACATTTATTTTCTCTTTTTTTTCTCCGTCTTTTTTTCTCCCTCTTTTCTTTGAATTTCATGAAATGAGAGAAGCCAGATATATCCTCAGTATCAGATGTTAAGGCTGTTTATTGTTGACTTGTAAGATGTGCATCAAACTTCCAGCTGCCTTCAGGTTAAGTTTCCATTATGACAAACGGCATTAATCCGACATCAGATGTGACGGAACAGTTAATATAGATACAAATGTATATGCTGGTTCAGACTGTTACATTAAATAGTGATTGATGTGACTTCTTATTGCATTAAAATGTGCCTGACACTCTAGAAACCTGCCTCTGAGGCTTTGTTGACGTGTGCGCACATGTGCGCCTGTCACCAATTACAGCTGCGGAGGGTGCGCTTCGCTTGCACCAAGAATAGACCAGGTTGGAGCTGGCGAGCTTTCAGCGCACCTTCCGCACGTTTTTTTGGCACAAAATTGTGACTGCGCCAACCTGAACCTGTCGGCACCTCCCCCTGGTGCGCCGTCGACTCCCCCTGGTGCGCCGTCACACCCATCTGTGCGCAGACGGTCTACGAAATTGTCAAATTGGCAGCGCACGGCGGTGCGCCGGACGAAATTAACACTGCGCAGGGTGCGCCAGGCTTGCGCCCCCTGTGCTGCGCCACAAAATTAGGGCCCTTTATGTCGCCGGAAATAGATTCTCCTCATAGCACCTTTAAGAAATCATGATTTCAGGTGGAGCTGCTGCTTCTTCTTTGACTAAACCAGTGCTGGATTTTATCTGATACCCCTCCATTATCTACACAGCTGATCCTGGGGTACACCCCGAACAGGCTGTCTGCCAATCACAGGGCCACATAGAGAGACAGACATGCTCACACTCACACCTCTAGGCGTTGTGGACTCACCAGTTGCCCTGATGTATATGTTTTTGGACTGTGGGAGTAGCTTTTTTTTCTAATCATCTTTTTATTAGAGAAATGTTGCATACAAAAAAGTATGTGTAAACACAACTTTTTCAGTATTATTCAACATTATTTTACAGCATCCATTTCTTCTCTTTCCTTTTTTTTTTTCTTTGAACAAACCTACAAAAACTCATGATCCAAGGCTGCTTACTCAGTATGCAAACAGAAAAATGAAATGAGATTAAATTTAGTTGTAGTTACTACATTCATTTTGTGTCAGGGTAACAAATTCAGTCCATTTTTCCCAAATGAGGTTGAACTTAACTTTTTGAATTCTCAGGCAATAAGTCAATATTTGCATTTTTTACATCTCAAAAATTATTTCAAACCACTCCTTTAATGTGGGAGTTGATGGATTCAACCATCTTCTTTTGATTGTTTTTTTTTTACTAGCTGCAAGAAGAGCCTGGACTAGTGTAACATCTATCCCTCGATTCATTAGTCGAGTTCCGCCAAGATATAGAGTCTCAAAGTTCATAGGTAGATGGGTTTTAAACACAGTACTCAATGTTTTTTTGTATCTCCCTCCAGTATGATGGAACATGCAAACTCCACTCAAAAAACGGTTTGAACCAGCAACCTTCTTGCTGTGAGACATCTGCTGCACCACAGTGCCCCCTTTCTGATATCCAATGTACTGATGATACTCAAATGTGTTTTCACCAATACTGGAATTGATACAGAGAACAGATTTTGTCTTAACTGCTCTAAAAGCAGCCTTTTTCTTTTTTATGTTAAAATAAATGTGAAACTTTATCTGTGGGTGTATGCATGTATGTACGATGTGGGTGTTTATGTATGTATATTTATACACACACACATATATTTATATATGTATATATATGTATATATATATGTGTGTATATATATATATATATATATATATATATATATATATATATATATATATATACACACACACACATATATATATATATATATATATATATATATATATATACACACACACATATATATGTATATATATATATATATATATATATATCTATATCTTTATTAGGTATGCGCTTTGTGATAATGTCTTAAAGGCAGAGGTCTTACACCTGATTATTTGTAGCTGCTATTATTTTTCAAATTTCTATGGTTATTACTTTTATTGTTAATAATAGTAATATTTTGTTGCACATATCCTTTTTGCCTCAGCTTTTATTGTATTTTATTTTATTCATTTATTTATTTATTTATTTTAAGTTTGAAAAAAAGAACAGGAAGTCTTTGTAGAGTTCTCGTGAGGAATATGCTGGCTCTGTTTTCAGTAAAAATCAAGAAAAAAATAAATGTGAAACATGACAAACTTCAAGTGCTCAGAAAGGCATGATGTGACAGAGCAGTTTTTGTATTCTGTAAAGGAATAAAGTTTTTAATTATTACAGCTCATCCCTGTTTTAGCAGAATTTCACAGGGGTTATAATCTCACGTTTTACAGCCAGAGAATAAAATCAGATATTGCTTCATGCTTTAGATGTCAACAGAAACAAATCAGAATCACTGAAGTGTGTTTCCTCTCCGAGTGTTCTGCTGTTTTTGACTCAGAAACCACAGAAACAATAAAACTCTTAAAAACGATGTGTGTGTCATGTTTCAGCCCAGCGATCGGGCCAGGAGCTTCCCCAGGTGGACAGCTTCAGTCCGACGTGCTGCCCGGTGGACGGAGGGGAGGAGCTGATCATCACCGGGTCCAACATCTCCACACAATCCAGGGTCATCTTCACGGAAAAAGGACCTGGTGAGGGCACTTGTGTTTATTTATGAGACCTGTTTGTTTTTAATGTTCCACACACTTAACCGATCATGTTCGTCCCTCAGATGGTCGATCGATGTGGGAGATGGATGCCAGGGTACTCCCGGAAAAAAGCAGAGGAGTAAGTAAACATTTGGCTTTTGTATTTGAGCTCATGGGTGGATAAAATAAAGAGATGGTTTATTTCACAAAAGAACTCCATGTACGGAGCCCTTTAGGTGCCACGGAGGACAAAATGTATAACTCGAGCGCACGAGGTACTTATTCGTGCGCATGTTTTAGCAAAAGCGTGCGCACGAGATACTAAAATGTGTGCACGAAATAGTTATTCGTTTTAGCTAAAACGTGCGCTCGAAATAAAGCTATTCATCACGTTTTGACTTGCCTTATTCTTGTCCGCTACGTTATACGTTGAACATGAACGGATTGTTTGGTGAAACGCCGAAGTGACGGTTATGCGGGTTTCGGGGCTATCACAAGTTGACACAGCGGAAATTTGTCATTTTGATCAGGTATCTAAGATAGTTACCTATATATTACCTTCCATACATTTACGCTGTCAAATAAGTCTGTAATCCTTCAAAACCTTTCGTTGTCACGCTAAATGTTGTGAAGTCACCTCCACCACTAAGTAAATGGGTGTAAAGAGCTCATTTTTGTGTATAATTTGGATTCGGGAGGTGTTCAGATAGTAAACATAAGGGTCCTTCAGACACGCCCCCCTCACATCCGCCTGGATGGTCACCAGTTGATTTAATATGGTACACCAGCGGAGCCTGCTGTGTTTTAGTATGCGCAGCAAAGTTCTCCTACATAAGATTATTACATCTCTCATGACAAGAGCAGCAAGAATGTCATTGTGTGACAGTCCGAGGTGGAAGTAAAAGTTAACTAGCTCACTTCTTCTCTCCATTGTGTGTGTTTGTTAACATCCGGCTTCCGTACGGGGAGCCGTAGCGGACAAGAATAAGGACAAGTCAAAACATGATGAATAACTTTATTTTTTTGCGGCGCGACGCTTTTAGTATGTCGCGGCGCGTTAGAAAACGCGGCGCATCTAATAAGTATTTCGAGCGCACGTTTTAATATGTCGTGCGCACGAATAAGTATCTCGTGCGCACGAGTTATATATATTGTCCTCCGTGGCACCAAAGGGGCTCCGTATCCATGTTATGATTTAGGAGTCAAAACAAATCTTGAAATGATTGGTGCTCTTAGTTGGATTTTTAACGATATCTGTTATTATGTATCGCAGTGAAATTGCTATCTGTATTGTTTTAAGACTCCACTTTAATAAAATCAACCTGCTCCTTTTAGTGTGACTTTCTGTTTGTGTTTAAAAGAGGAAATCCCAATAGAACATAATAACTCGGCAGTGTCTGGAATGCATGATATCCTCCAGTTTATGTTGTTATTGTTAGTGTTAAATTTTTTTTTCAATTGCTATTGTGGTACTTTATTTGCTTTTACTTCTATGTATATTATTTATTTATTTATTCATAGTTTTGTTATTAATATATTTGATTTGTTCTTTTTCTGTTTGTGTTTGGAAAAGGGAAAAATACAACAAAAATGAAAAAATAAAAGGAAGGAAAGGTCTGCACCAGATGCAACAAAGTCAATTTAATGATGAAAATCACAACAGGTGTGAAAAATCCGTGAAACAGCAGGAAATACCATCATAATGACAGAACAGGAGGAAAGGAAATGTGTATTTATATATATCTACAAAGTATCCATGTAAATATGTATTCATGGTAGAGCTTGGCAAAAAATCGATTAAATCGTTTAATTTGAATTATTTTCTACAGAAGATTTAAAAAATTTAACATCGAGATTTTTTTTCTTGCCTTAGTCTAATTGTAAGTAGTTGCAATTTTTGAAAAAAATTGCAATTTTCATGATGGTCGGCCTTATAGTGTTTGCACAAGCACTTTTATAGGCTTGTATTTGTTATTTAAGTAGATTAAATATTGATCAGAGAGTTTTATGCTACTACTGTAAAAATACCTCAGCCTTTTAGTGTTTATGTAGACAAACCTGCCTACGTTTATAATACATAATCAACCTTTTATGACTCAGAATTTGACTTTAAGAGGGAAACATTTAGACAACATAAAGGCAAAACTTGATTTGTTTCCTTTTTATGTCACTGGAAGTTTTTTTTCTTTTAGGGAGGGAAAAATCGATTAAAATCGTAAATCGAGCATTGTGGAAAAAAATCTGGGATTTTATTTCTAGGCCATATCGCCCAGCCCTAATTCCTGGATTATATTATGTTAATAACACAGAGATTGTGCAATATTGAAAACTGTTTTTATCTTTGGGGGCATTTATGGAACTTCACAATTGCATATTTTGTGCATTATTATGTATTTTTTTCAATGTCAATGTCAGCTTTATTTATATAGCACATTTAAGACAGCCATTACAGTAAACTCTACAGAAAAAACCCCCAATAAGAACCAATAAAAATAAAAATAATAATAAAAATAGTAAAACCAATAAAAACAGAACAATACAGAGAGAAACATACCAAATAAAATATCAAATAAAAGGGGGCTATACTCCGCCAAAGGCCAAAGTGAATAAGTGCATCTTAAGCAGAGTAGCATAATAATGCCACACAACACATGACTTGTCAGGTGACCCCAAATTTGCATAAAGATCTCCTCATTTGTTCATGTCTGATGAAGAGCTGCAACACAAAACATCAATTCTGTGATGATTTTCATCTATAAATTGACTTTGGAGTGACCTCTGTGGTGTGCCTATTTTCTCTGTTTTTGCAGCTGTTTTGGTGTCGAGCACTCAGCACTTGATTTTTCTGTGATGTACTTGATGTGTTCTGAACAGAATTATTGTGTTAAAAATTGTGTAAAGCAATTTAAACATATCTTTAGTCTTTAATAAGTGATTATCTGATTCATAAAAGTATAAAAGCAGTGACGATGAGGTAAAGCGTTATGGTGTATCTGAGACACAGAAACAGGTTTATAATCAGTAAAACTGGATTACAGCTTTCAGGTGCCTGTTTTAATAGTCACACCTCATATATGGTCATTTGTGTAGCTCAAGTTTACTGGTTTTCAGAAGAGAACTTTTAAAAAGTGTTGGAGCTTCAGTTATACTCCAGATGTCTTTGTAGATGAAGTTCAGCTCTGCTTTTGAAATGAAATAAACTGTTATACAGAGACTTTAAAAGTGTAGAGAGCTGTTCTAGTTTGGAAAACTCGCCCCTGCTTTCAGAGATGGCTCAACGAAATGATAACTATCCAAACAGAAAGGATTCGCTTCCTCAAATTAAAATCTCAAAACAAATTCATGGACATGTGGGGCCCATTCATTGACTATCTGAAAAACAACTAGCTGTTTTGCTTTAGTAATTTGTATATTTATGCTCTATAGGCATTTCTTTGACACCTGGTCATGTATTGTGTTGTTGTCCTCTGTGTTTTATTTTATTTTTTTCCCTTCTCATTCTTTTTTTTATATACTTTATTTTTTGCATATTCTTGAAAACTAAAAAAGAGCATAATGTTCACAGTATCTCTGTGTTTGTCAGGTGACATTTCTTGTTAAGTTCTTGTAGTTTTAAGTCTTTGGGTCTTTCTGTCTTTCAGTCCAGCATCGTGGTGGAGGTCCCTCCTTACAACAAGAAGGTCAAGGACCCGGTCCAGGTCCAGTTCTACGTCTCGAATGGGAAAAGAAGAAGAAGTCTAACGCAGAGCTTCACCTTCCTGCCTGCGCTCAGACCTTACCTCCCCACTGGTGCAGTCAAGCAGGAACGATGGGAACCAGACTGCAGCTCCCACAATCCCCCTGGCTTCTACCCCCCCTCCTGTGACCGGGTCCCGGACCTGCTGTACTACGACTCCTGTGACATCCCAGTGCAGTTTGAGAACCCTCCCTCCACTTCCCTGATGTTCCCTCACTCTGCAGCCCCTCAGACCTCCTCCCTCCCTCTGAAGTCCTCCTCAGCGATGCCGAGTCAAACCTTCACCAGCCCTCCACTCTCTGTCCCTCCAAGGATCCCTGTGATCCCTCCCCAGACCTCAGTTCGGCCTCGAGTCCCCACAATGCCCCCTCAGGCCTCCTCATTGCCCCTCCAGACCTTCACCATCCCCGCTCAGAGGGAAAACTCTCCCTCTCTTGGATCCAGAAGAGTCTTCGTGCCCCCTGCAGCCCCTCAGAAAATCCCTCTGCTCCCTCTTCAAGGAGAACCTCTGGGGATCAAGCAGGAGCCAGAAGACCAGCCAAACCTTGGCTCCTTGGGCCTCCAGGAGATCACACTGGATGATGGTAGGATGCTTGATGATTTTTAGTTTACACAATGTTTATGCTGCATTCCAGTTAAAGGTAGAGTCTGCAAGATTTTCCTTAAAAAAACTATCAATTAATACAGAAAAAAAAATCTGCTCAGTCATCTCCTGTGGGTCTGTATTGATGTGTGATGGTGTCTTTGCCTGTATTTTGATATTTTGCTTTCCTTGGAACATTTTTGGATGGAGAGTAGGCTGGATGCCCCAGCCAATCACAACACGCCCAGCGCTCAAGTGACTTTGAGTGTTATAAAATGCACTAACAGAATGCTTCGCAGAGCAGTGTTATGTCGAAACATGCTACCTGTTCTACCCAGTACCTAGCGCTACTGAGCACGCCCACAGAGGGCGCATGCGCAGAACTAACAGCACATGCGCCCTATGGGGAAGCCTCATCTGACAGAACACTGGCAAAGATGGACCGTCTCGGGATGAAAAGGGACGTCGAGTTAGCCGTCATGCGGTTGGACAAGTAGGTTATGGACACAGGAGGTTAGCTTGTGCTAACTTGCCAAATTATTGGTTTAACACTGCAACATTATATTAATCTCAGGTAGCTTGCAGTTTAGATACAAGCAGTTTAAAAACATTCAAATACTGGGCACCTGCATCAGGTCACAAGGAGTTCAGGGGGAGGGGCCTCGTTTGAATGTTATGTTTACAAACAGTAATGGAAAATACTGCAGACCCTACCTTTAAAAAGTTGGAAAAACTTGCAGATTAACCAGGCTATCGTTAGCAGTTGCATTGTGAAGAACTTTGCTGAATTAAGTTTTAAAAGGACCTTTTGGCCAGAGGAACTCTGTAGCGCCTCCCAGAGCTCAGAGGCTCACACTGACAGGACAGGGGATGGGAGATGTCTGCCAGGATTCTCTGAGCTTTCCTCCTTGTCCTGTCAGTGTAAATGTGGGCCAGAGGCTTTGTAGGTTTTTCCCACAACTTAGATCTCCAGACTCTTCCAGTATGTACAGAATACACAGGCTCTAAAGTCTGTGGACTGACAGCAGGAAAGCTTTATTTTCTTTTTTATGATTTTGTTTTTATTGAACATTTTGATACTTATTTTGCATACATCTGTACATAATGTTGTGCGCTAATAGGGGGCAATTTGTCTATTGGCTATTGATATTAATAATTATTTAAAATGAATTATTAATGTTAAAAATTATCAAAGATAATTATTAAAATAGATCAATATGATTATAAAATCAATATTTTGAGGAGCACCACCCTGTCTCCAGGGACCGACAACCAAACTGACAAAACCGGAATTCAGTCCCAGAAGGTGTGAAAAATCAAAGCATGTGGGCCAAGCACTGACTGTTATGACTCCAGCAAGTATCACAGTTATATAACCACAATAAGCACAAACAATGACAGATTAAATTATAATAAGGTCTATTTAAAGCAATAATGATTTAAAATAACATTACTTGCAATAAACTTTTATACTTTAAATGGTAAGCAAAACATTAACAACGAACTACAAACCACTAAAAATGTAATAGCAACAGCATCAACGAATACAATGACTGCAGCAGCAGTAACCCACAATGTCACTGGTGACAACAACAATCACAGCAGCAACAGTAAACGCAATCACAGATGATGAAGCTTAAGAGTGTGTGTGTGTGGGTGTGTGTGTGTGTGTGTGTGGGTGTGTGTGTGTGTGTGTGTAAGGAGGTGCAAAGGGGAGGAGAGAAAGAGAGGGAGTGGCTAAGAGATCGAGGGCGTGTCCTGAACCAAAATGGCGAGGTGAACAAAGAAGAAGGTCTTTCAACCTCATGTGCGACTGAGGCGACCCTTGAAAAATTTCAGGCTCGACCGGATGGCACCTTTAATATCTGTGTGGTGTGAGGGAGGTGTGCGTGTCTATGCAGGAAATAGAGGGGGAAATGACAGAGAGAGACTCTGAGGAAGATCGTCACCTACAGTCATTGAGGACTTTATGACGTCATTGGGGATCCCTGCCGGGTTTACCTGGCAGGGGCCAATGTCTGTGCAGAGTTTTGGTTTGAATGAAAGTCACACCTAAGTGGGGAAACCAGCAGGTGGTGGCGCCAGTTTCTAACGGTCACTAGAGACTCCAGATCAGGCTTTAAAAGTTACATGCTGGCCTCTCTTTGTCCTCAGGCCCACATGGAGAACAGATCCGAACAATAATAACTGGCCCCATTTTTCGCCAATACTGCATCCTTAAAGCTGGGGTTGGCGATTTTGGAAAACTAGCATGAATTTGAAAGTAGCATCTCCTCAGGGCTCCGCCTAGCCCCCGCCCCCCTGCTCACATGCACGCGAGCGACTGATATATCTAGAAGACTGATTCAACTCCAAACCCTCTGCACAACGTGTTTGTTTTACACTACACCAAGTCGTGTCTCAGTCAACAGTAAGAAAACACCAAACAAACATGTAAAGTCAGTTAGTACTCACAGCCGATGTTGATCGGGGTATAGGTATTTCCTCTGACATTCTCCACATAGCTGTCAAATCTCCTGTTTTGGCTATGAAACTACCGTATTTTCCGTATTTTCTCCTCTTTCCCGACATCCTCCTATATCAGTATTCTCCCGTAAATCTCCCGTGTGATGATATAATAATAAAAACATTCCTCTGCCTCTCCAAACTGAACTCTGTCTCTAGCCTGAAGGGGGCGGTAATGCTCCAAAATGATGGATGCCAACCACCGTAAAACTGAAGAAGAAAAAAAAGCCTCGCGAGAACGTCCACCTGCAGTAGCCTGAGTGGCAGCTATCGTGAGATTAGAGCAGCAGAACAAACTTAGAAAAACAAAGAGTTTATTTTAGATTTCTTGTAAATCTGTCTTAAAATGTGAGGGATACTGGAGCTTGGTTGGGGTTGTGGGACAGCTCACGGTGGGCTTCCCTTATTTTCAAAGACAAAACTTGAAAGGTAAGCATTCTCCAGCGGACTCTGATACGTATGAGCTCGGCTACACGCACTGAGTCTGTGCACGCCGGGAAAATGCACGCGCAGTAGGCGAGCAGAATGGCGACGGGATTTGATTGGTTTAAAAACAGGTGTCCCAGCATGATTATTGGTTTTCCCTGTTTGACTCCTGCCGTAGATAGCGGATATTTTTCGCTCTGTTTTAAGAACACATTATGAGTTGATTACCATCGGATCATAAAGACCATTTTAACCAGTATTACAAAAAGTGTATCTAAATCAAATCGCAAACCCCAGCTTTAAGCCTTATATGATGTCCTTCCTCAGTCGCTCAGCCTGTGTCACAGTAATAAAATAATCTTACCTATTCATATACACCTGAGGTCAACTACTGTCACATTTTTTAAAGAAATAAAAAGGAAAAGAAAAGACAGAACATTACAATTTCAGTAGCTACAAATCAGGGTACGTTTCCTTCCAATACTAGGCATCTCAAATAAAGTCCGATCTAATAGGTTTTATGTACCTAACCCAACTTTCCCATATTCTTTAGAATCTGTCATCCTCCAGTCTCAATGAGAAAGTTAATTTTTCCATCACATCATTATTGTGTACAACCTCAACCCAGTTCTCAACCTTAGGTAGCTCCATCTTTGTCCATTTTCTGGTAATCGCAATATTGACAGCTTCATTTTCTAAGAAGACTCTGTCGTTTCTCATTTCTTAAAGATAAAATCTGTGTTTTAGAAAAGCTCAGATGACTGTCAAGAGCTGTTCTGAGATATTTGAAGGTTTCCACGGTGTCAACAAGCAGGCCATCAAATGAAACAAACAAACATCAGAGACGTGTTTTTAAGTCCATCAGAAGACTTTTGACAAACTTCTGCCTCTGAAAGTCTGTACTTTGACGGTCTTTGGGTCCAGATCTGCTGCCTCAGCTGGTCTCAGCCCTATGATGTTTCTCTGTGTGAATACTCGTTTCCCTCTGATCTGGGGTAATAATAGCTCGCTGCTGGTGTGTGTAGCTGCTCTAGACGATTCAGATGGAGGGTAAATCTGTTGCGGGACCTCAGCTGGCGAGCAGCAGCTGTCATCGGGCCTCTGGTCACCGCCCCTCCTCGCTTTTCAGTCTGACTTTGACCCCAGAAATGTCGACACTGAGACCGCTCGCAGGATTAACACACCTGCAGGACCAGAGAGGCTCCTGCAGGTTTGATGATTATGTCTGATCCAAAGATGTTGGGACGTGAGTCTCCAGCTGATACTCCGGAGCCATGTGATTGGATGTCTGTCCAATCAGGGCCCGGCCCATCTCTTTATTGGCCTGAGTCTGATTCAGACACTTTCCAACATTCTGGCTTCAATAATTGAGACTTTCAGAGCAGTTTCTCAGCTTTTTACACTGCTAATTGATCCAATTCTTTAACTATTCCCTTATTGATTCCTGCAGATTTTCCATGTGGGCAAATGTTGGCCTGTAGATTTTCAGTGGCAACAATGTCAAACACGTCACAGCACAGATAACTGCTTCAGCAAGTTGCTGGTGTTTCCACTCAGTTAAGATTATGCAGTAGGCGCCTTTTGTAGAAAATTAAGCCACAATTCTGACGCTTCTGAACTCTGTCAGTGGAAGGGATTGATAAGGGAGTTGATTAGCAAAAAGACTCATGATATCATTCTTTGATGGAGCTGTTAACGATTCTCATATGGAATTGGTTTTCCTTTCCCATCCCTGACCCATTCTCACTGCAGATTATGTCCAATTCTTCTTCAACGAATGATTTCATTTATTTGAAGATTAAATTTGAGTCTTCCTTAAAGGTGACACATGATCCTCCATTTTAACCCTTTTATGCTGCCCCCGTGGTTCAAACGTAACATCTGGGCCGTGTTTTATTCTAAATATAATAAAATATAATGCAGATCAATTTCCATCGACCCTCTTTAAGTTATCCTAAGGTATCATGTCACCAAGCATGGGATGACCACAAGACTCCATGACCTTGACATATGCCCTTCAAAAATCCAGTCATTTTATTCTTGACTGCAGGTGAACATGTGGTCAAGTTTTAAGAAAATCTTGAGAGACTGAGCTCACAAGGCCACGACCCTTTTTCTACATCAGAAGGGCTTAAAGCTGATGTTTATATTTCATTTCATATATTTATTTATTTATTGCAATGTTTGTTTTTCTTCATATTTGTGTGTATGTACATGTGTAATTTTATTTGTATAAATGTATGTGTTTTTGTATGTATGAATGTTTTTATTTTTTAGTATCATTTGTTTTAATGCTATTTATTGGTTTGACTTTATTTTTCATTAAATCATTCAATTTTAGGTTTAGTTTAATAAAGTATGTCATTATTATTATTATTATTGTTATTGTTATTATTGTCATTATGTTGTTTAATTATTATTATCCCTTATATATTATTTCTTTTATGGATACAAATATTTGTGTGTAGTGTTATGGGGCGTCGGCTTGCACCTCCTTTGGTATGATGCATGAAATACGCATGCTGAGGGGTGTTGTGTTCAAACTTCAAAATTTCAGTAAAATGTTATTAAAAGAAAAAATAGGCCACAACGCAGGAGCAACAATCTTTAGTAACATTTTAAGCTGCAGCCAGTAAAGGTGTGACTGTATCAGACCAGTGTTCTCACATTTCAGCCTGTGAAGGATTTAAAACTCTGAATTTAACTAAAATAATCCTCATAAATTCAGGTCTGTGCCAGGCTGCTGGTGTGCAGAGAGGCATTGTGTGCGTCGGCGCTTCAGGAGCTTCAGGTTTCCTCACAGATCTATGTTTAGACCGAGCCGAGCTGAAGACATTTGTTGGTGTTGAAATAAAGTCAGCAGAGCAGCTTTACTACTGCGGCTAATAATAAAGTAATTACACAGTTTGTCACCTCCAGAGAGAGCCGCGTAAAAACAGGTGTGACCCGCTGATCTGATGTATAATCTGTGCTCTGAATTAAAAGTCAGTGCAGTCACTGTTTGACCTACAGCCTCATGTAATTCATCAGGCCGAGTTTAAGATGAGGATTAATCCAGACTTTAGGTTGAAGCCAAAGTTCAGGCTCAGTGTTGCCCTCCTGTGGAAGGTGGTGGGACTGCAGCACTAGGCTTTACCCCTCCATGATTCATTTACATCAAACTAAACCAAAATGTCAGTTTGGTTTATTTTATCTCCCCTTGATTAATACCAGTGGTTGTGTTTTATGTCATTGGAAAGCCTGATCAGTCGTCTATATAACCACGTACGTCCTGTTAGGATCGTGCATCAGTGGAATGAGCAACACAGCTCAATGTGTGGGTAGTGCACACAAAAAATGTGTCAAAATACCCCTCCCGTAACCTCGTACCACATCAAGCTGCGATTTGTGACGTCACATCATTGCCTTAACAAAATGGCTGCCTCTATGGATGCTGTAGTGCTGCTCATGAACCGGTGGTCAAATGCCTTCAGGTGGCTGGTCTGGTCTCTGTAACGTCAGAAATAGTTTATCATAGCAAGGTATTGCTCTAATATTATTCATCTGCTAATGTTAGCGCACCATTGGCAGCTGCTCTGGCGTTAGCTAGTTTTCAGTGTATTTATCAATAATCAAAATATATTTCAAAATAACGACAAAAACTGTGAAGTATAAGCTTCTGTTACCTTATGCATTGCTTCCCCTCCTCGGTGTCACTCAGTGAGCAAGTTTAGGCTCCTTTGGTGACTGAAATGAGGAAGAATAAATCTTATGTCTGCCGTGTTGGTTTGTTTACATACCAGAATTCCTTGCGCTCAAACCGAAGTCGTAATTTGCCTGGAACGCTTTCAGGTTGGAACTCAGAGATTTCAACCAAGAAATTTCCAAGTTACGGGCTGCCTGAAACGCAGCATCAGCTATCCATCCACTGTCTCTCTCCAATCAAGAAAGGCATAAAACATCCAAAAATATACTTTAAATGATGTTGGAAATGCCTGGTTTGTCTCTAGTTTTTGTCTCTAGGGTGTTCGTGATTCAGGTTATTTAAAACCATGAGTATCAAAAAAAGAAGATTTGGCTGAAGTTTATCGTTGCAGTAAATTCTCAAATCCACGCCGTAGAATGTGCCAAAGTGTTCATTTTTTCTTTTTTTTTCCCTGCAGTGAACGAGATAATCGACAGAGACATCAGCGGCCTGGTTGGCAGCGCTCAGCCCGACCAGTTCGACCAGTACCACCAGTACGACTGGGAGCACAAGTCTGGCGATGCGGCCCTGCCGTTCTGCGGGGGTCCTCAGTGACGGGGAAGTGGCTCTTCTTCTGCTGTCTGGACACAAACAAAACAACTGAGACGTCTGCACAAAGTGCATCAAACTGAACCTGAAGTGCCTGAGAACCAATCAGAAGCCTCCTCTCCTCCTGAGACTGTTTCCTCGCCGCCTCCTGAATGTTTCAAAGACTAAACCAAAGATTTAGAGACGCTGTAGGTCAGGCAAAGGGCTCCTCACTGAGGCTAAAGCAGCACAGAATAAACAAATCTTTGATTATTTATTGGCCAATTAATTAAGAAATGTATTTTTGATACTCTGGATCTGCTCCGGAAAAACAGCTCGAGGTTTTTATAGTTTGGTTTTACTATGTACGGTTTACATTTCTGTCTGATTATTACTGAAGCTGTTCAACCTGAACGTTTGCTGTGAAGCTCCAACACTGACATATAGACGTGTAACAAAGGTTGAATTAAAAGAAGAGAAAATATCCAGTGTTCTGTGTTATTATGAAGGATTTTCTGACGAGAAGTCTGGATGTGAAAATACGAAACAGAAAACTGCAGTTAATCCACATAGAGCAAAGTTTGAACCTGCACTCAGCTTCAGTTTCTTTGGTTTCTTTAAAGGTCTGTGACTGAACAGTGACTCATCAGTAGGGCTGGGGGATGTCTGAACATATTTATTTTCAACACGGGTGAATGTTTAGATTGTATATAGTTGTATAAAGCTGCTAAAATAGGATTGAGTGAGACGGCATTTTGGGTTTTCTCTTAACTTTGTTTTTGGAGGGAGAGAAAATGGAGGGTCATGCTAAAGAAGAGAAAATCGTGAGGGGGGCTGCCGCAGGGTATTTCAGCTGAAATAGTTAGGTAAAACAGGAGAGATGGCAGCTGACTTTATTCATGTGTTTAAGTCATGTGTGGCCTGATTAGCTGATGCAGATCACCTGACACCTGATCTTCATGAAATATCTGGATGTTCCTCACATACACTGGCATTTTAAGGGTTAAAAAAGTGAAAAAAATTGAATTCTTGATTGTTATGATTAAGAGATTTGTGAAGGAAAAGTGGAAACAATCTTCAACATGATTTTGTAGAGCATTTTGGAGGGTTAAAAAAATGTGCTCTTGACAGAATTTTTTTTTTTTTTCAAATCTGACGTAGCAAAAAAAACTACAAATGAGCAAGGGGTGTCCTGATCCGACATTGATAAAAGATATTGGTCTGATATATAAATATCAGATTAAATTAATTGGCTGGAGGACCCTGCGCTGTGGTGTGGGGCCTCGTGTCTGCGCGGGGAGGGGAAGCCTCCGGCTGCGCTCCTTGTGGGCCGGGAGCCTCAGTGTTGATGGCCCCCAAAGGTAGTTTATTCCTTGCCTCAGTCCTCGGTGCCCAGCCATGTCTCTCTCTCTTTTATGGCAGCTCGTATGAATGTGTGTGGGTATGTGCGTGTGGGCGCGGGTGTGTGTGTGCGTATGTTGTCTGCGAGTGCGTGTCTGGATATGTCTCTGTATTTGTGGGAGGGGGATAGCCGAGTTTTCTGTTTTTGTTGTTTTTATCCTCTGTGAGGCACTTTGTGTTGCTTTTAAGTATGAAAAGTGCCTTATAAATAAGGTTTGATTTGATTTAAATTAACAGCATCTAAAATCCAATGTAAGCACACCAATACAAGCAGTCCATTCTAATTTTTAAAAAAATGTAATTCAGTTGTAGAATATGCTTATGTTTAAGTTAAACACAGTGGTTATTTTGCAATTTAAAAATATATGTTTTTGTTTTTATTAGATTTATTACTTTTAATCTTGAGGGTCTTCTCATTTATTTATTTTATTTTATTGTACCATATTCTTATGTTTGTGGTTAAAATTTATTGAACCCATTGGTTAATAAAAGGGTCAGTTTTTCTCATACCTACTGTTGTAGACTACTGTTCTCTGAATAATCTCACATGATCAAGCCTTTTCTTACAGTCCATACTACAAAATAAGTAATAAAAGTCTGTATGATTCCTGCTGATGTCGAATTGAATCAAATCGATATTGGCCGATACTCAAGGCTGCAAAACGGCATTGTCTCAGAGGTGAAAAGTTTTATCAGGACACCCCTAAAATGAACCAGTGACGTGACCAAACATCCACACATCACTTTTCTGGATTAACTGAGGTCAAAATTAGCCAAAACAATATGTCATGAAACCAGATGTTTTATTCAACCAAAACAGTCTGCAGAAGAAGCTCGAGTGTGATGAATCAACACAAAGTCCAGTATGATGGCTGAATGACTAGCTGCAGTCTTGAACCTCGAGCTTTTGTCGCCGTCTGCTTCAAAACAATCTGACTTTAAGCTTCACTGACTTCTTGAATATCTTCACTCATCTTGAAAAATCCTGATAGATAAATTCTGGTCCATATCGCCCACCCTTACCCATCAGCAGGCCCAGATCATCAGGTGTCCTGTTATCTGAAGAGCTGCTGGTCGGGATCCGTCTGAACGAAGCAGAGCTCTTCCACAGCTGATTTGGACACTGTCGTCCAGCAGCTCTTGGCGCAGGTGTAAACCAGCACTGTCCCAAACTCCAGCCCTGACTCCGCCCCCTTGTCCCCCTGTAGCAGACTGACCAGAGCCGGCATCAGCTGCAGCTCGAACGTCCTTGACCCCCCGCAGCAGCCGCATGCCGTCACCACCTGAGCCATGTTGGCCGGCGGCTCGGAGATGAAGATCGGGGTTCCTCCTCTGCAGTACCGCAGGATCTGCTGAGGACACACTGAAATCCTCTTCATGAACCTGGAGAAGATGGCGTCTCCGTGACGGGCCCTCATCTTCTCGTACTTCTCCTCGCCGCCACCACCTCCCTCGCTGCCTTCCAGTTCTCCCACGGCCACGCCCTCTCTCTTCTCGTACTCCCTTAGAAGCTGCTGAGCATGACGGAGGTCGTCTTCCCCTCCGCCCAGGTCGGACTCCTCCACCACGCTGATGAAGAACGGGCGGAGGACGGGGACAGAGCCCTGAGGTTCTCCCAAACTGAGATCCTGGAGCTGAGTGCTGACGTCCGTCTCACATGGAGCTGACGAGAGAGAACGACAGAATTAACAAATAAATTACAAAACATAAATATATATATTGACTAATGTTGAGATTACATTTTTTTCCATAACATGTTTTTTTTAAGTTTTACAAATAAGGTACATAAACAGTGACAAGTAGAGATGCACAATGTTATTCGTTTGATATCTGTATCGGCCAATGTTGAAGTTTTTTCAGTGATTTATAGCCGATATATCAGCTGGAATATCAACAAATTACACAAATGTTCAATATTGATGCACCTTCTAATCACTGCATGGGTACATTTAAAAAAACAAGGGGTTCATTTTTGCATGATGTAAACGTTGTTTTTCTTGTTTAACATCTGTTTCTCACAAAAATATACTAAACATGCACAGATTGATCACCCGGCCGATTTCCTTCATTTTGGGGGATCGGCTGATCTTTCGTCTGATCTCTCTCCTCAAAGGTCTGAAATTCAGCCAATGTGGCTTTCTTCTCTGCCAGACTGACAGGCTTGTGGTATTTTTGCATTTCAATAACCACAAAGATGCTGCATTTTGGGCATTTTGTCTTTTTGCACTACAATGAAACCTAAATCTTGGCACAGCAATATTCAAAACTTTGTATTTCTATTTGAGAGAACTACCTCGTGTGCAGCAAAACAAGGTATTATTGTAACAGGTTTTGTTTAATGTTTTTCAATGAAATAAGATTGGAACATTGAAGGTGTATGCTGTCAGTTATTAAAAAAATCTTTATCAGCAAAAATTTGGTATCGGCAGGTCAGACTTTTTAAAGATTGGTGATCATCAGCCAGAAAATTGTGATCGGCGCAACCCTAAAATATACTGTAACACTTAACAAAACAAGTCCATTTTTTTTAAGTACAGAGTTTGTCTCTTGACCAGCAATATCAGAATGGGTGATTATGGTTTAATAAAACATCCAATATTGTCAAAAATCCAATATCATACATCCCTAATAACAACAACAAAGCTTTTCTTTTAAATTACATAAAAATACAAATAGTAGACAGTTTACCTTTGACCACTTTGAACAAAACATCCGATTCTACACAAACATGAAGACTACATGGTCACAGTCATCCTTCGTCTTCAAGCGTTAGGTTTTGGACTAAATCAATGTAAGGTTCCCATATCCTTTTAAACTTTTGTTTTTCAGTTTCAATATATATATATATATATATATATATATATATATATATATATATATATATATATGTTAATTTTTCTTGCAGAAGGCTTGTGAACATTTGTCTTAACGATTAAGTCACGTCTGGTCTTTCAGTCTTTTTCCACAGTAGTGCGATACAAACCGAAGTCCATGAATATCCTCTCACTTTTTCTGAAGTTGTGTTTTCTGGATAATCAGAAAGAGGTTAGGATTCAATTGTTCTTAAATTATTTTTTCAATTGTTGTTCTCACTTCTGCACAAAAACACTCTGATTTCCAAGATTACATTTTAAACAGAAAATGTTTTCAGAAAAAACACAGAAAGTATTTAGGCCACCTGGCAGAGCATCTCAGTTACAATACTAGAACTGACAACAAACAGTGAACCTGCTCTACATGAATATATCAATTAATAAAGAGAGCAGCTCTGATTGGATCGCTCCACAACTTATCCCACCACCACCAAGCTAAGTTAGCTGTGATTGGATATATTCCTAACTTGTAACTCGTCTCTTCTTTCTACATGACCAAAATAGGTCTGATTAGATTAAGTCTCTGTCAAATATTTTAGTCTAGTTTTTATTTGTTGATGAAAATAAATGTCAGTTCATTTAGTTTTGGTTTTTGTCCATGTGCACTTTTTTTCATTAGTTACTGTCTAGTTTTCATCAGGGGAAAAAAGGTTGTAGACAAAAGCTTGTGACCAAAGTAATTAGTCAACAAATGTAAGTGTTTTTTTTTTATCAATTATCTCACCCTGTATACATCCCTTGAAAATTCATTAATACCATCTGGATTCAGATCACCAAAACCTCGTCACTTCTCTCTTGTACGATGACTGACATCCCCTGAAAATGTACAGATCCATTGAGAACTTACTGAGTTATCTTTCTATCAGACCAACAGACATTCTGCCAATATTTCAATTATGGGACAAAAACATCTGCAAAAACGTTCAAATCAGCCGACATCAAAGGTCAAAGGCCATTATCTGCTGATACTGATATTGCTCCAGTAATCTAAAACATCCCTTGAATGATTTGTTTATTTCCACTAAGGTTCAGTGCTTGAGTTGATTACAAATGCGTTTTCAGATGTTTCATAGCGAAATGTTCAGTCACTGACTTTGTTCATCTGTTGTTTGTTTTTCGATATTTACCTTGTACCTGAGGAGCTGATGCCTCCCTCTGGGTCAGGGCGGTGTTCACCTCCTCCTGCTCCGTCCCAGCTCCTCCCCACCCCTCCTCCGCCTCCTCCTCCTCCATCCCCCAGTCCTCCGCCGAGTCGCACCAGTCTGTGGCCGCCGGAGGAGCCTCCCGGGCTGACTCAGGTCGGCCGGTGGCCCGCGCTGTTGCCTCCGCCTCCAGACACTGAGAGCGGAGCACCCTCCAGCTCTCCGACCTGCCGCTGCACCCCGCACCTGGGCACGCGAACAGGTGGAGGTCTCTGTGGTAGGGGGAGTCCTGCAGGGGACAGTACACCTGGACCACATGAGCCAGCGGGGCTCCGCAGAGAGCGCAGCGGGGGGACGGAGAGGGGAGGCCGGGGAGCCAGTCTGGCTGCCCCCCGACTTTGTTAGTCAGGAATGATGTTCGGTACCTTTTAGGGTCCAGTTCTCCGTCACACAAACCGAGAAGAGGGGTCACCTGGGTGCTTGAGGCCATCTCTCACATGTTGACAACGCCGACAGGAAATGGACGGGAGGGGTCCATCACAAAAATATAGCCGACGGTTCGGGGAGTAAGACTCTGATCTACCCGCTGGACATGTCAAAAACATGCTTACAAATAGCAGATAAAATCTTATGCCGATATAGAAGCATGGAAAACCAACAAAAACTTGAAGGGACACATTAGAAGCTAGTTAAAGAAAGGTTCCTACCGGAACTTAGTCAGGTGTAACCATAGTGGACCTTGTTTTATTTCATTCTTAATTCCGCAGTTTCATTTGACAAAAACGCTCAAAGTAGCTTCTCGTAGGACTATGTAAGAGCTACTAACAAATCAAACCGTAAGATAAATCCGTTGTTCTACTGTTCCGGAAATATTCTGTTATTATTATTGTTTTTACAGGAATAAATAAAGGATAAACTTAAGAAAACATGGTGTTGTTTTTTGATCAGAAAACATGATATTATTTTCAAGAAATAAACTGGGTTAATCACTGTAATGTTATTAATTTTATTTTATAGTATGCTTACTTAAAGCCACATTCAAGCAAAATCTTTGGCACACACTCCCACGCATCAGTGATGGGACGTTTGGCCCTTTTTAGTGATTCGAATCATTTGGCTCATGCCAGTAGAAGAGTCAGTTCTTTCCGCTCCGAAAAGGCATTTTTATTTCACTACAGTCCAGCATGGTGCATTAATGTAAAAAGTGGTGCAGGGCTGATGTTTTCTTTGAAGACAATCCAATTTTTGTGCTGGGTCACTTGACAAAAAGCTTATTGGATTTTAGTCTGATTTTTGATCACTGTTGATAAAAAGGTCTGTGGTGCAGAAGAAGTTCATGAGACCTTCCTGTTTGATCATCATATTGAAGATGATTGGGGCCATACATAAGAATTTTTATTCCGTGAAACATGTGGAGGAACATATTATTTAAACAATTCAATATGATATATATTAAATAGTTATATTTAACATGACAATTTTGTAATAAAATTGTAATTTTTTGAAGGTTTTGCTCAATCCATTGTGTAAACAAAAAAAATGGATGATAATGGATAATAATTGCTCAATAACTGTCTAACTATTAATGATATCATCATGAGTCCGAGGGCTAAGTAAGGGTTTTCAGAGTCATGAATCAGTCTATTATGGTAACTTTATCATGGAACTATTGCATATATAGATTTAACAGCAATACATGAGATACATTTTTGGGAAAGTTTTTCTTGTCTTGAGGGAGGAGGGTCAACCATCTGTTTGGTTTTGAGTTTGTGCAAGTGTAAAACCAGGTAAGGTATGTTCATTGCTATGGACACATGTGATGAGAAACTTAAAATTTAAAAAGGCTTTGAGAAAGGGGACCGCTTGTATTAGCTCCCATGAAAGAATCTGCTCTTTGAATCTGATCGTCCACGTTCGACACATCAGCACAGCACAGCAGATGGCGGTAGTGCGTCAGGTCGTTTGGTAACGTAAAACGAAGAAGAAACGTTACTTCCGGTGACAGTAACGCCCGGTTGGACGTTTACAGCTGACTGATCATAACCACATTCAGTTATGATGATTGGGACATCAGCTGTTCCTCTGAATCATCGTTAATCAGTCATTGGAGGATGGTGATGGCTGTAATGGCGTTACAGTCTGAAGTGTAGTAAACATGGCGGCTGCTGCTGCTGCTGCTGTTATGTAACAGTCTGAACCAGCTCAGCTCTCACCGTTACCTCCATCATGCCTTTCCTGTTCCTGGAGCGGTTCCCCTGGCCCAGCTTACAGACCTACACGGCTCTCAGCGTCGCCCTGCTGGTCGGGACTGTCCTGACCGTCTGCTCCAGCCCGGCCCAGCCCAGCTCGGAGGAGAGCTCCGCGGAGCCGGTCCAGAGCTCCAGGATCTCCCGGTACTTCAGGGACGGAGGGTCCGGGGACGTGGCTGCGGAGCTGCTGGTCTACCTGCTGACGGACAGTGTTTATGTCTGGGTGAGTCTGTTACACATTTAACAAAACAGTTAAATGATATCATTCACAATGAAGAGCATCAATCTGACTATTCTCCCATAACTTTAAATTATTCAAAGAGGTTTTCATTTGTGCTCCAGTAGAAGTACAGGGTACAATCAAGAATTTTAAAATTTCTTGATTTGGTAGAATTGAAAACAGCACAAATAATGTATAAAGCAAGGAATAATATACTGCCTAGTCACAGACAAATTTTTTTCTCTGACAGAGATGGTAAATATAAGTTAAGGGGTCAGTTAAATTTTAAAATCCCAAGCATAAGAACAACAATGAGGAGTTTTTGTTTAACAATACAAGGAGTCAAAATATGGAACAGTCTAGATGATGATCTGAAGCAGAGCAGAAACTTTATTCAGTTTAAAAAGAAATTTAAATCAGTCATATTGGAGAAATACAGGAATCTCGAGGGGGAACAACAAGTCTTATGAGTGTAGTCAACAAAGTGCTTTAATAATAAATATGTAACAGGGAATAAGGGGCAGGATTAGATAAGTTTTACTTCTTCCTACTCCTTTTTGAGCATGTACATTGTAACTTCTGATGAATATTATAAATTAGTTATCTGTTTTCTTATTATTTCCTCTTATTATTTTTTGTGTTGTATATATTTTTGTTGTTATATGTTCGAAATAAACAAAAAATTAAACAAAGGTGTCTCCTTCTCAGTCAGACCGATTGACTGATTGATGTCTTTATTACAAATAAGTGATAATCAGAATAAAACAAGAAAACAAAATAAGACTGTAGCTGAATCTACATTTTTAAACCTCTCAATTTATCTAATCTTTCTCCCTTAATTCTTACTTTACTTCCTAACTGGAATCATAACACTGTTTTAAATCTACAAATAATCAGCAGTGTACCATTGTAAAATCATTTCTTTATGCCTATTTTTAAACATAATTCTGCTTGAAATTTGCTGTAGTTCTGCACTCAATCTGTTCCAAAGTTTAACTCCTAACCTCTAACCTTTAAATTTAGATTTTCTCTTAAATTATAACACCCCCCCCCCCTTTCATTAAACATATTATTCCTTGCCATGTTAACTGGCTGAGTTGTTTTGTGCTCCACCAAGTCAAAAAATGTTAGAGTTTAAGATTTATAAAAGATATAAAAAGCGGAACAGCAGAATTTGTGATTTTGTCTGTATGTTACCTAAGAATATGATTGTGGTATTCACAGTTGCATTATTACAAGAGTAGTTCTGATATTAATGGTGGTTGTGGCAATAATTAAGACAGTAACAAAGCTTGCATGGCAAAAGTCATGATAATAATAATTATTATTATTATAAATACTACGATATTAAGGAGTCAAAAAGGACAACTATAATAATTACAATAATAATGATATATATGAAAGAGAAAAAAAAAAGTTGGATAAATATTTATATAAATAAATAAGAAGTTGAAAATGCCAACTTAACCCTTTTTTAATGATAATAATAATATCAATGCAAGGAGGAGCCAAGTCGTATTAAATTGGGAGTTGTTTTTTTTTCTTCTTTCACTTTTAAATATAAAATGTTAGGGTGCCTCGGGCACTCATGGGGGACCGGCCCCAAGCTCACACCCCTGGATGCCCAGGAGTGCATGTGGTACAGCACCGTATCATGTGTTTATGAGTATATATACGTTTAAGTTTTATTTATTAATTAAACAAAAAGATTTCCTGAAATTTAATGTCTTGATTTTTCTTCAAAGAGATGGACCATAATAACATAATAAGTGTTTGGGAACGGGCAGAACCTTTCAAAGCAAACCTGACAGGTGATTGGACGATTGCCCTGTCAATCACATTCTTCAATAAGATCATGTCATTTATGGGTGCACCTGCAGGGGTGTAAAATACAAAACATACACCACTGTACAGAACAAACTATTGTCAAATATGTCTGATGTGGAGCAAAAATATCCTTTCAGTGTTGTTTGTTCTCTATTTAATAAAGAAATGTGTTTCATATCTGAGAAAACTGCTACTGAAGCTGTTAGCATATATGCTAATGCCAATACCCGGTCACTCTCCGCTGTCATCTAGTTTACAGTTTCCACCTCTTCTTGCTCTAATTTCATTTGTTATAAACTTTCAGGCCTCACACCTGCTCGTTCTGGTACCACAAGCTCACATTAAACACCTGATCTTCTTCTCTCTCTTCCTCTGTGTGCAGGTGATGGTGAACACGGCCTGCTGCGTCCTGCTGCTAATCGCCAAACTCATCCAGCATATCGTGTTCGGGCCGCTCCGTGTCAGCGAGAAACAGGTCAGCGTTAGATTTATGAGTGTCTGAGTGCCATGGTTATGGGTAGTATGCCAGTACAGCTCTGAAAATCCTGAACTCACTTTGTAATTTATGCACATTGACTAGAGGAAGCACACCAGCTTCTTAGACTATGAAAATAGTCTCAGTATTAAATATCAGTAAAGAAGAAACATATGAATGTGATCAACAAGTATGCAGTATCTGAAAACAGTTTTTGAACTAATTTTAAATTTGAAAAAATCTTAATTATTATCTTGAAATATTCTCAGAATAATCTTTTTCTGTGTTTCAGAGTAACTAAAGTAAAATCCTTGATAGTTTCAACATATCAGCATTGTTGTATCAAAGTCACCAAACAACAGGAAGTGTTTAAAACTGTACAAAAACAAATAAACCGTCACATCATCACATTAATATTTCGAGTTCCTGCCTCCAGCAGAGCTCTGATCCTGGATTCATGTTTTCTGTTGAGGGGGAACCTTGTCCCATTGTTCTTCTGATACTTCCTTTAATTCTCCCAAATTCTTTGGATTACACTTTAAAACAGACTTTCTGATGATCCATGGACAGTTCCTTGGTTTTGTTTGGTTCCTTGTTTTCAAAATTTTTATCCCTGGACACTTTCCGACGTGCAGCTTCATATCTAGACAAAGTATAACAACAAAAATGGTGTCTTCAATAAACAGCATGATCTTTGTCAGTAGATAATTATGATGATGACTTGAGTCTGTCATGTTGTTTTCTGTGTTTGAATAGGGGTGTAATATATGTGTAGAAATTAAGTATATATACTGTAAAATATTTTTTACCTTTTTAAATTTGTACATGCTTTAGAATAAAACAAACTAACGTCAGGAGGACGGTCACATCAGTTATGTTGCTGCTGATCGTCATAACTGTGGTTCAGCGAAAACATAAAAAGTACGACCTTAACTTTAAACTGTCTGTGGTCAAATATGCTGATCAATACTGACAGAAGCAGCAGCTCAACACTTTTCTGTCAACTCCAGGAGAGTGAGAGTTTGGTGAAAAGATAAAACTGAACTTCAGCGTCTCTCTGAGGAGAACAGCAAGAGGACCAGGCTGTGTGGTGAAGGCAGGAAGAAGACTAGTCCTGAAAAAACAGTATTTAATATTAATTTAGTTTAATTGTTAATCAATTTAACCAGTATTAAGAGTGTTTAGAGACTGCTTAGCTGAAAGAAGAACACAAAAGTATAACTACAATGCTTGCCGTATAAGTGTTAAGGTGATATTCATGCAGGTGTAAATAAATCATTTGATTAAATCTTCCATATTTTTTGCTAAGCAAGATTTTTGTGAGAAGGGAATTAAATGCCTGTCCCAAATAGTCACCTGGTCACAAATAAACGCCTGGTCTGTTCATCGATTGAAACAGAGAAACGCTCTGGCTGTTATTTTGTATTTTATGATATGTGAAACATTATAATTGTGTAGAAGTAGATTATAATATATAACATAGTCAATATATTATTGGCTCCTAAATAGTTGCTTGAATCTTGTAAGTATTATAAATGTGCAAAAATTAAAAACATCAAATGGTAATAAAAGGGATAGGAAGAAAGGAGTTTACACTTCCTACTTCTTTTGGAGCGTGTTGACTTTCTGCACATGCAGGATGTGGTCAGTGGTTTACCTTGATTTTCTTTTGTTTTTTACTCATGTATGTTTTTTTTTTTTTAAATAAAGCATTCATTCATTCATTTATTTATTAATTCATCAGCAGTGGTACCAAAATGATGAAATACTTTGGATCCAATCTATTTGATTTCTTTTTTATGTCTATTTATGAGTTAGATCAGATTAGATTAGATAGTACTTTATTTATCCTGTTTGAAGACTCCGGCAGGGAAATTAAGGTTTCTGTCGCAGCGTTTATAGCGGATAAAAAAATATATATATGAAAGATAGATATAAGCAGAAATTGAAATAAAACAGAACTATGGCGACTGGCTGACTGCTGCTCTTTCCTGCCCTCCTCCTCGTTTCCATGTTTCATCCCAGACGACTTGTTTCCTACGTCACCTTTGTTTTGTTCTCGTCTGCAGCATTTAAAGGACAAGTTCTGGAACTTCATCTTCTACAAGTTCATCTTCGTGTTCGGCGTCCTGAACGTGCAGACGGTGGATGAGGTGGTGATGTGGTTGCTCTGGTTCGCCGTCCTCGTCTTCCTTCATCTCCTGGTGCAGCTCTGCAAGGACCGCTTTGAATATGTGAGTTTTTTATGTGTGTTTTTTTTCTCTAATATTTTTAGGAGCAATTTTTTTAGACGCAAGAGAAACACACAGCAAAAGTCAAACAGTTTTAGGCCTTGAACCCACACAAATAATTAAAAAATTACACAAGCTCATATCCCCATGCTCAACTTGAACACATTTTTAGATATGAAATTATTAAATAAAATAAATGTTACAGCTTCTGTTCAGGTGGGGCATATATTCCTTTCTCCTATTATGTTTATGTATGGTTCTCAGAGCTGGACAAAAGTGTCTGCCTTTAGAAATGTACGTTAGTCTCTCCAAGCCGGCAAACTCTGAAAGGTCCCTTATCCACGCTCTCAATATAGGAGCATCAATACTTTTACAACATAGTGCTTTAATTCTCCTTGCTTGTACAAGTCCAAAGTCTATAAGTTTGATCTGTTTTTACATTTGTGTAAAATCCTCTGGAAATATCCCAAGATCACAGAGTTTGACATTTTACCCCTTCAAGCATGACTTCTTAACTCACAAAGCAGTAATTATTTTAAATGTTATTTTTTTCTTTTAAACAGGCCAATTTTCTGCAGTATGTTATATTTTTCACTGCACTGGATACCATGCATCAAAGGTATAAGTAGTAATTTAATGAAACTTAACACAGATCCTCAGACACATATTTTTTACGAACATGTATCATGAGTAAATAAAATCAAATTAAGAAAATGTGATATTGCTGTTTATTTGAACTATTATCCTGGAATTTGCATAAACATTTAAAATAAAACAAAAAATTAGGTGAGATCTGGATACAGTCATAACAAGCAGAATATACTCTTTAGTGTATAATGTTCAAAGAAAAAAATACCTGAAAAGTATTTAAAAATTCAAGTGTTCATAAAAAAAAAAAAGAAAGATTGTATTTTTATAAAACTTTATACAATGATTTAAGAGTTCACCACTTGGTTATTGGGGAATGCTGGAACCAAAAGGTATAAACTATATTCCAAATATCTGTCCCATGCGGTAGGTTGTTATTACTGATTTTATTTTAATTAAAAATATATATATTAGAGACGGATGCTGTTTCTTCAATTTTGGGTCTTCCAAGTCAGGTGTTAAGCTTTGATGCAAATAAAACATTGTATAGCATTCTCACTTTTGCAGCAAGAAAAAATATATTGTTACACTGGATTAGTGATAAGACCCTCTCTATTTAAACTATTTCCCCTTGAATACCTTACAAGCATATAACATGCAAAGAAAGATCAGTTTTACAAAGTCTGGCAGCCTCATGTAGATTACATTGGACCTGATCTCTCTGCCATTATTGTTAAAGAAGTCTCTTGAACGTATATTTTGAGTTGTTAATGGAGCCCACTTGAGCTGCTTGTTTTGTTTATGTTGTGATCTGTGTGTTACTGTGTAAACTTGTTGACTTATTGAATCATTTGTTTCTTGTGTAAACTAAAAGATCTAACTGCTAAACTAACTAAAAGAAAATCCAATAAACATAATGGACAACATAAGGGTTTATTAGATGTGATATGTTATAATGATTTTTGTACAGATCTATGACGAGGCATTATTAATACTTATAGTAAAAAAAAAATGTTAAATGTACTTAAAATGCCAAAAGCAACTTCAGTTTTTATACCTTGGTTAAGTTACTTTGTGAAAAAATTGTTTTATTCTCAGTTGGACTGGTTAAAAAAGATTAACTGAAGCAAAAAATCAATGAAACCTATTTCTTTGCACAAAAGTACCTTTAATTGTCTTTCATTTCAGCTCATTAATGTAGCTTTATTCTTTGATTTTGAGTTTTAAAATGTCATTTAAATTAGTAGAAGAGTTAGATATTTATTTTGATTACTTTGTCTTTTAATTATTTGACCCTATGAAACGGATAATATCAATGATTTGGCACTCATAGTGACCAAAGTTGTCCAGCCCTGCTGTAGGAGAGAGGGGGAATGAGGGATTGATTTAGTGGAAAGTTAGCAATGAAGATTAAATGTACGAAAGATACGACTGATTGGATGTAGGCAGATCATAAAAAGAAGGGGGCAAAGGACAGAGCCCTGGGGAACACCAGAAGTGACAGGAGAGGCTGAAAACTGAAGGGTTTGAGTTGGATAGAATTGAACCACTTATGAGGGTGAGTAGAAATCAGTCTGAAAAGAAGGGTTTGTGGGAGATGGAGTCAGTTCTCATGAGACTGATTTTCTCTGAGAGGTTTCCTTTGAGATTTGTTGTTGTCTAAGTGATTTTTTTCCCTCCCATCCTGCAGCTGTCCTTCTCTCCGACCACTCCTCTGTCCAGCCACGCTCGGGTCATCCTGCTTCTGGTGGTGCTGCTGTTGTGCTGCGGTGGTTTGGCGACGCTCTGCAGCAGGCTGGTGCGAAGTCAGGGCCGACACACGGTGGCTTTCATGGCCGCTGAGGTGAGAAACTCCCCCTTTAGAAAATGCCCCATGTGAGGAAATATTCAACTCAAAGGCACCAACCACTTTACAACATTTATTTTAGGAAAAGATCATTTTTTGGTGGGCTGTCTCACCAAACATCTATTTAGAATAATGGTCAGGAAAATATTACAAAACAATGGACGCACCCAGAACCTCCCACAATAAGTGAATGGGTAGATACAGGAAATTAAATATATCCAATGGAAAAAATTACATATTCATTTAATTTACAAATAGACATATTTACAAAGATGTGGGAAAAATGGGTGTAAAGTACATCTGTTTGACAAAAAAAACATGTTATGCCTGTCAGTGCAAAGTGAAATGAATGGATACTTGCTCTTTTTGACTGAACAGCAATATTTTACTAAACTGTTACAATATTTCCTTTTGTCTCTTTTTTGTTCTTTATTTATTTATTTTTCTCTCTTTCTCAAATTTTGGTTGTGTACATCCTGTTCTGTTATTTGGGGAAAAAAGAGGAGTATTGAGGTTTTGCTGTATTAAAGACGAGCGGTTATTGTGATAATTGCAAAAAAAAAAATCATTTCTGTTCATTTGCATTTTTGTTTTCTTTTACCTGTTGTGTAGTCCGTCACTATTACTTTCTCTTAAAAGTAATGATCCTTGAATTCCAGAAATTAACAAACTTTTTTACTTCTTAACTCTCTCCCGGGCTTTTTCTCTCTTTCACTTTATTTATGAGACTACAGGTGCAGCTCCACTCCATTTTGATTCATTTGTTTGTCCTTAATTCAATCAGTCTTTTTTTTGTAAAGCCCCAGTTCATAACGATTGTTATCTCAATGCACTTTAGTACAGAGCAGGCTGAAGCTAGACTATTCATTATGTACATACACATATGTGTGTACATACAAGAAGAGACAAAATATTCCTTTATTAGTCCCACTGGGGAAAATTCCAAGTTTCAGCAGCGATAAAATACAAAAAGGAAAGAAAACTTAAAAGTGAAAATGAAATACATATATATGTAAGTGGTATTTACAGCTGTTATGTACATGTTAGATATAGTACAAATATATCTACATGCATATTTGTATATTTGTATATACACATTCATTAATCCAGACAGAACAAAGGAACTAGAAGTAAGAGTTTATCATAGAGACAAACCCATGGACGCCCAGATCATAAATCTGCCCTCAATACATTTTTCTTTGCTGAATATAGATTCAAATTGCCTCATTGCAGTGATTGACTCAAAAGGTTGTGAAGTTAAGGGTACCATCATTTTTGATCAGGCCAGTTTCATTATTTTGTTTTTTAAAATGATTCTGTTGAACCACATTTCAAAAGCAATGTCTCATTTTCATTGGTTAATTTTAAGTACATTTTTATTTATTATTACTTTTGTAAGTTTCAAGTTATATCAGTGACCATTGTTGGTTTTTCCTTCTTTAACAGAAGGCTACCAACAATTTTGCAGATGTCTGTATATAGCAGCATATTTAATAATCTAAATGTATTAAAGGTAAGCCCTGAGATGTGGCATCTCGTTGTTAAGAGCATCCTCATGACTATGTGGTTGTAAAGAAAGTTACTATAGACGTATAATCAATACAACCATAGAGAGGGATCAATGTAATACTAACGTTATAATAATGAATATAATCGGGAGAGTAATGATGTTGATTAATGAAGCAGCATCTCGCTGAACTGCCATTAAAGTGGGTATTACTGGTGTAAAAGTATGAATTTATGTTAAATGTCATTTCTGTTGATGAGCTCATCAATCACTTCTGATTTGTTGTCACATTAATCATTCTAATTTCTGAAGCTTCCTCTGATCTGATCTGCTGTCTGTGTCTCAGTGCATGTTGGTGACCATCAGGACCACTCACGTCATGTTCCGGTAAGTAATCCACAAAATTTCTCTCTATTTTAATAACCAAGGGGACTTTTAATGTGACAGCCAGGGCTCTTTCTCTGCAGGTATTCGATCCACCTGTGGGACGTGAACCAGGAGAGCAGCTGGGACAAAAAATCCTCCTACGTTTACTACACCGACCTGCTGATGGAGATGCTGCTGTTGGGCCTGGACCTGCTGCATCACATTCACATGCTGGTCAGTCTCATGTTCTCCTGAATTTCCCCCCAATCTTTCCTCTTTTTTTTTTGTTCATGGTATATTTATTGAAAGTTTTCTTAATTTTTTAGATACACAATAAGATACAAAAACAGCCTTGAGGGAAATTAACAAGAACAGTAACAACGGTACATACATACAAACAAGAGAGAGAAGAAAAAAAAAATATTATAATGCATATAAAATTGAATTAAAATTAAAATAGTATTAAAAGAGGAAGGGGATCTCAGGTATTGTCATTCTGCTCATGTGAGACCTTTAGTCGAGGCCCCTCTTAACGTCATTTTTTTAGAGTTATGTTTTTCTTCTAGCTTTTAATTTTCTCCTCTCGTCTCCTTCAGCTCTTCAGTAACATCTGGCTCTCCATGGCGAGTCTGGTGATCTTCATGCAGCTTCGTTTCCTCGTCCAGGAGGTTCAGAAGAGAGTCCGGCGTCACCAGATCTACCTAAGAGTCCTACGCAACATGGAGACCCGGTGAGCATGATTACAGCAATCAAAATTATTACCATTTCCCCACAGTTAGACTTTACTCTTGTTGCGTGCAGATTATATTTCAGTCACAGATTTGATTGATGGCTTTGTTACGGCCACCATACATAAAAATCCTGGCTCAGGGGTGAACAGCAAGAGACCAGAAACTTATAGAAGGACACCACACATAAACCAAAGTTAACCCCTCCAATCCCTAGCAGTTTCTGGTAGATTGTTTTGCTTCACTCACATTTTTATTCACTATGGTCTCATTTTTCTCTGCAATTGAAGTCCAGCACCTCTATAGATTCACGACAACCATGGCTATTGACTGATGTAACCCAATTATGTCTACATGCAGTGTAACAAAATTTAAAAAGTTACAAATCCCAAGCAAAAAGAAAAACGGACATACATTTTTTTCTGAAAAATTTAAAAAGAAGGAATTAGTGCACAGATCACATTTTCAGTTGTCCTTAAGCCTAAGGAACATCTGAAAAATAGTAGTGTTGGTACTCCATTCAAAGAATCTACAACTTCTGAGACTTTGTTTAATGTTCTGTCATTTTTCATGCACTGTGATCTCATTTTTCTCTGCAATATGAAGTCCAGCACCTCTATAGATTCAGTACAGCCATGGATTTGACTGATGTAATTCAATTATATCTTTATGCAGTGTAACAAAATTTCAAAGCTAAAAATCATTAGACAAAATAAAAATGAAAATGAAAGTTTTCTAAATATTAATGTTTATTAATATTGGATATGTTGCGTAAGTGACTTGTAATACATTCAGGTACCCTTGGAAACGTGATAATCCAATGATTTTAGCATTTTTTTCCGTTTCTAGAAAAGACAAATGGGTTGTAAAGGCCAGTCATTTAAAAATAAGTGGTATTTTGATCCTGCCGGTCAGGTAAGTAAGGGTTATTTACTGTTTTTATTAAGAAAAATGCAAAAAAAAAAAAAAAAAAGCAACTGAATGAACCAAAAGGGCTTTAGCTGACGGCAAAAAATATCAAAAACAGGCAGAATGACCAGACAAAGCCATAAGGGGCTGTTGTACCTGAAACTCCACCTATGTAGATCAGAAACTCTCTCTCTCAAGGCTGAAAAGTCATCTTATCAGACAATAGAGACTTTGTGGGGTCTGAGCTGAGACAAGGTCGTGGGTTTCCCTTCAAATCAACACCCCCGCTGGCTTTTGACCCCATGTGCTTGTCCCTGTGTTTTTTTGTAATATGTTGCTCATGTGCTGAGGTGATTTTTTTCAATCCCACACTGTGCTCCCCTGACAGGTGCTTAATTTGAAATTGTTTTTTTCCCCTCCCCTCTCCTCCTGTTTTCCGATCTGCAAGCACTTTGAGTTACATATGTTGTAGGAAAAGTGCTTTATAAATAAAGTTTGATTGATTGATTGATGTACCTCTTAACTTAAAACAAACTAAACCAGAGAATAATCAAACAACCAAGAAAACTGGACCTCTACCCGAAACTGAAATAATAAAACCTGCAACCCAATACCACTGAGGGACAAAAGCAGGGCGGAGGAAAAGCAAAAATACCTGTGAACTGATGAAAACAGGAATAAATGGGGAGCGATAGAGCCCTCCATGTCGTCAGGTGTGTCTTGGCTCCTCCTTCTCCTCCTCCTCCTCTCAGGTGTGCAGCAGGCAGAGACATGCGGGCTACCAGAGAGAGAAGCAAGGCCACAATCACAGTCTCTTTGTGTTTTCAGATTTGCTGTAGCGTCTGCGGATGAACTAGCGGCCAACAATGATGACTGTGCCATCTGCTGGGACGTGATGAGTTCAGCCCGGAAGCTGCCCTGTGGTCACCTGTTTCACAGGTAAGTAACACCTGCGGGTGAGAGAGCAGTAAAAAAAAATTCCAATCATAGAAAAGTGTTGATTTCAGCCTGAGAGAAAACGGTCTTGTTGTGTATTTTTGATTTGGCTTCTGTCCACACGGAGATGAAAATATTAAAACATTCTCAGTAAAGATTGTTTTTGTGTCTCTAGCTCTTGTCTGCGCTCCTGGTTGGAGCAGGACACATCTTGTCCAACTTGTCGGATGTCTCTGAACATCGGTGAAGGTGGCGAGGGTCACGCTGAGAGAGAGAACAGAGAGGACGCTGCCAACAACATGGCCGCCAACCCTGGGGTGGACGCTCGTCCACATCTGAACCAGCTCAACCACTTCTTCCACTTTGATGGTGAGAAAACAACTGTTGGTAGTGACTTTAATAATTTAATAACTGAAGCACTGAGCAGTTTGTTCGAGATGTTACATAGCATATTACAAATCCATCCTCCTTCATGTTAAAACTTTTTATGGAGTAACCTAAATGTGTTGTTTTTATCTTTGTATGAAATAATTAGAGTGATAAGTCTACTCTCATGTTCATCAATTTATTCAAGTCTTGATTTAAAAATGTCAAACCAGTCTGAATCCGTGTAACGGTCTCCGACACCGTTGTCTCCGTGTTTCAGGTTCTCGTATTGCCAGCTGGTTGCCGAGTTTCTCCGTTGAGGTCATGGCCACCACCAACTTCTTGGGAGCTGCACCACCCAACCCGTCCCAGATCAACCCCATGGTGAGCGAGCCGAGGACGGCGTGACCTCCTGGAGCTTAATGGAACCATCATGTTTTTTTTGATTTGCAAACATTTAACAAAAACATAAAAAGGGCCAAAGTACAACAATGCAAAAACAAACAAACAAGAAATTGAGAAAAATAAATAAGATAACAAGACAAATACAAGAGAAAAACAAAACAAATATGCAAACCATAAAAAAAGAAAAAGGAAAAAAACAGTTACTGTATACTAATAATTACAAAAAGGCGAACAGGACAGGTAACAAAACACAATTAAGATAGGAGTAGACTGCTGTTGTTTGAATGTGTGTGTTTTAGTGGGCACGACCTTACATAGCATAATGAGGATAGATAAATGAATATGGAAGGAAAATAATAGTTATTTAAATAACAAAAAAAAAAGAAAAAGACAAAAAACACAACAAAAAGAAACCAATAGAGAAAAAAAGAACAACAACAATAACTAACTAACTGGTAAGCAAATACGAGAAAGGGAAGAAAGATGAAGAGCAAACAAGGACGAAAGAGAAGAAAAACAAGGAAGAAAGAGAAAATTGCAAAAACCCAAATATTTTTAAGATGTTAAATGTAGGGCTCCAGGGGGTCCAGGCTGCTTTTAAATAATGAGTTTGGTCTTGGAGAGCGGCTGTGGACTTTTCCATTGATATATATTCTGTAAGGATATTTAGATGAAACTGTAATGTTGTTGCCTTCTGTTTGTGTGTTTCAGGCTCAGCAGATCCACGAGATGTTCCCTCAGGTTCCCCTCCAGCTCATCCTGCAGGACCTGGAGGTCTCTCGCTCCGTCGAGGTCACCACGGACAACATCCTGGAGGGGCGGATCCAGGCCGCCGCACCACCGCTGGTGAGGCTACAGTAGGGATGGGAATTGAAAACCAATTCCAGTTGAGAATCGTTAACAGCTCCATCAAAGAATCGATATCATTAATCTTGTTGCTTATCAATTCCCTTATCAATTCCTTCCACATACAAGGTTCAGAAGCATCAGAATTGTGGCTTAATTTTCACTGCACCTACTACACAACCTTAAGTGAGTGGAAACACCAGCAACTTGCAGAAGCAGATATCTATGCTGTGATGTGTTTGACATTGTTGCCACTGAAAATCAGACCAACATTTGCCCACTAGCAAAATCTGCAGGAATCGATAAGGGAATCGTTCAAGAATTGGATCGATTAGCAGGATTGTTAACAGCATTGGAATTGATAAAATCTTACCAATTCCCATCCCTAGTCTACAGAGGGGACTGGTGTGAAGGAACAAGCTCTGGTTCACACACAATTACCTGCCACAATTACCTCATTATGAGACACACCCCATAAACTGATGGCTGACAGGGCAATCACATGGCAGCAACTCAGTGCATTAACCCCAATGGCCCCTGAGGACCCAATTGTGGGTCTGCTGGGGCACGAGAGAAAAGCTCCTCAACATGACAGCACAAAGCAGTGTTAAATGTTATGTTATTGAATTTAGCTTTTATTTGACAGAATACATATAATTTTGGCCTTTGGCTCAATATGCACTGTTTTTCAAAATCCTCACCTGACCATATTGTTATCAAACCTCTAATTTTGCTCTGAATCACTTTATAACAATAATGCTGTGCAGAGATGATGTAAAATATTATATTATTCATTTTTAGATTTGTAAAGCTACTTTGGCAACATTTCCAAGACATATTCAATTGAAAAAGACAGTAACTTCTAAAAACAAGCGCAAATGGACAAAAACTAAATCAACTGACATTTTCATCAACAAATAAAAACGAGACTAAAATGTTTGAGACTGAATAAAGCCTAAATAAAGATGATTGCATTTCACACAAAGGGAAAATTTGTTTCTGTTCATTTACACATTCAAACTTTACGAGCATTAAATAAAGGGTTATTGGATATTTCATTTTATCCAAGTGTAAAACATGACTTCAGAAATTCAAGGAAACATAAAAATGCCTTTCACTTTACACTTCATATTTTAGTTGACTAAATTTACAGCAGATTTAATTGACTAAAATGTTGTGAAATTTCATCAACTAAAACTAGACTAAAATGATAACAATTTAGATGACTAAATCGTGACCAAAACTAAAAGATAATTTAGGCAAAAGACTAAAACTAAATTAAAAGTGCTGTCAGAATTAACACCTCCTTCCACAAACCAAAACATGCTCATTAGGTTGATTGGTGACACCAAATTGTATAAGTCTTATGAGTGGGAATGGTTGTCGTCTCTCCATGTGGCCCTGTATTTGTACTCTGCCTCTTGGCCAATGTCAGCTGGGATTGACTTCAGCCCCCACAACCCCAAAGGAATAAGCAGTGTAATGATGGATGGATGATTGGAATAATCACTGTTTAAGACGATTACCTGTGAACATCGATGCTGTTCTGACAAAACCCTGCATCCCGTCTTGTCATGGCTTTTCCTAAAACAAGTTTTCTTCTCATCAGATGTTTGAGCACCCGCTCATTCAGGTGACTCCTCCCCCTGAGGACGAGGGCGGAGCCAGCAGTGAGTCAGAGCAGGAAGAGGAGGAAGAGGGGGAGGGGGAGGAGGAGACTGAGGATGAGGAGGACGAGGAAGAAGATGAGGAGGAAGTGGAACAGACTATAATGGAGGAGAAGATGGAGGAGGATGTGGGGAAGGGTGAAGTTCAGTTTTGCACATCGGCGGAACGTCGACAGAAGCTGCTGCGGCAGAGGAAGGAGGAGCTGCTGCAGCGAGCACGCAGGTACAGAAAACAATCAAACAATCCCTAGGTTAAAGGGACTGTGAGGAGTTTCTAATTAATTACAAAAAATCTCACTTTTAGATGCCTGATGGAAATACACACTTTAAGATGAGTTTTATAGCATCAAAATAGGTTATCTATAAATGCTATTCCTTAGCCTTCCGGTCGGGTCGGACAGAGCTGGACTGGCCTGGATACTCAACTTCAGGAACAAGACAATTAAAACTAGAGCAAATCTATATTATTCGGACACGTCTTAGAGCACCGGGCTGTAAGTAGCAATATATAGCCGGCTACAAAACTATGATACCAAGTTTTCCAAAAATTGCTTGTTGTCACACATCAAAAACTACCGCTACGTAACTAGAAAGAGATACATTACCTCGTCGCTTTGTATCCTGTTAGTTGTTGAAAAAAGAAGTTGTAAAGCAATGCAGAGTTCTTAGTAAGGTCCGAGCTGCATTCATTATAGCATCACAACAAACACACGCTTTGGCTTGGGTCTTTTGGTGCGTTCCAGTTGTAGTCAGAAGTAGGAATTTCCGGGTTCCGAGTAGGAAACTGCATCTGGAACGTCCCCCGAAGTCGGAATTTCCTACTGGGAACTTGGTGAAACTTCGCCACCCCTGAGTTGACAATCGAAGATGGATGCCCCCAGTGTGAACAGTTATTTAGCTCCTGTAATAATCAATTTATTTGCACTTCTGACTGGGGTGTGTCGCTCTAGATCAGCTGTATACATAGTATTGTTAGACTTATATTTACAAAAATGCTGCCATAGTGATAATCACATTCTTCATGTGATATTTGTGAACAACTACGCAGGGCGTGCTAACAACAGCTAACAATAGCCTGGTAGATCGGCATGTTTTTTCCGACTTCAACTGGAACGCCGATAAGTCGGAGATGATGTCACTCCCAGTTCCAAGGTTACCGGAACGCAGCATTACGACAGTCGCCGCACATGCTCATGGGTAGCAGAGTCTTAATGTCGCCGGTAATAGATTCTCCTCATAGCACCTTTAACATTGGGCTAAATTTTGAAAAAATTAAATCTCTGCCATTACTGAACGGATTTGCTTCAAAATGTACAGGAGAATATGAAGAATTTGTCTCTATCATGAATGTATATTTCATCTGGATCCAATCCAAATTGATGTCACAAGAAAAACATTGAAGTTTGTAATCAACAAAGAAATTACTAAAGATATATAAAAAATCAAATTTAATTAGTTCTTTTTTTACATTTTATTAAATAGAAAAATCTGAAGTTATTAAAGTTATTAAATTGTAAAATTCATTGATTTTTTAAAATTTTTAATTGCTGCTTGCTTGCTGTGTTTCGCCCGCTTTCCATCCTTGTGGGAGTTGTAGTTGTTCACACATGAAGCAAATATTTAAAACCTGCCAGCAAATCCCTACCCCAAGCATGTTTACATTTTTAGACACATAGACAAAACTAAACATACACATGAATATACATTTCAGTATCCACACAATTTGGACAAATGAAATGCATACATCTGCTTACACCCAAGTTACACTTACATATCTATGTAAATACTAATATACAAGTAACAGTTACAACAACTGACAGAGACGGTAAACAATAAAAGAGAAAGTGATGAATAGAAAAAACAATGTGGTCCTGGACATGAGGCCTTCATGTTGGATGTAGACTCCAAAGTATTTCATCCCTGCTGCCTAAAACACAAACATCACGAAAACACATTAAAATGAGATCAAACAAAATAAAATGCATATATATTTCAATGTGTACAATAAATCAGCGCAGTCAGATATAATATTTTTATACTGTCATGAGTTTGATGGTCCAAGTACAAACACAGATTATGTACATCTTTGCTGTTTTTGAGTAAAAAAGTTTGTAGTCATCAATTTTTTGTTACTATGGACAGATTTTACCACGTCATACAACTGCTTTGTTTAATCTCTAATTCTCTCCTCTCTTCTTCAGGGATTATCTGAGTCGGAGCAGCAGGACAAACACAGCAAACATGGACACTTTAGACAGGGACAATTCAACCTCTGACCCCGTATCCCTGAGACGAGAGACATTAGCTGCTGCGGCAGAAAGGCGTCTTCAGAGCAGGACTGACTCCCCCTGAGGAGAGACTGGAGCCTTTGGACGAGCATTTTTATTTTATTTTTATTAAGCATGGCTGCTTCATCAGACAGATCTTCCCAAATTGTCTTCTGCTAACACCAGTGTTTGAAAAGTTTGTTTTTGCTTAGTGAAAGTTGAAGACACATATAAGGAGAGCTCATGTTACAAGATAATCTGCCTGATTTTTGGTCAGATTCTCCCCTCTGGCCTAAATCAACATGGCCGGATTATGGTGTCCTAAAGATGGTCTAACAGGATTGAAGAGTGGTTTTATTCATCAAACACTTAAAAGCTTCTTCAGCTGGATTTTATTTAGCAACAAGTGACATTTCAGGCTGCAACAGAAGCCCAAGAGCGGTGTGGCTCCAAATGTCACTTGTTGCTATATAATTCTTTCTATGGAGGCTCTTGTGTTTTTGCTTGTGTTTCTCCGCTGAGGGATGAATGTGTTTCTAGCCTATGTGAAAATCCTACATATTCACTAAGTTTGAGTTTCTTGAATTTTGCTCCAGGACTGACACCGAGTTTTTTTCTACAAACTCCACGAAGACCACTGTTCAGCTGTAAGGTTCAGAGTTTTTCTAAAAAAAAAAATGTAATGACTAAAAGTTAGCTCAGCACTGTAGGGGCCATTTCACTCTGGAAGCGTTTTACTTGTGTGACGGTGAATCTCCTGTCTGATGCTCATCTATTTTTGCATTTCTTGTCCAAAACAGACAGAAAATGACAGAGAGCCATCTTTATTTTTATCCACCTGGTATGCGTGTTCACAACAGTAGAATATGCCTGTTCCTCTCAGTTAAGAGCAAGGATCTGGACCAGTTCAGGTGCCACTTGGATCAGCTTTGGATAACCGAGACTAGGATGACTGAGAACCCACATGTGCAAAAACAGGGTGATATATCATGACCTTTATCTCTAAAAAGTGCAGTTCAGTCCCATTAAAACCCCACATTACTGTAATCATAGAAATATCAAACTTTCTTATCAGTGTTGTTCATGTAAAGATGGTATCTACTAGATTTATAAGCTTCACAGTGTGTCCCAGTGATAGAAATGATAATGAAACAGAGAGAGGGGCAGTCAAATGGCTGAATGTCTCCTGCCAAGTAGTGGCTGTAGGCTGAACTGAAATACAAGGCTAATGTCCCAAATGTTACAGATCATCAAATAGTAAAATATCACAGACAGAATTGCGTCAGAATCTATTGTGATATATTGTACCAGTATTTTCATACACGTCTACTGTCAACAATAAATCACTCAGTGGTCTGTAAAAGTGTTTTAGTTCAACATTTTTGAAGTCCGTGCCCACAACTCTTGACTCTGGATTTAACAGATGCATTATACCTGCACCTGCTCAGCAGAGAGCACCTAAACACAGGCTAGGTCAGGCCCAAAACATTGTGTTTTTAATGAATTCAAGAAATAAATGTTGACTATTTTTGGAGCCACAGTGTTTAAGTCTTTTTGCTCTTTTCCCCAGCATTTTCTCACGCAGTGTTTTTGTCCCGATTTTAGCCTCCCCTTGCAAAGATTCACAAAGTAAAATGATCTTTTATTCCAGAAAACTGTACTGACTTTGAGAAATGTTGGTTTAATGTCCATCTTTAATTTAGAAAAGGTATACAATCTGAACCCCAACTTAAAGCCCATATTTTAATCTTTGATGTGTGACTTTGAGAATATTTAAATCTAGTGCCACAAATATTTCATGTCATACAATATTTTCATAGTATTACCAACCATAATGCAGGATCATAGGGAGCCATGGACTAACTTCCACACTCCAATAAAGAGACGCTCATGAGAACTGTATATTTATCAGCTGATTGACAATGACATTTAGGAACACAGTCAGCAGAGAGTCACCAGTTGACTTGGCATCTAATTAAACTGCTACACCTTATGAGAGCAGAGCTTTAAAAACAACATTTATATGATTCATGTGTGTTTCATCTATCTGTTGGATGTTTTTATTGATATTTTATCAGCTCTGTCCTCTGTCTCCCTCTTGTCAGCCCTCGAGATGGAGGTTGAGTGCCCTCCTCTGCCTCGACTGTCCTCTCGTTACACACATTATGTCAAATCAGATATTCTTAAAGCTACATCCAGAGCACAAGGTTTAACAGTGAGGTTATCTGGGATTGTACCTTTTCATTCATCACACTGGTGAATAAGAGCCTAAGTTTTAAGTCAGAGTAGTGGAGTTACAAAGACGGGGAACAGTTCAGAGAAGGAAAACAATTGTTTTTAAGTCTTTGTGGCTCAAAGTCACATAATCTACAGCCTCGCAAGTTCTCTGAAAATTAAGTGAAACTAAGACTTTCAAATAGGGCTGAACCATACTATAAAAACATGAAATTTTGATCAAAACCTTGGTCTTTTTGTATGCGGTTACACTCAGAGAGGAAGGACAGCTCACTGACATGTTTCTTTACAGGCTTTGCAAAAAAATGAATGGAGCCTAGTGCAATATCTTATTTTTTTACCGTGCTATGCGAGGTTATCTTCCACTATCACTGCATTTTCTCCTTCCACCTGTAAACAGTGGCTTTGTTTTGTTGACCTACTGACAAGCACATCTGGAGTGGTTTGCGCTACTTATATGATGCTAAAAAAATCACAACAAGCACACAGGACAGCTTACAGTTGCTGAAGAGTTGATCTGATGACTGTAGACAGAGGCAGGCTAACACTGCCCATGTCCTCCCAGTGTTTGAGCTAAGCTAGTAAGTGGTGGGCCAGTCTCTTTCTTGTTACTGCATGCAAAGTCGAAAAATTGAAACTATCTGCTTGTGATGGACTCGGGAGTGAGGCAAGGCGCAAGTGTCCTTACGATTGTCTCTTTTTTTAAAGATGTTTACTGAAGACAAGTGATGAGTCTTTTTAAAACCATGATTTACAGACGGCTGTTAGAGAAAGCCATCTCCATTTTTAACGCAGTCACTCTTTGAACTAACAGAACTAACTGTGGCAGCCAGCATCAGTAACTCGTACATTCATAACTTTACACTCAAACTCTGTGATCTGATTCAGGCTTTTGTCCAAATTGCAATTGCAATGTTGAAACTATGGATCAGTCCTACTCAAAGTCATCTTGTTATTATGACCAACACGAGTGGTCTTAAATTAAGTCTTTAATCAGAATTTGACTTGCACAGTTTTACATGCCACCTTTTCCTTCCCTGTGGTTTGAGTTCAATTTGATTCAGTACGTTTAACATTTATTGCACTAAATTTAATCTGTCAGTGTTATATTTGGGATTATTTGCATGAAGATTCTCTCATTTTTCGCCCGTAGTAATGTTTCATTTTGCACATCAACACCTTCATCATGACTCTGCACCTTTTTCCAGATTGTATTAGATGCTTTTACATTTCTATCAAGATTGAAACAAATTTTGTTAAGACGTAAAAAAAAATAAGTTTTTGTATTATGAAAATGTACAGTCTGATCGCTGCAGTTAAAAGAAGTTAATAAATGATCTCAAGTTTTGATTTCTAGCCCATCTGTTTCCTCTCTTTGGAGATTTTAGGAATCACTAATGCAAACTGATGCTGTGAGAAGTTACAGGATTTGTCAGATCTACATTGAACACATACCAGGTATCTCTACCAAAAATGAGACAAACGCTAAAATCCAGTTAATTTGTACAGAAACATTTATTAGTGTTGTTCTATTCTGCATTTGTTCACTGATCAGAGCAGCAGGTTTTCTTCAGACAGTTGTCTCAGATCTGTCTCAGTTTAAGGTTGAGTTTCAGAGAGGTGCTGATCAGTTTCAAGCAAAAACACTCCTTTCAAGTTCAGCAGTTTTGACATGAAATTATAGAATCATAGAACTGAGCGTTAGTGGAGTATAGCAGTACATAATTTAAGTACTGTGTAAATTGCAATGTATTGTGAGTAGATAACAGATTCAGTGCAGGTGCAAATAAGACAGGCTACGCATAAAAACAACCTGTCTAACATTTATAGGTCAAAGATCAGAGCATTGGTTGAAATATGTAGCCAACCGACTTTTTTTTGTTGCTGTTACTCTTTATTTGAGTAACAGCAATGACTTTTTAGCATAAAATTAGCAATTGTGTGAAATCTAGCCACTTAGCATCTATGCTAGTAGCTTGAGCACATGGAGCACATTCTTAAGATTTAACTGAATATTTACTTTTGATATCAACAAATGTTGTCTTAGAGATAACTTCGGTAACAGGACTGAGTTTTTAGATTTACCATCTCTAAAACAGCTAATATATCATTAAATTTAAGGAAAAATAAGAGAACTTAGTTTTGGTCTATGACTTGCAGAAGACCTAAATGATGTCTCTTCCTGCAGAACATGTCACTGGTGAAATGTTCCAAAATTTTAAAGGGGGGAATTTGTTTGGGTAACAGCAATGAGTGAAAACCTGGGGACAGCACTAAAATGTGAATTTTACCCAAAATATAATTATTTTTTTGGTAAAACTTTTGTTTTAAAAGTGTAGATAGAATATGGAGTCACACTTAAATGCAAGAAAATTTGCTTTGTAATGATTTTATGATGCATTGTAGTAAAGTGCATTCAATTGAATATAAGTTGAAAATGATTTGCAAATCATTGTATTCTGTTTTTATTTACAATTTACACAACGTGCCAACTTCACTGGTTTGGGGTTTGTATTACTTGTGTTTACACATTAATATACAATAATAGGTTGGGGACAGAAATTTCACTCTTTTGTCGGAATCACCCATTAAACACAAGAGTAGAAGAGTGCATAAAAAGGCTGTTAAACCAGAATTGAATACCTTCAGTTTTTTTTTCAACTTCAATTCGATTAAATTCAGCTTAATCAGGTCTCCTTCTACTGCCAATGGGTGCTTCAAATTACCAAGAACAAAATAATAGACTTGTAAAAATAGACTTGTTTTAAGAACACACCTAAATTTGAACTGGCTACATCAGACACAGATCAAGTGTTAATAATCTGGGTTCTAATACCAAACCATGTGGAACTCCAGAAGTTACTTTTCTCAGATTTGATTCAGTACAATTATTTTTTAGATATCTAAACCTTTTAATTAAATACAATTAATTTATTAACAAAGCCACTAAAATATTTAAAAATTGTAGACAAATATTTGATAGGCTAAGTGATGAAGCTGTTTGTCTAATTTGATCTTGAAGCTCATTAAAAACACAAAGATCTAAAGACTGATTAGATGAGTAATTAAGTCAGTTTAGGAAATTGAAAATGGATATAAATAAGATGTGCTTATAGAGTTTGGCATAATATTAGGTTCAGCTTGAACAAAGTTAGTTTGAGAACCACTGCTCAAAGAAGCGCGGCCATTTTGAGGGGCAGCCATGACACGCAGTGCCCCAACAGCGGCCTCTATCGGCCAGAAGATGGACTGCGCCCTCCTGCACCAACGTCTCTCATACATTTTCTCTGCCAAAAAAAGGTGACTTTTCAGGTAAGTCACGATGAAAATCGAACAAATATGTCCAATAAGTGTTCTTTAGATTCAGCTGTGAAACGCTGATTCATCTGGGTCCGTCTTTTATGGCTTATTTCGACGATTCACCCGGATGCCTGTTTGCTAATGTTAAGGGCAGCTCGCGCACTAGCTGTGTGGCGCTGTAAAGCAGTAACCATGTTAATTGATGACTTAGTGTTTGGTCCATGGTAGTCACATACGCTGCCGGAAAAACTAGTCGAAAATTTTATATGTGTAATGAATACATAATATCACAATTATTTTAAAAATCAAAAGGCATTTGTCGGGACTTTTTCTGTTGTGTACCCAGAAGTGGACAACCACTTCCCGCCGTCGAAAGTCACCAGTTTACACGGTCACACTTAAACCGACACATCAGCCACGAGCGTCGCCTTAAACTTCACTTTGGATCGTTACTTCTCCCTTAAATGTGTTTCTGTGTTGTTTTACATCGAGTTATATGGTGTTTACTGTTTCTTGCTGTATATTTAGACCTTCCTGATTATCAACAAGCGCAAACGCGATGCTGAAAATATCAATTGTGAAGGTAAGTGAACTTTTAACATGTCTAAAACGTTAGCAAACATTAACGAGCACCATGATTGACCAAGTTTAAGGATTTTACTAACTTATTTCGTCAGTTTGTGGGGTTTTATGACTGAATTCTGTCGTTATTGAAGTCATGTATGTTCAATTGAAACTGACATATAAAGTCATGGCATTGTAGTGTTTCCCCAACTTCTCTGAACCCTTAAAGATGTCTTAATGTTTATAGAATTGCCTGGTGTGTATAAAATAACCCACGCTGTTCTACCAATTTAAATAAAACCGTTCCATTGAAATTTTACCCCCTTTTTGCATGAATGAAAACCTCACATACAGCAGCAAACTACAAGTATTAATTATTTCTGACTGTTCAGTTAGACTGTAAATTATTGTTGATTTTAACTACGACACACCTGCCATGCTTGTGGTTGTTAAGATAAATAGAGGATTAAAATTATGAACATCATTGCTGAGAGCATGTAGCATCAACACATTTATTTTTGCAAGCATAGTTGTTTAATCAATAAATTAACTGTAAGTACTTTCACAGCATGTTACATATGGATACACAATATTATTGGACCCAAATGAGTGTCGGCAGATTCAGTCCTTAAAGATGTTTATGGGTATCTGCAGATGAACATTTTGCTCATATGTAGAGGCGATAATTTGGCTCCATAAATTATCCATGTGCAATCCCATATTTTGTCTACATGATGTTAGCAACATGATATTGGTATCAGCCTAAAATTTGGAGTTGGATTTTATTGCTGGTCTTCACAGCAGATATAAAATGACCATCGGAGAGTTTTGTTCTTTTTAAAGAGCTAAGTATTGTTTTCTTGTTTTGTTTCTGTTGCTTAAACTAAAGAACAAAAAAAGATATTTAAGCAATGTCAGGAATTTACCCTTTTTAATCCTTCAATAGCCCAGATGATCCGTACCTCTACCTGACATTCCAAATTATTCCAAGTAAAAAAATGACACAGAGAACAGCTGGATACAAAATCAGATGAAGCCTTTTAATCCTTCTTCGTCTGGTCTAGACAAGAGAGTTGCAACCCAAAGAGTCCAAAAGAAATCCAAGAGTTGAACTGAGATCTAGTACAGTATCACCTACTTTTATAGCATTGTATGTGGTCACGTGAGGCTGTTTCTCATGAGAAAGATGGACCTGCACCTGCAAGGTTCAACAAGTTCACAATGGGAAATTTTACAGAGTCTGGGAAAAGAAGGTAAGGAGGGGGCCAAGAGGTCTATGTACGGTAACACAGCTTGTGGGAAAGCAGTCTCTAGTAAGGAGGGGGCTGAGCAGGTTTACACACAGGTCAAGGAGGGTTACCTTAGTTCATGTCTCTATGTAATGATCTTACAGCATATCAAGACAGTTCAAATACATAAGAAAAACCCATATACAATGTGTACAAGAGTCAAATTATTTGTAGCAAGCAGCAAGTGTATTTTCATACTACAGAGGTTCATCCCATCGTTATCCTGTGATCTTACTAATCATAAGTGTTATTCATTAAAATTTCTCAAGCGGTTTTATGTTTGTCCCGTGTTTTCTATTTGTCAGCAAGATGCCTTTAAGAGTTATCAGTTTATTTTGAAGAAATATTCTTTGAATGTTCATCTTGGCACAGGGAAGAAGCAATTTGATTTTAGTGGTGATTCCAAAACAGATGCAGATCCAGATTTCTTTTTGAAGAGAAAAGTAAACTTCTTTGTGAACATAGAGATGTTGATTTTTCTTACATACTTTTTCACTGAACAGTTGGGGATTTAAATACTTACACAAGTCTTCCTCCAATTTTTTAACCATCACTTTACTGGATTTGGTTGTATTAATAGAGCAGAGTAGCACCTGTTTCTGGTGTAAGAATATGATTCTCAAAACAAATATGCTTTTCTTCTGGGATCATGTCAGTAAAGCCCATTGAAATGCAGAATGATCCAAGATACTGTATTCTCAGTGAAAATGACAGTTTCTGCTGCAGGCATGATATTTTTCCAATTTTCAGGTGTTTTGGTTGGCTCAAGAATAGGTTCTTCCTCTTTTTTGGTCCTTTGTTGGCCCTGCATCTCTTGTTAAGTCCTAATCACTAATAGTGGTACAGAAAATCATGTGAACAGTGATTAAATCTGTGAGACTTGTTGCCTTTTCTGGTCTCTGCAGGTCAAGAACCCGTCCTGTCTCTGGGGCCGGGTTGTTAGTGGGGAGACTTCACAACAGTACGACACTCTGCTGGCTCAGATGAACCTCTTCTACCATGACGTCACCCAGGACCTACGCAAACTGAAACCCACCTTGTTAAAGGAGGGTCTGGTAATTGAACACTGTAACCTCCCTTTTACACACCTGATGGAGGGGGGGCTCTCTTATATCACCTTTGAAATTTGATGTGTCTTTCTTAGAGGATAGAGCAGAACTTATATGGTAATATTTTCTCCATAACAATATTGATTATTTTTGGTGCAGTAACTTATTTTTCAATAAATATAGAGCTTATTGATATTCTGAAGAAGTCCTGAAGACACAGGGCTGGTCATTAATGATGATTAATTTTTCTCTTTTACCACATTTTACATGCTTGTTTTTCAGTTTTGCTTGATTCCACGACCCTGTTTTTCTCAGAAACTGATGTGACTTTGGGTCATATTTGCATCAGTTTGTATCATTAATAGATTTGGATTAGAGGCCATATTCAGGGTTTTGACTTGACATATAGAGCAGCCAGACGGGTTTGGGAGTTGTTGCTGCCGTGTGCAGGAATTGGACTGCAATGTTTGTCAAAGAACAAGAAATTACCCAGTATTATGTGCCAGTGAAATCTAAAGAAAGGTATCAGTATTAGCTTTTTGCATGTATCATCATCAGCACGACAACCCAAAACTGTTGATTGGTCAACTAACCAGAGTTTCATTCTGCTGCAGACACAATAACTACCTAGTTTCTTTTGAAGGTTGTTTAATTGTCCAGCTCACTGTGCTGTATGACCCCTCAGGTTTGTGTGGTGTACTGGTCGGTCATGAAGTTGTGGTGCAGGGCAGTGGTGGAGTCCATCGTCACAGACTCTGTGTCCTGTCAGGCTCGCTGCCTCCTGGTCGACCATGGAGAACGACTTGTTGTGTCTTCAGATCAGTAAGTCAAGATCCAGTCCTTCTTAACCACACCTTACATTAACCATACCACTGTGTCCAAATACAAGGCTTTTTAAGGCCTATTTAATTAGGACAATTTTGTTCTTACTTGTACTTTCTTCTCTCGGTCTAAACAGGATCAGAATCGCTGTGCCAGACTTTCTCCTGTTGCCGTTCTGGATCAGGAGGTTTCACTTGGCAAGAATCAAACCAGCAACACTACGAGTGACCGTCTTTGAGGAGCAGGCAAAGCTCATGTAAGATATGCCCCATGTTAAACATTGAACCTTCTTCTTTTTTTTTTTTAATTCATTTTGCTGAATGGCAGCATATGTAGGATGCTCTTTATTCACAATCACCAGATCTTATGATTTAACAAAAGGAACCAGAAAAGCTCTCATTACATATTTGATCCAGATTTATACTGTATGTTTTAACTAAAATGTAGGCCGTGACACTTCATTTAATGAGCTAAACACTGGATTGAGCCAACTGCAGCTCTGTTTTCTTGTAAATATTTTGCATTAAAGAGGGAAGTATTTGACTTTGTGCCGTGAAGAAAAAAGTGTTTCTGTTGTGAAATCAGAATTTCTGTCTTTCCTCCGCAGCCCAGCCTCTCAATGGGACAGCTCTGCTTCGCTCTACCTGCACAACCTGCTGCAGGGTGAGCAAAATCTTTGTATTTACTTTTGATGTACACAAGCTTCAGATTGTAGATTTTTTTATGATGCACAAAATAATGAAATTTATTTTGTGCATGAAAGCTGTTGGGCATAAAGTTGATCTCTCTGATATCAACCATAGTTCAGCTCTACTAGTACTCAAATTTGGAGCACATGAACTCTATTTTGGTCAACTAGTGCTTGAGTGACTTTACTAGTAAAGAAAAAAGTGTTACTAGTATTTACTGACAAATTGAAAATTTTCACTAGGGTGAAAGAAAGTTTAGGATTCAAGTAAAAATGTTCACTAGTTCTACTCGTAGGCTGTTTTAGATCTAGTAAGGTTGCCAGAAACCTTTTACTTGTAATTGTTTTGTGTTTGCTAGTACTACTTGTTACGTGCCACTCTCTCTCTCTGGTTGGATCCTGATAGTCCTTCCTCAGTCCTTTCCTATCCACTTTACCATAACCCCGATAAAAAATGTCACAGGGTAAAGGGAAGGAGGGAAAAAGACGAGAGGAAAGGAGAACTGTGGCCAAAGAGGAATTCGACTGCACTTTCGCTTTGATGTCATATTTATGTGATGATGATTACTTGTGACATAGGTAGGCCACGACGAACTACAGTGTTCAGAAAATGGACTACAATTAGCGCATTTGTCCTCTGCCTTATCTAACAGGGTCGTGTCATGTCTTCACCGGTCAACATTAACAATCCATGATCAGAGGATTTACCTGTGATGGTGTTTTGTCTTTGGTCATGCAGTGTGTGTTTCCTGCTCACATCTGTGAGGTTCGTGAGAGCATCTATAAATGTTGACATCTTTGGCAGACATTTCTCTTTTCCTGTTGAAAAGGATGTGTGTTTCCTAAGATAGAGGACTAAACAGCACTTATCATGGCCGATGCTTAAATGCATCCAGGTCATTTCTTCAGTAAGGAAGGTTCCTTTTCAAAAAAGGACTATTCTGATGCACCATCCGTCTCCCTGATCCCTCCTCCCTCTGCCTGCTGTGTACCTGAATGCCGTTAGCGCTCAGGTAGGCGGAGGTGATTTAGGGGGACAGAGAGGGCAGAGCCTTTGTCTTCCAACTGTGAGCAGCACACAGGTTTCATGCTTGTTTGTTTGGTTCCTTTCCCTTATACAGGTTTGTTGTTTTAGTTTGGCTGGAGATCTCCAGTAGCCCAGTTGTCGGTTTTTCTTTGGATTAATTCCTTAGGATTTATTTGTTGTTTTTAGGTTAGGGGAAGGTGTTGGGTACAACGGTCCATTGCGTGGCTGGCCCGGCATCTTCCCATCTTTTGATTATTTCATCCAGGGTCTCCATTCCTTTTTGGTTTCTTGCTTTATTTGCTGAGCATTGATTTGTCTTCAGTAAATTATATTCTTTTCCTCCAAACTTACTTGTGGTGTCCCTTTTATGTTGCGGTCTCGGGTCTCAAGCCTGTTTAGATTAAGGCCCTCCTCACACGAGGACGGCACCGTATTGTCTTGGCGTCGGCATCAAAACATGGATCGCTGTTTACACATCGTATTGGAGATAGGCTTGTGTATTTACTTGAGAATGCAAAATCCACGCCGGGACGTACCTGTGGGTTTCCACGCATGCTCCCAACCCACATTGCATGCTGGGTAATGTAGTTCTTGGGTTACTACACTCGTAACATCACAGTTCTGCTCCGAGGTGGATTCCACGTTAACAAGTGCTCATGCGTGCGTAACATGCTTCATCTCTGCGTGAGACCTTGTTGCTGTTGTTGCCGAAGGTGGTGGTGTTGGTGTTCTGTGAGCAAATGTTGGTATAAAAGTTGTAGCAATATTTATAGCTGCTGGAACCCGCCATTGTTGTTGTTGTTGTTGGAGTGTGTGACAGCGTGGGCACAGGAGGAGGGGTGCTATGAGGTCACCGTCTTTTCCAGACTTACCTGTTTATACCAACTACGGCATGAAGACGAATACGCAGATGACCACTTGCAAACCCGTTTTCAAAAAAGATGCGGAGTCATGGACAAATACGCGTCTCCGTGTGTCAATATCACCAGATCGGTAGTTTTTTTTACCAGAGTCTTACAAATTCGTACTCGTGTAAAGCCCACCTAAGTTTGGGAGACAGTAACACTGCTATTGAACTCAAAATATCTCACTAGCAGTTAGAGCTGAAACGATTCCTCGAATATTCGCGAGTACTTGATTACAAAATATCCTCGAATTAAATTTTGTGCCTCGAAGCCTCATTTAATATATAATTATACATATAAATATATATCCGGACTACTATACAGTGCACGGTGTTTGACACGGACGGTCATTTCTGGGCCACAACGCGCCTGCTACCTCCGCTGCTGCGCGGCTTGTACAATCATGAAGGAAGAGAAAAGAGAGGGACAGAAAGGAGAGAGTCCACAGAAGAAATGGCAGAGAGTGTCCCAAGTGTGTGGTCACTACAAGAAGGGACGAAAAGAAAACACAGCGCAGTGTGTCTGATGTCAAACAGAGTTAGCCTAGCACGTAGCTTAGCATGATAGCACGTCGTTCGGGCTGCAACTATTACTATTACAGCATTTTAAATATGCTCATCACAGACATGCGTCCTCTTTCCATGGTGGAGGACACAGGATTTAAGAACATGATCAAGGATTTCAATCCAAACTACACAATGCCCTCCAGAACACACTTCACAAATATAATTGCAGAATTATATTACTGCTTTGTAAATCAGTATTGTATTGGCTTTGTTTTAAGCCAGTACTGGTTTAAACTTTGAAAGTTGTTCAAATAAAAACTCTTTTCTAAGGAATAAACGGCATTTGGTTGCTCATTTTGAAAGCCCTAACATGTTGCATTGTATACAATTGATTTATTTGTTTAAAAACAAAAAAGTATATTTTGTTAGAGTACTCGAGTACTCGAAGAAATTATTGACAGAGTACTCGATTCCAGAAATACTCGATAGTTGCAGCTCTACTAGCAGTACTAGTTGACTGTTTTAGTCTAATAGTAGTGCTAGTAGACCTCATGAAAATGAAGTAGAAGGGATTATAGGCAAATCCAGCACCCTGTTTGGTTATAATATTTTCAAAAGCCAAAAGGAAGCCGGAATTATCGTACACCCGCCCCCTTATTACCTTATAAGGTTCACTAAAAGTGCCAGTGAACATTTTTAAGTCTGCTAGTACGAGTGACACTTTTTCCTTCACTACTAAAGTTAGAAGTTATAGAAATTACCTAATATGTTATCAATAAGGGTACTATAGGTAACACCAGATCTGGTAATAAACAACATTGTTTTCTTACCTAAAGCTGCTGCTCAGTGAAGCTAGCAGTTCCCGTATTTGTGACCTTGAGCGTTTTGATTTCTTGGCTTTTGCAGCGTCAATGCGGACAGAGGCCGTGCTGCTTGAATCTGAGGCAGACTCCACGTCCATCGAGCTTTACCTCACTTTAGGGAACATCAAGGTAATCTCAAACTCCGACTTCAGGGCCCCAGAATGTGTTAAAACTGTCAGCATTACACATCTGTTCTTAGTCTGCTATATTTTTCTGTGTAACAGGTCACAGCTGAGTGATGTCAGTCAAAAACAGTTTTCTTTTGGACATTTTATGATCCGTTTGTGTTATTTCAAAAAAAGATTCTGTTGTTTCAGATCTGTGTAAATGACGATCTTGTGGGGAAAAAGTTTGCCTTTTACGTCAGCGGGTCAGCGGATGGCGCCCAGCAGGAGGAGGTGGACCAACATCCTCTGATGTTGTCGTCCAACATTTTGAAACAGCTAAGCCCCTCTAGGCTCGTCAGCCCTGCAGCCGACAAGATGACAGAACACATACAGATGTCTCCGGGTAAACATTTTTCAACACATGCAGGGGCAACTCGGAAGTCAAAGGTTTTTACTTCACAGGTTATCTTCTTCTTAACTGTGTAAATGCTGTAAATTCAGAATTCGGCTGTTACTTTATTTTATCAACAAAGGTGGAGGTGAAATAAGAAGCTGTAACTTTACAACAGAACTATTTCGTGAATCTTTAGTTTCTGACTTAACCCACTCAAGGCAAATAAGTCCAAAATAGGTCTGATATAACATGATTAGGTATTATATATGTATTTATGTATTTATTTGTAGTTTATAGTATTGGGGTTCTTTGTTCCAAATATTGAATTGTCATATTCAAGCATTGACAACACCAACAATAACAAAAAAAGCAAAAAAATAGAAAAAACGGAGCAATACATTGACATAACTGTACACACAGCGAGTAACATTTTACTTATAAATATTCAAAGTGAAGAAAAATGCGATCAGGCCATTCAACTGCGATGTAGTTAAACCCTTTTTGCGAGTGTGAATGAAACATAAATTTTAAAGCTGCAAAACTTATTCCAAATGAAGCACAAGTTTTTGTTCTGTACATTATTGAGTGTTTTGTAGAAAAGGGCAGATAATTAAAGAATGTCCTTCTTCGTGCTCCATTTCATTTATGATTTGTTTTTTGTGTTTGTATTTAGGTGCTTTCTTTATTTATAGATTAAGTAAACATTGAAAAAGAAAGGAAAAAAGTATTAATAAAGTAGAAATAAGCAGTTAAACAGCCTCATGTCTCCCTCAGTGACGGCCCGTATCCTGCCAGCAGGTGGAGCAGATGATTGGCAGAGGGCTCCCTCCTCACCTCAGGTCAGCAGCTCTCTCTCCATGTTTTGGTAATTTCTTCTGTAAACTCTCACACATCCTCACCTCAGACGTTTCTGTTGCTTTAGAGGCAACATGAAGACAGCAGATTACAGGACACAGAGGGACAGATGTCTCCAGGTGGACAATCACACAGCAGCTCAGACGCTGCTGCTGCTGAAGACAGGTGAGCAGTATTAGTGTTTACAGAACTTTTTAATTTAGTTTATTAGTTTGTAGCCAAAAATATATTTTAGTTTTAGACATTTAGTCATCTTAATTGTTTTAATTTTTTAGTCTAGTTTTAGTTGATGAAGTTTCACAACGTTTTAGTTGATGAAATCTACTGTAAATTTAGTCGACTAAAATATGAAATATGAGGTGTTAAAGCTGTGGTCTACGATTTGAAACCGCAGCCTGCCCCCCCTTCCCTCACCTCTCCCCTCCGTGTTCCAAGATCCCGCCCCCAGCTCGTGGCGCCTCATATAACAACAAGCCCCCTCGGACAGAGCTACGAGCGACTAGCATAATGTATCAGCAGCAAACTCAATCAAAAACAGCTCAGCTCAACTGAAAGTATCAAACACAACAGACATCCCCCTTGTAACACACAGCAGTAGCCATTTCAATTGGACCGGCGGCAATGCGGGTCTGGCGCCGCCAGAGTGGAGCCGAGTGTGGGGGAGGATTTATCTTTCTCGGCCTGTCCTCCACAGCTCAGCTTACAGTGCAAACGATTAGCGGCTAACAGGCTGACCCGCTCCCCTACAAGTTATTAGCCCGTGCAGGCACAAACTAACCACAGTTATTCAGCAGACATCTCCCACTGTAGTAAACAAAGCCATTACCTGATCAACCAGGGGCGAAACGGCCGATGCTGAAGGTCTGACGGCCGGCTGAGGCCATTCGTTAGCCGTTAGCCCGCTAACAGGCCTCGACCCGCGGGCAGAGCTCCGTTGGGCCCGCGGGAGAGGGAGGCGGCTTCCCGGTTTCGGGGCTAGGCTTTTCCGGCTCCATGATAGTTCAGTAGCTAACGCTGCTAGCTGCTCACCGGAGGTAGAGGGGAGGAGACGGGACCATGACGCACTACGCATGACGCTGGGTAGTGAGAGAGACAGGGGATTGGATGGACTCACGGAGCAACTCACGGACCAATTGAACCTTATCAGGCTTCTAGGTTTGATTGGTCAGCTAGTATGCAGCTTTTCAGCGGATATACTGAATGGGTTTTTTTCGTTCTTTTTGGTCTTTATACTGTGTAGATAGGACCATAGGACCATAACAGCCTTATAAACGGTGTTATTACAATGTACAAAGCTTCCGAATCGTAGACCATAGCTTTAAGTGTAAGGCATTTTTACGTTTCCTTGAATTTCTGAAGTCATGTTTCACACTGGGATAAAATGAACATTTTATAACCCTTTACTAAGTTGTTGGTGAAGTTTGAATGTCTAAATGAACAGAAACAAATTTTCCTTTTGTGTGAAATGCAGTCACCTTTATTTAGGCTACCTGACAGAGCATCTCAGTTACAATACCAGAATTGACAACAAACAGTGAACCTGCTCTACGTGAATATATCAAGCCGTAAAGAGAGCAGCTCTGATTGGATTACCCCCCCAACTTATCCCATCACCACCACCAAGCTAAGGCAGCTGTGATTGGATGTCCCTGTGAACTCATCCAACCTTTCCACACAACCAAAGAAGCTGTGATTGGATATATTCCTAATTTGTAACTCGTCTCTTCTTTCTACATGACCAAATTAGGTCTGATTGGATTAAGTATTTTTTTAGGTAAAAAAGGTTTCATTAGTTACTGTCTAGTTTTTGTTGGGGAAAAAGGTTGACGGAACTATGACAAAAAAATTAGCCAACAAAGTTAATACTGCAGGTGAGCTGGGTCAGAATCACAGCTGAGGCTGTTTCGTTGTTCTTAGTTTTCTGTCTTTGTTGACTGAGCTGCTCTTGTGTTCAGTGATTCATCCGAGGAAACCGATTCGTCTCTGGCTGCAGCTCTGACAAAAAACCTGAGCCTGTTCAAGTGAGCTGTTATTCTTTATATCCTCCACTGCACATGTCAAAAACCTTAATTTAATATTTTTTAATTTAAAACTAAAATCGCTTAATTTTTGCCCTAAAGGTTCTTGAAGTTTCTGAATCCTCTCAGCTACCAGCAGGCAGCTCCGACGGTGAGTACAAAAGAGTGACGGGAGAGGCTCCTTTGCTTCTGTGGATTTAGTCGACTTGATGTTAAGTCACTCCTCTGGGGAACTTTAACAACCTTAACGAACAAGCTAAAATATGGTTAAACTTTACGTAATCTTATTCCAATGAAGTTGAAACATGTAAAACATTAATATAAACAGAATACAATGTTTTGCAATGCATTTTGACTTTTATTGAATGTGCTACAAAAGCAAGATATTTAATGTTCAAACTGATCAACTTGTATTTTTTTGCAAATATTCACTCATTTGAAATTTGATCGCTGCACTTATTCTAATTAGATTAGGAGTGAGGGAGATTAGCGAGGTATTAGAAGGGATCTTTTTTTTTTCCTTGTCTCACTGCAGTCATTTGTATCTGATTAAAATGTACTGTCACTTCATCACTCAGAAAACAACTTAACCTTTCCATGCTCCTATTTCTCCTCACTTTGACACCTGTACAGTTCAGGTATTACGTCTGGAAGAATAAATATAAAACCAAAATCATGTTTTCTGATTTTCAGGTGAGCCAGCAAGAAGAGGAGCGTGGAGATGTTCAACATGAAGCTCCGACCTCAGCCGGCATCATCTGCACAGAGCAGGATGTTCAGGCCTCCACGGCGGCGTCAACACCACAGTCAGGGTAATAAAACTACAATAAATGCATTAATGGTGTTATCCACATGATTTACTAGGTCTTGACCTTTGATAAATATAAACCTAGGTTTAAAAGTCACACTATCATCTAAATATTGTTTTGTAGTACATTTTTAAGGAACTTAGTGACCCGATTTATCATTGCGGTGGATTTATTTGTAAGCAGACATGTAGAAAAAAGACAGGAAATACAGCAGACCTGGATTTCTCCATTTAAAGAGATGTTTCACATCAACTTGTTCCACTTCAAATTAAACATAATGTATGATGATGTCCATCCAGAGCAGACTGTATTATGTCTGTAAGGGTATTCTTGGTGCCGTTGGGAAAAATTAAGTTTAGTTTTAATTTTTTGTTTGAAATGCTATAAACGAGCTTGGATTTATTATTATTATTGTATAATTATTTATTATTTAGAAATATTATTATTATTATTATTATTATTATTATCATTATTATTATTATTATTATTATTATTATTATCATTATCATTGTTAGGTGGTACCGGAAGACAGATGGAGGGAACAGTAGCCATTTTTTATTTATTTATTTAAATATTTAAAGTTTTAATTGATATCTGCAAATTGCTTTTACTTTTTGATATCCTGTGTTCTCTTTTACCCTTTTTTTCACTGCTATGCAATTCTGCTGGAATCTTAATTTCCCTGAAAGAGTCTTTCCAAGGGAGTAATAAAGTTCTATCTGACCTAATCTATTATCTATTATTTTATTATTTATATGTCTAAGCTCTGATCAAGTTCAATCAATCAATTATAATAACAAAAATTTTGACTTGAGGGCTGCTGTCATCTTTATCCAATTGGCCTGAGAGTAACAAAGGCTGCACGGATGTTGTAAATATATTTATTTTAACTTATTTTATATCTACAGGTATTTGTTTAGGAAAGTGCCACTCTGTGCAGAGACAGATTATGAACACATGAGACTAAAAGTTATTCTGTGACAGTATGAAACCAAGTGGTTAAGATGTTAGTTTAATAATATCACAGATTAAAGGGATGGTTGTTGGATATTTTACATGTCAGTATGCCAGAAAGTAGGAGCTACACAGTGTCAGATCCACTCAGCCTGTTTGTTTGATGGCCTCTTTTGACCCATGAATTTAAAACCAACAAACAAGGTTTGAGTTGATTAAAGGTTTAAAAGCCCTCAGAAAATAGGTCAAAGTGAGGCTTTTAGTATATATAGTGTATAATGAATTCTCTCTTGTCACATACCTTCATACAAAAAACTGATGTGTTGTTCTACAAAGTTTATTTTGTCTCGCTGATTAAATAAACTCTACACCACAGACAGACTGAAACACAGTATGAGGAGGCGTCACTCAGTGTGAGGTAAGGAAGCTGCAAAACTCCTTCAGGCCTATTTTACGTAAATATTAACAATTATTTCTTGAGAAGTAAATTAAAAAATCTTCTCAGTCTTTGGCTATATTTGTATTTTCTAGTAGGCAAAATGGAGCTGAAGGTGTTTCTGAGAGCCAGCAGGTCCAGTATTTTGCAAAAAAGAGGTAATAAGAAATGTCGAAACAGTATTTACCAGTGATCATGAATGTGTGTAAGATTTTATGTAATAACTTTATTTATATAGCTTTTAAAAAAAACAACATAAAGGAACAGACATGAGAACATTTTTTCAGTATGATTTAGATGTTCAGACAGATTAAAATGTGATTTTTATGCTTACATTGTTACAGTCTTTACCTCTGAAGAGTGACGAGTTTTGTTTTTTAGGCTCTGTAATTTGTTAAAACCAAATGTGATTTCAGTGTCACTGATTCTGTGTTTTAATTCCTTTCCTTTATCACACTGATTGGTTTATAATTGTATCTGGTGGCCTGAATTTGGGTAAAATAGAATATAGATCACTAATAATTAAGTTTTAGTCGAGGTTTCTTTGTGAATTTTGAGGGTGTTTTTCTGTTAGCATCATGGGAGATCTTCAGTTGTTCAAGGCCAGTGATCAGTAATTTTCATGACTGATTAGACATCTCCTCTTTGTTTGCTTTGAGTTGGTCCGAAGAGTGCGCTACAGCAGAGAAAACGTGGAGTAGTACAGAGGACGGGATCTGTTCACGGTGAGATTTTACTTTAAGAAAATAGTACGAATTTACTTACTGACAGACAATGTCTTATCAGGAAGAATAAAATACAGAGATGTTCTCACAGAAGTTTTGTATTGTTTTTTGCTCAGTCTTCCTTCTATGAAAAATTGTTTTAAGCTGTTGTCAAAACAAGGACAGTTTTTGATCACTCACACAAGCTGGAATTATACTTGCTGTTAACTACACGTTCGCGTGATGGCCGCTGCTTGTCCTCTGCATCAATGCAGAGAGTCGGCTGTGCACTCCCTGGGATGATGCAGAGGAGAGATGACAGATTGATCACAGCAGTAGAAACACCACAAGCAGAAAGTTTCAATGATAAACTGATAAATCAATACCAAGATCATCAAAGTCTTAGCAATTACAGTGACAGGCACAAACAAGACTCCAGGATGAATCATCCTTAAGTGTCAGAAAGCAAGGAAACAATTTAGTGTATTAATTCCACTGGTGGCTGTGCACATTGGAAACTTGGATTTTACACAATAGTTGACTTTGTAGATATGTTTGTGCTGGCTTGGTTTTGTGCCCTCTGGTAGTGTCCTCCCATAACATCAGGACAGGTGTATCAACAAAAATGCTCATGATTTTAACTCCTCTGACTGACAATGTTCTGGCCCCTTTCTAAAGTTATGAAAGGCTATGAAGAGTGATGACAAGCTTTTAAGTTTGTTTTTTACTTGTGTATTTTTATTTAGTTGATTTTGCCCTTTTTTACTTTCTCTTTTTCCCTGCAGCCTGCTGGAGTGGTTGAATCCAGAACCTCTGAATTCTGATAAAGACACCAAAGAAAAAGAGGTTTGTTTTTTCCTGTTTGTGAGCGAACAAAAATGCTCAGTGTCATAGGAGCTTTAAAAAGCTGGTGGCTGTTAATATGATGACAGTTGTCTTCATGTTAGCCAGGGGTGAACACATATGTTTCATTCATCAATGATGAGTTTTAGGTACCTTCCGTGTTGCTCTCTCAGATTTGTGTGGGTGCTAAAATCTGACAAATATTCTAATTTTTATGTCAGTAGTGCAAGTGTAATTATGTTTACCTACTGTTGCCCCAGAGGACCCAGTTTTGGGTCTGCTGGGGCTCAAGAGAGAAGCTCCTTGACACGACAGCACAAGCAGTGTTAATATGAAATATTATATTATTAAATCTTTATTTTATTTGAAAAAAAAAATACATATATTTTTGACCTTTGGCTCAGTATGAAGTTTTTCAAAATCCTCACCTGACCATGTTGTTAGAAAACCTCTCTAATTTTGCTCTGCGTCACTTTATAAAAATAATCCTGTGCAGAGATTATGCAAGCATTTTTTATTATTCATTTTTAGATTTTTACAGCCACCCCAGTGATATTTTTCAGAGACACTCACAGTGAGAATAGTTTTTTTGTTTTTTTTTCGGTGAGGATGAAATTTTCAATTTATTCTGACTTCTATCTTCATTTACTCTGTCCCAGTAACACATATACTGATAATTACACATCTGAACAAATCTCTCAAGGGTTTCTTTCATTATAACTCCAAAATTGTTGAAATATACCTTGTGATTGGAGAGATATCTTTTTTATGGGCATGTCATTTTTGAGCAATTGGCTTATAAAAGGGCCTGGGTAAGACAGGTTAAGTATAAAGTCCATTTATTCCTTTCTTGCTTGGTGTATGTTTATTTCAGCTTATGTTAAATCTACCCTCTTTGACTGAAAACTTGTCTTATATTTGTTGACTGATTTGTTCTTTGAGGCAAAAAAACACAGTCACACCAAACTTCTGCAAAAAGATCTCTGATGAGCAAACGACCCCAGTGGATATTATGTTGATATGAATGACCACATTTCTATCTCCTGTCCTCAGGTTGTCCAGTTCAATCCCCGGAGGAGTGGGATACTGGTGCACTCTGCCCTCCCTGTGGATCCCTGCTCCAGCCTAGATGATGCCCCCATCACCGATAATCTCCGGCGGGTAAAAAAGGATGCTCTTTGAGTTTGAAGCTTTCATTACATCACAAAACAACTAAACTTTACATGTTGGGCACCAGAAAACTTCTCAATGCTGCTATTTACCTTTTTATCTGAAATATTCACTTTGGATTTTTTTTTTTTCCGACAATTTTAAATGAAAAAGATGTTTGTGAATCACCGCTAGAGATGAGTGGAGTTCAGTAAAAATGTTCTTGTTCTGTCTGTTCATGCATTTCTAACATGTCTGCTTTCTTTGTAACTCGTATTACAAAGTTTTTCAAGCACTTTAGAAATAAAAGCCAAGAAATGCAAGTTGTGATCCAGTAGGGGTGTAAAGGTTTCACACAGAAACATCATGGTTTGGATGTCCTGGTTGGGGGGGGGATGCAGTTACACATAATCATAGAGTAACATGTTAATCATGAAAATACTCTCCAGAAAGTTTGTAAAACATTATTTGGTTGATTATTTCTCCCCTTTAATGATACCGATTGCTATTGTATTGCATATCGTTAGAAAACCCGATGAGTCAACTTTCTGGCTAGCGCCCGAAATCCCCTCTCACCCTAGAAGAAATCCTTCAGTTCCTCAGTCAGGTTAGGGCGAGGAACCACTCTTCTGCGAGTGTTGTCTTCCTGGGACAAGGTCTGTCTTTGCATCACCAGAACATCAGCTTCAGTTGCAGGAGATTTTTTTGCCACATCATTCCGGATCTACCCTCATGTTTAGCTTAGTTGCTCATTCCATGAATGCAAGATCATTACAAGTTGTACCTTGTGGTAAAGGTGAATAACTTTTTTGTTGTTTCATGTCTTGCCTCAATCCCGAGTCCATGACAAACAGAATGATAACATTCTTTCGACTGTGTGCAGTGATAAAGAGACTGAAAAAGCCCACCGCTTGTTAGCTTTAACTCAAACACTAGGAGTCAATGGGAAGTGTAAGCCTGCCTCTGCCTACAGTCATCGCATAAACTCTTCAGCGACTCCAAATGATACTGTGAGCCTGTTATGACTTATTTTTTTAGCGCATTATATTTTGTTATTTTCCACTATCATATTATCTTCTTCTAGTCCTAAACAGAGGCTTTGTTTTGTTGACTTATTACCATGGTGGTTTACGCTACAGATGTGATGTTGGTGAACGAGTAGAGTCTTTTGAAGAGCTCTTTTGATGAGAACCGATTTGGAGCTGTGTGTTTGTCGTTTGTTAGCTGAGCTCAAACACTGGAACTCAGTGGGAAGTGTTAGCCTTCCTCTGCCCACAGTCATCTGATAAACTCTTCAACAACCTTGAACGGTCCTGTGTGCTTGTTGTGACTCGTTTTTTTTACTGCATTACGTTACATTATCTTCTATGTACAAAGTATTGTCTTCTCCTAAACAGAGGCTTTGTTTTGTTGACCTACTTCCAAGTTCATCTATAGTGGTTTGAGCCGGAGATGTGATGTTTGCTAACGAGTCAAGTCTTTTGAACAGCTCCTTTAAGCGAACGATTAGAACTGATTTGTTCATTGAATTGCTGACAAACAAACAGCTCACCCAGAGCTGCATATGGATTCTCATCTTTCACCTAAAAGGTCTCATCTTTCAGAAGACTTAACTCATTCATGAACCTCACATCTTTAGCGTAAACCACTGCGGTAGTAGGTCAACAAAACAAAGCCTCTGTTCAGGAGTTGAAGAAAATAATATGATAGTAGAAGATATTGTTTCATAAAGGGATAAAAACAGTCACAACAAGCACAACTTTTTAGAGTTGCTGAAAAGTTTATCTGATGACCGTAGGCAGAGGCAGGCTAGCACTTCCCATACGATTGAGTTATTTTCAAACTGAGAATATCTTCTGTGATGTTTTACCCATCCTCGGTGTGAGGACCCTACTGTCTCTGTAGTTCTGGTTCTTTTCCTCTTTGTTGTGTTAAGTTAAATTTAAAAACTGCTGTACAGTTATCACAGATTGTTCTAAATACCATAAATAAGTCAAACTGTAAACTGCACCACTGTCAGTTCAAAATAAATTTGAGAATACTAGAAATAGTCTCGGGCTTTTTGTCCCTTCATTCCTGTTAAAGCAGATTCATGTCAATCTGTTGCCCCCAAAAATGAATTAAACTGTTAACCTTTGCACCTCTACAGTCACGATTCTGTGATTTAGGCATCATGTTAAAGGATTAACACAATGCCTCTCAAAAGGAGCAGACAACTTACAGGCCTTTCTTTTCGGCTCAGTTCAGGCTCAGGCTTTTGGAACGACAAACTGCATAGATGAATGCAAATTGTAAAATCCATCCTTTACGCTGAGTATGAAAAGTAGTCCGAAATGTTGCCTAGGACGGCTTTATAGATAGAGACATACCAATGTCCAAGGCGAAGTGTGCTTGAAGAAGTCCAGGTGACCTTAGAGTAGAAGGTACTGTGGTGAGTAAGAAATCAATATCTTGCATTCATATACAATACATCACCATAGTCCAGAACAGATAAAAATGTTGACTCAACAAGTCTCTTTTTGACCATAAAAGAGAAACAGGACTTGTTTCTGTTGTAAAAACAAAGTAAAACCTTAAGCTTTTGAAGGCTGTGAGCCTTCTCTGGACTAATCCTGAGCATGTGTGCATGAATTAATAATTAACATCCTGCAGCTTGATGTTTTATATCCTATATCAGTGTTTTCTCAAATAGTTAAACATTGTGAAATAGGATATGACTAACTTCGGGCAAGGGCCCCCCTGGAATTTTACTTCGCCACCCCATGTGCCAATCCGAAGTTCTTCATTTTGAGTGGCTATTAATTTAAAAGAAATGGGATTTATGTAAAAAGCAAAAGCAAAAGTGTAACAGCTCCTGTTGGGTCAGTTTGTTTCCCATTCGTTGTCGTCTTCTCCCGCTTATCCGTGGTCGGGTTGCGGGGGCAGCAGCCTAAGCAGGGAAGCCCAGACTTCCCTCTCCCCAGCCACCTCATCCAGCTCTTCAAGGGTGATCCTGAGGCGTTCCCAGGCCAGCTGAGAGATATAGTCTCTCCAGTGTGTCCTGGGTCTTCCATGGCGCCGCCTATCGGTGGGACGTGCCTGGAACACCTCACCAGGGAGGCGTCCAGGAGGCATCCTGACCAGATGCCCGAGCCACCTCATCTGGCTCCTCTCAACGCAAAGGAGCAGCGGTTCTACTCCGAGCCCCTCCCGAATGACCGAACTTCTCACCCTATCTCTAAGGGAGAGCCCAGCCACCCTGCGAAGGAAGCCCATTTCGGCTGCTTGTACTCGCGATCTTGTTTTCTCGGTCACGACCCACAGCTCGTGACCGTATATGAGGATAGGGTTGAAGATCGACCGGTAAATCAAGAGCTTTGCTTTTTGGCTCAGTTCCCTTTTTACCATGACAGACCGGTGCAGAGCCCGCATTACTGCTGACGCCGCACTGATCCACCTATCGATCTCTCGATCCACCCTTCCTCCGCTCTTGAACAAGACCCCGAGGTACTTGAACTCCTCCACTTGGGGCAGGATCTCGTCCCCGACCCAGAGAATGCACTCCACCTTCTTTGGGCGGGTACCATTGCCTCGAATTTGGAGGTGCTGATTCTCATCCCAGCTGCTAACCGATCCAGTGAGAGCTGGAGGTCACGGTTGGATGAAGCCAACATGACCACATAATCTGCAAAAAGCAGTGACCCAATCCTGAGGTCACCAAACCGGAACCCCTCAACGCCCTGGCTGTGCCTGGAAATTCTGTCCATCAAAAGTAATGAACAGAATCAGTGACAAAGGACTGCCCTGGCAGAGTTCAACCCCACCGGGAACGACTCAGATGTACTGCCGGCAATGCGAAACAGACTCTGACACCGGTCATACAGGGAACAGACGGCCCGTATCAGGGGGTCCGCTACCCCATACTCCCGGAGCACCCCCCACAGAACCCCATGAGGAACATGGTCAAATGCCTTCTCCAAGTCAACCCAAACGTACAGGCCTTGAGCCTAGGGGAGACAAGAACTGTCACCCCCGCCCGACGCCTCTCACCATCCGCAACACCAGAGTGGAAGAGAGTCCAACCCCTCTCAAGAGGACTGGATCCAGAGCCCAAGCTATGTGTCGAGGTGAGTCCAACTATATCTAGTCGGAACTGCTCAACCTCGCACACAAGCTCCGGCTCCTTCCCCGATAGAGAGGTGACGTTCCACGTCCCTAGAATTAGACGCTGCAGCCGAGGATCGGACCGCCAGGGTCCCCGCCTTCGGCCGCTGCCCAGCTCCCAATGCACCCGACCACTACTACCGACCCCTCTCACAGGTGGTGAGTCCATGTGAGGGGGGGTCCCACGTCTCTCCTTCGGGCTGGGCCCGGCCGGGCCCCTTGGCCCCGCATAGGCCCGGCCACCAGGCGCCTACCAGGGGCATAAAGCCCCGAAAACATAGCTCCTGAAGTCATTGGGGCACGCAAACCCTCCCACCACGATAAGGTGGTGGCTCAGGGGAAGGCCATTTTATTACCATTTTATTAAATCATATTTTTATTAACCTAATTTTTACAGTTGTTCACAAAACAGGCTTTACACAAACAAAAAGAAAGTAGAGCTGTGGAGAACTCAGGATTTTCTGATCCTGATACATTAACATTTAATCAATCAGTTCTTGGCATTACAATTCAAATAGTTTATATTTCTCTCATTCCTTGTGACATTGTTCCCCTTCTATTTGTTTGAGGGTTTAGTGTGATTCTAAACTTTAATCTGTTATTTAGATATTCTATTAAATATGCGTTGCTACCTTGCTTCTATATTTTTGAAGACTGCAAGAAATTAGAATATCATGTCAAACTACATAGGGATGAAATGGCAAATGAATACTCTTAATTTCTGTTTTTAGACAGTAATTATTCAAACGGAAACTGGTATTTGAATGCTTTGAGGTGTTTAGACAATCTGATCCTCTGCCTTTTCGTTAGTTCAGTGGCTGTGGGTGGAAGGATGGGAGAAAAACCTCCAAGCACTGGGCCTGACAGAAGGTAACTTGGGACCACTGGCTGATAAAATACAGGAAATATGATTAACGCACTTCTCATTTCATGACTTAAACAAATACACTTGGTTCTTTGTAGGGATGTACCTGATTATCAGAACAGTATTGATGTTGCAGGTAATGGCCATAGACTGTAAAAAACATGGACGCCATGATGCTACGCTAAAATTGAAGCCGCCACGAAAACTGCTCCCCCTGGTGACTGGCTGCAGTATAGGTCAAATCTCTGTCTCCCCCATTCATCTGGACGGGCCGAAGTGAAACTTCAAAAAATTATTACACCTCGTAGAAATATTTCTCCCATCCGTATTCTGTGGTGACATTAAAGTGTTATTGGGCTGTGTGTTTTCCAAGTACTTTTTTTCTGAAAAGTTTCTTTTTTATTAGTTATTAGAGTTTAAAAATGACCGCGGTTTACGGCAGCTTCACAGTGATTGTGTACGGCGTATGCTGTGGAGTGTTGTGACCGTTTGCGACAGCTGCGTCCAAATATGGTCCAGATTCTCTACTGGTTGCACAATGGCGGTGCCCTGACGAGGGATATTCTGGCTTCAAATCCGTTTACATGGTGGAAGGCGGAGCCACGCTATCCAGTTCTTATAATACATCCATGGTAATGGCCTTTAAAGGTAAATATTGGAATAGAAATATTGAAATTCCTGCAGAATTTTATGGTTAATACATTTGCCATACATATCAGCCATATATTTGTGTCCCATATATTCAACAACAGATCAACAGTGTACACAAAAAAATGATATAGCTTAACTTCATCATCACTGCACAGGTACATAATAATAGTAAGATGTTTAGTTTTCAAGAGTTAGATGTTTTTCTTTTCAAACAACATATTACATTTACATCTGATCCTCATTAAAAGCAACAAGTCAGTTTTTATGAAGTAAAGACTTTGTGCTTTTGGAAAATATATCAATACCTGCAATAGTGCTAATGTTTCCAGAGGTAATGAGAAACTAGAGCTAATGTTTCCAGAGGTAATAAGAACCTAGAGATATAACCAGCTGTCTTTCCTTTAAAACGCCCCACCAAATATATTTGAAATTTGTTTGCCAATTTAAAGATATTAATAAACAGTAAATATTGTTTCTTGCGATCAAAACTAGTTCCACTCAGCTTGAAAGCTATGCATAATTTTTCAAAATCTAAAATTCCTATTTGCTTTTGAGTTTAAAGCATGAATATTGGTTAAATTAATTTTGAAATGTTAAAGTAAATTTACAAAAGGAAAACCTTTTGTAAATTTAAGTCTTTACAAATGCTTTAAACTTTGGAGTATTGTCAGTATGTTCTATTTTCTCCCTCTGGCAGTGTTGATAACATTACTTTGGGTCTCCAAGTAACCACAGTTTTAATCCATGTGCTATGTAAATGTCCCTTAGATTGAATATGTTCAACAGATTAATTTTTGTTTTATGATTGTATCATTAAACTTTGTCAGAGAGGAGTTGCTCGGTGGCCTGTGCTCTGAATATTCTGTTAAACCTGTACAAACAAAAGCACTTCTGCTGTTTTTTGATTTTTTTTTATCTGAAAGAATAATTAGATATGTGGACAGTTCGGCTTGTTTCAGCTAAATACACAATATAATTTATTATTTTGTCTGGTGAATATCTGCTAAATCTACTGGCCAACTTGGTCTGTGAGTAAAAAAGTTCGTTTTTGACCCAGTTTCAGCCAATCAATTCAGGATGCTATAGTTAGAGGGTTGTACAAAACCCAAAATCAGTGAAGTTGGCACGTTGTGTAAATCGTAAATAAAAAAGAATACAATGATTTGCAAATCCCTTTCAACTTATATTCAATTTAATACACAGCAAAGACAAGATACTTAACGTTCGTACTGAGAAACTTTATTTTCTTTTGCAAATAATCATCAACTTAGAATTTAATGGCAGCAACACGTTGCAAAAAAGTTGGCACAGGGGCATTTTTACCACTGTGTTACATCGCCTTTCCTTTTAACAACACACAGTAAACGTTTGGGAACTGAGGAGACCAATTTTTGAAGCTTTTCGGGTGGAATTTCCCATTCTTGCTTGATGTACAGCTTAAGTTGTTCAACAGTCTGGGGTGTCCGTTGTTGTATTTTACGTTTCATAATGCGCCACACATTTTCAATGGGGGACAGGTCTGGACTACAGGCAGGCCAGTCTAGTACCCGCACTCTTTTACTACAAAGCCACGCTGTTGTAACACGTGCAGAATGTGGCTTGGCATTGTATAAGTAGGGGCGTCCATGAAAAAGACGTTGCTTGGATGGCAACATATGTTGCTCCAAAACCTGTATGTACCTTTCAGCATTAATGGTGCCTTCACAGATGTGTAAGTTACCTATGCCTTGGGCACTAATACACCCCCATACCATCACAGATGCTGGCTTTTGAACTTTGCACCTATAACAGTCCGGCTGGTTCTTTTCCTCTTTGGTCCGGAGGACACGACGACCACAGTTTCCAAAAACAATTTGAAATGTGGACTCATCAGACCACAGAACACTTTTCCACTTTGCACCAGTCCATCTTAGATGAGCTCGGGCCCAGCGAAGCCGGCGGCGTTTCTGGGTGTTGTTGATAAATGACTTTGGCTTTGCATAGTAGAGTTTTAACTTGTACTTACAGATGTAGCAACGAACTGTAGTTACTGACAGTGGCTTTCTGAAGTGTTCCTGAGCCCATGTAGTTATATCCTTTACACAGTGATGCCGGTTTTTGATGCAGTACCGCCTGAGGGATCGTAGGTCATGGGCATTCAATGTTGGTTTTCGGCCTTGCCGCTTACGTGCAGTAATTTCTCCAGATTCTCTGAACCTTTTGATGGTATTACGGACCGTAGATTATGAAATCCCTAAATTCCTTGCAATAGCTCATTGAGAAATGTTGTTCTTAAACTGTTGGACAATTTGCTCATGCATTTGTTAACAAAGTGGTGACCCTCGCCCCATCCTTGTTTGTGAATGACTGAGCATTTCCGGGAAGCTGCTTTTATACCCAATCATGGCACCCACCTGTTCCCAATTAGCCTGTTCACCTGTGGGATGTTCCAAATAAGTGTTTGATGAGCATTCCTCAATTTTCTCAGTCTTTTTTGCCACTTGTGCCAGCTTTTTTGAAACATGTGGCAGGCATTATATTCCAAATGAGCTAATATTTGCAAAAATAACAAAGTTTACCAGTTTAAACGTTAAGTATCTTGTCTTTGCTGTGTTTTCAATTGAATATAAGTTGAAAAGGATTTGCAAATCATTGTATTCTGTTTTTATTTACAATTTAAACAGCGTGCCAACTTCACTGGTTTTGGGTTTTGTACATTTTTCTCAGTGGGCTAATGATTAAATTACATCTGCATGTATTAGCAGAGTGAGCATGAATCTCCAGCTCACACAATGATTGGTCTGCCGGCAGGTCTTGCAGAGGAAGCAGTACACCTCTCTGTCGGCAGCTGACTGTTACAGCTGGCCAGCCGTGGCTCGAGGATGCAACACCTTCATCATCTCTCCCAACGCCGACCAGCCACTGAGCTACCTTGCCCCGCTCCTTACCCACATCCTGCTGAACTCCATCTTCACCTCCCTGACCTCCAGCGCAGGGGTGGGTGCACCAACTTCTGATCAGGACGATGTCCACCTAGTCAGTAGCACCACTTTGCCCCCACAGTGCTGGGGAGTCGCCTCAGGCCCATTTGAGGCGACTCCCCAGCTATTCAGCTTTTATTTATTTGAGTAAATAATAGCTGAATGAATAACCGTCAGCGTATGATTCAAGGACCTCACTGCAGCATTTGGAAAGAAGATAGTTCTGGTAACCTGACACTCCAGATGGACACTTCCATAGATTGTCATTGAAATATTTCACTAGTCCATCTGGGAGAGAGCTGTTTGAAAATGTTTTTTTAGAGGCAGAACTAGGACTGAATGATGTATCGTTATCATATCGATATTAAGATATGAACATTCAAGATATTAATGTCAAAAAAGATTTTAATATCGATTAAACAGACACAGATGGGGTGCTGGTTTGGCGACGTGGTTAGCAACCAGGCACGTTACATATACATGCTTCTGCCAGCCCGGATTCTAAGGCTTCGTTTACATGGAAACTCCTGACTAAAGACGCTAAGATTCTTCCTTTGCGTTTTCAAATCCTTCTGCGTTCAGATGACAACGCTGGAGACGAGTTAATCCCCTGTTAATCCACAGTAGTGTGCATGCCGGTTCAGTAGATGGCGGTGTAGGTCTGCAGAGAGGCAGCGCTGCTACAACACACGAACAAAGAGGAAAAACATTTCACAAACAATAATGGTGAATAGATGCACAGAGACGCGGGAGTTTCTTTTCTGGACAACAAATCAGTTTGGACAACAAATCTGTCTGGGGGTGCTGGTTTGGCGTAGTGGTTAGCACCCCATGTACATGCTTCTGCCGGTCCGGGTTTGAATCCCGCCTGTGACCAGTTTTCAGTGTCTTCCCCTGTTTTCTCTCCCCCTTTCACAAGCCTATCCACTGTCTCTCTCCTATCAATAAAGGCACAAAATGCCCAAAAATATACATTTAAAAAAAAAAAAAATCTGTCTGGATAGTTTTTGTCTGGATAACAAACCGAGCACGGTTAAGAGGCTCACACATTACTCGGCAGATGGCCGAAGCCGCTGTTGTTCCTGGTATGCTCGCGCAGCCTTCATGTGAATGAGCACTGTGCATGCGTCGACGTAAGCGTTTCACCCTAAAGCGCTCTGATACAGGTTTACACGAAGCTGCATGGAGAGCGGATTCGAACCTTTCCACTCTGGAGCCTGTTTTCAAAAGTTTCAGTTTTCAGTAAAAACGCAATGCGCCCCTACTCTCTCACCCCCTTTCACAAGCCTATCCCCTATCATTCTGTCCTGTCAATAAATGTACAAAATGCCCAAAAAAATTCACACAAAAACACAGCTAAATAAGGCTCTAGTTCTCATAGCGCCGTGAAACGGCCTCCGCGGAAGAGCCTCCGCTGCAGCCACAGCTCTGGCTGTGCAGCGGAGGCCGTTTCACGGCGCTATGAGAACTAGAGCCTTATTTAGCGGTGTTTTTGTGTGAAAGTAACGCACTGAAAATTCTCTAAATAAAGCGTGAATGCAGACCGATATCAGACTTTTTCGGTGGGAGTCCGTTTATTTGTGTTTTTGGTCAAGTAAAATATGGCCTCGTCTGACTACAGCGGAATCAGCAGACGAGCAGATCCGAAGCAGGAAGAGGGAGTTAGGTCCTAGCGCCCTGAGTTTCTTCTCCACAGAAACACTGCTGTAGAGGTAATTTCTGCCCTAACCCTTGTGATAGGACCCAACTTGTTCAATCCCGGAATATCACTTTAAGCATTTCATTGGACAATGGAGGTTGGCAAGACAGATAAGCAGGATTTCAGAATCAGGCAGGTCCATCTGCTCAGCAAGGCTACAGTGGACGGCTGGAGACATGAAAAAGCAAGACCCAGTCTGTCAGAGGCTTTCTACAATGTGCTCTAATGTTTACTGTCAGCAATCTTGTCTGGGTACGCTCCTCTTACTGGTTTGATGAAGACCTGGATCACTCTGTGAGGAAGTCCATTTCCTGAAACATCAGTATTGCGCTGTACCTGCTCTGTACCTGCTCAGCTGTGCTAGCTGTTTTCATCGTACCCGGCTAAGCATGCTACTACCCAGACTACATGCATGCTGCTACAGGAGCTGTTGTGTCTCCAGAACTACTTTTGGGGAACTGGCTGCGTAATGCTGCGTACTATCCAGAGCTTCGCGCCCAGGTTGTCCACTGTCTGCCAGTCAGGGTTGGTGCCAGGTTGGTGCTGGGGACCAACTACAGGCGCTCCAACTTCCACCTTGCCTTTTCCATCTGTCTCCAGGCAGTTTGGAGCAGTTTGTCAGATTAGCAAGACTGTCCCAGCTGACCTCTGCAGCGTGCGCGTATCCGACGATGATAGCAGGCTGTCGCCGGCGCGCGCTTTTGCGCTCGAGTGTCAATTATTTCCTGTCAAAGTGTCAAGTGCGGCGAGCGGCGTAGCGTTTTTGCTCGTCCGCCCGCCTCCTAACGCCGAATGCTTGACGCCGCTTCTGCGTGCTCGCTATTACAGCTAGCATTCGTTGGCGTTTAACTTTGATATGTAATATCGTGGCGCAAAAAATTTGACAGCTTTCGACGTGGGAATCGCTAGACTTTGCAAACAAAGGAGAGGGAGACCAGCCTAAACATAAAGTTACAGTTCAGATTTAAAACAGAAGACTGTGTAGGGACTCCCTTTCATTTATTCCTTCACTTAACGACTAAACAGGAGGCATACAAACTAATCAGCCTTAAACAAGAAAAATGACCTCCTGTTTATTGTTGGCTAAATAGGAGAAATAGATTGCTCTGAATTTTTTTGTCAAATCTTAAGCTGTGTTCACACCAAACCTGAGAAAAATGTTTGAGTCACACCTTCACGTGACCAAATTTAGCGCAGGTGTTCTCGTGTTCAATATTTTTGCGTTCGTTAAGTTAATCTGTTGTTTTCTTTCCAGCCCATTGCTGTGCTTCTCTGTTCCGGCTGGGAGAAAGTCCAGGCCGTGAGTGACCTTCTGGACGAGATGAAGGTTGCTCTAATCCTCCACCCTGTCCCTGTGCTGCTGGGAGTCGGCAAAGACGAGGCAAAGGACTTCAAGGTCCCCAAAAACTGTGAGCAGAGCAAGATCCGATGATAATGTCATTGTAGTGATGATGGAAAGATTCTAAAGGCAACTGACTGTGGTGCAGGATTATCTCAACCTAATGGTTTTTTAAGTTCACCAAAACATTGTTTTTCATTTAGGCCTGCTGTTAGTGACCACCCCCTTCAGTCTGGTCCGCCTGCTGTCCTGTCACTGCTTCCTCTTTCTGCGTATGTACCACCTTGTGCTGGACGAGGCCGACCAGCTCTTCACTCGTGCTCCAGAGCAGGTGACAGTCTGATCATTATCAGTCAGAGATTCAAGCATAGTAGTTTCATAACTGTTTTTTGTTCCGCCCTCTCCATCTCTGTCAACTTTGTTCAACCACTATGTGGAAAGGGAGACGGTCCTGCACATTAACAAACGTAAGAATTAACAAAAACAAGAAGACAAACAAAAAATCATGAAATAAACTTTATAGAAAGCTATGTATGGATGTATAATTTCTTCTGCCATCAGATGTCAGCACCTGGCACCAAAGATTGCTCTTCCTCTTATTCCCAGGATGTTATATCATACTCATCCTCGAAGCACTTTTTTTCCTCTCAAAATTTCCTGAAACATGAATTTTCCTCGTTAGATGGCAACCATTTTGCAGCATTTCCAGAAGGTGACCTCCAGCGAGCAGAAGACGTCCTGTCTGTCCTGTCCCCGCCAGCTTGTTGCCGTGGCCAAAAGATGGACCAGTCCCATGGAGAGCCTGTTGGTCAATCACATGCCACACCCCTGCATCGTTATCACCGTCCCGGAGGAGGCTGCTCTGTATGGCAACATTCAGCAGGTTAGTCTGAGTCAACTACAAGTAATCATAAGTTTATGTTCACTGATGTCGAGGTCAGATTCCACAATTTTTTCATCTGTAACGAGGATCAGTATGTCGGAGTAGGTGACTGCTGAGCCAAAAATGAATTCCACCGTTAAAGACGTGATGGCAGTGGAAGAAGAAGCAACACCAGAGACCACAAACACACTTTATTTAGAGCAGGACTGCTTCAGCCAAGCTCAGTTGGGGAGAAAGGGAAGCAACACAGTACCTCTTTAGTCTGGCTTTTAGCTCATTCTATTTATTATTATGAACCTTATTATATATTATTTCTTATCTGTTCATTGATTTTCTTTCCACTTTCTTACTTCAGTACATTTCATCTCATTTAACCATATTATTATTTAAGATTGTATTTGTTTGCCTGTTTTAGTGTTTGCTCCAGTGTTCCCTCATTTTTAATGAAAGATGTGTGAGTGTGCTATATGTGAACTGTGTGTGTGTGTGTGTGTGTGTGTGTGTGTGTGTGTGTGTGTGTGTGTGTGTGTGTGTGTGTGTGGGGTGGGGGCTGAGTTGTATTATTTATTGCATTAAGTTTTCCACTTTTTATTGATTTTTTTTGTTTCTATATTTCTATGTAAAGCACTTTGTGCTAATAAATTTTGTATGAAAAGTGCTATCCAAATAAAGTTTGATTGATTAGTTGATAATAAACCAAATTTTAAATGGTTTAAATTGATTTAATCGATTAAATAAAAGGAAGTAAATTAACAAAATGAGGTCGAGAAAGGGAAACTAAAAAACTGTAGAAAAACCTAAAGGTAGGTAGGTAGGTAGGTAGGACTTTTATTCAGTCAGCATACATTGTACAATATTTGTCACAAAATAAATATTTTAAACAAACCAGAATTCTTATATTAAGTAGTGACTGAAAAGGCACAGGCAGAAGCAAAATGCTGATCTGAGCCTAGCCCACATATTTCACCAAAATAAGCTACCAAAAACCAAAGATAAAGAATAAACAACATTAACAACATCATTACATGATCAACACTTAAAATTTTCAAAGATAACTTTAGAGACCAATTTCTGAAGATATGACATGAATTGCAGGTTTTTAAATTTATATTTGCATCATTCCATAGTTTCACCCCAACAACAGAAACACGTCTCCTTTTTATACCTTTTCTAGCTTTCTGAACAGAAAACTTGCTAACACCTCTTAAATCATATTGAGTCTTCCGAACTGATAAGAACTTTTGCACAGCACTAGGAAGAGAGTTTTGCAGTAAACAGTAGTAACATTATTTTATAATAAAACAAGTCAGAAAATCTCATAATGTGTGAATTTAAAAACAAGGAATCATTGTGAGCATAATGATCTGTATTATTGATGATACGTATAGCTCTTTTTTGCAAGACAACTATTTAATTCATTTATGTTTTATATGTGGATCCCCACAGTTCTATACAGTAAGACATGTAAGGAACAATAAGTGAATTATAGATTATTTTCAATGCTTTATAAAAATCCTTAAATGCAAAGATAGATTTCACTAAGCATAACCAAGGACATGATAACAAAACAACAGAACTAAGAAACACTTGAGCTATTCCCCTTTCCATGACAGGACCCCTGAAAAGTCAGAAGAAAGAATTATTTTCTCTCTTACAAAGGGGATCCAGCTGTTGTGCAGGCTCTGTTGAAATACTCCAATCTCTGCTGCATCTTGAGCTCCGTAAATGGGAGAACAGCTGTTGGCTCATGAGACGATGGTTGCCAGACACCTCCTGCTGTTGCTTCAAATCAGCCTGACCATCTGTGGTCATGACAAGGACTTCAGTTCATATCTACAGAAGTGATGTAGCTCTTCTTTGACGCATCAAAAAGGCAGGGATGTTCTTTCACAAAGCTTTGCTAACTGTTCCTCTGTCTCGTTGCTCTCAAGACATCAACCTCGGTTTGTTTGCATCTGTCACCATCACACATGCAGGGCTCTCTATGCTCTGATTGGTCAGTATCTGTGATTGTAGACGGCAGGACAAAAATCAGACCTGCTAGACTTTCTGTTGCGAGGCATCTCAGACTGATCTGTTCTTGTTTGTCATTATGGCACAAGACAGAACAAACAATTTTTTTCTTTTTGATGAGTCCCAAAACCCTCCAACTGTCGGGCTAGACTGCATTTTTTTAATTTGTTGTTGAATTGAGAGTTTAATAAACTTTCCTCCCACAGACCGCCCTCATGGCTCTAGAGACCAGCAAGATCTCAGTACTGCTCAGCACGTTGGACTTCAACCCTGAGGTTGGACACAAGACTCTGATCATCACAAACTCAGCTCAGGAGGTTGAAGATGTGTTCAAGGTAAAATAACTTCTTGAGATAAACTAAATTAACTTTATTCGCAGAAGAAATGGAGAAACAATGTGCTTAAAACACAGACTATTTATGTATAAATAAATGATATGTAAATAAGTAAAATTAATAACTAGACAGACAAATACACAAGTGGCAAAGATAGTTGGTACCCTTGCATTTAAAAAAAACAAAAATCCTCATGGTCACAGAAATAACTTGAAACTGACAAAAGCAATAAAAATGTACTGAAATTCAACTAATGAAAATCTGACGTTGCTTTTTAATTGTTCATCAGAATTATTTAAACTTTACATTTAAGAACTGGCCTCTGTATGGAGAGATTCCCTGCGCTGGAATTTTGTCTAAATATTTCAGTAATAGTTCCAGTTTGTGTAGAACCTGTCGGATGAGCCCTGGATGAGAACTTGATTTTTTTTTTTTTTCTCTCTCTCTTTTTGAAAGACCTAGGTGTCAGATAAATAATGATTGGATCAGGTGCACTCAAAGAATGTGGAATCTGATTAGGAAAAAGACTGGAGATTTCAAGGGTAATGAAAATTTCTGGATTAATAAATTTTGAACCAAACAGACCAGATGCTGGTCTTGAAGAATGGAGCAGAGTTTACGATGATAAATCAGATGTTTGAAGGAGAAGTCTGATCTGTTTGAAAACTCCCAAGATGGATTCAGCCTGACATAAATAGACTTGCATAGATATGTACAACCAAGAATTTACCAGATGTCACACAAAGAATGGAGTTTACTTAAGAATCAACCCACACCTATAGAAGATTAGTTTATAAATATTATAAAAGAACGGAGATTTACGAAGCATGTCTCTGGAATTTACAAATGTTTAAATTTGTTGAGGTCAAGCTGAAGTGCCCTTGATATGAAAAGGAAATGGAGGTCCAGATTATTGTTATTATTGAAGATACATGCTGGGAAGATGTGTGTGGAAAGGGGCATAAAATAACCAGAAGTCTAATGTGGAAAGAGTTTTTTTAAGCATATTTATTTCGTATCATGAAAATGAAAGTTCATATGCTGTCAGCCACATGTTCCACTCCATGATCAAAAAGGGGCAGGAAGAAGAAAATCTTATGATTACCAGCCCCTTTCTCAAAATAATAAAACAAGAAATAACTGGTTGGTCTGACCGCCAGATATTTAACAACTACTGCTCATCAAAAAAGCAGAGATACAAAAAAAGAACAAGCAACAGAAGATCTTTTACTCACTCAGACTTTAAGACTGTTGTAAAAAAAAATCCATAATTTGACACCACACACTGAAATACACATTTATTTTGGAGTAGGATGTGTGAATGGATGTTTAAAATCAAATGTCCTTCTATGATCGCTATTTTCTGAGGTAAAAGATGTTGTATATTTTGTATATACAACAAAGTATGTATATATGTATATTTTCTGGCAGCATTCTGCTTTTTACATGACTAATAAAGTCTGTAACTGGACAATGTGTTGAAGTTCATTTAATCCTGACTTGATAAAAAGTTGTTGGTGTGTTCCCTTGACTTCACTTTATTTATAATTCTCACTGCTCTTTTCTGAAAAATAAACAATGGTTTGATTTTAGTTGTGTACGTATTCCCCCAAATTTCAACATGACAACTAAAATAAGGCAAATTAAGCAAAAAATACAAAATTTTGATTGTCTTGTGGTCTAAGATGTGTTTCACTCTGTTCATAACAAAAATATTTTTTTGTTAAATATTAGAAATATTACCTTCTGATCCCCAGGCCGTGACCAACAAGTCAGCATTCTGCCTCATGACCCACGAAGGGTTAACTCACCAGTTTGACTTTGTGGTGCAGCAGTGGAAGAAGGACATCGGCCCCGGCACCAGCATTATTCTGGGTAAAAAAGATTCTGCAGGCCTTGAAAAGAAGGTAAACTATATTGACCCAGTGATCTATCACTTATTTTCCTCCATGTTTGTCTGTTTGTGTCTCTGTTGTGTTGTGACCTTTGAACTCCAGTGACCACCAACGAGTGCCTCAGGTGTCTCGGGATCAGAGATGCTACTTGTGTCGTCCACTACACCTTCCCCTCTACTCCAAAATTATTTGGCGGTCGACTTTTCTGCATGGCTGAGAATTTCAGGAACTTGTCTGAACGAGTGAGACCAACAGCCTCATGAGCCTGAAACTACAGATTTATTTAATCAGATGGCCGAAGGAGTCACCCTCTGCATTTCTGTTCCATCTTCCCTCAATCAGTCAGAAAGCGCTCCTCCTGTCACGCGGTCAGTGCTGCTGATCTCTGAGAGGAACGCCCGTCACGCGGTCGGTGTTCTGCGTTACCTTGTGCGGACCAACGCCCCACTGCCCCCTGAGCTGCTGTCCTTTGCAGAGGGCGTCCACATGGCCCGGGAGGACCAGAAGACCAACAGGCCTCTCTGCAGGAACATCAAGAGCTTCGGAGTCTGCAGGTCAGTTCATGAACATCAGTGAGCTCTCTCATCTGTGACGATCTGCTTGATCCTGATTGTGCAGATCACTTAGGCCCCATCCACACGAAGACAAAACGCTTAACAGTTTCCAAAACGATCGTCATAAAGACAAAGCCATCTCAGAAAATGTGTGCGTCTATATGAATACACTCGATACGCATCAAAACACTGTAAAACACATGCCAGACCTCTAGGGCCGCTGTAACGATATGACGGAAACAAGCGGAAACAGATGAAAAAACAGTGGGCATGCGCACTTGCGGCAAAAGTTGTAAACAGAGATTGTGATAAAGTGATCATAAAGTGCCGTAATGTGTCCTTGATAATTGTTTGTTCAACTCGGTGTTGATTGAGAAGAAGGAGATTTTGCTGCAACAGGGATAGTAGGGTCACTAGCTTCATCAGCACATATGCTTCACATATGCTTCACGTATTTGTGAACCATTGTCGTTGCTGCTTGTGGCGCATGCGTGTCAATGAAGATATGAAACTATGACGTAAGCGTATCTGAAAACTTGCGGAGAGCCAGTAATCACGGAGCTTCGTATACGGCATTTCAAAATCTTTCCACTCTGGAACCTGGTTTCAAAAATGATCGTTTACAGCCCCCAAAATGCCGTCTTCGTATGGATGATATGCAGATTTGGCAAAAAACGTATGTGTTTAGACATCGGTTTGGCTTCGTGTGGATGGGGCCTGAGTCTTTGTTTATTTGTTCCTTATATGAAAGTGGACGACCAAATGTGGACACGAGTGCTAGGACTGAACAATATGGCCAAAATTTTCATATCTCAATATTCATGCCAGATATCTCGATATCGATGCGATACGATATGACAACGGGTTTGGTAAAATCCAAGCGGTGCATTCAAGGGCAATCGTAAAAACAAAATTTGTTGTGACGTCCAGAGCTGTACATGCAGGGTAAGCGTGGGAGGAATCTATATAGTTTATATTGTTGCTTTGTCAACATTAATATCTTGAATGCTCATATTTCGATAAAGATAAGATAACGATATATCTTTCAGCCCTAACAAGTGCACACTTCATTTCAGAAATCAACACTACATTTGATTTTCAATGGCTTATACCAACAACACTTTGCTTATAACAGAAACAAAAACAATCAAAACAAATACAAAAAAAAAAAATAAATAAATAAACTGATACAAGTACAAATTTACAAGCTCAAAGCAATTGATCAACATAAGTTATTCATATGAAGTGAAATGGAAAAACTGTTCTGTGAGAAACAAACTTTTTTGGACTGTTGAAAGGAACTAAACTGTTTTGAAGCTGAATTAATGAATTGAAAAAAGTCAAAAGCCTGAAAAGGTATATATTTTTTTGTGATTGAACACTTGTGTTGATTTTTCTAGCTATCTCTTTAGTACTTGGTGTTTATTGGGGTAGTATTTGAATCTTGAATACAAAGACTTTAAACTTGTTGAGTTGTATTTTCATTGTTGTTCCTTGTCAATATTTCACGTAAGGTTAGACTTTTCATACTTTGTGTTGATTTTTAAAAAAACAACTTTTGTCGAAAAGCCTTGCTGGCACCCCAGAAAATGCAACAGAATAAAATACAGAAACATAAGGCCCAGTAAAATCAGTTCTCTGCTTAAAAAATGTCAAAAGCTGCCAACTGTGATCACCAAAGAGTAGATTTCTAACTGTAATGCAGTTAAACCCCATGATTTGAGTCTGTGACCCAGTTTGTGAATAAAATAAGTGTTTATTATAGATTGTGTCTGGTTGTTTTCACAGAGACAGCGGCGTGTGTCCTGACCGTCACAGATTCGTTCCTTGGCTGGATCAGTCCCAGCTTCCTGCCTCAGGAGTCATTGAGGTTATATTTGTGTTACATATTTGTGTTTCCTCTTGAAACGTTTTTAAAACTGTTTATTTTCAACCAGCTCTGTTTGGTATTTCATTCAAATGTTGTGTCAGTTTTCTTGGACCAAACAGCAGCCATCCAGGCTTTAATAAAACGAGGAGGATGCCTCAGTGTCTTGTCTTAAAGTGGACCCTGTGTTTTGTCTGTCAGGTTTTGCCTCTCTATGTCAAGACAGCTTCAGTCTTTTATGGTTGCATCATCAAGAAGGATGAGGGAGGTTTCCAGAGTCTGCTGTCTGAGATGACTTCTTACTACGCCGACAAGAAACCTGGAGCTAAAGATCTGCTGGAGGGAAACCTGTATGCCGTGCAGGAGGACGAGGTCTTCCACAGGTCTGATCTGACTTTAGTTTCTGCTCTGTCAGCACGTTTCCTGTTTGTGTGAAAAGGATATTTATTAATGTGCCTGTGCTCTCCTGCAGGGTCAAGATTCTGTCCGTCCCTGAGAAAGAAGGCCGGCTGTTTTTCAGTGTTCTCGTTCGCTTTATAGACGTGGGGAAAGAGGAGGAGGTCAAATCCCATCAGATCCTCCAGCTCCCGGAGCAGTTTCAGTCCCTGCCGGGTCAGGCCATCGAGATTGTTCTTTGCCGAGTGAAACCGGTCGATGAAGAGACCGACTGGCACCCAAAGGTCTCGTGAGCGCTTCCTCAGATAAACAGAAAAACACATTATCAGTTAATGTGAAAATGTTAATTTCCTTAATAAGCTTAACTGTTGGTTGATGATTATTCATTAGTTATTAAGTGAAGAAAGGGTCAGAATTCTGAGACTCAAGTCAGAATTTGAGAAAACTCAAAATTCCAGGATTAGTGATTAGGATTAATTAATGACATTTGTGAGAATAAAGTCAGAAATTTGGGATTGAAAGCAGAATTCATTTTTTTTCCATTTCCTGTCAATTTGAACATTTTTTTTTAATTCTGACTTGAATGTCAGACTTTTTCACCGAATTATATATTTTTTCAACGTATACCCTTATTCTTGAATTTTCCACTTCAACAATGTTAGGTAAAAATTCAGACTATAATGTTTGTATTGTGACCATTTTCCATTAAATTCTGTCTTAAGTATTAAAATCTAATCCTAGAAATCTGACATATTCTTAGATTTGAACCCTTTTCACAAAATTCTGACTATTTGGTTGAATTCTGGCTTAAATCTTGAAATCCTGACCTGTCCTATAACTTAGCTAGGATAAATGATAGATATAAACAAATGGCAAATAAAATAAGCAAACGACACTACAAAATATGAATAATAAAATAAAATGAATAGATAAATAAATAAATGGCTTCTGGCCACTGCTCCTTCCTGTCCCCTGACTATTTTCAGAGCTCGGACATAAATCTAAAAATGTGTACTTTTTTAGAACTCCTGATTTAATTCCAGAATTGTGACTTTGATCTTAGCATTCTGAAGTCTTTTTGACATAACTGAAAAAATCAACCTATAAACTTTTTTTATTCAGTGGCCCTCATCCTATTCTGTGTGGCATAAAAACCTTTTTAGGTCCTTAAATTAAAATCTTCAGGTGTTGGTGATTGGATTTTTGCTCTGTAGAGGAGTAACTCCTGTATGCCATTGAGCCGTTGTGTTACGTTCATGTCATTGGTCTGTTTTCGGCTCACAGGTCACCAGAGCAATCAGCCAGAAGATCCGAGGTCAGCAGCACCGAGCCAGAGTGGTTTTCAGTTTGGGAAACACCGTCTTTGTAGATCCTGTGGTAAGACTTCAGCAGTCAGTCATCTTGTCGCTCAGGCGGGGGGTTTTCTGAGTTAGACGTTAAAGATGAGGAAACAGCACATCACTGCTCTGGTTTCAAGAAGATTGTGTTTCTGTCGGAATTGTTTGAATATTGTTGCTTATCAATGTAAGGTGTTTTTTCCCTAATTGATGTTCCATCATGAGATTAACTTGACAAACTGAATTCTGCTGTTTGTCTTTTAAAGGTGCGTGTGACTCAGATTCCAGGTATGAAAACCATCATCAATGAGTACAACGTGCAGTCCGAGATCCTAAAAACAGGGATGGGGGTCAGTAACCCGGACCATCTGGACCTTCTGAAGGCTCTCTGCCAGGAGAGCAAGACCTGCAGTTACCTGAAGGAGGGCGACACCTCCAGGTAAGGAGGCACCTGAGGACTAAGAAGAATACATCAGCTTGAGTATCACTTCAGATATGAGTCAGGGTTGTTCTGTTTCCAGGACTGAAGGTGGTCTAATATCTCTGGAGGTCAGAATCCAAGCTCAGGAGGAAGTCTTGGCCGAAGCGTTCAGAGCAGCCGAGGTCAGCCGGCTCGCTGAACCTCCTGAGCTTGAACCATGTGACCCAAAGTCCGCAGAGGTACCAGCCTTAGTCCCAGAACCACAAAAAGGACCCCCATCTCAACCTAACCTGGCTCCTGGGTGTGATCAGAGCCTCCTGCCTGCAGCTCTCCTGAATGGTGGAGAGATAAACTCCTTCAGTCCTGATCTGAAATTATCAGAGCAGGTGATGAGGTCTGTGTCTTCATCTGAATCAGTTTATTTATTATGAAATCCAAAGGGTCTCTAATGATGTTTTCAGAGATTTAGGAGAAATTACATCACAAAAATATATTTAAAAAAATCTCTTTATCACTCTGTATTCACAAATTTTCTGGCATGATTTTTTTTTTTTGTTTAAAAAGATAACCCTCAGCATGCTCGCATCTTTGTGATAAAGTCAGAATTCGGAGGAAAAAGCCACAATACTTCAGTTGGGGTTAGAATTTAGACTTTTGTGGGCATTTTGACTTAAACTTAGAAATCCTGACTTGTCTGCATTTTTATGGAGTCTTACTTTGTTTAGAATTCTTTATTGAATCTAGAAAGTCTGACTTTTAAGAATTTGGACTTTTCTGAACACTTTTGACTAATCTGAGAACTCTGACTTGAACCTCTTTTACTTTTTTTCATGGTGTACTCTGACTTAAACCTTAGAATTCTGACTCAGTTTTAACAATTCAGATTTTGATTCGATTTCTGACGTAAATCTCATTCATCCATTAACGGGGGTCGGGGGAGAATCATGCTTAGGCACATCAAAGGCAATTGGCCTTTGTGGTAGAGCACCCATTTTAGAACAGAAGTAAAACAAAACATTCAGTCACCTCCTCTATCCTGAAAAGCTTTTTTTTTTTTTTTGTATTTCTCACTCATCAGTTTATGAAATTTCTGCTCATCTGAGACTTTTTTTCTGCAGAATCAGAGATGGACAAGAACTTTGCCTCAACTCCAGCCAGGCTGTTCATCACAACACCAGTAACCAAAAAGGTGTTTCTTCTTAACAGTCATTAAATTTTAGTTTATAAACGTGCTGATAACAACTTCAGGCCATGATTTTGTGTGGATTTGTCATGATATAACTGTTTTTGTGTGCAGACGGGCCTGCAGTTGACAACCCGAAGGCTGTCATCTGTAATGACGCAGACACTGATGTCTCAACAAAAAGGTAAAAGATGATTGTTTGGGTCAATAAAAACTTTCTTCCCCATTAGATAAAACTTTCCCATTAGATTGTTTAAAAGTCTGGGGAGCTTTAGACTGAGCACTTGACAAGACCGTGCTGGACTATGATGGGTCAAACAAATGGGTCCACAGATTTGTTACAGGCCAATTGCTTTGCACATAGTCAACACACAGCGGAGCCCAAAGTGATTCCACACGATACCATAACATGATAAGATTGAGTATAAGGTGACAGCCCTTGTCTGAGCCTGTCATTTGGGTTAGTTTTGTTATTTTTTTGGGTGCTGCAGCATTAATATTATAAAGAAGCCATGTGCAGTAATGTAGAAAACCTTAGACATCCACTGTGACATAATCATAATTGTATTAAATGGTGAGAGCGGTGAAGATGCACAGCCCAGCTCTTTCTAGTGTTGTTTCTTATGCGATACTTCTAGAACAGAGTCAAAACAAGCACAGCGTGTTTGATATAAACCAACCAACAATACAGAATTATCTTCAACTTACAAAGACTTTTCTCTTTTGTGTTCCTGTTGTAGCTTCCACCCTCAAGTCCGCTGGTACCAGACGACGGACTCTGTGATCGTAACACTGAAGCTGACGAGCCCCGAGAATCAGCGCTGTGATTTCCACTCCCACAGAGTCGTCTACAGGTCTGTGTGGATCAGGCGGCCCATCATTATGTACTTACTTCACTTTGCATCCAGCACTGAGTGGAGCTTTTTACCTCGAGCTCTGTACACCGGTGGGAGTGGGTACATGTTTGGCATGGCCAGCCTTTGTGTTTGTTAAGCAAAGAAACATGAAGTCGTACTAATATATGCTCAGCTTGTTATGAGGATCAAAGTGGATGTGTGAAGCAATGGCTGTAAATAAAGATGGACAGGCAGCCAGTGTGAAGCTAAAATATCTCCCTTCCCTTGCACCGCATGACGAGCATGTACAAAAAACCAGAGGCTGAAACAAACATTTGGCAGGGCTTTTGACAAGCAAGTAATTAATGCACACCCATTTAATATTCTCCCTCAGTCCAGTCTGTGTGTCAGGAAGTTAAGAAGGGATGCAGCATTGTATCAAGGATGGCATGCAGAAATGAATAAAGAAGGGGTTTAGATGATTAGGGATGAATGACTATAAGAAAAGATGCAGTTTTTCTGGCAGTAAGGAAATCAATGATCCAAAGCACATAACATATTATTCATCATCTAATATTCATAAATAATCTGTTTTTCTTATTTAAAGGTGTAGCGTGTAGAAGTTGGCAACATTTCGCAGAACAGAAACAGTGAATATAGGATATAATGTTTCTACTTGTATAAAGAGTCTGCCGAAATAGATGTACAATCATCCCCATAAACTTTTGTTTTCTTTTTTATTAAGTTGGGAAAAGATTTTTATATTCATGTACCGCGGGTCTCCCCTCTGTGGAGGCTGACATAACGATCTGCCATGTTGTCTACGGGTGAGTTTTGGGGACAAAAAGAGCGAAATGTGATTTTTGAATATGAGTCTTTAAAGACGCTATGAGGAGTTTTAAAGTAATTACAAAAAAGTCTCACTTTTAGATATATGCCTGATCGAAATACACACTTTAAGATGAGTTTCATAGTGTCAAAATAGGTTATCTATAAATGCTATTCCTTAGCTTCGCGGTCGGGTCGGACAGAGCTGGACTGGCCTGGATACTCAACTTCGGGAACAAGACAATTAAAACTATAGCAAATGTATATTACTCGGACACGTCTTAGAGCACTGGGCTGTAAGTAACGATACATAGCCGGCTACAAAACTACGATAAGTTCTAAAAAATTGCTTGTTGTCACACATCAAAAACTACCACTACGTCACCAGAAAGAGATACATTACCTCATCGCTTTGCATCCTGTAAGTTGTTGAAAAAAGAAGTTGTAAAGCAATGCAGAGTTCTGAGGAAGGTCTGAGCTGCAGTTATTAGCAACAAAACAACAAACGCACGCTTTGGCTTGGGTCACGTCTTTACGACAGTCGCCATGCGTGCTCATGGGTTGCAGAGTCTTTATGTCGCCGAAAATGGATTCTCCTTATAGCACCTTTAAAGGTGTACAAAACCTATAATCATCATCTTAACTGACCTGTAATCTATTAGAATAGTAGTTACAGATATGAAGGAAAAACTCTCACTTTGTAACTGTTGTAAATGATGCCCTGTTCTTGATCCTTTTTGGTCTTCACTTAGTGAGGTGATGTTTTAGAAACAGACGGGCTCGTTACAAAATCTGAACACTAGATGTTGCTAAAACGCCAATTTCTACACACTGCATCTTCAATGGAATCTCAGACTTCTACTCGTGAACAGAGGCTTCATGTTGTTGACCTGCTTACCAGCACCTCCATAAATACAATTTTCCTGCAAACTTGTATAATAGTATGTGTAAAACAGTTGACACAAAAGATCCTGGTTCAATGAGGAGTGCTGAAAAAAAACTGAAGCTCTGGTGATTAGATTGCGTTGTCTGAAATTGCCATTTCAATCCAAAAACAGTAAATCATTCAGCCCTAATAAATATACAGGATTACCTTCAGAATAAGAGCTAATATTTATTGTCAAGTACATTTGCACATGGATTTTAACTTGGTAAATTGGTGCAAAAACAACCAACATATATAAATAGAAAAATAATAAAATAAATAATAAAACCTAGAAAAGCACTTGGAGAGCACAGACCTCTGCCAGCACCACAGTCCTCACCAATGTTTAGATTCCTTGACCATGAAAACATACCATTAGCAGTTTGATTCAAAATATCTATTTTAGTTCAGTAGTTATTCACAAAAGATCACATTTTTTGTCATGGCGGTTTTACACTGATCTGGATCATTCCCATATTCGGTTAATTTGTTCCTTGCCCCAATCTGGACATTTCCTGAAAATTTCTTCAAAATCCATCCATAGCTTTTTGAGTTATGTTGCTAACAGAGAAACAGACATTTACCGGCAGTAACGTAACTTCCTTGGCGGAGATAATAAGGGTCGGGGGAATGAAATTAATTATAAAATAGGTACAAATAGTGCTTTTGAAGGTAAGCTGTACTGCAGCGTGAATCAGCACAGATGTTCCTACTGCCCAGATTTAATTAAAAATGTGAATATGGGGGGATGGTTTGGCAAAGTGGTTCGCAACCATGCACGACCCATGAACATACTTCTGTCAGTCCAGGTTCGAATCCAGCCTGTGACCAGTTTGCAGAGTGTCTTCCCCTGCTCTCTCGCCCCCTTTCACAAGCCTATCCATTGTCGGTCTATCAATAAAGGCGCAAAATGCCAAAAATTACATTAAAAAAAGTATATGTAACAGAGCCTTGCTGCAGTGTTTTTGTGTGAAGACATGGGGAGCTACTGTTAAATTCATTTTTCTCCATGGTTAAACTCATATCAACTACCTGAACTTCCTCATTTGCCCCTTCAAAATAAAAGATGGTTCATACTATGTGTATACAAATTAACAGTAAACTGAAATTGGGACAGGAGATATAGTAACATTTGATTAAGCCTATAAAAATTGTGCAATGCAATATGAAAATGCAATTACTTTAGAATTAAGTATTGAAAGTTGGAGTTTAATCTGGATTAAAACAGCAGCTGTAAACACTGAAGTCTGACTGTAGGGGGAGCTCTTAATCTTTTGGCTTCACCATTAATGGGGTGTTGTGCTGTCCATCTATAGTCTTGGTATAAAACAAGAACCAACTGTTTGTTTGTTGTTGTTATTGTGAAGATGTCAAAGACTCTTTCTCTGTAACCTGCTGTTTCTAAATCAACTCTGTGACTTCATGTGGCACAAAATGTGAACTTAGAAGTTAAGATGGAAAATTATTGAAGTTTGTGCAGGAAGATAAATGTGATGTTATTAGTTTAAGGTGCTGCTGTTCCTCTGCAGTGATAATTAACGGCTAAAAGCATCTCCGGATGTTTCTGTAATTACACTTTTGGTTCTCTGTTTGGCAAAACCTTGAATTCCCAAACCTGCAATAAAATGTTTTCAAATCAACATTTTGTGTCACATGATTATTACACAGCATTTGGTTCTCATCTTTGCAAACAGACACTGAGATATGTGTGTTGAATTTGCACCCCTATGAGAGCCTTTTGGGGCTTTTAACTTTTTGGTTTTCTTAGAGTGATTGTCCTGAGTACTTGAGCTGGACGATGTGTTAAGTTTTTTGGGTTAAAGAAGACATTGTTTATATTGAAATAATTTGTTGGAGTCGCCATTTTGTCTACTTTTCCACATGTTTCTCCATGACCTACCCTGGCCAAAAAAGCGGAAACTCAGAAGTTCACCCATCCTCTCTAAATTACAACAACAGTGAGACCACTGATGCCTGGAGTTCGGCTTCTAAAGAAGGAAATTAGTGCCTAGATCATGTAGAGATGGTTTGGTTTGGTTTGGTTACTTTAGATGCAAGTTAGTATTTTTGTAAGCACCGGACACATGTTGCCTTTAAATGGATACGCCAACATTTATTTTTGTTTCCGTGTCTTGCCTCACTCCTGGGTCCATGACAAGCAGACTATGTTCTTTAGACTATGTGTGAAGTAACAAGAGACAGGCAGAGCTCATCCACCCTTAATTAGCTTAGATCAAACACTTCGAGTCAATGGGTAGTATTAGCCTGCTTCTGCCTACAGACATCAGATAAACTCTTCAGCAACTCTAAACAGTCCTGTGTGCTTGTGACTCCTTTTTACCTCTCTATGTTACATTGTCTTCTACTATAATCGTATTATCATCTACTCAACACAGGGTTTTTTTTGTTGCAGTGGTTTTTGTCGCTGTGGTTTGAGCAAGAGATGTGACATTTCTCAAACAAGTCGAATCTTTTGAACAGCTCTTTTAGTAAACAATGAGAACAGTTTGGCAGTTCTGAGCGAGCCGCTTGTTTTTGCAGGTGATTTGCATTGAGGAATGGCTCGTACAGATGTGGTCTCGCGGGACTTGTGAGCAATTTATGAGTGTGATAAAACATTACATGGAAGGTAAGGAGGAGCCTGTGTTCAAACAAGCTGTTTCCCAGGACCCCACAACTTTGTCAAGTGTAGTAAATATTACTTATTGAATTATTTTCATTTTAAATGTTGCACTGCTGTATGTATTTGGTTATGCAGAAAAATAACCTCATTTTTTTCTTTCATTTATTTACTACTTAATAATCAGTTTACTTTATTTCTATATTCATGTAGTTTCATTCTTTATTACTTTTTAAACTGGTTTCCTTTATGTAATTTTTAATGCAAATGTTAACAAATCAATATCTCCATTCAGCTAAAAGTATAGTGACAAACATTTTGGTCCATGCTGTCCTGCTCTGCCTTGTACCTGGCACAGTTTTTGGTACTACCTCCAGCGGCATTCAAAGTGAGCTGAGCTGAGACTAAACTTTCTGACTTCTGAATGTTCAGAGTTTCACCACAAGCCGGGGGAATCAACTTGGACATGAAACACCCCCTGATGTTGTCGGCCCTTGAATGCTGAATGACTTCCCAAACTCTCACCTGTAGAAAAGAAATCACCTTATAACTGTTGACAGCACTTTTTAATTTAGCTTTTTGTTTAGTCTTTGCCCTAAAATTTCCCTTAGTTTATTTATTAAATTAGGTCTGATTGGATTAAATCTCGTGAAGTCTCTGTCGAACATTTTTTTAGTTACATCTAGTTTTCATCAGGGGAAACAAGGTTGTTGACAAAATTGTGATGAAATAATGTGTCAACAAAATGAACACTGTTAAAGAGAACCACAGGGGGGTCGATCTTTGTGTCTGAAATAAAACAGTCTGTAATGATCCTCGTGTTGACTCTCTGCTGTTTGTGTCCAGTGGTCGAGTGGACGGGCGGATCTACAGAGCTGACCTTGAGCTTTACGCCAACATCGCTGCTGACCTCTGCTGCTGGGAGATGAAGTCCAACGAGCCAGTCCTCAAACTGGTCAAACAACAGAAGAGATTCTGGGAAAAACTCCTCAAGGACAAGGTCAGGGGTGCAGTGATTGAACGAAAGACTTATTTTTTTTAACAATGTTTTTTATTGAGTATTTCTCGACATAGATACAGTTATAAAAGTACCACAATGCTCATATTTAAATTTTAATCCCCCCTCCCATCCCTAGAACATGTTGGACACCAGTCCAGTGAGAATAAGGAATTGAATGAAAAACATACCTATATATTGCTAATAATGACAGTTATATAATTTCAGTAATAATTAACAAATATATAAATATATAATAACACTGGGTCTCAAACAAAGAAGAATTTGTCCCTGGAGAAAAACATTGAGTAGATAGAACAATATTATACTGTGTACTGCCCACAGCACTTCAAATTATTAAACAACCCTTCCAAAGTCTTACTTTAACTCTTTCATGTATGGTGTCCACTACAGGAGACAGGTAATTGGAATACCTTTTATACCATTTAGGTTGCAGTACCATGACAAATTAACAGGTGGCAAACTCCCAAACCTTGTGGATGTTTTTGTGATATTGTGGTATTGCATAATTAATCCAGGGCTAATTACACCATGCCTTGCAGGAATAAGTGTTAAATCCTTTTATTGTCAAAGAATATGACAGGTTAAAATCTGTGTGTATATATACAGTATATATTATTAGGGCCCGACCGATATGGATTTTTTGAGGCCAATACTGATATTTGGCAGAAAAAAATACAGATTACCGATTAATTGGCCAATTAAAGCAGCACTACGGAAGATCCTCGCTTGACCGGATAGAGAACTCAACTACCCATGAGCTCTAGCGCCTGCATACTGTCGTAAGGATATAGATCTACCGGTCGCGTGCATTGGTTTTGTAGGTGAATCACAGAAGCCAGGACTTCGCTACAAAGTATTCTTCTGTCCCCAGCGGCTGTTTGCAGGATGGGTAGCGACGAGGCAATGTATTTATTTTTGACTGAATGACGATGTTAAAAATTGCTAAGTTCAACTTGGTTTTATTACCGTGAGGTCGCCCCCGTCCTGTTGAAGCGATGAAGTGAATAAAAGTAAAGACAACGACGAGCTGGCGATATCACACACTTGAAATAGGTCTAAACAAAACTACATACTGGTACGTTCTGGATTTGTTGTGCTGTACTTTTTTCCTGTCAAGTTTATTGAGGAACTTTGTCATAAATTAGTCGCCCAACATACCTGATAGTAGTCCGACATCCCTCCTCGTCTTTTATTTCACACCAGCGAGTGGACGCAGAACCGATGTTTATTCTGGTCCGAGCATTCAGCTTGTTTTTCTCTCGCTTTCTTTGTTTTGTATCCTCCGACAAAACTTTTCTCTTCCTGACGTTGTTGCCTCCGCCATGGTTACAGCCCCGCGATTGGCTTTCGCAGAGACTTCCATGTTTTAAACGAATCAGGAATCGGGGGAAGTGAGGTATGCCGTAAAGCAGTCCAAACTTGCAGTTATTTAGTGTGGCAGGGTTCCCACCATCCACCTCGAAGTTACATAGCGATAGTTAAAGGGATACAGACCACTCCAGACCACGACAGAGGTTTCATTGAACTCATTGTAAAGTGGTGGACCATCACAATAAATATCGAAGGATTATATTGTGTTTGAAAAGCTACATAGTGTTGGTTTAATTTTAAATATATATATGATATGAATTTTTTAAAATTGGTCCCAAAACACAACAATGAATATATGAATTACAAGCAGAAATTTTTTATAGTTTTGGTCCTGTAGTATTTGTTTAACTTTACACCAATAAGAAAATTTAAAGTACAATAACATGCAAAAAAAAAAAAAAGCACTGAACTTCTGGGACATTAATAATATAACCTTATCAAAGAGTCACTCTGTATGTTGTACTTCTTGTTGATGAAAATTTTTCTTTTTCATTGCAGCTTTCAAGCACAAAATAAAATGGTGTGCAAAATGCAGCAAATTCCTGCAAAATAAAACAAATATTTAAAAAATGTAAATATATAGATTATTTATGAAATCTTTGTCACATCTGCCTTTCAGTCTTCACTAGTTCATCAGAAGCAGGTTTTAGTTCAGATAGAACCACTTTTTTTATTTAAAACATGAGATAATATGTGTGAGGAAATTAAAAATATTTTGTTGGACATAGCACATATTTCACAAACTTATTTAAAGAGCCTAATTAAAGTCCCCAGCTACGCTGAAGTCTCCCCTGGATGAGTCTGCTGTTGATGACGTAGGGCCCTGAGATGCTATGTTAATGCTAGCGTAGTTAGCTCGCTAAGTAGTTAGCTTACCTGCCGTGTCGGGAACAAACGGATAAAGCCGGATTTCCGTCATAATCACATTAAAACAGTCACGGCTGAACTGATCCCCTGCCATCAGAAGGTTCAGTTCATCAGTATTGACAACGACAGAAAAAACTGTCAGGAAAACTGTTCAGCAGTGCCAGTCTGTCTGTGAGGCTGATCTGTAGCCAGGCAGATAGCCCGGTGGTCTCACATGTTCCACAATTACATCATTCTGCGCAGCTTGGACACTGAACAGCGTTTAATGTTTTATGAGAAATTAAGAATATATAGGCGTTACATCAGCAAAACTCTGGCCGATGTTAAATATTTTTAAAAGGGCTATAATTGGCCGATTTAATCCGCTGGCTGATAAATTGGTCAGACCATATATATATATGTATATATATATATATATGTGTATGTATATATATATATATATACAGTCATGGAAAAAATTATTAGACCACCCTTGTTTTCTTCTATTTCTTGTTAATTTTAATGCCTGGCTCAACTAAAGGTACATTTGTTTGGACAACTATAATGATAACAACAAAAATAGCTCATGAGAGTTTAATTTAAGAACTAAGAACTATTCATTTTCCATGGTTTTCTTGATAATAACCAAAATTACTTAAATTCTTACATCAATAGCTATGGCATTGTACCACCAAAAACACTACTTTTAAGCATTCCATGTTTTCTTTAAACACATGATACACACAAGAGTTAATACTTGATTGCATAACCATTGTTTCTGATGACTGCAGCCATGCGTCTTGGCATGCTCTCCACCAGCTTCTGACATTGTTCTGCTGTCACAGCAGCCCATTCCTGTTGGACAAATTCAAACAAATTTTCTTTGTTTTTGGGCTTGTGGTTCTCCATTTTGAGTTTGATGATTTTCCACAGGTTTTCAATTGGATTAAGATCTGGTGATTGAGCAGGCCAAGGCATGGTGCGAATGTTGTGGTTCTCCATCCAGGCTTTAACTGACCTTGCCGTGTGGCAAGGGGCATTGTCTTGTTGGAAAATCCAGTCATTCGAGGCAGGAAAGAGTTTTCCAGCTGATGGAAGAAGACTGTTTTCAAGGGTAGTCCTGTACATGACCTGGTTCATTCGGCCTTCACACAATTGCATTTGCCCTGTTCCACTCAGACTGAAACAAACCCCAGATCATGACTGATCCACCCCCATGTTTTACTGTAGGGGCAAGACAGTCTGGGTTGTAAGCTTCTCCAGGCTTCCTCCTAACCAGTAAGTTGGCTGGAGTGGGCATCAATTCAAAATTGGATTCATCACTGAAGAGAACCTTAGCCCAATCATCAACAGTCCAATCCTTGTGGTCTCGAGCAAAGAGTAACCGGGCCTCCCTCTGCCTTTCATTGATGAAGGGCTTCTTGCGTGCTCTGTGTGACTTCAAACCAGCTTCAACAAGTCGGTTTCGAACTGTCCTTGCTGAACAAGTCACATTTCTCGACAGTGCCCACTCATTTTTAAGGTCCCTGGAGGTCTGCGATTCCTGACACAGGAGCGGAGGAGTAGACGGTCATCTCCTGGGGTAGAAAGAGGATTCCTGACACGGCCAGGTAGGACTTTGGTAGTGCCATGTTCAGCTTGTTTTTTTTGTTGTAATGAAGCGGCTGTCTTGGAGATCTTCAGTTTTTTCGCTACCTGTCTCTCACTCATGCCAATTTCAGCAGTGCCAAGATGGCTGCCTTTGTGGCTTCACATAATTCTTTTGTTTTAGGCATTATGTGAGAGCTGACAACTTCTGAGTTGTGCTACGGCTTGAATGTAAGCAGGAAACCACTCTAGGCCTTTGCATGTGCAGTGCTGCTTGTGACATGAAATGGCCTCTTATATACCCTGGGAATCAATTAAGCTTAAGAATGTCAAATAGGACATAAAGTATTATGTGACCAGCTGCATTTTTTGTTGTGTTCATTGTATTATACGTTCAGTGGTACCAGATATTAGAATGAACAAGAAATTGAAGAAAACAAGGGTGGTCTAATAATTTTTTCCATATATATATATATATATGTATATATATATATATATATATATATATATATATATATATATATATATATATATATATATATATATATATATATATATATATATATATATATATATATATATATATATACATATATATATACATATATATATGTATATATATATGTATATATATATGTGTGTGTATATATATATATGTGTGTGTGTATGTATATATATATATATATATATGTATATATATATATATATTTACTTTGTGATTTAATTATTCATGCATGAAAGGGTTAAATGCCTCAGCACACCAGGGGACTGTTCCAATAAATGGCATGAAATTAGTATTTTTTGTCTTTCCATGCTCTTTAAAAGTGACTAATTCTCTGCAAACCAGAAATCTTTTCAGAATGTCAGATATCTTAGTAGCAACTAGCTCAACAAAAACATAATAAGGTAAATCTAAAATGAGTTTAGCAAAGTAATTTATTTTTCTTCTCTTAAATTCCAGAATATTTTTGTGAGTTATGACATGGATCACTTTGAGGAGGACGAAGATAAAATCCCAAACGGTAAGAAACCAAATCACTGAACACTTTTTAGAGCTGAAGTCAAGTTAATTTTTCTCCTGTAAATGGTATGAAGTGTAGTTTTTGAAATCCTTAAACTCATGTTTCTGTATTTTTGGGGATTTGCTCTGTAGGTTTGTGGTTTGAGGGGAACACCGGAGAGGGTGACTGGTTTGGGAACTCGGAGGAAGGGACAGACAGTGACAGCGACAGTGACTGAAGATGACACACTTCCCTTCTCTTCCCATCGTTTTGGAGACAGGAATATTATCATCTCTCACCTTACATCTATAGACCAAAATGCATCATTTTCAAGCTTCTTCTCAGAGACGATTAAGAAAACTGCCAACCAAGCCATCATAAAGTAAGCAGAACTTTTTCGTAATACGCACTTCCTTATTCAGAAGAGTTGGGACACAGTTAAGGTAAATATTTGTTGTTTGTATTTACCCTGCCTCACTCAGAGATTCAGAGTTTGTTTTTTTATTGCAAATTATGAGACACATACAAGAAATTCGACCCTTTTTTTTTTTTTTTTTTTTTTTACAGGAGTACAGTAAATGGTCTCCTGCGTACTTTGGTTGTTATAAGTTTTGATTTGAGTTACTGTCATCTCGAACTATGCTGACCATTCTCCTCTCACCTCTGGCATCAACAAGGCATTTTCCCCACAAAGAACTCCTTCATACTGGATATTGTCTCTTTTTCAGACCATCCATTGTAAACTATGTTTCTGGAATACTTGGACCAACAACCATTTAAATGAACTTAAATCACCTTTCTTCTCCATCCTGCTCCTCGGTTTGAGCTTCAGCATGTCGATTGGCCATGTCTACATGCCTTAACGCATTTAGTTGTTGCCATGTGATCGGCTTATAAGCTGTTTACATTTATTAGAAGGTTGAACGGGTGTATCAAATAAAGTGGCCCCATATTTTATTTGCATATTCCCACAAATTCTGCCTTGATTTTGTTTTTGTTTTTTTTTTAGGCAGAAATCTGCTCCCTATAAGGTTTAGTTTTCCTAATGTTGTTGTTTACTCTGTATAAGTATGACATAATAAGGGAGTAAAGCTGCTAAAGAGTGATGCTGCCAGCTTTGTTCATCCCAGCATTTATTTAAGAGTTATCTGCTTTCAGCAAAAGAGACCACCCACTGTGGTGACCTGCCAGTATTAACATTTTAAATTCACTTAAATTACCACCGTAGTCTTTTTTTCTTGACCTGTCCATCAATCCATCAGCTACTCTGGCATCGTATCACAATTGACATGTTTTCTGACCCCTTTTCGGAGAATCCTGAACTTGTTCCTGGTCTAAAATGGTCAAACAATCCCTCCAACAATCTAAAATAATGCTGATTATATAATCTTTATTTATGTAGCACTTCCCAAAAGCAAATGTTTTAGAAGGGCCATTTACTAAAACAAAATAAAGCTTGCAACACAACAGGTAGGTTATAAAATCACAGGCAATGACAAATACTTTGAAACTTTAAGATCATTTAAAAAGGCTCAAATAAAGTCAGGAAAGACTCAAGGTCACTGAGTCGGTTGACCTGATTTCCTCATTATTGAGGATGTCTGTGCAACCAGGAAGATTTAAGTATGTTCCCTAATTGCCTCAACAAACTCCTTGAAACGCCTTAGCCTGTGTTAATTTTGACAGCATTTTTTTAATTAGTTATAGTCTTTTGCCTCAAATATATTTTAGTTTTAGTAACAAGTTAGTTGTCCAAACTGTTTTCATTTTAGTCTAGTTTTAGTTGATACATTTTCACAACATTTGAGTTGATGAAATCTACTTTAAATTTAGTCTACTAAAAAATCAAGTGTAAAGGGTACGGAATTTTATCTTTCCTTGAATTTCTGAACTCATGTTTTACACTTCGATAAAATGAAACATCTAATATCCCTTTATTGAATGATAGTAAAGTTTGAATGTATAAGTAAACAGAAACAAATTTTCCTTTTGTGTGAAATGCAGTCCCCTTTTTAGGCTACCTGGCAGAGCATCTCAGTTACAATACCAGAACTGACAACAAACAGTGAACCTGCTCTACATGAATATATCCATTCATAAAGAGATTGGCTCTGATTGAATCGCTCCACAACTTATCCCACCACCACCAAGCTAAGGCACCTGTGATTGGATGTCCCTCTGAACTCATCCAACCTTTCCACACAACCAAAGCAGCATATTTTCCAGACTGTAAGTTGCATGTATTTAGTGCTCTGATAGAGAGGTGGTTTCCTTGTATGAAGCGGTAACACCAAGCAGCTTTATCTTTACATTCACCAGGGGGGCTCCAACAAATCTGCCTCACACAGACCTGCACTTCTACTTCGCTATTAGTCAGCTATTTGATTACTCTCAACCTCCTCCCACCTGTTTTTTTTTCATTTGTTTGTCCTGGTGTCCAGGCAAAGAAACATTATATAGATGTTTGTAATTTCTAACTTACTTGTAGAGTTTCTCCTCAAGAAGTTCTACCGTCATTATTTTTTGTCCATGTTTCACTGGAGCTACATAATTACTGAACTAAATACATAGAGTCTAACAGCAACACTCCTCTCATGGTTACCTGTTGTACTGCTCTGTGTGGCCTGTATCCGAGAACTTTATGGAAACGCAGAATTACGGTGGAATGAATGCAGAGCACAGACAGGAGGCTCCGTCTCTCCGTATCCGTCTTTAATGTTGAGCATACATGGGTCTGTAGTAAAACTCTCCCGGCAGCACGTTGTTCAAGCACCCGTATGTGGATTTGCTCTTCCAGCTCTGGCCATCTTGCTTATTCATTGGAGTAAGATTAACCTCTGCTTAATGAAAGAAAAATTCACAGTGGTCAGAGAAACAACTTGAATCTGACCAAAGTAATAATAAATAAAAATTCTATGAAATTTAACCAATGAAAGTCAGACATTGCTTTTCAACCATGCTTCAACAGAATTATTTAAAAAAAATGAACTCATGAAACAGGCCTGGACAAAAATGATGGTACCCTTAACTTAATATTTAGTTGCACAACCTTTTGATGCAATCACTCCATCAAATGATTCCTGTAACTGTCAATGAGACTTCTGCACCTTTCAGCGGGTATTTTAGCCCACTCCTCATGAGCAAACTGCTCCAGCTGTCTCAGGTTTGAAGGCTGTCTTCTCCAGACTGCATGTTTAGCTCCTTCCACAAATGTTCAACAGGATTTAGATCAGGGATAGAAGGCCACTTCAGAATAGTCCAGTGTTTTGTTCTGAGCCATTCTTGGGTGTTTTTAGCTGTGTGTTTTCAAATCAAATGAAATCAAACTTTATTTTTAAGGCACTTTTCATATGAAGAAGCAACACAAAGTGCCTCACAGAGGCTAAAAACAACATGAAAACAGAACCCCCCCCCCCATATACAGAGACATATCCAGACACACACTCCCAGGCATCAACACACACACACACACACCTGCTCCCACACATATTCATACTAGCTGTAAAGAGAAGAGAAAAAGAGACATGGCTGTGCACCGAGGACTGAGGTAAGGAATAAACTACCTTTGGGGGCTATCAACACTGAGGAGGACTCCTGACCCACAAGAAGCGCAGCCAGGGACTTCCCCAGACACGAGGGCCCACACCACAGTGCAGTGACCTACGGCCATGCAGGCGAAGCCATTCCCCAGCTGCGGCCCCAGAAATGGACCAGGAGCAACTCCAAGTGTGGAGAGCCCCCCATGGCTCATTATCCTGTTGGAGGACCCATGACCTGTGACTGAGACCAAGCTTTCTGACACTGGGCAGCGCATTTCACCCCAGAATGTCTTGATAGTCTTGAGATTTCATTGTGCCTGCACAGATTCAAGACACCCCGTGTCAGACGCAGCAAAGCAGCCCCAGAACATAACTTAGCCTCCTCCATGTTTCACAGTAGTTACAGTGCTCTTTTCTTTGTATGCTTCATTTTTGTGTCTGTGAACATAGAGCTGATGTGACTTGCCAAAAAGCTCCAGTTTTGTCTCATCTGTCTGAAGGACATTCTCCCAAATTCCAGTCTCACTTTTTTCTGATTTGCTTTCAACAGTGATGTCCTCCATTCAGTCCACTTTGGCTCAAACAGTGACAGATGGTGTGATTTAACTCTGATGTACCTTGACCTTGGAGTCTCTCTCTAATCTCTTTGAAGTTGTTTCTGGGCTCTTTGGTTTCCATTCGTATTATCCGTCTCTTCAGTTTGTCATCAGTTTTCCTCCTGCAGCCACGTCCATGGAGGTTGGCTACAGTCCTGTGAACCTTAAACTTCTGAATAATCTGTGCAGCTGTAGTCACGGGAACATCAAGCTGCTTGGAGATGGTCTTATAGCCATTACCTTTAACATGCTTGTCTATAATTTTCTTTCTAATCTCCTGAGACAGCTCTGTCCTTAGCTTTCTGTGATCCATGTTCAGTGTGGAACACACCATGATACCAAACAGCACAGTGACTACTTTTCAGCCTTTAAATAGGCAGACTGACTGATTACAAGCTTAAAGACACCTGTGATGATAATTACAGGGCACACCTTAGTTTAACATGTCCCTATGGTCACACCATTTTCAATCCTTTGTAAGGGTACCATCATTTTTGTCCAGGCCAGTTTCATTATTTTGTTTTTTAAAAGCTTTCTGCTGAACCAAAATTTAAAATTAATGTCTGATTTTCATTAGCTGATTTTCAGTAAATTTTTATTTATTATTACATTTGTTTTTAAGTTATTTCAGTGACCATGTGGGTTTTTCTTTCATTAAATGAAGGGTACCAACAATTTTGTCCACGTGTGTATCTTCCTAACGTGTCCCTACAATTTGGTCTGATTGGATAAAGTCTCTGTCAAGCATTTTAGTCTAGTTTATATTTGTTGATGAAAATGTCAGGTAATTTAGTGTAAGTTTTTGTCCATGCGCACTTGTTTTTATTAGTTACTGTCTAGTTTTCGTCAGGAGAAAAAACTGACAGAAAAAATTAGTTGACAAAATCAACACTGGCCTGAACTCCTCGTCCCCTCAATTCAACTCACAGAGCCTTATTGGCATGACTACAGGGCACTACTGCCAAAACATTTCGTTAAGAATATAAAAATCAATATCTAAAATTAAAATAGTTATTTTGGTGCAATCTCTTTGCAGTGCAATACCCTGACCTCACAATCAGTTAATGGTTGTCAGTTATTGCAAAGCTAACAGGCTAATCATTTATTCTTTACTCTTTTTGTTCATATCGAACTTGATAAAAACAATGCAGTCAGAGAAACATAATGCATTTGTAAATCAAACTGTAAATATCTATAAAATGCATTTTTTAGTGAGTATATAGATGTGTATGTCAACAAAACAACCAGTTTGAGAAGAAGAAAGAGGCGAAGAGCTGATCCAGTCCTGCCCCTTACTTACAAATCAGATCCATCTCTGAATTATAATCACAGTTCATTACCATCTGTCATTATTCATGAAAAACAAACAATCCACTGATCAGGCCTCACATTCTGACCAATGACTGATGAAGTGCTGTATCTTTTTGCTCTTGGAACTAAACACTCATGTCTACTAAGACAGTCCCGTTTTCTAAAAATCAAACTTGAAAAGTTTTCGAACACACACCCAAATAATCAGATATTCAGTTACCCCCCTTCCCTCCCCCACCCGGCCGTATAACTTGGATGAAAAGCCGTCAGCTGAGCCCGCAAATTTGATGTGGAGGACGAGTGACTAAACCACATTTCACATAACACACAGCCTGGTCTTTGATTTTAAGTTTGCCATCAATGGTGTAGAACAAAAAATACTTCCACACAGCTCTCCTAAGATGATTTGGAGCTGTTAATGTCTGCTCTGAGTGGAAACCCTTTATTTACTGGGGTCAAGAGAGCAGCGGATGTGTCTGATGGTCAAACCGCACTCAGAGCGCCCTCTGTTGGACGGAACGGGCCACTGCTCCAGGCGACCTGACGTTCCACTACACTCAATTTTTTACATTTGAATATTTATTTACTATTTGGTTACTGATAATTATCCCCATGTTCCAATGGTTATTCGAATATCAAATGTAAAGTGACAGCCCCAATGTCTACGCTCTCTCTCTTTAAAAGAGCACAGAATGGACCTGCTCTTTTGTAAAGTGTCTCAAGATAACATATGAAATGATTTGGTGCTATACAAATAAAGTTTGATTGATTGACTGGCCCTTATTAGACACAAATACCCCTTTCAGACTGGCCAAAAAACAGTTTAAACCTGGCAACAATCAGCTCCTGTCGGGAGTTTGAAAGGGTTTAATTGGCATCTCGACCAGGGTCGACTGGCCTGCAAGTGACACTGGTTTTTATCGGCTCACCTCCAATCCACTTCAGTGAGAACAGCAGACCCAGGTCAGCCTGCTAATTTACGTCATGACGTCAGTGCAACGTCCCCTCCATCTGTAACTTACGTGACTCTTTACATCTCAGGAACAAATTCCATCTGCCTGTGTATCATAAGCCCTTGAATGTTGTTCAGTCTGTGCCGAGTTTGTACCTTTTTAAAAAGGGACAAATGTACAAAGTACAGAAAACAGCTGACCAACGTGTCCACAACATCCATGCTCCTTTCTGTTGTTTACATGGACGTATTTTGACGCGCTGATGATGTAATCAACATTATGACATCAGCTTCACGCACCAGAGGAAAAATACGCAGCTCGTCTGCTGCCGATAAGATCCTGGTCTGCTGGCAATCGGAAAGGTGACCCTTGCCGATTGTTAGCGGGTTAACCCTCGTTGAAAAAATCCACATCGACCCGCTTATATTAGTGTGAAAGTGGTATAATATGTTAGGTCGTTTTCGGGGAAACGAGTGCATCTTATAACAGGTGCATCTTTCCTTATTAAAATATAGTTCTATCCAATCTAATCATCTTGGTGATCTGCTGTATTGGTCTGGAGATCCAGCTTCTTTCAGGGCTGCATGAGTCTGAAACGATGCACCATTTGAAGGAAACTCACTTGAACTGCTTAGGTTAGATTTAATAGAACTTTAATCCTTTTGAAATAATTTCCAGGGAAATTAGGATTCCAGTAGCAGTTTAGTATAACAGACAAAAAGACATATAAAACAGATGGATATAAACAAAAATATAAATAAATACAAATATTTATAATAGGCTGCCGACTGCTCCGTCCTGTCCTCAGTCTTCCTGTTAATCCTCCTCCCTCCTTGTGCTTGTATCTGTAATCTCATTCTCTCTGTTTGTACCCAAAACTCATGACCAAAAGTGATGGCCGAACACAAATAACTGAAAGTTTGCTCTGCCTCTAGGCTCATCTCCCTTTTCAGTGACCCTCCTGAATGTTCATTTCATCTCGGACGTGTCATGAACACATCTCCGAGATCCTTCAGCTCTTTTGCTTAAGGCAGAGACACAAAATGTTTTAAAAGGGATATACCAACATTTTATTTTTCTTTTCATGTCTTTCTTCACTCCTGTGTCCTGAGACACCATTATTTTGACTGTGTGCAGTAACAAGGAAAGGAGCTTAGGTTAAACGCTGGGTAGTTAGTGGGTAGTGTTAGCCTGCCTCTGCCTACATCAGATAAACTCAGCAACTCTAAACGGCCCTGAGTACTTACTGTGACTCATTTGTATGTTATGTTATTGTTACTGTCGTGTTATCTTCCTCTACTCCTAAAGAGAGGCTTTGTTTTGTTGACCTGCTTCTGTGGTGGTTTTAGAGATGTGACGTTCACAAACAAGTCAAGTCTTTTGAACAGCTCCTTTTTTTTAATTAGAGGCATTTTTTGTGCCTTTATTGACAAGAGAGTGAAAGATAGTGGATAGGCCTGTGAAATGGTTTGAGAGAGAGTTGGGAAGGACACTTTGCAGACTGGTCACAGGCTGGACTTGAACCCAGGCCGGCAGAAGCATGTATACAGGTCATGCCTGGTTGCTAACCACTCCCCCTTTTGAACAGCTCTTTTAAGTGAACAATGAGAACTGATTTGCAGTTGTGTTAGTCATCCGTTTGCGAGCCATTCTTAAGTGTAAATTGCCTGTAAATTTAAGAATGCTGATGACTGGAGGCAGAGGCAGCTTAGTACTACCCATTGACTCCCAGTGTTTGAGCCAAGGTAATTAGCGATGGGCTAACTCTGCCCGTCTCTTCCTTCTTACTGCATGAACAGTCAAAAAACTGAAGTCTGTCTGCTTGTCAGGGATTCTGGAGTGAAGAAAGACACGGAAATTTTTAAAAAGTTGGCATATCCCTTTAAAATCAGACACAGGTCCAAACAAATTCGGCTCAATCCTGGCCCGATGTTTGCCCCGTTTTTCTAAGTCCAGTCTGCGCCGTTATCTGCGTTCATGGATTTGATACGCCTTTTTCAGACTGGGCAAAAAACCTGTTTAAATTGGCTCCTGTTGGCAGTTTGAAAGGATCCAATTGGTTTTTTGATTGGCTCGCCGTCAATCGGCTTCAGTGGGAACATCACACACGGGTCAACAGGCTAATTTACGTCGTGATGTCGACGTAACGTGCTGACTGCATAACATCACACCTATCCCCTCAGTCTGTAACTTACGGGACTCTTTACCATCTAAGCAACTAATCCCAACTCGCTTTCATATCATCAGTGCCGAGTTCGTACATTTTTAAAGAGATAAAAACAAAGTGAAGAAAACCGTGTCCTCGTCTTCTCATTCATCAGCGTGATGACATCAGCTTGATGCGCCAGAAGAGAAAAAACAGCCACGCAGCTCATCTGCTGCCGATTACACCCGGATCTGCTGTCAGTGGGAAAAGAGTCACTTTCCGACTGTTTAGCAGGTTAACCCTCATTGAAAACGGAGTGAGTTTAACTTTTTCAAGGATTGCTAAGGGAGCAGGTCAGATGGCAGGACCACTTTTTGCAAACTTTTCTCCCAATTATGTCAAAAATATACATTCAGGAAAACAATACTCTGTTGAGCAAGTTAAGTGTTTTGTGTTAATTTAAATGTTGTTGCTATATCTAAACATTGAACTGTTCTGTGTAGGGCTGGGTGATATATCAAACAAGTGGATTAATTTGAATTGTATTTTTTCTGGAAAATTTAGAGCTTGCCTTACCCTAACCCAACATGTTTAGAAATATAAATACTAAAATAGCACACATTGACCACAAACATCAGTTGTTTATGTCGACAAGCCTGCATGCTGTAAAATACCAAATAATCGCCGGGGCCTTTATTTATTTCAATCACTGTGCAGACCAGGCGTTTATTTGGGACAGGCATTTAATTCCTCTTCACAAAAAATCTTGCTTAGCAAAAAATAAAAAAATGTGGTAAATGTAATAAAATAAATTACACCAATATAAATATTACCTTTACATTTTCACGGCAAGATTACGGTACCTTAGTTATACTTGTCTTAATACAACTCAGCACTCTGTAAACACTCTTAATCCTGGTAAGGAACTCCCAGTAGTCAAGTTAAAGTTGTATTTCTTTTTTGTTTTCTCGCTGTGCAGGGGGGATGGTGATCAGTAGCAATGTACTGCTAACTGGTATGACTGACCTCCTGACGTTAGGTAAGGGCAAAAAACATGCAGTGGCTACGTCTTCTTCTTTGGATTTGTAAAGCCCTGGTCTTTGAGATTCTGGATATCTGTGCTCTGGGGGCCCCTGTGGACGTTAAGCATTGCTGTAAAATTGAACACACACAAACAAAGTTCAGTCTGATCATGTGTCTTTTCTGTCAGTTACTGCCAGTTGTGAGCTCAGCGTTCGCATGTGTGTTCTTTAAACTTCAACCGTAGCTCATAGGCTGTGCCGAGTAAATTAAACCCGGCGTTTATTTGGAACGGGCGTCTATTTGTCCAAATGTACTGCTACAGCTGGCATTTATTTGGGACCCAAAATTTAATTGGAGCCTGGCTTTTATTTGGTATTTTATGGTACATCCAAACTACAAATCTAACATGTGAAGACAAAAGTACAGTGTGTAATTTAATCATTGCAAATTAAAGGAAAAGTTCGGTTCCTACAGCTTTCACATTGTTCATTGAATGAAGTAGAACAATATACTCACCCAGAAGGCTTTCCTGATGCAAACAGTGCTTCGGGAGATATTTAGATCCAAAATCCAAAATGGTAGCACATAGGGCATACAGCGCCGCTCCTAAAACTGCATTAATCGTCCAAAAACTCATTTTTTTCCCCCAATATTCCATCATGGTTTGCTTACACTATGCCTCCATTACAGTCTGTACAGTCTATTTCTGGAGCAACCCCCGACTGTAATGGAGGAGTAGCCCGAGTGGACCATGATGAAATATTGGTGAAAAATACCACTATACGGATGTCTGCCGCTCGATTTTGGATCTAAATATCTCCCAAAGCACTGTTTGCATCAGGAAAGCCTTCTGGGTGAGTATATTGTTCTACTTCATTCTATAAACAATGTGAAAGCTGTGGGAACCAAAGTTTTCCTTTAACTTTATTTACCTTTGGGAAACATTTTGATAACAGTGGGGCAAAACTTGTTTGATGCCATTTCTGTCATTATGAGGTTTCTTCATAGAGAGATGAAAAAAATGTGTGACCTGTGAATTGAGTTTTGTGGGAAAAAAAAGAAAAATCAGGGATATTGTTAAGGCCATATTTTTGGCCCGAGTTCTGTGTGACATCTACAGCTTATTAAACCTGAACTGCAATTTTTTGTTTATTTTTGTGTACAAACTGCTGACAAGCTCCAGCCCCTTACAATACAAATATATTTAATATATGTATTTGTATCCATGCATATGTTTGTATCTATAAATGAGGAATTTGGCTCCAGCCTGCTCTGTTGTAAAGTGCCTTGAGGTAACACTTGTTATGAACTGGAGCTCTAAAAGTACAGATTGATTGATTGATTGATTGATTGATTGATTGATTGATTGATTGGGTATCAACAGCTCAAATTTATACTAATTGTCTCCCTCTCTGACTCCAGTCACTGTCTTTGTCCTTGAAAGGATAAAAAAAAGTGCTTAAAACTCATTTTTAAGAAACTCATGCAATGACTTTGCTTTGTTAGTGCCTGTGAGTCAATGGGCTGGAATGAGAAAGCCCCGACCATGAGTAAAAAATCATAGTCAGATTTAGGCTGGCCATTTTTGGCACCCTCAACTGTTCATCCTCAAGCCAGTGCAGAGAAGCTAATAAAGGAGTACATAATCTGTCCTTGTTCTAGTCAGTAAACGTGCTGTAGAATTTTGTTGTTGTTTTTTTTGGCACATTCAGGTTCCATTTGTTTATTTATTTATTTTTTAAAAAGCAGTCGATCATCTTTGACACCTGATTTATTAAACTGTAACTACAGTATACTTCTGTTGTTCTTTTTGAAGTCTAAAGAGTTTTTGTGTTTGGAGGCTCAGGACAGCTGATATGTTATTACAGATATCTGAGATTGTTTTTTCAGTTAAGCAGCTAAGTTAGATGTTTTCTTCTTGTTCTCTGTTTTCGTTGAAATGTTGAATCCAATAAACGCTCCTCCTGCAGATCATGAAGAAGTCTCAGATTTGTTTTATTAAATTAACCGCAGTGGCCTCAGAGGACTCAATTTTGGGTCTGCTGCAGCTCAAGAGAAAAGCTACTCGACATGACAGCACAAAGTAGTATTAAACAGTAGTACAAAGTAGTATTAAATATTGATTAATATAATATCAAATGTGACTTTTATTTGACAAAGTAAGTATATTGTTGACCTTTGGCTCAATATGCACTGTTTTTCAAAATCCTTGCCTGACCATGTGGTTATCAAACTTCTCTTATTTTTTTCTGCATCATTTTATAACAATAGTCCTGTGCAGAGATGATGTAAACGTATTTTATTATTCGTTTTTAGAGTTTTATAGCCACTCCAGCATCATTTCTTAGAGGTTTTTGTTTTAGGCGAGGATGAAATTTTTAATTTTTTCTGACTTCTGTCTTCATTTCCTCAGTTCCAGTAACACATATGCTGATAATTAGCAAACCTGGACAAATCTCTCAAGTGTTACTTTTGTTATGACACCCAAATTACTCAGATAGACCTTATGGTTTCAGAGATACACTCTTTTCTTTATGAGAAAGTCATTTTCAAGCAAAAGGCTTAGTCAAGGCACTGGGCTTTATAAGTCTGAGTTATACCTGCATGCTAGAGATTTATAAGCCATGTTTACATCAACACAGATGGTAAACGCATCAGAGGGACTCTGATCTTGACCAGTTGATTCAGAAATAATCCTATTTACTGCTTTATAGACTCATATTTTTCCCTGGCTGACATATGTAGGCCAAACTTTACGTTGAAATAATACCCCTGTAATTTTTTTAAAGGCTTTAAAATCAAACTGTTGTGGAGATTCTTAGTAAAAATTTAGACCTAGTAGAAAAAATAAAGGAAAAAAATGAACTTGTGTATCGATGCACAGGCGTACAAGGAGAAAGAACAGAAACCTAATTGCTGCTGAGGCTCAGTTAACGGCAAACATCAGAGTTAATCTTCAACAATTTAATAAATTTAACGCATAGTTGAACAGAATGCAGTCTAATTGGACCTTGGACCTCCTGCATCACGCTAGAGTGAAAACAAAAAAAAAACTTTCTGTGCAGCATGACAATAGCAGCACTGAGAAATGATCTTATAGCATAACTCCACTAAACTTTAGTGGAGAAAAACAAGGGAGTACATTTCATTGAATATACTTTAGAAAAACAAAGCTATATAAAGTCATTTTAAGTCCATGCTTTGTTTTGTAGTTAGATATGGTTCCTTTGAGTCTCAGAGAGAAAGTCATCTTTTCCATTTTGTGAATTTCTGTGACAATTTCTATTCAGAGATTTGGGCCTGAGCTTTGTATCACTTATTTTTTACATTTTTATAAGTAGTCAAGTAGAATCTTACACTAAACAGGTCTGTTTTAGGAGCGTTATTGCATGTTATCAAACTGAAGTCAAGAACCTTTACATCCATTGGTTTATTATTGGTATAGTTTGATATATTTATATCTTCTTCACAGCTGAACTCAGAATATTTGAATTTTTGAACATGAGCAGAAGACAAGCGAATGATTGTCCTTCATGTGTCCACGCTGTCTCCAGTACTGTTGTTCTGATTAACTTTTAATTTGTGAATTAATACAAAAGGAACTAAGTTCAACCAGAGAAATCTCATTTGTTAGAGCTTGTAGATGAGTGCTGTGTGCTCAATGTTGATCCTCAGATTTTCTGACTTTTAAAGTTTTTATGGCCACAAACTGACTGTTACTTTGGTCTTCCCACACTGCTTCAGTGACATTAAAAACTTGATTTTTAGCAGCTATATTGACGACATATTTACTCCACAAAACGTTAACCAGACAGTTTTAGGTATTAATATTTCACCCATAACTCTTGGGATTTTACGTTTACTCAACCAAAGTGAAGTTTACCTTTCAAACTGATCGAGTCAAAACAGAACACCCCATAACATGATTTCTAAAATAATATAAATATATCAATATTGATAGAAGTTAGGGATGAAGTAATACTCAAGTGAAAGTGCAATCACTGTGTTAATATTGCAGTTCAGTGAAAGTAAAAATAGCCTTCCATGAACCGACTCCAGTAAAAGTAAAAATTACTTTAAAGTGTATCAAAAGTTCTTTGTTTATTGAATATTTTGAGTATAATGTCATAAGATGACAGCTAGAGAATGATTTCTTAACTGATTATTTTTTTTTACAGGCATCACAGTCAATGGCCACTTTAAAAGGTATACTTGTTCAACTTCTCGTCAGCACAAAAGGCTTATCAGCCAATTAAATGGCAGTAACTTAGTGCACTCAGGCATAGAGATATGGCTAAGTTGAGAAGTTAGTGAAAAAAATAAGTAGTCAGAAGCTGTTGATGCATTTTACACCAAGTCATAGATTACACTTTGTTGCTACAAAAAGGAAAAGAAGCTATATTGATGTTTTTTTTTAGCAATTAATCTTTTATAAATTTCCTAACTAGGAAAAACAACATACATGCATTTTTTATTGATACAATTTTTAATTATTCAGTGAAGACTTCTGTTTCTTCTTAATTAAACCATAGGTGCTGTTTTAATGTGTGCATAATTAATAGCAATGACATACAAACAATCATATGAAGAGAACACTGACGATTAATAAAACCTGGAAATATCACAGTTCATTGACATCTAATCATTCTAAATATTCATGTAACTGATCAGCTGTTGTTAAAACTCAGGTGTCAGGTGCTCGAGTGTGATCATTTAGATAAACTGAAATGCCAGATAATGTGTTTAAATGGGCTCTGTGAATTAAATTCGACCGAAATGCAGAATCTTTCACAGCTTAAAGCTTTTGCTGCTCTTGATCAGTCATCCTCCCTCGCTTAAAGCAGTCACGATAAGATCCCCCAAACTTTCAGTGATTATTCAAAGCTAATTAAACTATCTGCAAATCAGAAGTGAGCTCATCAGAAGTGAAGCCTGACTTGTACTGCTGTGTCTAATCTGCTCTCATGATGGGACCCCACGCCGTGAGGGTGTTTCCTTGTCACTCTGAAATACTCCAGCAAAACATTAGTGATCAATTTGATTTGTATTCTGGTTATTACACACTACCCACTTGTTTGTGTAGAAGAAGCATGGTAACAATCAACCACTTAAAAGTGTAGAATTAATTTAATTGGTAAAGGTCATCAAGATGAACTCAACATGTAAGGGCCCATTTACACGAAAACAGAGCGTTTTTGTTGCTTTTGTGCCTTCTGTTTCCACAAGAACAGTGCCTGGCTTGTACATCTGTGTCTAAATTCGCAAACTTTTTAATCCAGGGTCCAAAGTAAAAAGTTTCAAAGAGATTTTCAGTGTCCTCTCAACAGGTGTCACTGTTGACCAGGAAAACGTGGTGCATGCTCTTTCAGGTGGAGTTTACACACACTCCTAAGAACAACAACCACAACAGCTATGGCTGACTTCCGAGAAACGTGTGCTGCTAACTGTGCTCGTTTTGTTATCTCTCCTCTAACAAAATGCGGATTTGCTGCATCAATACTCTGAACAGCAGAGATGAATTTGTTATAGGTGCCAAGGACACTACAAACCTACATTGCCAACTACTGGCCTGCACACTACCTAAAATCCTTTCTGTTTCTGGTAACAGTGTTGTGTAAAAGGGCCCTAGTTTCATGAGCTTTTGTTCTCTGTAAAGCTTATTACCAACAATCAGTTAAGCACACAGTGAAAACTCAAAAGGCTTTAAGTCAAGGGAACCAGAGTGATATTCACTTCTAGGTTGGCCTCCAACAATACGTCCTCCCTGCTTGACTATTTACATAAGTCATGGTAACACACAGTTAAACTTAACCACAGTGTGCAAGTATGGGCAAACAGCAGCTACCTACATAACCTGTGATTTAGGGGCCACTCCGTCTAAAGCCCTGTATACACAGAGACACTGTCACCTGAAACACAAAGGTTTTTCCTTTGCATATTGAAACTTGATCCGCGTTCAGACAGAGACGCTAGAAACTACTAAATATGCTGTAGTTTGCATGCCAGTCAAGTAGATAGCGCTGTAGGTTGTCATAGAAAAGGCGCTGCTACAACACACTTATGAAGAAGAAAAACTTTATGAACAACAATGGTGAGTGGACGCATGAAGACGCAAGAGTTTCTTGTCTGGACAACAAATCCGACTGGATAGTTTTGTCTTTATAAACCGAGCACACGAAGCAGCACACATGTTGCACGGTGGACGGTCAAAACTTTTGTTGTTCCTGGTATGCGATCAGCCTTAATATGAACAAGTACTGTGCATGCAGGGACGTCAGCATTTCACCCTGAAATGCAGAATCCCATCTACATGAAGCAATGCATTTTCAGAGCCTCATGTTGCCCTCTGGCTGCCATCAGAACAAGCCTGCAGTAGAGTAAAGTGAGCAAGCTAATTAGCCAGAGCTATGGCTTTTCTCTGGTTATGCTAGCTGGTCACAATTAAACTTGTTATTAAGTTCTGGACCGAATAATTTTTCTGTTGCTGGCTTGACCAAGTGACATTTTTAGTTGTTAGGTCTGTAGTTTCTAAGTAAAGTTGCTGGAGTTCTTCGAGTAGGTTGTGCGGTACGGCGTTGGACTACCCTGGTTGTACTTGGCATCCTGACTGGTGTTAGGAGGGAGAACAAGGACCTTACTTCGACCCCCAACGGGACAAGTGGTATTGGCAGTGGTTGGATGATCATAGGTGCAGCATTTTTACCACCATAGTTTAGGTCAGGACTGAAGTATGGGAAGAATTTATCATTAAAGGTGCAGCCAGTGAAGGAGTAGATCAGAGCTGCAGCTCCTACATCATAAAAAGAGACCAGACCCTTCTCACAGTCCACAAACACCCCCACCTTCTCTGGACAAGACTTAAGAAAGAGACTTACTGGGGGGCCAGAGAGAGCTTTGTAATCTTTACCGTTTCTCAAACTAATGGTCCAGAAACCATTTTGAGGATTCAGTAGAATCTTCCCCTTCCTCATCACTGACCCTTTAGCCACTCCTAAATCCCAGGCAGTCTTTCCCTTCACCTGAACCTCAAAGTAAAATTTCCCCCAGTAGAAGCCCGTCTTTGCCAAGACGCAGGGACAGGTATCAAACCTCTCTGGATTGTCTGGGAGGTTCTTCTTCATGTTGTCGTGATGAACCCTTTTGCCATCATCAGACAGTGTGAGCTCAGGATGTGCTGTGTCAGGATCCAGAGTCACGTCCATTGCAAACTGCTGGGCCATCCTCAGCTCTGCCTTCTTCACCAGTTTGCTGAGCGTTTCCTCCAGCTCGTTCAAAGTGCTCACCACAGACCCCTTACACGAGGGCAACTGGAGACTGACTCCAGTCCAGTCCTTGGTGGGTGGAGCAGTACTCAGGGATGGGAAGTTCTGAAGGAGTTGAAGGTGGTCTTCAGAGTGTGAGAGCTGCTCCACCTCAGCATTTCTCTTTTCCAGCTCAGAGATCTCCTTCTCCAGCTCTTTGATGAAGCCTTCAGCCTGTTTCTCGACCTCTTTCTTCTTTTTTTTGATTGTGTCAGTGAACTCATCCTGACTTTTTTGCACAGATTCCTTTAAAGCCTCATAGACACGAGAAGCCTCAGCTAGCTCTGCATCTGCATCTTTCTCACTGAGCTTCACTGAGTGTTTGATCTCCTGAATCTTCTGTTGTCTCTGCTGGATCATCCGCTGGATTTCAGCTTCTGTTGTCCCCAGCTCGGCCTTCTTTTCTTCAAATTCTTCTCTCAGAGGACAAAAATCATGGGTTTTGTGATCCAAAACAGTGCAGAGGATGCAGACTAACATTTGATCAGTCTTGCAGAACAGCTCCAGTGGTTTGTCGTGCTTCTCACAGATCCTGTCCTCCAGGTTCTCCACAGGGTCGATCAGCTGATGTCTTTTCAGACCTGGCTTCACCAGGTGAGGCTCCAGGTGAGTCTCACAGAAGGAGGCCAGACAAACCAGGCAGGACTTCAGGGCCTTCATTTTGACTCCTGTGCAGTCGTCACAGGGAACTTCTCCTGGTTTGAGAACTAGTTCCTCTGTGCTGCAGCTTGCTGACAGTTCAATTGACAGCCTGAACTGAGAAACAATCTCAGACATGCAAGTATTGACCTTCAGCTCTGGTCTCCTGCTGTAAACTTTCACACAGTTGGGACACCTATAAGGTTGATTGATATCCCAGTGGTTAGAGATGCAGGAGTTGCAGAAGTTGTGTCCACATGGTGTAGTCACAGGATCAGTGAACATATCCTGACAGATGGAGCAGTAGAACTGATCTTCAGTCAGCAGACAGCTAGCAGCAGACATCTTGACACTCTGAAGATAAAAGAAAAATATTACTCAGTAATGAAAGCAATGAAAACACAGCATTTCTGAAGTGAGGTTGTATGAGGTATATAGGATTTGCCTGAATATTAGTTACATCAACAGACATCAGCTCTGTGTCTGTACAGAAACTCTTTCACTTTGAAATTTGAAGTGTTCCAGGCTGATGTGAAAGCTCACACAGACTCGTCTGTCTGAGAACAGGTCGCTCAGTTCTCAGTGGGTGTGAAAGCATTCTGATCTGAACAAGGACCAAACAAGGCAAGCAAAACCATACCATACCATCTTCTTCAGCTTATTGTGTCAGGTCGTGGGGCAGCAGCCTAAACAGAGAAGCCCAGACTTCCCTCTCCCCGGCCACTTCGTCCTGCTCTTCCTGGGGGATCCTGAGGCGTTTTCAGGACAGCTGCGAAACGTTGTCCCTCAATCATGTCCTGGGTTATTCCCGAGGTCTCTTCCCCGCGGGACAGGGGCCCTCAGCACCTCATCAGGGAAATGTCCAGGAGGCATCTTGATTAGATGCCCCAGCCACTTGATCTGGCTCCTCTAAATTCGGAGGAGCAGCGGCTCTACTCAGAAACCCTCCCGGATGACTGAGCTTCTCACCCCATCTCTTAGGGAGAGCCCAGACACCCCACAGAGGAAACTTATTTCAGCCTCTTGTGCCTGCAAGGAGAAGCCCCCTCTGTCTTTGGGGGGGGATCCTGAATGTTGTTGGTGCTTATGCACTGAACAGCAGCTCAGAGTATCCACCCTTTTTGGACTCCCTAGAAGGCGTGCTGGAGAGTGCCCCTTCTGAGGATTTGCCTCCTGTTTACATTAGAATGGTGCCTAGAGTGCCTGAATCCCAAACTTTTGAAACCAGGGTCCAGAGTTGAAAGGTTTAAAAACTCATAGCCCCCGGTTCCATGTAAACTGGACTCAGCGTTTCACTCTGAAGAGGGGAGTAGAGCTGTCAACTGATCACCACCTGGTGGTGAGTTGGTTCCAATGTTGGGGTAAGATCCCGGTCAGACTTGGCAGACCCAAGCATGTTTTGAGGGTCTACTGATAATGTCTGGCAGAGTCTCCTATCAGAAGGAGCTTAAAAAAGGTCCTGGGGAAGGTGAGACATTGAGACCAAATGGACCTTGTTCCAGGCCTCCACTGCTGAGGCGGTTGACTGGAGCTATGGCCGAACCTGCTGTTGGACATTGGCGGTGAGGGATGCCCTCAAGCTGGAGCACGAGTGTTTTCAGACCTTTTTGGCCAGTGAGACTCAGGAGACTGCTGTCAGGGAAGAGCAGGCCAAGTGGAATGTGGTTTTGGTGGTCGCCAAGGCAAAAACCCGGGCATGGGAGGAGCTCAGTGAGGCCATGGAGAAAGACCACCAGATGGCTTCAAAGAGATTCTGAATCACCACCCAACGGAAAAACTCTTATGTTTCTGTTGACAATGTTGCATGTAAGGGGGCCCTTGGTGGGTGCTGTTTAGGCTGCACTGCTTTGGGCCTCATCATCAAATCAAATAAGATTTACAAAATGCAAGAAAAGCGAAAAAAGTTAATGTTTCACATTTAATATAAACTCATTAATCATTATTTCAAACCCTCAATGGCTCCAATTCAAGACGGTGTATTTTCTGTAAATATTAAATTCTTATAGAGGTATCTCCATAGAAATTGGACAAACTTTTAAGCCAAGTTAAAGGTAAAATTTAAACTGTTTAGAAAAGTCGGTAAAAGGAAGAAAAGATGATAAAAAACAGGAATGAACTTTATTGAAATATATTAAAATACAAGGGGCAATAATTACTTGATCTCCAGATGTTTTTTATGTTTGCCCCCTTTACAGAGACTTGAACAGTCCATAATCTGTTCAGCAAATTTATTATTACAGAGACAGAATGTCAACAAAATAATAATAAACTTGTTCAATATCTAAGACCAACATTCTTAGTGTGTGGGGAAAGGCATTGAGTCCCGAGTCATGAATTCGTACTGTGATGTGAATTTAGCCAATCAAGAAGAAAGCTGACAGAGCAACAACGAAGCTGGTGTAAATAAAAACAAACATGGACGACCTGAAACATAAAGTTGGGTGGACCTCAGAAATAAAGGGCCAGCTTGTGAAGCTGTGGGAAGCCCGAGAATGTCGATTCAACATCTCTTCCGAGTCGTACCTCAACCAAAATGACAAGAACAAGATTTGTTTGTGTCTGGATTTGTTTGATCTGTTCAACTAAACCTGCCGAAAAATGATGTCCAAGTCTTTGTAAGGGGTCCACTGAGAAATCAGCAGGGGATCAAATACTTATAGCCCATGTACATATTAATTAGTTTCTGTAAAATAAAAAATAGTTAATCGAAACGTAAAAACATCTACAGTCAGCTGTGCAAATGCAGAGATTTATGAAATGCTTTACTGTGAGCCAAATTTATTGTTATAAAGCAGGGGTGTCCAAACTTTTTGCATCGAGGGCCGCATAAAGAGGAATACGTGGACGACTGAGCCACTTGCTGCGCCTCACTTTTGGTGTATTCAAAGTTAAAGTTTTATGGTTTAGGGGTGGGTTGTCACCCGTCAAGGGGCTCTTGTAACCTGGGCTAACACTGCATTAACACCTAGTCAGGGCGAGAATGACCTTCTGAGCATCATAGATGGGAGACATTGACGGCTTATCGTCACTGTCAGACACAAAATAAGAGTAAACTGCAAGGATGTTGGAGCTTGAAGATGAATATTGCAATATACATAGAAAAAGAGAACTTTTGACAAAGTAAATGTGACAGAAAATGTGCATGATTGATGGTGTTTGCTGCTGTACCCAAAATTTCTTCATTCAACTGTTTCAGAGGCCAATTCAAAATGGGCAACAGGCCGCATTTGGCCCCCGGGCCATAGTTTGGACACCCCAGTTATAAAGCATCATGGATGTTTATAGTTATGCATATAACTCAATTTAAGCCCTTTTATTACTCATTATATACAGTAGCATTAAAATGACTTATAATCACTATTATACAGTATAATGAATTTACACAATTGGCCATAACTATGATTATACAGCATTATAAGTGCATTTACATACCTTATAAACATGATTATAATGTGTTTATGGTGCAATGTAAAGAAAGTGTTACCAGAGGAACTGTGAAAGCGTGAAGCGTGAAAGTTAATTGATATTAATTCCTGGAGCTTGTTAGTGATTTCTGAAGTGGAACAGATTTCCCATCCCTACATATAATACAAACATAAGAACAGTGTGCAAACAAGTAAGCACACTTAACCTCCAGGTCCAATAAAACAACATGAAGACTTGAACAGACTGTGGTAATTCAGTTGGACTTATCTGTGGCTCTGACTAAAGCTGATCGTTCAACCAAACAAAGAGGCATTCATGAGGATTATTTCATTATAAACAGCTACTGCTGTAATGTCTCCAGTTAACACGGTCATTTTTGGGACCTTAACTACAGATTTGAGGCTGTTGCTTTTTAGTATGTCTTGGAAATAACACACTGTTTTAATAATTTATACTTAAATATGTTTGTGGACTAAAAAGACATGCAGCGACTCAGCTTAAGATTGGTACTGCAGTGGCCATAAGTCGTGCAAACTGAAGCCAGGCCTTCAGCCTGTTCAGCCTGCTCTACCTCTAGTTTGTGGTCGACATAAAACTAAAAACATTTAGTCCAAAAAGTTAGATAATGCTTTATGTAAGCATGTGGAGGTACTCACCAGTGTTTTTAAGGAGAACCTTCTGGTAATTCTTGTCTTTGTAGAAATCAGGCAGTAGTGACTGGACTGCGGCTTCTCTGAGGCTCAACTGAACTTTTGCTTTCAATTTCAGTTTGTTCATTTGATCAGTTCAGCTCTGTGAGTGAGGTTTTGCTGCCATCTGTTGTAAATACACTGTTGCAGCAGTGTCCAGTGTCACTGTGACTTGATTAAAAAACTAGACAGTTATTTTAAGCCTCTGCATCAACGACAGCTGAAGCTAGAGGCATGATGTTTTCAGCTCATCTGTCTTTACAGGTCACAGCTTTGTAAAGACATTTGAACAAACACTTGAGGGATTCTTTTTAAAGTGTCAGGTCCAGGTTAATTTATTTCTACCTGAGAGAGAGTGACACCCATCACAACACACATTATTGAACAGATGTAACTCAGAACAGCATAAAAGAGAAAAAATAAAATCCACTAAAAGTCCACAGACCACCTGCAGTTAAGGGTGAACTAAGTCGATTTTTGAGGTCCCAGGTCAAGGCCGTTTGGTGTGGATGAAATATTTCAAGAACACGTTAAGGTGTTTCATCAAACTTGGCACAAATGTTCATTTAGACTCAAGGATCAAGCTGTAAGATTTTAGTAGTCAAAGATCAAAGTCCCCGAGCCTCTTGTTCACCCATAGCTTGTGAACTTTGTGATCACATATCTCCTTAAACACTTTATTGTCTTTATACTGATGTGCAAAGACAACAGCATGAATTAAAGAGAGCTATTTAAGGGATTTCCTCCAAGCTTTGCACAAATGTCCACCGTGACACAGGGATAGATTCATAATATTTTGAAGGTCAGAGGTCAAGTTCATGGAGCCTTGAGGTCAGTTCTAACCTCTTAACACTGTATCTGACTAATGCTGCAAATCATTTTCATCTGAAAAGGCACAAATACTCTTTTGTCTTTTGAATATTTTTTTAGGTTTCTTGTCAGTGAGCTGATTATTTTGAGGGTCAAAGATCGTTGTCAGAACCCTTCTCAGTCTTTGTTTATGATCTAGTTTTGAAAATGCATAATCACAAACATGCTCATTAGGACTCCCTTTAAGCTTTGCACAAATGTCAACCAAGACAAAGGTATGGACCAGGGTACGGCAAATAGACCCTCTGGGTCAAACCTGGCCCACCAGTAGCCACCAATAGCTTTGTGTGTTTCTATAATTCAAACGGTGCCTTGTTGGCTCATGCGCACAGTTTAAGTGAACATAACTATTTTAAAAAGTCCTGAGTTAGCCTTTTTGGTAATTAAAACTCATCTTTCCTACGCAGCCCAGCTCTTGCTTTCACATACCTTTTCTAAATGATAAATACATCCTGAGGTTTCCTGCATCACTTACTTATTCTTCATGATCTGAAGGATCAAGCTCGAAATGCAGTTTGTCAGTGCAGTGGTTCTCAGGTAAAATGTGGTAAACATGTCTTTAACGTACAGAGGCCTTGAGTGGACAAACTTCCATACAACCAATATATAAATATTTTGATGAAAACAGTAAGTAAGAGTTATGGATGTATGATCTCTCACACTCATTATTATTTAATGTTTGTAACATTTTTCCTCGGGTCTCTTTGCACAAAAATTTGTTTTTTTCAATCTTAGGTCCAAACTGTTATTTCACTGAACAAATGAAAGTGGTTGATCTTTTCAAAAATCATATTACTGTGAATTATACACTTCACTGTAATGTGACAGAATTGCTGACAGGGCTACTATAAACTTACAGTAAAGTGATGTGAAATCACAGCAACATACCGTAAAATGCCTCACAAAGCACTGTGAATTCACAATTATTGATTTTACAACACCTTACTGTGATTTTACAATAACTAAGGAAAAAAACACAGTATTATACAGTAGAATGCTTACATATTAGAATTGTAAAACAATTAACCATAACATTACTGTAATGTGAACAAAAATACTACAGGGTTACAGTAAAGTAATGTCAAATCACAGTATTGTACTGTAAATGCTTATATATCACTCTGAATTCACAATAATTTACTGTCATTTTGCAGTAATTATGTGTCAAAGCTTCTGTGAAAACCTGACACATAATTACTGCAAAATTACCAGTTGCAGTATACTGCTATTGTCATCTATTAAACTTAAAAAAAAAATCATAATACTATAATAGAGTGTTGTATCAGGATATTCTTTATTTATTTTGGCACATAACAGAAAATAATAAGTCAGTGTTTGGCTCTCATATTGGTGAGGCAATGCAGTGGTTATATTGGATAAATTAACAAACTCTTATTATATGATTAAGAACAGAAGTGAAGCCAAATCTCACAAACGCTTTATTGGTCAGTCCCTATTTGAATATCACCATTCAAATTTACAATCACTTTAAGAGGCTGAGTTGTAAATTGAGTCACCTGCACGTTTCAGGTTCCCACATGTCCTGGAAAACCTGGAAAATGATCGACCCATTTTCCAGTTATGGAAAACATATGGAAAAAGAGGAAAAAAGTCAGATGTCCTGGAAAAGCTTGAATTGTCCTGGAAAATTCCTTCTTTCTACCTTGTGAGTGAACAAAAACCAAACATCGAAGATGAAGAAAAATGTTCTTGGTAACTAATGTATAGTTCACCATAAAATATGAGTAAACAAAATAATGCAAGTTAAGGAATAAAATCTCAAAACAATGGTGACAAAACTAAAAATGGCTAAATAAAAATGTGTCTGGTTAAACAGCCAATCAACAAAATATATTTATAAAAAAGCAGAGTAAAAAAGAAAAAAAATAAATATATACCATACATGTATAATAGTGAGACACTACATAAAAGCCAGACCAAAAAGGTTGTAAGAAGACAGTATTCATGTCTGAGAATTAGAAGTAAATACATTTTAAGGAGGCTGAAAATGTCCTGGAAAAGTCCTGGAAAATGATTTCCAGAAAACAGTGGGAACCCTGACTTTTCCTCAGGTGTTTAAGTGATCTGTTAATTCAAAGCTCATCGCTCACCTGCCCTCAGATGAAATGCATCACTTTGGCCTGTAGGGGGCGGTGTGGACTCGGTGTTGTAGATACAGGTCAGTTTAAGTTAATTAATAACTACATTAGTGAAACTCGGTCACCTACATTAATTATCACGCCCCGTGTGTTGTATTTATGTCACCTCACTGCCAGAGTCACACGGCTCCAGGATTTCCTCAAACTAATGTAAACTTATGCAGTAACCCCTCTCATCCTCTCGTGCGGCTGTTTGAGGTTTTTGTACGTGTTTCCTTCCGGATCTGGCAACCTGCAGCTGTAGGCTAACCAGCTGATCTGCGTAAACAGGCAGAGGCAGTGACAGGCTCGCGAGCTGCGGAGGCTGCGGACGATGACATGCTCGAGCCTGGATGACCCGAGGACACCCAGCACCCACAGGTAGGTGCCTAAGGTCACGTCAAACCCTGTTATGCGCTGATATTCACGGCTCGGTCACAGGTGGACCGGGTAACGGGCGGGCGCTCCCCGGAGGAGACCGCTATACTGGGCAGAGCTAATGCTAGTTAGCTCGGCTCATGTTGGGTGGTGTTACGGTCAGAAGAGTGACCGTGCTGTCTGAGGACTGTGTTATTGAGCTATATCAGTTAATTTTTTTCCTATGGTGGTGGAGATTTTAAGAAACGAAGAGATGAAGGGTCAAACGGAGAAATAACAAGATATGAAATTTTAAAAAGTCGAAACTTGTGTTGATTTTTTTTAAGTTTAGGTATTTTGACCTGTTTTTTTCATATCTAATTCTTAGCCTGATTACTCCGGTGAAAAGTAGGTCTACTACTTCAATACTATTCCTTAAATTTCCATGAAAACTGCATTTTTTTGCTTATTTCTTAAACTTGCATCTCTGTTTCAGTATTGTTTCCCTTGAAATCTTCAATTATTTCTCGACATTAAAGGTTTCTTTTGAGGTTTTACTTTTTCATTTTTAATACACTTTCCACCCATTTCTTTGAAAAGTTCAATTCTTTTTCATCAATGCTCCTTCATTTTGGAATGTAATTAACATTTCATTTATTTATTTAAATAATTATATAGCCTAAGTTTAGATCATATCAATAATTTACAACACTTTACTGTCATTTTACAGTAATTTTTTAAATCACAGCATTATACAGTAGAATGCTTACATAATACTGAATTATACAACAGTGTACTGTAATATTTCAATAATGCCAACAAGAATACTATAAGGTTACAATAAAACAATGTGAAATCACAGTACTGGGATATTTTAGATTGTTTTACTTAATATTTTTTCAAGAGTTGGTCTTCCTTGGTGTTATTTCGGTTTTATCTGTATTTTTTCTCATTATGCTTATTTATGCTCAACATTACAAGTCTTATTTTAAAAAATTTTATTCCAAATTTGACTTTATTCATGATTCATGCCTCATATTTCAACTTTAATCAAAACATTTCAATAAAATTGAAGTTTCAATAATATTGTTAATGTATCCAACTAATTCTTCAGACTGTAGGTGACTTTCCGCATCATTCGAGCAACTTGTGTTGTGTTATTAATGTCATCACTATATTCCTTGAAAATTTGAGCAGTTTATTTTTTGACAATAAAATCTCTAACTTGTACTTAAAATTACAGGGTTATTCAAATTATTATAGAATTACACAATCACTCCAAACACCACAGGTCTGTTTTAGTTTTATTCCTAATATTATAGTTGTTTCTCTCCAAAAGTCCTCTTGGTTCCCAAAATAGTTGTGTTTTATGTCTTTCATGTTATATAATAATTCTTATCAAAACTTTTCACCTGCTTATAAAAAGTGTAGGTGTATTTTATCATCATTCTTTTAATACTGATTATTTTACTCTATCTCTCTCTCTCTCTCCATATATATATATATATATATATATATATATATATATATATATATACAATTCATTCTTTATGTAAGAATAATCAGTCTTTTTGGGAATGTATGTCTGTATTTCTCAATATTCCATATATTAATTCTTAAAATGGTTTACTTTTAATTCAACAGTTTTTGATACTTGGATTTTTCTCCCTCAATATTCTACTTAAGTAGTCCAGTTTGATTGCATTGATAAGTTGGTATGCTGGATTCTCAGAATAGTAAATACATTTCTGCATTGTTGAGGCGTTCTTGAATATGTGTCTTCACATCGTAACTTCATTAACTGAACTAATTGGTCAGTTATTACATTATACTTAAAAGCTCTACCGTTTTATTATTTAAAAAAAGAAAGGTTTATATAACCTCATTATTCAAATTCAAAATACCTTTCTCAATATGTCCAGTTGATCCCAAAAACTGCAGCTCTGTTTATTTGTATTGAATAGACACAGAAGTAAAATTTCTAACAGCTACGACAGCTTCACCCACTTTCGGCCGCAGGTCACCAGCTAACACGGTCACCCTTTCGTCCGTAACACCAGTTCAAAGGCGGCTGTTGTTTGTAGCTTCAAAGCTAATTTAAAAACTTCCGCTGCTGTCCTCGGAGCTCCTGAACCAGGTCGTTCATTTTAACCAGACACTTAAAAACACCAAAGGTCTCTGAGGAGGTAATTTTCTGTAGTTTGGTCTGAAATCAGTCCTGCAGCGTGTGATGAGAGATTTAGAGACCGCTAAAGCCGAACCCACGGAGCTAATCCCTGAAATCAAGTGCTGTATTAAAACGTTAAGCCAAATTACATTGATTCGGAAATTTAAGAGTTTTGTCAGCGAGCCTTAATCAGGTGTACCTAATAAAGTGGCCGGTAAGTGTATCTGGCTGCATCGCACAGTAGGGCTGGGAGATGTATAATGCAGAATTTAACATCCTCGTTCAGTGTCACTCTTTATATTATTTATATTATTTATAAAACCATCCCCACCGAAGGCTCAAAATGTAGGTTTTTGTCATCTTTCTTTAGTATTAACATTTTTCCATTTATTTTCAATTTAAGATGCAGGTTGTCCTCATCATCGTCCTTGTGTTTTTGATTGTTTTACTTAATGCCATTACTTTAGTTTGCAAATAGTTGTTTTTTTCTTTTTCTTTTTTCTTTTTTTTTTACACATTTTAAAGATTGTGGCATTTTTTCCCAAATATTTCGTGTTCATTATTTAAACCTAATATCTAATTTAACATAAGTATTGAATTTGTTTTAATTTTGTAATATTTCAGCTTTCTTCTCAGCACTCAATCTTTTTTTTCAAAACTGTGGGATTATTTCCTCATCGCTCTTCAAATTTTGAGTATTACTTAGACTGTTTTTAAACTTTATTTCCAAATAATTCAAATTGATTTTCAAAGTATTTTTGAAACTTGGGTTATGCTTCTGAATTGTCTACTTTATTTCTTCAACAGAAGGATGGTTTCAACTTTACTCTGAAGATTTGGACAGTTTTTGCAATATTTCAACTTTATTTTCAACACTCATAGGAACAGTTTCATGGTATTTTAGTAATATTACTGATTGATTATTTTTGCTTAATACAATGTCCGATTTTAAAAAATTGCCTTTTTTTTTTTTTTTTACATCAATTAGATATGATAGCTATTTTCTCTTAATTTTTGTGTTTGTTATTCAAACTATATTTTAACATCATTTTTGAATTTGTTTCTATTTTTGTAATATTTCAACTTTATTCTTTGTTGATTATAACAATATTGCTTTATATGTACACTGACTCTAAATATTGAAGATAGATTTTTTAACTTTATTCTTGCATTTTTATAGTTTGTCCAAACATCATTGCTTCATTATTGGATGAAAGAGTAAAACATATGACTACAATAGGCTCTGGTATGATCAATCTTTTTTTTACAGATTTAACTTAAAACTCAACCAAATGCAACATGATGACTGTGTTAAAAGCAGAGCTGCAGCCCCAAACCTTGATCTTCATCAAAATAAACCTACTTAAGACTTCTTTTATCTGTGACTTTAATTATTTAGCTGGAAAATATCAATATTTATATTGAATTTTACCAATCGGACAAAAGATATTGATATGAATTATGACCTATTTTGCCCGCGTTATTACCCTCCTTTATTAAAAGAAATCTCTTTATTTTTTTAACAAACGCAAACAGGAGAACCTTCTTCCTCTCTGCAGAAGGTGTTTTTCCTTTCCAGTCTGAAACTCTAGTTGTTATTGACTGCAGTGATGCCGTTCTCTTGTTTCAAAGTCCTTCAGAGGTTGATGTTGGGGGTTCAATTCCTCGTCCTGTAATCAGCTGTGGGAAAAGCCCGAGGTTCAGAGTGTGTGTTCATCATGTGTGCGGCCTGAGGAGAACGGTGTGACCGTCACGTTCTGTGTGAGTTTGAGCTCCTTTAGCTCCCCTCAGATTTTTATGATCCGTGAAAAGGCAGAAAAAGACTTTTACAAGCTCCTTGTTCTTCCAAATGTTTGTGTTTATTTACATTTTTGTTTTTTTCTTCTCAGTTTTACCCTTTTTGATACATTTAGCAGTTTTGACATCACACATTGTCCTACCACTGTGACATCAGAAGTTCAAGTCCATTAGCTCTCACTAGACGGACATTGAAGGTGAACTGACCAATCAGCACAGAGTATTCCTGTCGACCAATCAGAGCAGAGTAGGCTTAAATGGGTGACAGGCTGAGAATAGAGGTGGATCAGGCTTGCTTACAGAAAGCTTTAAATGATTTTCACTTAACTTTGCACAAATGCCGACTGTGACATCACGATACACTGGTTACATTTTAGAGGCCAGATGTCAAGGTCATGCAGCCTTACATTTTCAGGATGTCTCAAAAATACTTTAAGCCCTCACCGGGGAGCGTGAGGGGGCAGAAGACAGGGGCTTGTTTCTAAACTCCAGTAAAGAGACATTCAAGAGGACTCACTTTGTTTTTATCAGCTGATTAAAGGGATATGGCAACATATTTTTGTGTTGTTTTCATGTCTTGCCTCACTCCTGAGTCCATGATAGACTCCATTCATTAGACTGTGCGCAGCAACAAGGAAGAGACGGACAAAGCTCACCCACCGCTAACAAGCTGAGCTCAAACACTGGGAGTCAATGGGAAGTGTTAGCCTTCCTCTGTCAACAGTCATCAGATAAACTCTTCAGCAACTCTAAACTGTCCTTGTTGTGACTCGTTATGTACCACCTTACGTTACATTATCTTCTACTCTCATTGTATTATCTTCCTCTACTCCTAAACAGAGGCTTTGTTTTTTCCAAGCACATCTGTAGTGGTTTGAGCTGGAGATGTGGCAACCCGCCAAGTCTTTCGAACAACTCTTTCAAGTTAAAGATGAGAATCCATTTGCAGTTGTGAGTGAGATGTTTGTTTGCGAGCCATTAAACAAACAGATAACTTTATTGTCCCAATGAGAAATTTGTTTTCACAGGCTGTCAAACAAGAAGAGATACATTTAGGAAACATATAACACACAGAAACATAGAGCACGCAGTTACATCACAGGAGACAGTAGGGGTGTGCGATATGACGATATTAAATCGTTAAGGATTATAACGTGGGGATGATCTCATAAAGCAGAACTGGAACGCAGCATTTATACACTAAACTTTTTTGATTTATTTATTTGGTATTTCCTCCCGCCATACATGGACTGAAACAACCAAATTTCCCATTGGGGATTAATAAAGTATTTCTGATTCTGTCTGCTTGTCATGGACTCAGCAGTGAGGCAGGACACGAAAAAAGAAGTTGTTGTACCCCTTCAAGTCCTTCCTTACACATCACAGTAATCTCACTGTTGGGTGGACCAGGTTGCAGTTCTAGTTTCTTCTTGGTTGTAAACATGAGCTGAATCGTCCTCAGATGTTGGTTTCCTCAAATGGATTAATTGATACGCACCATTAAAATCTCTCATTTGCACAGCTTCCCTTGAAACCTGCCTCTCCTCTGCAGACACAGGATGTCTCCATGGACTGGTTTCTGACCTGTCGACATTCTTTCTGAGGATTTGAGCAGCAAAGGTCAGGCCCTGGATTTGAACCAGGAGCTCTGCACTCACATTGTGAGCATCTTATCAGCAGGAAGTTCTATTTGTCTCTATTTGTCAGTTTGGTTTCTTAAAAATCAAACTATTGATGGCGTCTGCTGCCTCGAGGGACCGCCTGACCTTTCCTTTCCTCTCTGTCTGCTGAAGTTCTTCTCCACATCACACTTCTCAGTGACGTGGGTGTATTTACGGTGCGATGGCCTGAGGAGAGGGAAATTCCTCTGCATGGAGCTCGTAAGGTCACGAGGACCTCCAGGATCAGCTGACTCATTCCTTAGTTTCATCCTCACTGAGCAGCCTGACAGGAGGCCTCCTGGGAGGGGGGTTGTGTGTGTGCGTGTGCTTGGCTGGACTGGACTCACTCAGTCTGAGCTGAAGACAAGTGAGGATGAAGCTGGACTGTGAGCAGAGGGAGGAGGTGAGTGTTTGACCTGCAGAGGAGAGGCAGAGCTGCTTCATGGAGATCAGATCTTCCTCTGTGATCAGGGAGCGTGAAACTCTTTAAAATACTGGACTTCTCATTTGGATGTTTAAGGTCTGAAAGCTGCTTGAATTTCAGATAAGGAGCTTGTATTGCTGTTTTTCTAGGTACCCAATATTTCTGGTCAAGAGCAAAAGCTCTGTACTTAACAAAAATAGACTTGTTTGTTTCAGCTTTACAGTATATTTCCATGAGGAACAGATGTAAAACAAGAAAAACAGCATTTAACACTTGCAAAAATGAAACTCTTGATTTCTAAATGTACCCATGCAGGGATGTGAAGGTGCATCAGTGTTGTACATGTGTGTTATTTGCAGATGTTCCAGCCGATATATGGTATATGTGTGGCAGATATATCTACAAAAATGTCAATATCAGCTGAAAGTGATACTTAACTTCTTAGGCTGATGTCAGCAGATAATATCAAACTGATAATACCGTGCATCCCTAGTTAATAGGATGCAAAGCCCTACTGACACATTTAACATGATTGTCCTATTTCTTTACTTCTGCAATTTTATTTTTTAGTGCGTGAATATCTGAGATAATAGGAGGAAGTGAAATAGTCATTTTAAGCAGCAATTTCACTTATTTCTATGACTCATAATTTGCAAAAACTGTATAATAAAAGCTTGATTTATACCTCTAAAGTAGGGATGTACATTGTCATCTGGACATTAATTTTAGGTGTTTGCCCTAGTATTTACAATCGGTCCAGATAGGGCTGGGTGATATGGACTAAAAATACAGTCCCTAATTTTTTTTCCACAACACTTAATTAAGGGTTTTAATCCTCGTTGAAAAAATCCAATTGACAACAATGACACAAATCAAATTTTGCCTTTATGTTATCAAATATGTTCCAGAACTTAACAGATTTTCCCTCGTTTAGTTAAAGTGCATGTCGAAAAATGTTGACTATGTAGTTCAAATGTTGGCAGGCTTCTACATTAACACTTAAAGCTGAGCTGTTTACACAGTTTATTCAGATAAAACTTTCTGGTCAATATTTAATCTCAGTTTAAAAAATACAAGCCTAAACATGTGCTTGAGCAAAACCTGACAGGGCATACCAGCATGTAAACTGTGAAGTTTCAGTATTTATATTCTCAAACACTACAACAACTTACAATTGGAGTAAGTCAAGAAAAAATTAAATTAAATTAAAAATTAAAATCCTGATTTTTAATTGTAAGTCTTCTGCAATAAATAATTTGAATTAATCAATCAAAATTTGAGGCAAGAATCCCACATGATTTCAGAAGCTGTGGTTCTAAACTGCTGGGTCAGGATCCAAATTTGGGTCGCCTGAATCAAGGGGTGTGCGATATGATGATATTAAATCGTTAAGAACTGTAACGTGGGGATGATCTCATAAAGCAGAAAGATCGTGGATCATCTGTGTGGGCACAGAGACTTTGACACGCACCCGACTAGCCAATCATAGCACATTACGTGCAGTGCATGGTGGGATCTCCTGTTTGGTTATGTAGCGTGAAGCCATTGTGGAAAGAGAAAAGGAGATAAAAGCTTGAAGATGTCTGAACAAAAATCTGTTCTAAAGCAGCTGTATTATTCACTCAGATTATAGACATTGCAGTTAGATAACATTTGTTTTTAATTGTTGCACTTTAAGAGATAATGTTGATATTGTTGTTCATTACCTTTTATGTTTACATTTATTGCACATTTTTATAAAAACTGCACTATTTAAATTCAAACCTGTTCAGAAAGTTTCTTTGGCTTTAATTGTCTTTTTTTTTCTTTTAGGGTTTTACATGTTTTATATTTTAAACATAGGGAAAAAATGGTCAAACATGCAAATTAGTCCAGAAAAATCAAAGTAAAAAAGAATTGTGATAAAATCGTGATAGTGATTTTATTTTTAAAAAATCGTGATATGATATTTTTGCCATATCGCCCACCCCTACCTGAATCTAAAAGTAGAGCTGCACAGTTAGTCGAGTTTGAATCCAATTTATGATCACTGTCCTCCACAATGATGTAAACAGAGCAATCAAGATTGTTACAAGCATTGTTTTTACACGTTTGTGTTTTTTCAAGGGCAGCATTGCTGGTTCAAGCCTCGTGTCAGTCAAGGCCTTTACTGCATGGAGTTTGCATGTTCTCCACGTGCATGCATGGGTTCTCTCCAGGGATATCTTCAGGGAATGTTGCTCATGGGACAAGAAACAGTTGGAGTTTGGCGGTGATCTGAATTAGAATGTGGATCCAGTTATGTTTTTAGGACTTTTTAATGATGTGAGGTAGGTCAGTTTTTTACCTGTTATGATGATAACTCTCTAGACAGTGTTGGAGAAGCCTTGGTGGAGGTTGTGCCTTAGTTGCTGTGTCAACAGATAACTTCATCCATCTTTGTTTCCAAATGTCGTGGTTGATCAGCTGATTAAAACAGAGTGAGTTCTCATAACTGTCTCTGTACTCCAGGTTAGAAAGAGTCCTTAAAAACAACTGTGTTTATACATGGGTGCACGGTGGTTCAGCAGGTAGTGCACTTGTCTCAAAGCAAGAAGGTTTCTGGTTTGATACCCATGTCAGTCAGGTCCTTGTTCTCCTTGTGCATTCATGGGTTCTCTCCAGACACTCTGGCTTCCTCCCACAGACCAAAAACATGCTCCTTAAGTTAATTGGTGACTCTAACTTGCCCTCAGGTGAGTTTGAGCGTGTTTGATTGTCTGTCTCTCTATGTGGCCCTGTGATTGGTTGAAGACCAGTCCTGGGTGAGCCCCACCTCTCGCACAAAGTCAGCTGGGACAGGTGGTGACCCAAAAAGGGATGAGCAGTGTAGATAATGGATGGATTCAAGCGTGTCTACCAATCCAAAGTTTTCCCACAAAAATTGGGCTTAAATGTTGAAGCATAACTCTTCTCTGTCTGAAGGAGACATTTAGTTTTCCAGCATCAATCTAATTTATACAAACTAGTTTATAGAATTACCGCTGATATTATTCAGCACGTACTCAGACTCTTATTTACTGGATTAATTTGAGTGTATTAAAAGGATTTATGTCATTTGTTTTGAAGTTTTGTTTTTCTCCAATTAAGGATGAATAATGACATTTAACTCAATTTCTGTCTCTATCAGAGAAATCCACATGGTTGTGATTTAAACTCAGCAGCTGTGGACATAACTTTATTTTAGTTTTTATTCATGGTAAGAAAAGTTTATGTTGGTGAATTTATAATGTTAGTCATGCTCTGGGCTCTTCTGCTTAAGGTTTTTCTCCACAAATATTTTATCTAAGAAAAGATAGATTAAAAAAAAAAAAAAAACTGCAATAGTAAGGAGAACTCAAAAGAAGTACTATCACTTTTAGGTTTTAGAATTTCTGCAGATATTTTAAAATATATTTAATATTTTTGATATTTCAATTGCGATCTACACTGTGCTTTAAATCACACTCTAAAGCTCAGTTATGTGGTTTGAACATTTTTGTTCAGAAACATTTAGTCTTTGATATCTTAAATGTTATTTATTCTTTTCTTAACATCTGTGTGCTGTTGGCGTATTGTTTGAATGACAAAGGATTCTTAGATCTTGAGTAATGTGTTTTTTCATGTTCAAAATTAGTGTTAAGAGATTTTAAGCTCACACGGTGTATGTTGTGAAATCATTGAGAAATCTGTATCAAAATAATCATAATTACTGTTATTTTGTTGAAATTTGGGGATGACTTACACAACTAATATCAAACCATTGTATTATAAATATAGTGAAGTCAAGGGAATACACCAACAAATGTATTATTAATCAGAATTAATTAAACTCCAAATTGTCAAGTTACAGACTTTATTAGTAATGTTCAAGGTAAAAGGCACAATGCAACCAGAAAATATACAACATTATATAGCTTTTAAAGGGGCCGGTAACCATAAGACCTTCCTCTTCCTGCCTCTTTTCTTTTTTTTAATTTAGTTTTTTATTGTGCAGTCATACATTCCTTACACCTACAGGTAAGAAAATTAAATGGTAAATTTTCATAACAGTGTGTATAATCAAGCATTTCAAAATTTTTTCATGTACCTTAAAACAAGCTCTAGGCCTTCTCTAAAATGCATTGTTTTGGACATCCTTTTTTTTTTTGCTCAAAAGAGTCGGGAAAGTGAAACTATGTACATCCAGAGAGATAGTGATACAGAAAAAAGTAAAAGAAAGTAATAATGATAGTGAAAAAAGGAAGAAAATCTGGTAGAGACCAGCTAAACAAAAATGGTATTTCATCAAATAATTTGCAAAACACAATAATCATGTGATAAGAAAAGAAGAGAGAAGGCACATGGTCAAAAATGGCTAAATCCAAACTTCCTCACTTAGCAAAGTTCGTAATATTAGATCTCTGAGGCTTAACATATTGTACCCACTTTGCCCAATGTAATTTAAATTAATGCAGTTTTAAATTAACAGAAAATGTGATCCTTTCCGTCTTATAAAGTTCTGTTGTCACATCTGTCCAGTTATTAATTGAAAATGCAACAGGTGTCATCCATCTCTTAGTGAGAGCCTTCTTACCTGCCATAAACAAAACAGCCATTAAATAATTTTCAATACCTTTTATGTTCGGGGAGATATAATTAAAGTGTATTGTTTTGAAATTAAAAGGTATTTAGGCCTTAAAATGTCTTGCATTGCTGTATGTATTTCTTCTTCCTGCCTCTTTTTGATCATGGACTGGAACATGTAGCAGAATTTGGAATTGTGCAGCATGTGAACTTTCAATTTCATGATATGGAATAAAAAAAATAATAATTTTGCCATAATCCTTCTAGCCCACAGCTGGTTTCCATCACAGCCTCTAATTTGGTGATTGTGTTTGTCCTCTGTCTGCAGGATCAAGACCTGCAGCTCCTTATGGCTGTGTATGATGAGAACATCCTGAAGAACCCTTTCTACGTGGCCTTGGAGAAGCAGAGGCCTGACCTCTGCGGCCGAGTGGCCGAGCTTCACGGCATCGTGAGTGACTCTCACATTGTCCTTATCGTGCTTTAGGGTAGGGCGTGTGTAGTTGTGATAACAAAGCAGCAAAGACAACAAACACACACCTCAGAGATGATCTGATGAAGGCAGCCTGAGGGCCACGGCTGACAGACTTCCTGTTCAAAATGCCAAGTCAGACCTCAGAGCTGTATGTTGAACCACTTCACTGAGAAGAGTTTCTTTACCTTTGCTGTCGTGGTTTTCACACCTCTCAGCCACGTCAGACTTTATTTGTCAAACACTTTTCATTCAACAGAAAGAAGTACAAACCCCATTTAAAACAGAAAACAGCACATCGAATACAAGCTGATAAACTTGATTGTTTTTAACAAATATTCACTCATTTTGAATTTGAGGCAGCACATTCCAAAAATGCTGGGACAGGGTCATGTTCACCTCTGTGTTGCGTCACCTTCCTTTTTTTTGTCAGCTGAGGACGCCAACTGTTGAAGCTTTTTAATAATTCTTCTGAAAACCTTGGTTATATAAATATGGAAAAAGTAAAACTATCAAACCAACATTAAACAGCAAGGAAACATGTATGATGAAAGAGAAGGGAAGGAAAGAAGGTGGGAAGGAGTGAGGAAACATCAAAAATCCAGAATGAGGCAACACTGGAGTGAACATTCATGATGCTTAGATTAGAGATAAATAATGAAACTAATAATAATAACGATAACATAACTTTGTGTCTTGGAGTTTCTTATTTGTTAAAAGAAACTAAATATTTTATGAATGACTTTTGTTCGTCGTTTGATCAAAATGCTCCCACAGTCTCCCACAAAACGCCTCCTGTGTCTGAGTCGACAGATATCAAATATCTGGATAAATGCTTGCTAAAACACATTTCGCCTCCTCCAGACGCCGACATGAGGATCAGATGTTTGAATGGAGGCGAACATTTCCGTCTGAAGCATCAGCAGAATTCAGTAAACTGCCTCTAACTGGATTACAGCGTCTAATAAACACAGCAGAGTCTGACCTGGAGCATCACTTATACAAGACAGAGCTGGAGCTCTTGGTTTTACAAAAATGCACAGATATTAACTTAATTATTAAAAGGCTATAAAAAAGGTTTTTGGTGGAGCACGTAGACCACATTCTAGAGTTTTACAGCCTGTTAGTGAGGCTCAGTGATAACACCCAATCAGTCAGTCAAACAGTTTTGTAAGGCACATCAGATTGATTTAAAGCAGCTCAAAGTGCTCTGCAACCTTGTGAAAGAGAGACTGACTGAAGGAGGAAACGGTTTATGTTGAAGGGGATTTAGAAACTACAACAAACAAATGTAAATTAAAGAATATCATCAGATTCAGGAAATAGGAGGAGGAAAATCTGGGTTTGTTATTACATCCCTATAACTATGAACAAAACCCCCAGAATATTGAGGTTGAAACAGTTTGATCAAGTATGACTTCACGTTTCAAGACACCTGACTGCCATTTTTAAGCTGTATTTAACAAGGAGACGACAAAACTGCGAGTCAAATTGAGTGACAGCCCCAGAAAGAAGAAGCCAAAATATCTTTTTTAGATGTCCATCGCAGCAGTGATCCTGATGTCTATCAGCCAAAAAAATATTTGATATTTAAATGTATTTTAAAACTCTCAAAACAAAATGATGATCAACTGAACCAAATTTGAACTAAAAACCTGATTTTGAATAAGTGATTGTGTTGAAATGATGATCCTCTAAAATAATCGTGATTTTGATTTTTGCCATAATTGATCAGCCTCGGTGAGATGGAGAACGTCTATAGTTTGCTGCTGCTGTGGACCTGCTCCACACCATGAGCATTAACCATCAACAGAAATATCATGAACATAATAAAATCATACTTTAAACCAGTTAAACTAATTTTAATGGCAGTTCACCTAGATGTTGTTCGATTAATCAACATCATTTCTCTCCAGATTATATTCATTATAGATATTAATGTTAATATAACATTGATCTCTGTTAAACCAGTTATTAATAGAGGACCCTCTTAAGATGCCACATCAAATCATTAATAATATTCATGTTCAACTAGGCTTAGATGCAGAATATTGTTTTTTAATATATTACAGAACAAAAACATTTTTAAATTCATTATTGCAATGCAGATACTTATTTTTCTGGTTTAAGAGCACAGTCTCTGTACTTAACAGAAATGGACTTGTTTCTGTCAATGTCCCAGTAAATTTTTGTGAGGAAAGGATGTAAACAAGAAGAACAGCATTAAGCCCTTGCAAAATTGAAACCTTTGATTTCTGAATGTACCCATGCAGCAATGAGATGGTGCATCAATATTTTACATTTGTGTAATTTGCCTATATTCCAGCTGATATGTGTGGCTGATGTATTGGCTGTAACTACCTGCAAAAATGTCAATACTGGCAATATTACACCAATATCAAACCAATAATATCATGCATTTAATTCAAATAATTATTACAGATAAAAAATTGATGTGATCATAACAAATATTTTTACAGATAAATTTTAGTTTTTTATTTGTCTGAGACATAAATTTTTATTTGATCTGTTTTGTATGTATGTGTATAAACAAACATATCTATTATATATAAAACGAAGAGTTTGTCTTCAGCCTGCCCTGTTATAAAGTTTCTTGAGATATTATTTGTTATGAACTGGTACTATAGAAATAAAGATTGATTGGTTGATTTATACATATTGATAAGTGAGAATATGAATGTGCTCTTATTGATTTGTAAAGTATGAACTGCCTTTGTTCTCCATTCAGTCCAGTCTAAAAAATATTCTTCTATCCTCAGTCCTGCCTCTGAATCATCTTCTATAGAGACAAATAGGATTTTGCTGTCTGTTTGAATCAGAGCTGAGTGGATAATAAATCAGATGAGGAGCTAAATTGTTTTGTTGTTCCAGGTTCTGGTGCCGTGCTGTGGAAGCTTGAACGTCAGCAGCTACGCAGACTCTCACTTCGACAGCTATGTGCTGCAGCCTGCAGAGGACGGATACCAGACGGCGGACGGAAAGGTTTGTCCTCTCTCTGCAGCTTCCCTTCATGAATATCAGATCATCACTGGAGCCTCTGAAGATCAGGCCTCTGGCAAAACACCAGACATCAGAGCAGAGAAAACACACAAACATTTGTTTCCTAGAATGAAGTTTGAACCAGCAATTCATTTAATTTACTGAAAGTCAAGTTGTTTTAAGTTTAATAAAATTAGTGAAATACGAGTGGTTTGTTTTTTTCAATGCGAAAGTCAAAACTTTGCAAGATCCTTAAATCTCTTCAGTTGAAATTTCTTAGCTTTTTGAAAATCTATGTTTACCACCAATCAGTGCACAGTCCAAAAGATATAATAAAAAAAAATGAGGAAAAAGTGGTCAGTCCTTCTGATGATGGAAAGGAAGGATAATGGTGAATCATGGTGAGTGGATCATCTGATCTCAGAGGTTCTCACTTTGGTAAATCTTCTTGAATGGAGCAGACTCATCTTTTTTTGCAGAAATGGGAAAACCACTGGAAAAGTTGGGACTCACAATTTGGGCCTATGCAAGTAGAAATGAAGTTTAATTGAGTTTTGCTTAAACACTTCATTGGCACGATATCCTTGTTTATTTTTTATTCTCATTTTAAACTTTTCTAGTTTGTTTATTATTTTATTTTTTTATATTTTATATAAGAAATGTTTTGTTATTTTCTTTTGTATAATTTTATAATTTAATTTGATGAATTTTTCTTTTATATTTCTCTGACACAGTCTTGTTTTTAAGAGGCTCATACAGCTACATAAAATCAGGTCTCGGTGCTGAGAGAAGAAAAATTAATGATCAAATAAAATAAAAAGCAATAACTGCTGATAAAATGCTTGTCCATAAAGAATAAATATAGTTATTTTTAATCAGGATTTTATTCAGATTATGTTTTATATAATAATTTTATAAAGGTTTTTTATTTCTTGATTTATTATTTTATATGATTTATTCACTGTTTGAAAAGTTTTTACTTTTTTTTTGTGTTTTTAAAAATTAAATAAACCATGTGTCAAAAAGTGCACATGAAAAATTTATAGAAAACAATTTTAATTATTTCATAAATATATGTTGAGTTCAAAGTCTTTACTAAACTAAAATATACTCTTTATATGTTTTAACTTATGTGCTTTTGGAATCCAAGAAAACATTATTTAATTATATGCAGGAAAAATGCAAACACTCTACACCTGTGAACCAGGCATTTTTCCTTTTACATTATAAATGGCAAGAACAATAGTTTTTTACAGATTACAAATTCATACTTAAAATATAAAGTCACCAGTCAACTTTCAGACATCTTTGTTTCTGAGTCGGGTTCAAATTACCTGGGACACCAAAAACTTGAAAAAGCCCAGCTCTCTCAAGCCTCAGAATCTATCACTGTCTAATCAATCAGACACAGATGGGCTAAATAAATATGGGGGTTTATTTAGTTTACATTACTGTGCAGACAGGAAGGATACATGACTATCATGTCCATGACGGACAGTGGTTTCTGTTTACAGTACTTTACGCGTCCATCACATGCTGTAGTTTCTGCCTGGTGAGCTGTTTGGAGATAGCTGCCGATCACTGATCTCAGCTTGATTCTATCCGCTCTCTCCTCTAAAGACACAGAATGCCCAGATACATGGAAAAAAAAGAAGAAGGGGTTTGTTTCCCACTTCAGCCTATAATCAAATCTGTTCCTTCTTCAGGACTTTTTTCTGCAGGTCTTCCTTCATCAGCGCCCTCTTCATCCATCTCGCAGCAAGCTTCAGTGACAAATTCATCTCCACTGGTGAATGTTAAATTAAGAGAAGATGAATTTTTTCCTTTTTTTCTGCAGAAACTTCTGGCAAAGCAGGAGCTGCAGATGACTCTCCTCAAACAGGCTGTGGAGGTAAATAAAGTCATTTACTTGAATAATAAGCAGGAGAGGAACTGCATCACATACAGTTGATTTTCTTCTGCATTTTAAACTTTTTTTACGCCTTTAATTGTAAATCTCCATCTTCATTTCAAGCTTAAAACATGAACATATGTTTTATTCTTTTTTCACACCTTTTAAATCATAATAATTAATTCTAAGAATGTATGATTTTGTTTCTTGTTCTATTTTGCTTTGACTTTGTTGGTTTTGTTATTGTGTTTTTAAAGTTTGAGATGAATAAAGAAAGGAAGAAATAACAGATAAATATCTCAGATTGATTCCAGAAAAAAAATCATAAGTGATTCCATTCTGATAATAAACTCAAATCCTGTCCATCAACATAAGAAAATAAATATATTTTATATGTTTAACCCTTTAGTGACACTTTGAATACCAGGAGTAAATGTTAATATAGTAACATCAACAAAAATGAATTTCTCCTAAAAAAAAAGTAAATTTTATTTTTTGTTTTTCCATTTTCTAGTCATGTTTATTATAATAATGCTGAATACTTAGTTTTTTTTTTTTTTTTGATCATTGCTGTTCTCTTTGCTGCTGTAAAACTGCAAATGTCCCTTTGTTGGGGCCAAAAGGAAATCTCATGTAAATAATGAGTTTAATTTATGGTAAACTAAATCAAGGAAAGAAGATTAATTTAGATAATCTGCTGCTATGAATTTTCTTACCTGCCTAATTAATATTTTAGTCAGCATTTAATTTGAAATAATTTGTAAAAAGTAATAGGATTGAATTTTTGTTGATGTATTATAACAAATTGACCAAGTTATTTTTCACCGTTCTGCATTCGGAACTTATTTGATTGGTCATGACCAATTATTGCAGTGGAAAATTTATTTGATGAAAAAATATGCGAACAAATAGTACTTGTGATTTTTAATGGAAGCCACTGTTTTATAAATAATGTTTTGGTTCTATTTTTATTTCTGCAACTCTTAGTCCTCACATGTTATTTGATCATGATGCTTATTGATCTGCTGAGATAACATATTCCTGCTCTTAAGGATCTGCCTTCAAAAGACCAGCTCCTGGCTGCAGCAGAAAGGACCTATCAAACATTAGGTCAGATCAGTTTCCTCAGACACATCTTATGGCCGTCAGCAGCTGATCGATGATATGAAATGGTTTAATTGTTATCATGTGTGGAAGTATGGAATCAGACCTTGTGATGAGATGTTTTTATCAAGCTCTGTATAATGACATTATCATTCTCTGGAACATTCTGATCTTCGCCCCTCTCTTTGTTTATTCCCCAGCTCACTGTGAAGTCTTTATTTATAAAACAAAACTGAAGATGTTTTATTTTCCCCCTCTCGTGTCTGCAGTATTAACTTGTCCCGGGCCAAGAGGGAGCTAAGTCAACTCAACCAGCAGACGTCCCCTCTCCTCAAGCTGCTCTGTCTGCGGAGAGTAAAGACACCAAACTAAGTCACTGAATGTTGAATGTTTGGGCGGTTCTGACTCAAGGGTTTCAGGTTTTGTTCATTCTTTATTTATGCCTTAACATGGGCCTTAATTCTTTGTGCCATTGATAAACTACTTCTGTGCCCTACAACATCCTACTCTTTTTTTTTTCCTGTCATGACATCAGTCATAGTCTTTAAATCTTTTTTTTCAGTGTGGGCATGATATCAGAGAAATGTAATGGACCGGCAAACAGTGTCCTAGAGCAGATTACTGCTTCATTTTTCATAATTTAAACTAAAATTTAAGTTCTTAGTATTTTTTGAATTACCGGAATTCATCCTGGATGTTACTGATGTAGTCCTCTGTCATCAAGGGGGGCAGTAACAAAACAGATTTACTTGAGTACTGTACTTAAGTACATTTTTGAGAATCTGTACTTTACTTGTGTATTATTGTTTTGGAAACGTATGACTGTTACTTCACCACATTTAAAAGACTAATATAGTACTTTTAACTCTGTTACTTGTTGCTTTTAAGTGTAGCTTTGAAGTAAGCAGATGAAATTTCTTTTCTCTTCTAAAATGTGGTCTGTGTATGATTTGCCCAAGCAGTGATGTAGGACCTGTACGTCAAGCATGCACTACTCAGATCGGGCAGGTAAACGCTGAGCTGTCGTTGCTCAGTTAACGGTTCGTCTTGGCAGTAATGGTACAGATAACGATTCCACACCAGAGCTCCCATGGCCATGTCTGGAGTACAATTCAGTTGTGTTTAAGTCATTTCTGCAGGCGTGATTGCATATTTTACAAGCTTTTTATTCTCCAGGTTCTATAAGCAGGTCAGTAAGTTGTTTCAGTCATTCCTGTTAATTCATTGTGGCAATAATACAATAACCCATTTACATTAAAATAAAAAAATAACTTTTAATACTTGAATATTTTCAAAAGCAGGGACTCCAGCACTTTAACTTAAGTATTTTTTTTCCCAACTTTTTTTATCAAAGTTTTGCAATTAAATATACAATAAACATGAGTGTACGGCTAGATCTTGATTTAAGACACAACACAAAGAACAACCACTAGAACATGTGTGAGTTTATTTCCTCCTGAATGTGGAATTTTGACCAAAAAAGACAAAGAAGAGAAAAGAGACTTATGGATCAGGATTCCTTTATCTCAGAGACATGCAGCATGGAGAGGAGGCCTGGAGAGGTGTCCTCTGCAGACAAGACAGTTCACCGTCCATAAATACAGCACTCCGAGATGAGTCATAACAAAGTCACCTGACAATAAAAACATACATTTAGACATTAGCATCTGTTCAACAGAGAATACCTCAGGACACCACATAAAGGTAGAACTTCATCTCAGGCTTAAATTCACCCAACCAGCTGTTTGTAAGGGGTCAAAAATTGTCTAAAGACGGATGTCAGGTACCTTGTTGTTTTACCCACTGAGCCTAAATAAAGCTTTCCAAAAAATTCTTCACGCATAACATAAAATAAAAGTTACCATGTCTGGTCAAATAAAAGCAGATAACATAGTACAATGATAGAAGACAGCACGTACCTGAAAACAAAAAGAAAGAAAGAAAGAAAGAAAGAAAAAACGACACCCATTTGCCAAGCACATTGAATACACTTTGTCATATACATTTGTCAAATTTGATTGATGTCAGTCCTCTGATTCTATAAGTGGGAAATCAAGGCACGTTAAGGTCCTTATATAACTGAAAAAAGGACCACATCTTTTGTTAAACTTGGCCACTCTGCCTCTCTGTACAGTACTTAAGTAAAAATTTGACTGTACAACTTTCACTTGTATTGGAGTCGTATTTCTAATTTTTTAGTTTTAAATGGCTTCTAACGAATGGTAATGCATGGTGCCATGTAACCAAAATTTTCATGTACATATGTTGTTAAATCAAAGTTGTGAAGGTTAAATGTTTATCTTATCATCCAAAAGAGCTGGATAGAGTCATGAAGGGCCACATTTAGCCCCCAAGCCTTAGTTTGGACACCCCTAATTTATACCCACCAAACATTGAGATCAGATATTCTCTGTTCATTTTGCCCGGCTCACGTGGACATGCTTTGCTCGATCTAAGCCGGTCTGATGTTCACATATTAAAGCAAACTTCTGCTGCTGTCCAGTTATTTAATCAGAAAAAGAATCAGAAATATGACCCATATTTACCCCAGGATTCCCCGTCTGTCCGCTGTGTGCTCGTCCTCATCAGAGCTAAAATGGGAATATTTGAGTCACCTAGGCACAGGCCGCCTGAACTCCACACGATCTCCCAGTGTCCTCTCGCTGTGCCTAATCAGATCAGCTCCCAGGACAATGCTTGTCCTGTCGGCCTCTAATGTATTTGTCCAGTTTGCTTTGGAAATCTAAACTTATCGTCTCACAGCATCCCCGCCGTCAGTGGGCAAAGTGGTACAATCCGCTCCTGATTAACGTTTGTCAAGTGGCCAATTTAGTGATTTGGTGGCACACAGGAGGAGTGTTTCACCTAACAGAGCCAGTGTGTGTTTTCTTCTTCTGCAGTCAGTATCGAGGCGGTGTGCGCCGACGACCTCCTGTCCGTCATCCTCTATCTGCTGGTGAAGACTGAGATCCCAAACTGGTGAGCAGGGGTGGGATACTCTGACCTTTGACCCTGGGGAAGACAAACGAGGTGATCTGTCTTCTCTGTGTCAGTCAGTCAGGGAACAGGAAATAGATTTTATTCTTTTATTTTTCAGGAAAAAGTCAATAGCGTTTTTAAAATCTGAACCTATTGTTTTGGAAAACAAACTTTACTTTGACACTGTTATTGTCATTTTATTTATTTATTTATTTATTTTTATTGTGATAAAGTGCCGTGCAGTAACACTGGATGGGACAGGGTATAATGTCATACAATCACAAATGAACACTTGAAAAAAAACCACCTTAACTGTCATGATTAGCAGTGAAAAGATCAGCTATTAATAATAATAATAATAATAATAATAATAATAATAATAATAATAATAATAATAATAATAATGATAATAATAATAATAATAGCAACAACAGGTATTATCATCACTGTTACTGTTGCCATCATTACAGTGAGAATAGTTGTGATTGTCATCATTACAACAACAGTAAAAGTAGCATAAAAAACTTAAATTAATTTTAAATACAATTAATGTGATGTAAAAATTGAGAACAATAAATAAAGTAAATGAACAACAAAATTAAGAGAGAAAAAAAACAGGAACCAAAATAAAAAAAGTAATAAAAATCAAATCAAAGAAGAGAGACAAAAAAGGAAAGAAGTCTTATCTAATAATAAATTAATGCAAGAGTTCAGTGATCTAATAAAAACTAAGGATACTTAAGATTAGAAACAAATAGAGATGGGAGAAGTTAAGATTTAATTTGATATCAGTGCCATTAATGTTTCTGCTAACTGATCCGACTCTTTAATGATTCTCTTATTAATTCCTGCTGATCTCTTTTGTTGGATAAATTTGTCGACAGGTTCAAATGCATTGCTCCTAATAGGCCTAAAATTCGGCCACAGTGTCGACCACTTCTGCTCGTTTTCTGCCATGATTTCGAACTTTTAAATATTTCTTCAGGAACACACAACATGACAATTGGATCAACCTTTGGCTGGGATCCCTGCTTCCAGTCAAACTCATCAAATGCATTCATTTAATTCTCTCTGAGGATTGAGGCCCCCCTGTCTTGATATCATGTCACAACCACTAAGTATGTTACAGGAAGCTAACTGATAGCCACATTTAGCCTCCTGATGCTGCATGCCATGTTGTTTCCACTGAAGTGTCTGTGAGAGCAGAGCTGCTGCCTTCTTGGTAAATGAATCAGTCAGTTTGTGGTGTCCTGTGTTTGTCATTGTGGATCATTACACATTACAAAAGTAAACTGAAAAATCTGGCATTTTCTATCTTTGTGTGAGGCTCTCTCACGGTTATAACACTGATTAAGATTTAATAAAATAGATTTTAGTTATCATTTCTTCTGACAGAGATTTTACTGCAGCAATCTGAAGACTTCTGAGTTTCTATTTTAACTATTCTTAACTCAGCTAACAGCTTTTAGTGTTCAGTTTCAGAATATGTATTGTACCCTTGGGTAAATTCAGTGTACAGTGAGTGAGTTCTCTCGTATCGTAGACACACAGAACAACACAAGACAAGACAAAGTGACGACAGGGCTTAAGGTAAAAGAACGAAGAGGATGGCCCCGAGATAAAATATGAGATGAGTTAAAACATCAGTAGACAAAAAAGGCCTAAAAATACATCAAACCAAGCCAAATGATAAAGTTGTGCCACTCGTAAAACAAGATGAAAGAAACAGTACAAGGAATAAAGACATTATTTATGTTAAGTTGCAGTTTCTGTTCTCTCATTTGTTGGTAGCATGGATGTCGCTGGTTCAAGCTGTTTTTGTAGCGTCTGTAGTCTTATCTACAGGACTAACTAAGCTCCAAGAATGACTTCTATTTTTTGTCTTTACCTCATCTATCTTCTTCAGGATGGCCAACCTGAGCTACATCAGGAACTTCTGCTTCAGCCACTCGAGTAAAGACGAGCTCAGCTACTGCCTGAGCACCTTCGAGGCTGCCGTGGAGTACATCAACCTGGGGAAACTGCAGGACACGAACCACGTGAGTCCCTCACCTTCACCCAGTACTGTGATCAGCCTCTGAGGCGTTTGTTGACCATTGACCTGGTTCCTGATCTCCTCAGGGCTCAGGTGAGCTGAATGATAAAGCCATGTTCAAGGAGAGGATGAGTCTGCTGTCTCAGAGCTCGGCCACACCGATCCACTGTCTGTTTGAGGTGAGTCAGATATCACTGCTGTGTCCTCGACAAAAGCCAAACAGAGGAGTTATTCGTTCACTTTGGTCCGATAGAAAGGACACAGGACTATTGGTGCTTATCAGAACTGTTCCAACAAGCGAATTACATCTAAACTCTGCAAGATTTTTATGAAAGAAATTACAACAGATTATGTCAAACAGAAATGGGAGAGAGACGGATATCTTTCAATATCAGAAGAAAGCTGGTCAAATATGTGGAATTATTTATGGAAATGCACAAGTTCTCACGTGTGGCGAGAATTTGGTTGGAAATGCTGTATTTGGTTTTTTTTGTAACTCCAAAGAAAGCATATCTTGCAGGAGGAGAAACCAAATGTTGGAGGCAATGCAGGTTTCAGGAGGCCAACCACTGACCCATTTTCTGGGAATGCCCAGGGATAAATCATTTTGGTTAGAGTTTCATAAAGCATTAATATCTAATAATGAAACAGACATACCTCTACAGTTTGACACCTTATTTTTAGGAAATGAAGATTTTCAGTTAAGACATGGTGATAAAAACATTTTCTGCATATTGATCACAGCCTGCAAAAATGCAATTTACCAGATGGTGGTTGCTTCCTGAACCCCCCACAATAAAAGAGTGGGTTAAATGTGTAAATTATATTTATACTATGGAAAGAATTCATTTCTATTTACATTTGCAAAAAGATGATTTTGTTAAACTGTGGGCCAACTGGGTTAAATACTGTCTGTCAAACCCATTCAGACAGAGTTTGCATAGGTGAAGATCTAATGAATTAGCAGTCTCGGCAAACTGTAAGGTTATTTTAATAAGATATATATTTATTTGTATGTTAATATTTTTCTATCCGTCTGCCTCTCGAGACTATTTGTGTTGTATCGTTGGCTGATTTATATGCACACGTCTGCTTCCTTGTTGTATTTAGTTCTTTATACTTGAAAAAGAAAAGACTAAATGCAGAGGACCTTTGGTTGCTTCTCCATGTAAATGATGTGTCCTGATGTCTGCATTTCAAGACTGAAAATAAAGAATTTAAAAAAGGAAAAGATATATGACGCCCTTTGGATTTGTCCCTCTTGAAGGGTAATGGAGTATTTAACATATTTGCTGAATAAAATATGTCCATCTTTAGCACATCGCGAATGGAAATGAATCGGAGGTGGAGCGTCTGCTGAGTGAAGGAGAGAGCAACGAGGATGCCAGGATGTGTCACCCTCTCTGCTCCTGTGACCTCTGTGACCTCCAGCTTTCAGGGTCAGCATCAAACACACACAGACACAAACATGGAAAGACAAAAATACGATTAACACTTAAAGATTAAAGCTCTCTGAAGGAATGTTGTACGGCCATTTGAGTTTAAATATCAATACCATTTTATTAACTTGTAAGAAATGGAGCAGGTTTCCTCCTTCAGACTCGGAGATGATGGAGTTGTCTTTGCCTGATTCATGGATAACTTAATTCTGTGTTCCAGGTAACCCATAACTCCTGTTTTTCCCACCCTTAACTCATGAAAGTGCGCTGGAACAGCAGTCGAACTCGTACCAGATTGATGTACTCCGAATTATGACTTGTGGCAGAAGTACCAGAATTCCTTGCGCTCAAACCAAAGTCAGAATTTGTCTGGGATACTTTCAGGTCGGAACTCAGCTGGGAAATTTCCAATGTACAGGTTGCCTGGAACGCAGCACAAGACAGTGTTTTTAAACCCTGAGGTCGGGACCCCACACGAGGTCGCCTGGAATATCTAGTAACTGATGAAAAAAAAAATTAGGCTACTGATAAAAATATATTTTTGAACTAATTATTATTCTTTTTAAACTTAAAACACCACACACAATCTTAAACAACTGTATTCTATACTTTCACTTCCTCAAATATTAATGTAGTTCAAATGAAATGCAACATTTTAAAATATCAAAGCTGGCACAACTTGATTAAAAGCCGCGATCACGTGACGTTTTGTTTCTTTTAAACTGCCTTTGCCCTTCCGATATTTTCCTCTGCTGCAGGCGGTTAAACGACCCGTCCATCGTCACGCCGTTCTCCAGAGATGACCGTGGCTACACCCCACTGCATGTCGCTGCCATCTGTGGTGAGCAGCTGCCGTCACAAACACACAAAACAGACAGATGATAAATCTCCAAAAGACCGAAATCCTGATTCTTAAATGCTTGTTTGCTCAGGTCAGTCCCAGCTGATCGACCTGCTGGTGTGTAAAGGAGCTCCGGTAAACGCCACGGACTACCACGCCCTCACGCCGTTGCATCTGGCCTGCCAACGAGGGTACCAGGGAGTCACGGTGAATATACACACAACACAACACATTTGTTCCTAACAACAAGAAGTGTCCCATTAAAAACCACTGAAAATGAAATCTTTGATCTCAAATTTGTCTGAACATAAACTACCACATTAATTATTGTTAAGACTTCATTTTGTGCATCAAGCTTCATGTTTTTGATTTTTCCATTTGTGAACCAGTTGGGATGTTATTTTCAATTCAAAGCATGCAGTTAAATATCATACTTTTTAATGTTTTCTGTAAAAATATCTGCAAAAAATGATGGATCAGATTCAATGTTGCAGCAAATTATTGATCATCTTAGGGCCTAATAATTGTAAAAATCAATATTCCATGAAAAGTTTTATTGAAAACATTTCATTTTTTTCACCAATTAAAATCAGTTATATTTATATATCAATATTGTATCAGAGCTATATAAATGTGCCGGCATTTAAAGGGTTGAAATCCTTCAAAATGTGTTTGAGTCAATTAGTATTGCCGCCCCCCTGCCTTTAGATAGAAAGTTAGAGTGGTATTTCTGCCCTGCCCAGGCCCCATTCAGTAAAGAATGGTCAGATGTACGAAAGTGTGTCTCTTGAAGAAATGCAATATTTGTCTGAAGTTGTTTTAAATGTGTAAATACCTTTTTACGTTTTACCGGATGGTTAAGAGATTTAACATTCCAACTTACAAAATTAAGTGAACATCCATCCAGACCACTGAGATTGGAAGAGCTACTCATGTTGGTTGGATAAAGATGAGAATCAAGAGCTGAAATTGTAAAGACCACAATCTAACAACAGATGTCTGGCAATTCAACAAATAAACAAGTCTGGTAAATCCCACTCTCCCCTCCCATAGCACCTAAAACAAGGTGAATAAAAGATCCTCCAAAAACAAATCCACACATTGAGCGTTCGTGTTGAGGAACTTTAACGAGCTAACCACATCAAAGCTCCCAGCGGACCATCTTTGGACAAGAATAATTAAAATAGCGCCCATGAAGAGCCATTACCAAATACACTGCTGAATAGCAAGATAAAACAAACACAGACTGCCCCATCAGAAACAAATTTGTGATATGCTAAGTGCATTATCAAGAAAATGAAAACTTAGATGAGGTTCATCACTGTTTAGACACTGTATTAAGCCATCTCAAAACTTATCTGTGGATGATTTTGTCCTTAACGGAAGTCGTGGCTTCTGCTACATCCGTGAATTCCTTCTCCTCCATTGTGCGTAATCCGGAGGCGCGCTGGGAATAAGATGCCAAACCGAACTCCCTGGCAGTTGAGTAGCAGCTTCCTCACCTCCGTAAATGCAGCCCGGGCTTTGGCAACGCTTGCAGTGTAGTCCGGAAAGATGCTGATCCTCTGCCCCTTGTACGTGAGCAGCTTTGGGTTGCGCGCCGTGGCACGCACCTAGCTCAGTATCTCAGTGCAGTCCTTGTAATAATGAAGTTTGGCGATGATGGCGCGTTTTCCTGTTCTGTCTGGAAACCAGACATCTGTGTCTATAAGCACGTCTCTGTCCAGCTGTAACACCTCTTTAAGCAGCAATGAGACCGCCTCGCAACTCCGATAATTCTGATATTACAGCGCCTCTGTCTTCCCTCCATGTCTTCACATTTCGTTTGAAGCGCCGTCTCCTTGGTGTTCAGGGCAATTACCGTAGACTTTAAAGCAGCCACCTCGTCGGACCACGCATTTAGCCCATCTTCAACCTCCTGAATGGTGATTTTCATTTGGTCAATGTTGGAATATAGCGCCGCTGTGTTGTTTGCTAACTCCACCTTAACAGCCTGCAGCTCACCTTTTATGAAGCTGAAGTTGCCAGCGAGTGCGCTTTTCAACTCTTTCTTAAGTTCAGACTTCATCACAGCCTTCAACTCGGACTTTATCGCCTCAGAAATGTCCACTTTTAGCTACTGGCGAATATCCGCTTCAACAATATCCATCTTCTCTTTGTCAGACCGCAGGGAGGTCCTTGGCCTTGGTGGTGGATGCTCCATTGTATGCAAATTTTTGGAAATTTGAAGCCATCAAACTGTCCAAACACGAACTTTCAGTATACAGCAGTATTGTAGAGCAAACATATCAAAGTATTGTGCTCAAAGCGCTATTAAATATAGACAAAGCAGAGGTCCAGCGGGAGCTCAAGTGAAACGCGTCTTACTCCATTGCCGGCTCCGCCCCCTCCCTAGGCTGAAGTAGTTTTTAAACTTTAAAGTTGGAAAAAATAAAAATGTATAATTTGACAGCTGATTTTGGATAGCTGGCATTTTTTTATTAGGGACAATCATGTTAGGATATTTAAGACATTTATGAGGGTGTAGCTGGGTGTTTCATAAGCACTATAAAGCTGTTTCTTAACCCTTAAGTTGTCATTTTCAGACCACACTGGTGCATCAAAAATCTTAAGGTTTACATCAGAAAATACATCCAAGAGACTTTTTTTTTAATAACGACAAAATGGATGGATGACAAAAGTGCTGCACATTGACGACGGACCTTGAAATGCAAAATAATTTAATTTCAATTTAATTGCTGCTGCTGTTACCCCCTGTTTCATATCTGCTAACTGAAGAAATTTACAAAAAAAAACCTTTCAAATCCTGCTTTCCCTGAAGTAAACTAAAAATTACTATATGATTTCTCCTGATAAATTCACTGTTTTAATTAAATCAGAGTGAATATTACAGAGTAAAGTTGACCATAACTGTGATTTTTTGTCTCAGCTGCTGCTGCTTCACTACAAAGCGAACACCGAGGCTCAGGACAACAACGGGAACACGCCGCTGCACCTGGCCTGCATGTACGGACACGAGGACGTACGTCAAACTCTCACTTCTGTCTGCAGGAAAACCACTTCTGTAGAAACAGCCACCTGAAAGTCTTGTGGTCTGTGTACATACTGATGTTTTACTAACTCAGGAGGCAGAATTAAACCAGAACACATGAACCGTCCTTGACTCCCAAGAACAAATTTTTTATATTTATAGTCACATGACAGGGAAAAATCTTCAGAAATGAACTTTAACCACATTTCATTGAACTCAATCATCAGAAAATGCTTACAAATTAAGCTTTATGTTGCAGAATTTCCTTTTTTATGCAGTTTGATGGTTTTAAAGACTCGATAAGTCAGCAAATATCAAATCAAGAATCAGGGAAAAAGACTTTTGTCCAAGAATATCTGTCCTCACTATAGAGCCAGTGACTTTATGACAAGTTAAACTGTGAGAAAAAAATAAGAATGACAAAATGCAAAGGTGGAATCATATGAAAAAATATCTTATAAGTTGCAATAACAGGACTGAGAAATATTTCAGATTCACTATTTTAATATATAATACAATGAAATATAAATTTTATATGAATATTTTATTATTAATATTATTTAGTTACTTTATTTAGTTAATGTTTAATATTTATTTATGTTTTTTAATATTCTTCAGGGGGTGTAAAAATCTGTTTTTAAAACCTTGTGTGAATATTTTTGTATAAATGTTTATCATATTTTTTTTACTATTTTTTATGCATACTCATGAGTTAAAAAATAATTTATTATTGCCATTACTTTTTTTTCCTTTGGTATTATTAACGCTCTTTTAATGGCTAGTAAAAATGGAAAATAAATCAAGCAACCTTTATTTATACAGCTCAGTTCAAACAAATTCAGTTGCAGTTTCAAAATGTTTCACATTAAAACCAAAAATTGTTGACAAACCCAGCAAATAAACACTTGGTAGAGGTCTGTCAAAGTAGTATTCCTTTGTAAGTGTAATTATAAAAAGATTATTAAAACAAAAGACAAGATAAAATCATCATCAGAGAAATTCTAAAGCAATACAACCAAGAATCATCAGACAAAAATAAACATATACAAAACTAAGAGTACATTTAAAATAAGAAGGAAAAACATGTTTAAAATAGTTGATTAATCTTAAATGATTAAGTGTAAAAAGATACAAACAATATACATGTATCAACATGATGAGATATGTAAGCAAATACTAAAAATGAAATAAAAGATCAAACAATTAAATTGAAGTTAAATTTAATAATAATGCAAGGTAAAAGGTGCTACTGACAAGTAAATAAATTATAATAATAGTCACTAAAATACAAAGTTCTACATAAAAGCCAGGCTGAGTAAATGAGTGTTTAAGTTTTAGTTAAGTTTCTACATTTGCAGCTTGTCTCAGGTCCTCTTGAAGCTTGTTCCACAGTTTTCGGGGGAGAAGCAAAAGTTGTGCTTCTACTCTATTAAAACTGCTAAAAGAGGATTTGATAATGGTTTTGACTGTCCAATAGTTCAATAAATGAATTAGTTATATATAAAAATGAATAATTGGAAAACTAGGTCAGTAAATTAAGACCCAGTTTTTTTCTTTTTTCTGTTTTGTATCACAAGATGAATCGTTTTTCAGCCTTTTATCGGTTTATTTCCCTGGTTTTATTTTCCACTTTAAGAATCAACTTCAGTGTTTTTTTATCCAACATCTTTTTTATTATTTGGTACAGAATTAAACAGGAATAATTAACATTGTGTACAGTGCAGCATCAAAAAAGTGCTCCAAATAATCACACCCATTGTATTCATATTAAAAGCACCCACCCAAGTGTAACTAACAGAAATATTGCACAGAAGTGCACCAATATCCCAAAAAAAAGATAGGCAAATATTAAAGAATGGAGTTAAAGGAAATATTAATTACTTTGATGACTAGCTGCAGGGATTTTGAGGGTAGAAAGACCTTTTTCAGGTTTGATTTATCTCTGTTACAGTGCGTGAAGGCGTTGGTCTACTACGACCTCCAAACGTGCCGTCTGGACCTGCAGAACGATAAGGGCGACACGGCGCTGCACATGGCGGCGCGTTGGGGATACGAGGGGATCATCCAGGTGCTGCTGGAGAACGGGGCGAGTACCGACATCCTGAACAAGAACAAGGACTCGCCGCTGCAGTGTGCGCTCAACTCCAAGGTCAGTGACCTCACAGCAGTGTTAATTTAGACAGCACTTTTTTATTTAGTTTTAGTTATAGTCTTTTTCCTCAAATATATTTTAGTTTACTCGTAGTTTAGTCATGTAAATTGTTTTAATTCTAGTCTAGTTTTAGTTAATGAAAGTTCACAACATTTTGTCAATGAAATCTGCTGTAAATATAGTCGACTAAATAATGAAGTGTAAAGAGAAAGGCATTTTTTATGTTTTCTTGAATTTCTATTATATTTATATTATATTAGATGAAGAAACATGGGATTAAATAAGTATAATTTCTTCTCACTCCTTTTCATATATGTAAAAAATTGTTTTCATTTTCATATTTCTTCATGTTTTGTCAGTTTTGTATTGTATTGTTACATTTTTCCACTGTTACATGGTTATTTTAACATTTGTTTCATTTTATATTTTTACAAAATTAACTACCAAACTGAATTAGTAAAACCACAACACTTTTCAGTAACATGGAAGAGGATCATTGCTACAGAAAAAAAAACTTTTTCAGGTTTATCTTTTAAAATAGTCCAGATAAAATATCATTAGGTAGATATTTTTAACTTTTAACACCTGAAAGTGAGATCAGTCCCTTACCCATCCTGCAGCAGCCACATGCAGTTTCTTAAAAACCAAATAAAATTCTATGGATAAAGAGTGGGATTAAATAAGAATAACTTCTTCCCACTCCTTTTTGGATATGTGGATCATAGTATTCATTTTCATATTTTCCTTTTACATTTTATCAGTTTCATATTGTTTTGTTTTGTACGTTTGTCCACTACTGTATGATTATGTTTCCTTTTTTTTCACATGTCGCAGAATAAACAGCCAAACTAAACTGATAAAACCATAGCATTTTTTAGTAACATGGAAGGGGAACAGGGCCACAGAGAAAAAAAAAGAACTTTTAGAGGTTGATCTTATTTTAAAGTCTGGGGGAAAAGCTAGAGTTCTGAGATTAAAGTCATTTTCAGAGAGAAATTCAGAATTCTGAAAATAAAGACAGATTTTTTTTATATTTGTTTCATCTAATTACTGAATTTGTTCTCAGAATTCTTACTTTTTTCAGTCATAGCACAAAGCTCAATCTCTAAATATGTTTTTTTTGTATGTTGGTGCAGTCATGTTTAGATTTTAATCAGACTTACGGAGTCATATTTTTAGATTTTCGTGCTCATCTGTTTGATTCTCTGTGTTATTTTCCCCAGAGAACTCTATAAAAAGATTTTTTTTTTTCAAAAAAGAGAGGGCCATTTTTGGGCAAAACTTAAGAACTATGGGGTGCTGGTTTGGCGGAGTGGTTAGCACCCCATGTACTTGCTTCTGCCGGTCCGGGTTCGAATCCCACCTGTGACCAGTTTGCAGAGTGTCTTCCCCTACTCTCTCACCCCCTTTCACAAGCCTATCCACTGTCTCTCTACTATCAATAAAGGCACAAAATGCCCCAAAAATACATTAAAAAAAAAAAAAAAAAAAAAAACTTAAGAACTATTTTAGAATTGCTCCTTTTTGGCTTCCACAACAACCACTGAAAGGGAACAAAAATTAAAGTATTTTTCAAATAATATGACATGTTTTATGTTTCAGAGCTCTTAAGTATCACTAATCAGATCAGCTGCTGATGTTTTCAGAAGTTTATGTTTTTATATTCAGATTGCAAGAAAGGACAGATGGGGACTGTTGGACACAGAAATGCTTTCATTCTCTCTAAACTAATTCCTAAAACAATGTAATTGGTATTACTTTGGGGACTGATTGTATTAAAAAGCATTAAAGTTTATATTTCAGGGTCCACGTGAAGCTTTGCAGATATTAAATTACTTTTTATTACATTTAAAACTCTGAGGTCCCAAATATCTGAAGAAGTTTTATTTTTACTCGACAAAAGTCTTAAAGTTTAGTGGACAGATTGAATAAGACATGTCTAAAGACTGAATTCAACCTTTTTAGTTCTTTCAGCATGGTATGATTTTATATTTTTAACTGTTGGCTTAGTTTTCATGTGACAATTCAGAGCAACCAAAGCTGCAAACATGAATGTGTGAGGAGGAAAGAAAAGATAACACATGGGCCGATTAGAGCCAGCTGTTAAAAAAAAATAAATAAATAAAAAAAAGGGATGTTGCCAAATGCTTTTAGCCAAGTATTTGTGAATTTCAACAGTGTTCGGGACTTTGAATGTTTTGCCAGTTAGAAACTGAAATGATCTTCTACTGGGGGCCTAAAACTCAAACTATTGAAGTTTTATTTTCCATTTACTAATATCAGTCACACGAGTACCACTCTGCAGCACAAAAAAAATCCTTAAAATATGATAAACATTTACTATATTTCCAGCCTTTTTGGCTTTTTCCTCTAAATAATTAATTCAAAAACATTCACATTGAATATTTATGAATATTTACATATTTCAACCCTTTAAATGTCATTTTTTGTTATGCCACCATGTTTTACATAAAAAAAACAGAAACAAAGATTATTTTCAGTGAACTAAATGCAAAGTTACTTTTGATTATTTTATTTTATTCTTTTTTTTTGTACTGTGTCAATACTCACACTCATTTATAAATATTTTAACACCTTAAATGCCCGCTTTTTTGTCACAGTGGCATCATGTTTTACACGAGAACAAAGAAAAAAATGATCATATTCATTAAACTACATGCAAATTTGATTTGTGTGTGCTTGATTATTACAGCCTGGGGTATGTCAGTGATAAGAAGCACAATGATTTCTATGTATATTATTCCTGTGGTTAAAATGGTGTTAACTGGTGAAGAGCAGTATAAATGATCACTTCCAAGGCCAAAGCCCAGATTGACACCAAGAAATAATAAATATGCATGGATTTATGCTTTCATGGGTGAGATCAAAAATTGCAGCTTGAATGGGTTTCAGTGGGACATTTTTTGCCCTGAACTCTCTGAGTGTGACACTTGTTCATTCACAGTGTATTTTCGACCTGCTGTAGGAGCTGATCTGGAAATAACAAGATCAAATACAAATACACAACCCTGTTAAAGTTCATGCCACATGAGCAAAGTCACAGTTCTCAAAAAATGAAGAATTAAAGCGTGTAAAATGTGCACGACCGACCCTGAGGGTTAACAGAGATCATTAAAGTTTAATTTTTTTACTTGAAATAACCTAAAGCTGGAAGTCTGGTATAAGAACAAGCCTGCCCTGAATCATCTGGATCATAATCAGAGCTGCTCCTTTATTTTCTGATCAGAAATTTGTCTCCTCTGTCCGCAGATCCTCATGTTGTTGAGGTCAACTCAGAACGGACGAGAACGCAGCGGCAGCGGACTGGACGTGAGTCTGACCTGTTCTTCTGTTTTTAATAAGAGACTTTAAAAACCTGAAAGATTAAAAGGTCAAAATACCATCCTGAGGAAGGGTTAGGGTCAAAGCATCAGCCTTTTTAACAAGTGTTCATGTCAACTTTAAATGTGTAACAAAACATTTATGGTAATACCCTTTATCATAGAAGGAATAGGACTGTAATGCAACAGGAATATCAGGGCCATTTAAAAAAAATAATAGGAAAATGAAAATGTTAATTTTTCTAATTTTTTCACTGAACAAGAAATTAAATTTAGACTCATTTTTTATCATAAAAAGTTAGATCTTTACAAGACCTTTTCATCTTTCCAAGTGTCCAAAATCTTAAATTTTGACTTATAGAACTCAAAAATTTTGATGGATGTGCCAAAGTTCTCACATGATAAAGAAGATCTTGTGCACATCAGTGTGTGCTTTATTTTGAATGTTTTGTCAGTGCCTTTTTAAAGTTCTGGTATGCATGATAATTTAATGATTCTGGGCTAAACCCCAAGTATTTCCTTGTTATTCAATCCAAGTTAAAATCTAAATTGGATCAGGCTCTGATCTCCGGGCATATTATGATTAATACTGCTCCGTCTAAAAAGGTCATTTATTTATTCGTTATCTCAAAATAAGTTTGTTGTCTCAAAAATGTAGAACAAGAATGGCCCTTTTATGTTTTTATCATTTAATTCAAGATGATTCCTTTTAGATCATAGATTTTTTAAACACTGTAATTTAGAATTTAATTACCAAGGAGGTTATGTTTTTGAGAGGGTTTGTCTGTCTGTCTGTCTGTCTATCTGGGAAAAGGAAGAAGTGATTCAATTTTGGTGTTGATCCGGATCAGCGTCTGGGAACTGTGCTGCTTGGCGGAGGTCTGCGCTCTCCGAGTGCTTTTCTAGTTAAAGATATATTTGTTTTTTATTTCAGAAAGCTGCAGAGTTCAGTGAAAGTTTGGTTGTTTGTCTTTTAAGGGAAGAATCAGTAGCATTTCTTTGTAAAAGTGTATTTGCTCTCCTTATTACCTCCACCAGGAGGTTATGTTTTCGGGAGAGTCTGTTTGGCTGGCTGGCTGGCTGTCTATCTGTCTGTCTGTGAACAAAATAACTCAAGAAGTTAAGGGTGGATTTTGATGAAATTTTCAGGAAATGTTCAGCATGGGAAAAGGAAGAAGTGATTCAATTTTGGTGTTGATCCGGATCACCGTCTGGATCCGCCATGACGAAAAATGCGATTTTCGTGAATAACTACAGAACTAAAATAGATATCATTATGAATCCAATTGCTATTGGTATGTTTTCATGGTCAGTGAATCTAAATATTTCAATGAAATAAAGGTAGGACTAATATTTATGGTAAAAATCACAATATGGGAGAGGTCTGTGGTGCTGGCGGAGGTCTGCGCTCTCTGAGTGCTTTACTAGTTTAATAAGGATAAAACAAGAATAAAAGTGATGAGGAAATTAAGTTTGTTTTAATTTAGCCCACCAACAATCATAAAAAATGTGAGATTTTGTTGCATTACACAAGTTTTTTACTTTCATACATGTCTATGTTTTGATTTTAATGGTCAATATTTTAATTTATTGCTTATTTTTAAAGTCTGTGGAGTTTTGAAGGGTTGAAAATGTAAGTTTGAGAAATTCACTGTACTCTGATATTGTAAATTCAGTCAGGATTAATTAACTTCACTGTAATTTTTTTTTCCCGTACATTTTAGCCACCCTAATTTAAAGGCATTTAGGATACATTTCAGCTTTACTGACATTTATTGACATGCAGTGCAGCACAAAATTTGGCAAAACTGTGCACACCTATGGTAGGTTTAAACACACGCTGAGGGACATTTCTGCACCCTGACTTTCTTTTGATTGTCCTCTTCCTCCTCCTCCTCCTCCTCTCAGTCCCCCTCTCGCTCCCCTCAGGCCTCAGACTGCAGCAGCCGCCGCTCCTCAATCTCCAGCACATCCTCCCTGAGTTCAGAGGTCAAACCGGAGGCAGAGCGGGTCCGACACAGAGAGGTGACGACAACCATCATCATCATCTGATTCCTCTTTTTCTTCAGATTAATGTAGAGATAAATATTACAGATCAGGAAGTTCCTGTCATAGTTCTTTAGGAGTCATGATGCCTGTTTCCTGATCTGTGTGGTTTTATGTGGTGACAGGTGGAGAAGCTGCTGCGCGCAGTGGCAGACGGAGACGTAGAGATGGTAAGAACAGAGTCAACGATTAATCCCTCGAAAAAACTAAAATGTTCCCAGTCAGAAAAACTACAGTGCTTTATGGCGTTTTGAGAACTTTGTGGTTGCAGAGATACACTGTTTTCTTTATGAGTATGTAATTTTTGAGCAGAAGGCTTAAAAAAGGGGCTGTAGAGGTTAAGGAGCTAAATGGAGAAATACAAGCTATTTTCACACTTAAACTTTATTTAAATTTATTTTACACACAAGTCTCGGACAGCACTGAGTCTAACACAGTTCAAGAAAAACATCATCCAGGAATCCCTCTATTTAACTTTTTGGTTAGAGTCTCTTGTCGTGTAACAGTCGACTGACTCATGAGTGCTGTTTGTGTGTTTGTCTTCAGGTACGTTACCTGTTGGAGTGGATGGATGAGGAGGAGGATGAAGGAGAGCTGCGGTCTGAGGTCCTCCTCTGTCACCCGCTGTGTCAGTGTCCCAACTGTGCTCCCACTCAGCAGGTAAGAGGGGTAACCTCTGGGTTTGAGTTTCTATGAATGAAAAAAATAAGAATACTTGCTGATTTAATCTTGAATATACAGAATAAATGTCTACTTCAGAAAGTGTGAGGTCTTAAAAATTATTACAGTACAACAATAGAATTGATGATAAAATTCATTTATATAGCACGGTTTATACAAATTCAGTTGCATTTCAAAATGCTTTACAATGAAACACAAATATTGACTAATGATGAATGAAGGTAACAAAGTACATTTACTTGAGAACTGTACTTAAGTACATTTATTGAATATCTGTACTTGAGTAATATTATTTTTGGAAACTTGTGACTATTACTCCACTTCAATTAAAAGACAAATATTGTGCTTTTAACTCCACAACATTTCTATAAAGGGTCTCATTACTCTTCTTTATAGCTTTATAGTCAGTGAGTGAAATTTCTTTTTTCTTCTAAAATGCAATCTGCATAAGATTAGTGCAAGTGTTGATGCCGTACCTGTACCTTGCGAATGCTTTACTCAGATTGGGCAGGTAAATGTTGAGCTAACATTGCTCAGATAATTCATTTCAGTAGGTTGTTCCAGTCAATAGGTTTTGTAAATTTATTGTGGTAAAAACATAATGACAAACTGGCATTTAAAAGAAAATTTACTTTTAATACAGAAGTATTTTCAAAAGCAACTCCAGTACTTTACCTAAAAATTTGACCGAACAACTTTCACTTGTATTGGAGTAATATTTGACCAGAAGTATCTATGCTTTCACTCAAGTAATGGAGATGAGTACTTTGTCCACCACTGCTGAAGATATTTATATGATCATTTTCTTGCAACCTCCCAGCAAAAAAACACACAGCAGAGGTCCATCTACTAAGTACTGTTCCAATGTCAAAAGGATTTGCAGACTAATGCACACCAGAAAAGTTAAAGTGAAAGAAATGATAAAATCAAAATACCTGATTAGATGTTACAGAAAAGAAAAAAGGAAAAAATGCAAAGCAATAAACCAAGAATCAGCAGACGAATAAAATGCAGTCCTTTGGTTAGAAGGGGAAAACTGAAGTGGCTGCATCTGTATACAGGCCACATCAGTGTTCATTTTGACAGCACGTTTTAATTACCTCTGCCAAGGAGGCTATGTTTTCAGGAGTTCGTTTGTCTGTCTGTCTGTCTGTGGACAAAATAACTCAAAAAGTTATGGATGGATTTTGATGAAATTTTCAGGAAATGTTCAGCATGGGAAAAGAAAGAAGTGATTCAGTTTTGGTATTGATCCGGATCAGCGTCTGGCCGCCATGGTGAAAAATGTGATTTCTGTGAATAACTATTGAACTAAAATAGATATCATTATGAATCCAATTGCTAATGGTATGTTTTCATGGTCAAGGAATCTAAATATTTCGATGAAATAAAGGTAGGACCAATATTTATGGTAAAAATCACGATATGGCTGAGGACTGTGGCACTGGCAGAGGTCTGCGCTTTCCGAGTGCTTTTCTAGTTTAGTTTTAGTTATAGTCTTTTGCCAAAAACCTCCTTTAGTTTCTGTTATAATTTAGCCAGCTAAAAGGTAAAATGAAACATCTGATAACCCTTTATTGAATGTTAGTAAAGTTTGAATGTAGAAATGAACAGAAACAGATTTTTCTTTTGTGTGAAATGCAGTCACCTTTATTTAGGCTACTTGGCAGAGCATCTCAGTTACAATACCAGAACTGACAACAAACAGTGAACCTGCTGTACATGAATATATCAATTCATAAAGAGAGCAGCTCTGATTGGATCGCTCCACAACTTATCCCACCACCACCAAGATAAGGCAGCTGTGATTGGATGTCCCTCTGAACTCATCCAACCTTTCCACACAACCAAAGCAGCTGTGATTGAATATATTTCTTACTTGTCTTTACTTTCTACATGACCATATTAGGTCTGATTTGGTTAAGTCTCTGTCAGACATTTCAGTCTAGTTTTTATTTGTTGATGAAAATGTCAGTTAAATAAGTTTTGTTTTTGTCCATGTGCACTTGTTTTTATTAGTCACTGTCTCTTTTTCATCAGGGGAAAAGGGTTGTTGATCAAAACTATGACTAAAATAAATAGTCAACAAAATGAAGCCTGGGGCTACATACAACATTAAAACATGGATTAAAAGACAAAAGTAAATAAACGACCTGATCAATCTGACCCTGTCTCTGTGTTGCAGCTGTGTGTCCTGCAGGCCGGGGCTCTCAGCGTCAACAGCTCCAATGTCGACGGTTTCACGCCGCTCCACGTCGCCGCTCTGCACGGTCACGCTGGTCTGACCGGCCTGCTGATCCGGCACGGGGCCAACGTCAACGCCCGCACCAACCAGAGTGCCACGCCGCTTCACCTGGCCACCCAGAACAGCCACATCCAGGTATGAGGGGGCGGTGTTTGCATGTGTGAATACAGAGAGCTGTTTCTCTGTAGGTCCGGGTGTTCAAGGGGAAATGGAGCAAGTTAAGGATGGTTGAACACGACACAGTTATTACACTGAAACCATGTCTGTAGTGTAACTTCCTTTTTCTCTTCTTTCGGGTAATTTATAGTCTTTTGAATTAATGTTTTATTTCAAACTTAAATGGAAAAATGTACATATGTATACATCTATACAGATCCAACAAAATAAACTGTAATGGTAAGCAAATGCAAATATTACAGCATTTTTCTCCTATCAATAATCTTTGCAAAGAAACAAAACAGATTCAGCTCGAAAAGAGTAAAGGAAGAAGTAAAAAACTTATCCAGTCCTACCCCTTAATCCTTTTCAAAATGTCTTACTTAAATTCACCCTCAAGCACTCTTCAGGTCATAGCCAATAATATATTTAACAACAAAAAGCAACTACAAGCTCAGACAAACAATAACAAAAACTACAAATAATGGATTCTATAAATTTGTTTCAAAAATATAGCAAAAGGCATTTTTTTTATTTTACCTTTATTTAACCAGGAAGTCCCATGGAGATTAAAAATCTCTTTTACAAAAGAGACCTGGCCGAGGTAGCAGCCAATACGGTGATACAGATTTAAAAAAAAAACAAGACAAAACATTAACAGCACAACAACTCACATTTTAAAACAGGCTTACAAAATGTACAGAGACCTTTCATGAAAAACAGCTGCACTTCTCTGTCACCACACTCTTTATGATCCTGTTAAATTTTCTCATTGAGATCAATATTATCTTTATAAAAAAAAAGTACATATAATAAAAATAACATTAGCACTCGAATAAATATTACATGTCTGAAAAGGAGTGAGAAGATGACAAAACTTCTTTAATCCCATTACTTCCATTAATAAATAACCAATTATCTACCTCCTAATCTTTATAAATATCAACATGTTGTTAGTTTTTTAATCTAATTTTATCTGTCTGTAAAATACTCAATCCAGCCACCCGACTTTAAAGTTTCTGTAATCTTTAAATCACAGAAAGCACAAAAGAGTCACGGCATTGCTTCATGTCAAAGAATCAAAAGTGAAACTGAGAGTTTGTGACAGAAGCCACTTCTGTTTTTATTAGAACTGAACTTTATTTCACATAAAGTCAGAAAGAAAGAGGAAGCAGAGAGTGATTTGTGATAAATCTAAGATGTGACTGTTCAGCTGAAACAACTCACAATATGATTTATTATTATATTAATGTATATTTTGATTAAGCATATTATATGTATTTAAGTGCAGTCTGCTTCAGTAACTTAAAAAGAAAGTTAATGCCACGCTGTTGTGTCACATCAGTCAGTCAAATAAAAAATATTGTAGTGATCTGAAAAAGTGGGTCAAACTGGAGGAGGGTTTTTATGGTCCTGATCTCAGCCTCACCAGCACCACCTCATGGCAGAATAGAACAGAAGCTTTATTGTCATTGCATTCATGACAGTTTATTTAACAAAGAAATGTAAGGTGATACTCTGGACTGTGCTGAAAAGGAAGTCTAAAAAAATATAGTAAAAATAAATAAGAAAACAGTGAATAGTTAAAAAAAAAAAAAGAAGACAGAAAACAAGACAGATGGGCAGGATGTGTTTGAAAATGAACTCTTAAAAACATGTTTCAATAACAGATGTCACCAACATCTGATTTGATTTTGATTTGATAGTCTTTATTTCGACATAGGAATAATAAAATATTAAAGTTAAAAAACAAACAAACAAAACTACAAAAAATAAAAACATTAACATTATTTTACAGAAATTCTACCGTTAAAGTATTAATGCTGTTAGATGTTCAAAATGTAGTAGGAGGAAGCGAGGCTTATCTTGTCCTGTCCCATTTTTCATATGTGTTATTATGTAATCACCAATCAATCAGCAACACGGTATAAAAGATAGTTTCTCAACATTGACAACCTATTGGCTCAATTGGTGGACAACCTCTTCTTATTTTATTTTATTTTATTTTATTTTATGTCAGTTATAGAAGTCAGAATAATATGAACATTTCATCCTGGCCTAATAATAAAACAGTTTCTTATTGTGAATATCTCTTGGAAATGATGCTGGAGTGGCTGTAAAACTCTAAAAATGAATAATAAAATATTTCTACAGCATCTCTGCTAAGGACTATTGTTATAAAGTGATGCAGAACAAAATTAGAGAGGTTTAATAATAATATGGTCAGGCGAGGATTTTGAAAAAACAGCCCACTTTTTCTTACATTTTTGTTGGAGATTGTGCAAGCAGTCCTGAAATCAAGTACTTTGGGGCTGTAGAGGTTAAAGATGTGACTTCTTAAAGAAGCATGTATATGTGTTGTGTCTAGCACCACAGTCCCTGACTTCCTACGGAACAAAAAAAATGTTAGCAAGACTAGAATATATTGAATTGTCCAGAGTCTGATCAAACATCAGAACAAGAGCATTGAAGAGCTGCGAGTTCAGACGATGAATCTGAAACCCAAAGATTCTCCTTTTAGGGTTTCCGCCTGACTGATCCCTCTTCTGTTCAGGTGGTGAGGATCCTGCTGGAGTGCAACGCCAAACTGAACAAGAAGGACCACTATGGCAACACCCCTTTAATTCACGCCTGCCTGTGTGGAAATGTGGAGACCGCCACCATCCTGCTACAGGTAGGGAAGAATCATTTTAATCTGTTCTGGTGAGGATCAGCCCTGATCTAAATGATCAGACTGAAGGAGGAGACTGAACATCACAGCACAGCCTCAATGTTTCACCTCAGTCTGCAGCCAACAGAAAGCTGGCTAAATTTCAACTTGACAGGACTCTTTGTATGGCTCTTTTATCCAGTCTATAATATTCTTTTCCATTATTTGCTGGTACGGTAACCCTAGCATATAAGGCGTTTTTAACACAAGTAATAAAGAAGGCTCGGTCTCGCCATATGGATAACACCCATCCTCTTAATTTCAAGTACAAGTTATTTTTGTGCCGATATCTGAGCTAAAATGTGATCTCGAGATGAAGCACTGTTTCAGCTGTAAATGCACTTTGAGCTCACGTGAAGCATCATTTATTGTTATGTCAGGGTGGGCGATATGGCAAAAATATCATATCACGATTTTTTAAAAATAAAATCACGATCACGATTTTATCACGATTCTTTTGTACTTTGATTTTTTCTGGACTTATTTGCCTGTTTGACAATTTTTTCCCTATGTTTAACATATAAAACATGTAAAACCCTAAAAGAAAAAAAAAAGAGACAATTAAAGCCAAAGAAACTTTCTGAACAGGTTTTACTTTAAATAGTGCAGTTTTAATAAAATTGTTATGGTAGAAAATGTATCAGGTGTATATAGGATATTAAGATGTAACCAGTGTTAATTTGTTGACTAATTATTTTCGTCATAGTTTTCGTCAAAAACCTTTTTTCCCCTGACAAAAACTAGACAGTAAGTAATAAAAACAAGTACACATGGACAAAAACTAAAACTCAATTAACTGACATTTTTATCAACAAATAAAAACTAGACTAAAATGTTTGATAGAGACTTAATCCAATCAGACCTAATTTGGTCATGTAGAAAGAAGGGAAAAGTTAGGAATATATCCAATCACAGTAACTTTAGTTGTGTGGGAAGGTTGGATAAGAGTTGATATATTCATGTAGAGCAGGTTCGTATGTCATTCGTTGTCAATTCTGGCATTGTAACTGAGATGCTCTGCCAGGTGACAGTATTTCACACAAACATGTATTTGTTTATGTTCATTTATGCATTCAAACTTCAAAAATTAAATATCCAAGGAAACGTAAAAATACTTACCCTGTACACTTCATATTTTAGTCGACTAAATTTACAGCAGATTTCATGGACTAAAATGTTGTGAAATATCATGAAATAAAACTAGACTTATATAAAAAAATTTAGATGACTGAATTGTGACTGAAGCTTAACATATACATTTTAGGCAAATGACTATAACTAAAACTTCACTGATGGTGCTGTCATTATTAACACCGCTACAGTAGATAATGATTTTGTGTCAGTCTTTTTATCTCGATGGCTGTTTGAGCTGCTGTGTTGAACTGAACTGATAACTCTGTTGGATTGGATTTGTTTTGTGTCTGTTGTTTGATGCTATGATTGTTTTTTATGTTTTAGAACATCTGTATTGCTTTTACTGTTTCATTGTGAGTGTTTTTGTGATCAGCTGACACACACTAAATTGCCCTTTAAGGCACAATGAATAAAGTGAAGAACAAAATGGCTGATTCTTCAGACATGAAAGAAAATGATGACTCTGTTTTATGTTTTCTTCAGAGTCGTAGTTTGTTTCACACGTCTAAGGCAGAGCGTGGTCGTGCTCTACCAGCTTTTCCTACCTGCTGTGGTGAAAACAAAATGTTTATAAATGTTCAAAAGAACAGAGCTCATCGTTGACATTAGAAGGTCTTGTGATAAACCTAAAGTGTGTGTTGTTCATGGTGAGGGTGTCAAAGCCGTGGACTTTGATTCTCAGACTGTGGACAGTCATCACAGCCTTAACTCTCTTGTGTTTGTCTCCTCGCTGCAGAGTAATGCTCTGGTGAACGTGGTGAACCTCCAGGGGAACACGGCCCTCCACGAGGCTGTGCGTGGAGGTCACCAGGCGCTGGTGGAGCTGCTGCTGAGGGGCGGAGCTTCTCCAGGCATCCGGAACAAGAGGCAGAGGACGCCGCTGGACTGTGCCTATGAGCTGGGCGGAAAGGTAACCCTGAAGAACATTTTACTGAGAGAAAAAAACCTTAACTTAACTGATGACAGCCCGTCAGTGGGCTTAGTTACACCTGGAATGACCAAGTCACAGGTGTGATATGTCATTTAAGAGCTACAAGTCCTGTGAGTTCAGCCAAATAAATAAATCTGGGATCACAACAACAAACACTGTGTGGCTTTTTGTCTGGAGCAGCAAACAAAACAACATTACTCACATATGAAGTCTCCTCATCTGTCACTGAATGCAGATAGTTCAGCAAACTTGGCCTCCCAAGAAGCCCATAAATGGATCCAAATCCAACATGTGGTCCAAAGTTCAGTAATTTATCCATACATGGCCATGAAGTGCAGCTGTACTAACTTCAAATTATTCATTTGTTGAAATTGTTCTCCCATTTGGCTCGATTTGAATAGAATAGAATGTTTTTGTCATTTTACTGAATGCACGAGTTTGGAGAGTGCCTTCTTTTTCAGTGCAAACAGATCGTCAAATACTAAGTAAAAGGTACAAACTATATACAAGATAAAATCCTACAGGACAGTGACATTGAATTTATTTACAAATATAAGATAAGAAAATTGAAGAATATAGAAAAATATATATATACAGAAAAAAGATTAATACATTAGACAAGATAGTTGAATATTTACAGAATAATCCCAGTGCACCGTTAGCTTCATGCTTTGGCTACATTAATGTATTCATAATAAGATTCTGCACTCCGACCTTTCAATCCACACCTCATTTACATCAGTTGGAAGTAGAAGGCGAAGCGACAAAAGGGCGTTAATACACCGCATGGCCAAAGTAAAGGCAGCACTTTTTATGCTCTCACTTCACTATTAAACACACCCCTGAGTCCTGCTATTGTTTTTCTTCATTTTGATTTGACCGAATGTTTAAGTGATTCAGTGTTCACGATCATTCAGGATTTTTTTCCAGCCACTTTTCTTCTTTGAAGACGATGGTTCCCCACTATCCTTCCAGTTTTGAATAATGCGTTGGACAGTTCATAACCCAGTTTGAGTAGTTTCTTCAATCTCCTTAGATGTTTTATCTGCTTGATGCCGATGATTTGACTCTTCTTTAACAGACTAACATCTTTTCCACAACCACAGGATGAGTCTTTGACAAGGTTGTTTAAGAAATGAGAAGCTGCTCATTGCATCAGCTGGGGTTAAAATAACTTGTTTCCAGCTGAAAGATTATCGCCCATGCAGTAATTATCCAATAGGAGGCTCATTCCTGTTTGCTTAGTTAAATCCAGTTTTGGCTTTAAATGGCAGTGTGAAAAAGGCAAATGTTAAGACTGTTTTTTGTTTTTTTGTCCGTTTTTATGCCCCTCTTGAAGATGGATTTGAACATACATCCCACTTCAGACTTCTTCTTGAATAAAGAGAATCTTGGTCTTTGACAGCACGGTTGTGAACTTCCCTGTTTTCCTAACCCCTCACTGTGCACCTCTTCATGAGCTCAGTTTGGGAGTTGCGTTTTTTTTCCCTCTTCCTACCTCCTGTTCTCCCTTTTCGAATCTAAGAAAACAAGGCGCCACTCTCGCTGGCACCTCAACGGTCTTGCTGTTCCTCTCAGCTCCATATGTTCACTGTCTTTTGTATGTTCTTGTCAAGGTTGAACTGAATTGAATTTTGTTGCTCTGTACCTGTGACATGTGCAAAGACAATAAATCAGGGATATTCAATTAGACCTTAAGTAGGGCCAGATTTTCAGACTTAGGACATGAGCTGGGCCGGACATTTTTGGCAGACAGTGAGCAAAGTTAACCACATATAAGAAACACAGATAGATAACAGACACACTGGATGTTTATTGATGTATTGCTATATCCAAAGGGGCATAAACTCAATAAACTAAACTTCTGCCAAAATACTGTTTCTTTAAATTTAACACTTCAAACAGATAAATTCAAAATGTTTTGACAGGTAAATACAGGCACATATTTAAGGTGCGTATGAACATAAAAAAGTACAGATTAAAAACACCATCTTTTGGTCACATTTGAAAGTGCATTAAAAGTAACTCGCTTAACAGCAACCTTTCAGAAAGTGTTGCATTCAATGTCTGTAATAATGTTGTATTTTTTGTAAGACCTTGTCAGTGTTTGTGAAGTTTTTTTTTCTGCTTTTGTCGATGGACCTAAGTCCCAATCACGTTGATTTCGGGCCACTCGAGGGTTGCCTTTGGGCCGCAAGTGGCCCTCGGGCTGCTAATTGAATAGGGCTGCAATAAATGAATCTGAATCTGAAAAACCCCAAACTGGTCAAACATTTGAAACAATTTTGACTCTGAAACAGGAAGCTCAAATCCTATGGTTCATGCCTCTGACGTGTGCCCTCACATGAGAGAGGGGCTTTCATTCTTATACAACAAAAAGCTGATTTGCTGATTTAGAATTCTGGCTTCAAGCAGTCACATGGGACCGACCTCAAAGGAAAGATTTCATATATTTACATGATAATATAAAATATTGCACAAAGTTTAATGTTTTAGTCTTAGAAAATTCACATCAGCTTTGGTAAGAGGGACATGTTAGGCACCTTTGACTCCTGAATGACCCTTCGATCAGGCCTAATGTGTTTTTTACTGTCATCTCCTTCTGCAGAACACGGAGATCCTGAGAGCTCTGCAGAAAGCGTCTGGACTCTCTCCTGACGCAGAGCCAATCAAACTGCTCTCTGTGCCCAAAGGCGCTCTGGGTAAACAACTGCTCATTTTTCACAGTCTTTCTTTATCCTGAAACTCTTCTGGAGTCTTGTTTATGTCATCTTTGTCATCCCCGCAGCTCATTCGTTTGTGCAGCGTCTGCGGCTGCAGGATCACGCCAACGGCAGGAGACAGAAGCTGGCTCAGTCCATCAGCAGGTTCCCCCTCTGAGATCCCTGATTAATGACGATTTTATTGAAGGAAATGATCTTACTGTGTGTTGTTGTGATGCAGGATGCAGCAGATGAAGAAAAGTTCTGCAGGCCCTCCACCTAGGTGTCCAACAAGCACCAACCAGGTGAACATGCGAAGACTCTGACTTAGTGTGATGGCATTTTATTTATTTTGCCTCCAACAAGGAGGTCATGTTTTTGCAGGTTAGTTTGTTTATCCATCCACTTGTGAGCAAAGATAACTTAAAAGCTCTCTGTGAAATCTGATGACATTTTGAGGGACTGTTGGTCATGACACAAGGAAGAAGTGATTTTGGGGGTGATAGGAGGAGATCTTTGTTTTTATATTCCTACTATTATATTGTGTATAAGAGTAACTGAAAAATGGAGTATTTCATCTTTATAATTCTCTTTTTATTGCTTTTTGAGCATCAAAACAGTACAACAACAAAGCAAGCACATACATGAATTGGACTTAGGAACCAGTCTCCTACCACAACAACATATTACAGAAGGAGAAGAAAATAAACTAATATGAATAAATAATAACAATGCTGATAATAATTATTCTGTTCAGCGCCAAAGTACCCGATTTTGGGAATGCTTGAACTCCCTCCAACAAAAACATAAGAAAAAGTGAACTATTCATGTAGAAATATATTCATGTTGCACATTGAATTAAACAGGAAATTTTCAGCTACACAACCATATAAGCCATTTTTACACACCAAACACAAAGTCAACACCAAGCAAATGAATTATCAAATATCCAAATCAACATCAAAAATTATTAATAATTATAAGTTCATAAATAAATGAAACTGTTTGAAATATAACATTAAAAAGTAATGAGTAGAAAGTGGTTAAGCATAAAATAGTATCTCTGAGCCTAAAATGGAGTAAAACACGTTTCATGTAAATTAAGAGAGGAAAGAAGGTCCTGAGTTTGCTTTTAAAAAGTTTGCTTCATCTTGTCCCTGATGTTCTCCTCCTCAGGTGAATCCTGACAGGAGGCGGCTGAGGCGAGGGGAGACGGTGGAGGTCAGCAGCCCCTCGGCGAACCTCCCTGCTGGACCCCGTCTGAGGGAGCGCCACCTCGGCCGCTGGCACACGTTGGACTCGAGCGAACACCTGACGGAGCAGCCTCGACCCAAAACCCCCGGAGTTCAGACATACAGACCCAAAAAGCAGTCGGACAACGGCGACACGCACTCCTCCGACTCAAACTATAGCGAGAGCTCCCCGCCCTCGTCCTCCAACGCCCCGCCGCACTCACCCGAATCCTTCCCCACGCACGCCTCCAGCAGCCTCTCCACCACCCACGACCCCACGGAGCCCGCAGACGCCTACAGCCCCGGCCTGAATGGGAAGTTAGAGCTACCCAAAGACCAGACTGGAGCAGAGAACGAGGCCTTTCAGTCAGAGAGCGAGGACGGAGACTCGAGCTCCACGATTCAGACGGACGAAGGTCACCAGAGAGACACGAACCAGGCAGGAGAGACGAACTACGGAGGGTCCACAGAGATGGAGATGCTGTGAGACTTTTATCACTCCAAAGTAGAAAAAAAAAGAGCGAGACGTCACTATCCCTCAGTGTTAGAGATCACAAACACCAAAAATCACTGAAAGAATGAAAACAGCAGAAGAAAAATGATAAAGAGGAAAAGACTTGAATCTGTGTTTCAAGAATAAAGTCCACGTTTGTTATTTGGTCTCAGGATTAACAAAACATGATGATTATTTTTTACAGTTTTATTTTATAATTTTGTATTTATGCAAAATGAGGAACTGCAGATCATCATTTCATCCTTATCTGTGTTTGATGTTTATTTCAAGCTTTTATTGTTCATAATTTCACAGTTGTTTCCAATATTGTGACTTTTTCTAAATTATTTTAAGTTTATCAGCTATATTTATTTTTCTCCTCCACAATCTGTGTTTTATTTGAACATTTTTGACTTAATTTGTACAATTTAAACATTGTTCTTAGTATCTTTACCATAATAGTTTCGAAAGTTGGACGTAAATCTTGACATTTTCTCCTAAATTCAGTATTTTGAATGAATCTTTAATGCCTGACAGTAGGGATTCATAATATTAGATAATCTGATTTCCAACACGCCAATATTTCTGCACTCTGTGATATTTTATTTGAATAGAAAACAGAAGTGAAAGAAGAAAAGCTTTTTATTCTCTTAAACTCACAATGTTGATGATGCTACCAGTGTATCCTAACATTCTGCCAAAAGATGGGATACATGCAGGCTATTACATTCGTACATTTGGCCAGAATAACAGCCAATATTTGGTCAGTTTTTTGATGTCTTAAATATTGACAAAAAATATCCATACCTGCTGAGTATAATTTTAATATACTCATGAGTTTATTTTGGCAAGATTAAACTTTGTCAACGCAACAACAAAAGCACTCCAACAATTTTTTTTTTTTAACAAATGTTTTCTCTATTCAAACTTCATTCCTGAAACGCAGAGTCGACTCTAAGCCTTCTCCTCTTGGTATTTTCTTCTGCTCTCTCAGATTCTCTTCAGTAAAAAATAGATGTCTGTTAGAGAAGTAAGCACATTTTGATTTAGTTAGGACTTTCTGATGAAGCTCACCAGCTGCACAAACAGAGGAATGAAGAAAAATACAAAGTAAAGCCACATTTCCAGAGTCATTTCTGTCATTTTAATGGGTTTAAAGCAACAAAACCAGGAAGGCTGGATTCAAGACTGACGATTCAAGGAATCAGAAAACAAAACTTCGTTTCAATGTCCGTGTCGTGGATTTATAGAAGTTTTGAACCATGTAGGAAGAGTTTGATTTGTGGGTTATTCAAGTAGAAATTCCTTTAAAAACTGTAATTAAACATCAATAAATCAGAGAAGTAAATATACATTCAGTGAAGAGTATGGACTGTTGGAGCAGGAAAATAAACATTACAGTGTTTCAGTCTGTAAGAGAAACAGTCCACCAGAGGAAGAAATGAGACGAGGGAAATAAGAAAAAGATGAAAGTGTCAAGAGTGAAGATTAATATCAGGATGTTCCTGCACATTCTCATTCTTTGGAGCAAACATATAAATAACTAAGGGTTGCACGGTGGAAAAGCAGGTCGTGCGCAGCCCTTAAAGCAAGACGGTTGCTGGATCGACTCCCTGGTTGTAAGGGGTCTCTTATGTTCTCCCTGTGCATCCTGTGAGTTCCCTGGTTTCCGCTGACTGACCTGGAAAACAATGAAAGTCATAAATGTGAATCGTCTCTACTGCTTATATGAGGCAGGGTAGTCGCATCTAAGGGCAAATCGGAGTCAATATCAACCTAACCTGTGGAAACTAGAGTAAACCCATGCAGGCACAGGGAGAACATGTCCACATACCAGCACAGCAGGTCGAGGTCAACAAGGCATACTAAAATGCTGCTCCTCTGTGCTACCCTGAGTGCACATCCTGCAAAGTGAACTCTTAAAAATAAGGTGAGAAGCTTGGAGTTTCTTCACTTTTCCCTTCTGGGCTGTCTACCGTCTTTGGGGTTAAACAGAATGTTAAGTTATGTTGACACGATGTTGGAAGAAAAGTCAGACTGAGACATGTGAGGAAGAACAGATCGCGTGCAGGTGAAGGAGAAACCAATTATGGGCTTGTCACACATTGTCATTTAAAGAAATCAACACAAACATGAGGCTTGCGGTGACAGAGCTGTATGCTGCCAAACTTGAAGAACGAAAGATGTCATGAGCTGAAGACAAATCCAAGTCTGTGTTTAAATTAAGGGGAAAAAAACACAGAGGTGTTTTTTTTTTTACCTTTAATTGTGCTGGAAAATATAAAGACAGTGCAACAAAAGCAGTAAATGATAGTTATATTTTTGCTGCCGGTTGTTAGTTTGTTAATAGGAATACTCCTAAAGTTATGAATGGATGTCAATGAAATTTTCAGGGAATGTTGGTCATGGTACAAAGATGCTGTGATTAGAATTTGGTGTTGATATGAATCAGGATGCTGATCCAGGAATTTTCCAAAATGATTCCTTAACATTACAAGACTCGGAAAAGAGTGTCAGTATTGGTAATATAATCAATCAATCAATCTTCATTTGTGTAGCACCAATTCTTAACCCATGGTTTAATCCAAAACAACGATGGAATATCGATATAAACATCTATAATGATCCTAAACTGGAGATGACTGATGATTATCAGCAGAAGAATTTAGAGAAGTTAAAATAAATGCTAAGATAGGTGGCTAATATAGAAGGTATAATGTGTTATATCGTGTCTTTAAATTAAAAAAAAATCAAATATTCAGTTCAGGTCCAACATGTTGCTGAATCACCGTGACCAACATTCCATGAAATGTAATGAATATCTGTATATGACTTCTAGAGTTATCCTGTCAACAAACAGTTTTTGTTCAGAATTTAAGGACATTTAAAATTAAATCTTGATACTGAACACAGACTCCAAAAAGAAATGACTGAATAATCCAGCCTGAAATCTCCCTTTTCTGTTTACTTCAGTCCGGAGCATATTCACCATCACATCTTTATAAAATAAAAATAAAAAAGGGATGCAAACTGATCTTTAATAATTTAATGCTGTTCAATGTTTTATATTTTATTTAAAGGAAATGACTGTAGCCTTGATTTCACTCCCAGACTTCATTTAAAAACTCCTTTTCCTTTGTTTTGTTTGTTTAATGTGTGAGTTAAAGCTGGATTTACATTTCGTCTAAGTTAGAAAATTAGAGTAATACTTGCATAGTTAGAAAACTTCTAGTTCATTAATAAACCGTTCTAATGTTAGTGTGTCGTGTGTTTTAGGAGATGCAGCTTCTCACTGATGTTAGAAAAAAAAAGATCAAGTAGACGTTTTCAAAGATTTGTATGTTTTAATTATTTTTGTATATTTGACATGACTGCAGACTGTTAAGAGAACCCACTTTGTCAGATCATCCCTAAAAAATAAAGTTTTATATGAAACGCTTCACAAAAGCAAGATGAGGTTTTACGCCGCATTCGCACAACAAAGCTGAGTTTGACCAGCTTGAGAAATCATCAAGACTTTGGTGAAAGTAGGTTTCCGGGGTCAATTTGATGGTGCTCAATCAATCTAAAAATGTTGCACTTGTGGAGCGTAGCTATTCCTGACAGCCCACTGACTCATTAGAGATGGATTTTAAACTTCTTCCAAAGTCGTCATGCTGCTGTTCACGCTGCAGAACTCCCAGCTCATACTCTCAATGTCCTCTACTCAGACTTGTTCCACCCCAGGAACACCCATCCTTATACTGAATGTTAGCGGCGAAAGTCTGATGTTGTTATAGCCTGTCTACATCACGTTGTGTTCTCAGAGCTCCACGAACATCCTCTGTCTCATGGTTTTCAAACTTCATCCTTGAGATTTGCTGTTCTGTATGTTTACATCAGTGACTGGTGCTATAGTCAAATAGGACAAATGACAAAAATTAAACATGAGAGATTAGGAGTATCCAAACGTTTTCCACCAAGGGCCACGCAAAAAAAAGTCTTTACTTGCCCATTTCGGACTATATCCACTGCTTTGCCACCATCAATAAATGCTAATTAACTTAAAAATGAATGACTGCGCCACTTTGATACCTTTAGTGAATGGAATTAGTAAAAAATGCAGCATCAGTTCAGATGTGATTAAATTTCTGAGTAGATTCAAAGAACAAAAACCAGCCTCTCTATTAAAGGCTCAATAAGGCAGGCAGTTATTGTAAAAGATTGTTAGGTTGGCCAACAGATTTCGGATGGCCCTGGTTGACGCACGCTACAACAGGTTAGGCCCCTGGTCTAGATGCTCACGACTTTTCTCCACTTTGAAACCCAAAACAAGAGCAAACTGCAACAAAGCTGACATCTAATACTAATTAAATCAGACTTTTAGATGGAGAAGACGGTGAAGTAGTTTGTCTTTTTTGGTCAAGAAGACGATTTATAACCCCTTTCAGACTGGCCACAAACCTGTTTAAACCTGGCAACAATTGGCTCCTGTCAGCAGTTTGAAAGGGTTTAATTGCCATTTCAGCCCAGTTCGACTGACCCTGCAAGTGACACGGGTTTTAATCGTCTCGCCTCCGATCGGCTTCATTGAGAACGTCACACCTGGGCAGACCCGCTAATTTATGGATGACATTGACTTAACATCACCACGGTTACATTGTGCCAATGCCCTCTTTCTTATGTGACTCTTTACCGACTCAGCAACAAATTGCATCCACCTTTGTATCATCAGCGCCGAGTTTGTACATTTTTTAAGAGGGACAAAAGTATTAATGCTGTGTTCCATTAACATCAGAACTGGGAAGAGGGTAGTGGGAGTGACGTCATCTTCGAGTTATCAGTGTTCCAGTTACAAAGTCAGAAAAAACTTGCTGATGGACCAGGCTATTATAAGCAGCTGTGTTAGCTGTTGTTGGCATGCCCTGTGTTTTCGTTCTCAAATACCACATGAAGAATACTATGGCAGCATTTCCATAAATACAAGTTGAACAATACTGTGTATATGGCTCATTTAGTGGCATAAACACCAGTCAGAAGTGCAAATAAACAGAATATTACAGGAGCTTACTAACTGTTTACACTGGGAGTAGCCATCATTGATTGTCAACTAGGGGTTGGTGAGGATCTCCCAAGTTTCGAGTAGAAAATTCCGACCTCGGGGGGCGTTTCGGTTGAAATTTCCCACTCAGAACTCAGGAATCCTGACTTCCCAGTGCAACTGGAATGCACCAAAAGTACAGAAAACCATGCCCACGGCCTCTATGCCTCTTTCCATTGTTTACATGGACATGCTGACGTGATGCCATCAGCTTGAAGCGCCAGACGAAAATAACAGCCACGCAGCTCCTCTGCTGCTGAGTCTGCTGGCAGTGGGAAAAGAGTCACTTGCCTGTTGTTAGCGAGTTAACCCGCTCTGAAAAAAACAATGTTGACCCACTAATTTTAGCGTGAAAGCGGATTCATACTCTGGTGGGGGCTATATTCACATTGTTTTCGGAACGTGGGCTGCATCTGGCCCCCCATGTACTAGACTTTCTGTTGTAGACTCGTGAGACATCCTGGATCATGGAGCATTGAGTTTGTTGGTCGAGGTAGTATCTGAGCATGTGGATGAGTCTTTAGGTCCCTGGTCCTTCTGATTCTTCTGTATTCTCATGAGACCTGTACACTGACTAATAGCCAGAGAGGCTGGCTGATGTGCTTAGAAGTGAGGAGGTCAACTGCTGGTTATGGAGGTGGCAGCTGCACTTCCATGGCATGCTTTCTTGAGATCTGGTCGGTTGGACCAGGCCTTGGAGGTTACCTGAAGAGTTGGGACATTGGCCTGGCACAGGCTTGGGGGACAATTATCAGGAAGCTGGAGCTGTGCAGGGACCAGGCTGATGAAGTGTTACCCCGGTGTACGCTCCCATACCTGTCCTGACCAGACTCAGATGGGATTTTGATTATTTTACTTTGACATACGCTGCCTGTCCAAAAAAAGACCCCTCCTAAAACAAGGTCACTTACTGTAATATTTCATTTGACCGCCTTTGGCTTTGATTACAGCTTACATTCACTGTTGCATTGTTTGGATAAGCTTCTGCAATGTCACAAGATTTTGCCCAGATCACAGCACTGCCTCCACAGGCTTGGACAGTAGGCAATAGGCATGATGGGTGCATCACTTCACCTGCCTGTGTTCTTACCCTGATGATCCCATCACTCTGGAACAGGGTCAATCTGGACTCATCAGACCACATCACCTTCTCCCAGTCCTCCACAGTCCAATCTTTATGCTCCCTGGCAAACTGAAGCCTTTTTTCTGGTTTGTTTTACTGATTACTGATCTTCAGGCTACACAGTCATTCAGTCCCAATCCCTTGAGTTCCCTTCACAATGTGTGTGTGTAAATGCTCTTACTTTCACTGTTAAAAACACCCCTGAGGTCTACTGTTACTTTTCTTTGATTTGATGTAGCCAAAGTTTTAAGTGGTCGCTGATCACAATCATTCAGCATTTTATTCCGACCTCATTTCTTCTTGAAGACGATGGTTCCCCACTACCCCTCCAGTTTTTAATAATGTGTTGGACAGTTCTTGACCCCATATTAGTAGTTTCTTCAATCTGTTTAGAGGCTACTCATTGCATCAGCTGGGGTTAAATAACTTGTTGCCAGCTGAAAGATAATCACCCATGCAATAAGAGGCTTGTACTTGTTTGCTTAGTTAAATCCAGCTGGCGACTTTTTTTTTTTTTTGACCAGGCAGTGTATCTCATGAAATGCAACAATGGGCTGTCGTGGCATAGAGGTTCTGAAATCCTGTGATTGTTAAATGGTCTGAAATCCTGCTTAAATGGTGTAGTCTGACCCCAGAGTCAGAAATAAATAATACTCTGGCTCCATTCTGTCCTCTACTGGGTGAACAGGCTCTGTTGTTCAGGCTCAGTATGGATTGATTGTAGTAGAAAATATTTTGTAAGAAGCATGATGAGTGATTTTTAAGCCATCAGTGTAATCTTTTAATAAGTGTAAGCAGTGGTGTTAAACAAAAGCAGTTTGAAGGCTAAATTAACCGTAGAAAATAGCAATTGCAGCCATTTAACAACAGAAGAAACCTCCTGTAAACAGCTGCAGTACTGTATAACTGTTCCATCAGTGTTTACTCTCATGTGTCCTCCAGCTTCAGTTTATATCTGGACAGCCTGACTTTGTCTTCATCTTCATACTGTCCAATATTTTTGACCTCCTTTAGTCAATGTAAGCACGCAGAAACATAGTTTTCAGGAGCATTGTTGTGTCTCAGTGTATAATTTAAACTAAAAGATGTCAAACCCAATCAGAAGTCTTAATTATTTTTGTACCACTGTTTTTATTTACGGTTGAATGTGTAAAGATGATGTGAATGTGCCTTATTTAATTCACACTTAAATAATCAATAATAAACTGTCATTGGGACTAAGTGTGTTTCTGTTGGTGGTATTTTTTCCTTTAAAATGAGGAAAATTGGATAGTATTCAATTTGCCAAGCTTATACACTAGTAATAGTAAATCATATTTAATTTTTTTTCTGTTTACCATTTTTTACTTTACCATTTTCTATTACGTTTATTTAATAATACTTAATATTGTGTTATAATGCTCCAGAAAGAGATTTGAGTGACAAAATAAAGTAAGTCTTTCATTACTTCCACAAAAACAAACATTTAGCAGTGGTTGAGATAACATGTCTATTATATCATATAATTTGCACATGGCATCATATTGGTATCTCAGGTTGAATCATATTTGGTGGGTTCTGTCAAGTTTTCTATATGTTAACAGTTGTTGATTTTTGGAAATAATCAGTAGGCCCACCTTTAGTGAGGTGGAGGGCAGCGGCCCCTGGGTTGCCAGTTTCCCAGTTCTTACCCAGAATATCAAAAATGCATTTTGATGGAAAAAAATTGATGAGAGAACCAGAAAACAGAAAAAGCAACATTTCCAAGAAAATTTTTATTTCATTGGTTATAATGGTTTCTGGAAAACTCCCCTCTGCGCAGAACTATATGAAATGTTAAAATTATGAAAAAATGTACTAAACTGAACCGTTTTTACTCTGACAGTTGAGAATGCATTTATCCAGTTCCAACATTTTTGGTCACTGAGGATAAAATTAATGTTTCTCTCTTGATTACCAAAGTTGCCCATCCCTGTGTTCCAGCAACATAGGATGAAACCAGTGCAGTTTGAAAAAGTACCAAAATAAAATGTGCAAAATAAATCTGTATTAATGTAAAATTGTTTAAATATATAGGTTATGATAAAATGAACGGAGGCCTACATCTGATTTACGAACGAACCCCCTCTCTAAGATGGCGGCCGGATGGCCGCATGCCTTCAGCCCGGAAGTGGCATCTGCATCGATGTATTGGTTGATAACAAACACAAGACGGTACAGGATGGATTCAAAGGTTTGATTAACGGACGGGGTGTATTACAGGTGAGTTTTGGATGTTTCTTGTTTTTCAGTCCCCCACCCCAAATTAAAAAAAAAAAAATACTTCCGTCCTCTGGAACCATCGGCTTTTACCTTTAAACATGCTATCCCTGCAGTTATTCTTTTCAACATGTCGCTTTTGCTGCAGTTGATGAACTTATACGTCATTCATATGACGGTACATATTCGATATGTGTCAGGGCTTTAATACAAGTAGTGTAGTCATGTATTAACTAAATTATACCTACCTGTAGCTTAAGATATAACGGCAAACGCTATCAGGTGCTAAGGTAAAACGAGCGACCGTGTTATCTAGTGACTTCCGACCGAACTACTCCGGTTTTTCCAGGTTGGACTTGTTTAAAGTGCTTCTCGCGAAATTCCGTTTTTCTCTTTCTATTTTACAACCAAAAAGAGATACCTAGGACAGTTTGTTTTTCTTTGAATGTCGTTATAATGACAAGAATTCTACCGGAAGTCGCCATTTAACACGGTAGGTGAAGTCAGTCTAAACATCGTAGCTTACTGTAGCTAACTTGAGCTATCCTCGAGACGTTACTGAACGTTATGCACTTCTATTGAGATTTATGATGTCTCTCTTTAACATCATTATCATTACTTGAATTAAGTTTCAATATAGAGGTAGCTTTATGGCAGCTGCCGTCGTCATCCTAAATATGAAACTAAATCAGGCCCAGTTAATGGATTTATGTTGATATTTACACATAAATAAATGTATTAGACATTATTGTGCGCCCTTTAGGCTGAAGCTATGACTGTCAATTAATGTCAAAGCACATTTTTGTCAATAAGTTACTATCTTTTGTACCCTTATGTCAAAGTATTAATGGTTCAACTGATATAAAATATAAAAAGAAATTAACATTTCCTGCATTTTTATGTCTGCTGTTCACAGTGATATGACCAGCAAGTGAATCACTCCTGGTGAGGATGGAGCAGCTGGAGGCAAGGAGGTGATGCTGGGAAATAATATTACAGGCAACTTCAAGTAAGTGTTAATTATCTAGACCCTTGTCTTGTGCCAGTATGTAACACCATCACAGCAAAGATATTAACACAGAGATACACTGTATAGACAAATGAATGTAAAGATATGTCTTTTAAAGAGCAGACAACGCTGTAATCCAGTTTTCCTGAATATAAACATGTTTCAGTGTTGTCCTTCTACATCCAGGTCATCTCTGTCTTTTTCAGACAGTTGTCTCAGCACTTCTGTGGTTCCTCTGAGCACAGATCTAATTAAAAAACAAAGTAAAAATGTCACACCGTGCCCTATCAGGTGAACATGGAGGGTGATCAGCCCTGTGATTTGTTTCTGAGACAGATACTTCTTTACTGACAGTGCAGTGTGAGCGGAGAAAAGTAGAAATGATAAATTTAGTCTAGGGCTAAAAGATTGATCCTTTTCAGTTGGAAATTGCAATTTTTAGACAACGCAATCATGTGCAAACGAAGCACTCCTGACTGACCCAGGATCTGCTGTGTTGACTACACACTATTTTACAAATTTGCAGGCAATTTGCAAGGTCAACAACACAAAGCCTCTGTTAAGGAGAAGAAGTTGGAGTATCCTGTAAATAATGAAAGCATATTATTTATTATCAATATTGGATGATGAATAATGTGTGATGTGCTTTTGATGATTGATTTTCTCACTGTTGTCTGTACTATAACATGCAAACATAGAGTATATTGCAGTGAAGAAACTTGTGTATCGAATTTCATTTGAATTTATTTATTTGATAGGGACGATGCACTTTAACATAGATCTATCACTGAGCATGAATGTGATGTGCCACACAGAGTTTATAGCAACTGCTAATTTCCAACTCTTGTCCCTAGTTGGGCCTTTGAATAAACAAATCATAAAATGGGCAATATTTAACAGCGCGAAATAACACAAAAGTTTACAGAATAAAATATGTGTTCACATAAAAAACAAGTAATTATACAAAACAATTAAAATAAGTAAAAAAACATTGAAAACAAAGAATGATTACAGCTCTGGTTTGCTTTTAGTCAGCACTTGCCCTTTGTGGAGAAGGGTTTTAAATCTACAGTTAATTTGATTTTGGTTGGTAATGAATTCCAGAGTTTAGAGCCTTCAAGCTGACTGTCCAAATGTTAACTTACATTTTTGTGTGCTACAGTTTCCATTCCCCTTGCTTCTTTCATTCTGCTGCTGTTCTGTTTTTGAACAAGTTTGGATACGGATTCAGGAGCAAAAGTATTAATACATTCAAAAACTAAATTGAATTGCAATATCTGTCAGAAATATTGCAGTTACATTTTTTGCTAAAAACATTCAGCCCTCACTTAGTCTGTTACTCCCTCAATGAAAAATACTAAACCATTTGCTTCAGTCTTACTGTAAAACTGATCACCACTGCTCTCTGTATTAGTCCAGAATGTCCTCAGGTCACAGGCTGAGAGATGTGGAGGTGCAGCGCCCCCTGCTGGATGGGACGGATGAGGCGGTGGCGGAGAGAAAATCCCATGACGCATCCCCAAAGCACCTCTGGTTCATCCCGGACTGCTGCGGCATGGTATGTGCCTTCATCACCTGGTCCCTGGTCTTCTTTGCCGACTTCGTGGTCACCTTCGTCATGCTGCTGCCGTCACGGAGCTTCTGGTACGCTGTACTCAATGGGGTGGTCTTCAACAGCCTGGCGGTTCTGGCACTGACTTCACACCTGCGGACCATGCTGACAGACCCGGTGAGGAGGACGGGGCGGGGGGGTATTGGTGATGTTACAAGGGGGAGCTGATTTGATCGTGGTGATGAGCCCAGTCTGGATCCACACCCAGGATTAGTTTGAGGATTTGTTACGTTGGGGGTGCTTGTTTTGTGGAGTAGTAAGAAACTTGGCACGATGCTCCTGCCAGCCCGAGGGTTCAAATCGAGCCTTTGGTCAGCATGCAGAACTCCTTCCCCTACTCTCTCACCCCCCTTTCACAACTGATCCACTTTCACTCTGTCTTTCCTGTCAATAAGGCACAAAATGCCCAAGTACTGATCTTAGGCCCTGTTTACACAGAGACTCTCTCACCTGAAAGGCAAAGGTTCCTATTTTGCGTTTACAAAGCAGTCTGCGTTCACATGGAGATGCAAGAAAAACTGAAAATGCTGTAGTGTGCATGCCAGTCCAGTTGACGATGATGAAGGTTTGCAGAGAAACAGCGCTGCTACAACACATGTACAAAATAGGAAAACTTTTCACAAACAACAATGGCGAGTGGACGCATGAAGACACTGGAGGTTCTTGTCTGGACAACAAAGCTGTCTGGGTAGTTTTGTCTGGATGCTACTTCTAAACTTTCCACCCTGGACCCTGGTTTCAAAAGTTTGCGGATTCAGGCACCGTTCCCATGGAAACAAGAGGCAAAAACACAATAAAAACTCTGTGGTTTTGATTTGATTTGATGTTAATCCGGATCCTGCTCTGGATCCAGGATTTAAAACAGTTTCCACAAACATAAAGATAAGCTTTTCATTTCATTGAGGAGGTTTATGTTGTTGTTTCTCTGGTTGTGAGCAAGAAAGCTCCAAAAGTTTTCACCAGAGTCTGATTTAATTTCCAGGGAGTGTTAGTCATGGCACAAGGATGAAGAGATCAGACTGGGTTCAGGATCCAGGAGCGTTTCAAAGGATTCTATAACTTTGTACTAAATAATGGTTTTGACATTTTCCCTCTTTTTTTAAATAAATTTTATTCATGCTAAGTTTTTTGAAATATTTCAATCAATCAATCAATCACCCTTTATTTATACTCGAGAGATCATTGAGGGGCATCCTCATTTACAATAATGTCTAGTCAAGTACAGAGGAAACTGAGAGAGCACAAAACAAAACAGACACAATATACAGCACTTAAAAGAAGAGAAAAAAAATGGGGGGAAATAATGACAACAAACAGACGAGACAGCTAGCATTTATCCATTAACAGATGAAAAAATGAACAGGTATACGGTCCAAGGATGTCCGAGCATCGGAAAAGGATCAGAGATTGAGTCCAGGAGGCCCGAGCCAGAGGGAAATGGTAAAATCTCATCATATGGATACATAAAGGAAAACAACAAAGCGAAAACAAAAATGGTGCAGAGCGTTCAGGTATCAGTTTGTGGTCTGTCCCTTCTAATATATTCTACCAAAGGGCCCCAGATCTTCTTAAATTTATCTCGGGAGTTAGACATAGAAAGCCTAATTTCTTCGAGGTGTAAACAGGAGACCATATCATTCAACCACCTTCTGAAGCAGAGAGGGGAAGGGACTTGGAATAACCTGTTTTACAATAGCCGTGCCGAACATGAGTGCTTGTCGTAGAGCAGAGGAAAGAGTCAGAGAGACATTTGAACAGCCCAGTATTTTGACATTTTGACTGATGAATCTGCCGATGAATTCAGTGGTAGATGTTTGTGTTTACTGAGCGCGTCTGGTTGGTGAAAAGGCACAAATCCATCCTAATTTCTGACCTTTTACCCTCCTCAGGGCGCCGTCCCCAAAGGAAACGCCACTAAGAAATACATGGAGAGCCTGCAGCTGAAGCCGGGCGAGGTGATCTACAAGTGTCCAAAATGCTGCAGCATCAAGCCTGAGCGCGCTCATCACTGCAGGTCAGAGGTTAAACAGTCGTGACAAGCTTCATATTTCAACCTGTTTGAGTTTTAGTGTAAAGCTTCATTAATTCAGGCTGAACAGACTACTCGGATTTGTCCTTTTTAGTTTGATGTGGGTTTTTACGACAGCAAACTGGTCGACCTGCGTGAACTTAAATAGCTGTAAACTGTGACGGCTTCAGAAGAGAGAAAAGTTTAGAAAATTAAAATCTTTTGAAAATAAAGATAAAAATAAATATAAAAATAAGAAAATCTACCAACCAGTTTTGCCTTACATCAACCACAAACTAGACTTTCTTGTTTGTATATGTCTGTATTTGTTTTGTCCATGACTAATAATTAGTCTTTTGTTTTACTTTCCTCTTTCTGTCGTCTTTCTTGCATCACCTTTTCTGTTCTGTTTCACAAAAATAAGAAATAAGGAGCTAAATCAGGGTTAAATATTTTAACAGCAGCAAATTTGAGGCAAAGGCTTTTTGTCTGTCAGTCTACGTTCACACTGCTGTCATAAGTGACCTGAATCCGAGTTTTTGGCTCAAATGTGACCTGTATCTGCTTTGTTTCTGACAATGTGAACACAACAAGTCGCATTGAATCGGACATTTTCGAATCAGATTCAGGCCACTTTCAAATGTGGTACTGAATCAGATACGTATCCGGTTTTATTAAATGTGAATGTGAATGACAAATGTTTTCAAAGTCACTTAATGGACAGAACATTATCAAAGATTAATATAGACATGATTATTAAAAAAGTTTATGCAATTATTTTCTAAAATAAAGAGTTTAAGTTGTTCTTCCAGCTACAAGCATTATTAAACAATTCATAAATGGGGGATTGAAGAGAAATAGTGAGAGAGCGCTGGGGCGATCAACTTGCGTCTCAATTACACGCAATATTTTTCAATATCTTGAATGTTCATATCTTGATATAGGTACGATAACGATATATCGCTTAGCCCTAGTCAATAGCAAGCTGAAATCAAGTCTTTAGAGATAAAAACCCTTTTTAATGCATTTTACATTTTTTCACCTGAAAGGATAAGTTCGGTTTCTGCAGCTTTCACATTGTTTATAGAATGAAGTAGAACAATATACTCACCCAGAAGGCTTTCCTGATGCAAACAGTGCTTCGGGAGATATTTAGATCCAAAATCGAGCGGCGGACATCCGTATAATGGTAGAACACGGGGCATGTATAGCGCCGCTCCTAAAACTGCATTAATCGTCCAAAAACTCATTATTGTCACCAATATTCCATCATGGTCCGCTCGCACTACTCCCCCAAGACAGCCCAGGGTCGCTCCACTCATGTTTTCGTGACTGGGGGGACTGGAAACAGGACTGTGAGGGGTCGGTAGACAAGATAAAAACATCCACTTTGGCTCTGCCATGCATCGCCATTACTTTGTCTTTTATTTTTGATATATGTATTTATTCTTATCCTTTGTCTTGACCCTTATATTGTTATCAGCACTGTTAACCTTTAAGTTTGAATAATATTTGTGCTTTTTGTTTTCAGTATTTGTAAGCGCTGTATCCGTAAAATGGACCATCACTGTCCGTGGGTCAACAACTGCGTCGGGGAGAAGAACCAGCGCTTCTTCGTCCTCTTCACTGTGAGTCCATCCACCTCCAGGTCCTTTTTGTCTTAAAACTCCCAAATAAAAAAACAATAAAAACACTAAAACCAATAAACTACTGCTCAGAAAACCTGAAATTCTGATGTTTGTTCCTCTGGAAGGTGAAAGGACAGAAACACAGCAGATCTGAATTTGAGGGACTAAAGTTTTTTTTATGAATATTTGTTATTGTTTTTATAAAAAAGAAAACATAAAATACAATTGTTTAACACAAACTAACAGAAAAAGGTAAACGCTGGAGCTTCTGCTTTATTCCTGCCTCTCCTGTTTTAAGTTCATGTCATGGTTCAGTTTTAGTTTGTGTTTTTTATCAAACACTTAAAATGTGTGTTTTTGTTGGTGCCTAATCCTCCAAATTAGAAAATCCGGCACTTCTTAAGAACAACAAGGGAACTTTTGAATAACTCTTGCTTCCTGACATCATATAACAGTTTTATCATCCATGTTTATCATATTGTTACACTGGGTACATATCCCCAAATATACTAAAAATACATAAACAGTTAGAAAGGTTATCCAAATCCTTTGTCCCAAGTGTTCTTCTAAAACTCTTTTAAACATTTTCCAAACAGACATTTTTGTCTTTAAAGTCTTTTATCAGTTCTCGGATTTGCCACTTTGTTTACAAAATCATGTCGTCAGTTATTCACAATTTCATAGATATTGAATTAGGAAAGCCAAAACCTTTTTGTTCTCTTATATAAAACATCTCTTCATTAGTTTTCTGTTAAATATCAGGGAGTTATTATGTGGAACAAAAACATTCATTTGGCTTTTACCTGTGTCGTTGTGCGTATATAAAAATAGAAAAAGAATTCTTTTCAGACCTTAACATGATCAGGAGCAGCAACCACGTCCTAATAAATCTGTTATTTATTCATTGTCTTTGTATGAAATTGTTGATATCTGATGTTTGTCATGTTTTGTTCTTTGTCAAGTTAAATCTGAGGATGCCTGATCTGAAATCTTTAACCCTTTCAGCTGCTGACTGAAGAAGCCTCACGGTGACTGATCTGTGTGAATAGACTAGACTGTGTTTCCTGCTGCTGTCGTGCCTTAACAATAGAGTTATATAGATAGAGTTTAGACTTTGCCTCTTTAGTTTCTGTTGAATTTAGGGATCTTGCTTGATTTTAGACTGACAGCATTTCTAATTGTTTTATGTTTAGTCTGTTGATGGTATAATGAACTGTAAATAATGAATTTATGAAGCTCAGTTGTGAAGAGGTGTGAGACTTTACTGATTAAGTTACAGCAGATTTCATCAACTAAAACAAAAACAATTTAGGTGACTTAATGTTGACTAAAACTAAATTTAAAGTGCTTTTAAAATGAACACTTGTGCACAGCATGTCCAAACTTGACCTGAATTGAAACTGTGGACACATTGTGACTATAAAAATAACATTTTTGTCCCACTGTCTTCTGTCTGCAGATGTACATTGCCATGATCTCAGGTCACGCTCTGGCGCTCTGTGGATATCAGTTCATCACCTGCATCAGGGTCCAGTGGGGGGGTGAGCCTAATTAACCCTTCCAATTCCAAGCAGTTTGTGGTGTTTTTTTTGCTTCTCTCACGTTTTTACTCACTGTTGTTATGATCCCGGTCTAGAGGAACCCAGAACACAACATGCAGGGTCCTCTCTGCTTGCCCACTCCCCACAAAAGCCAAAAAGAGCAGTTTTCCACTCAGAGCAGCAGTTTTATTATATACTTGAGAGCAATGCCCAACACAATAAACAAAACATTCTAATACATCTAATCTTACCTGTGGAAAAAAAAAACTCAATGAGAAACAAATGACAGATCTCTTACCGAACTAAATACTACGAAAAACAGGAGAAAACTGTTAATAAAAGAAAAGGGCTTCTCTCTCCTACTATTTGCCGTTTGGCATCATACAAAGTTAAATTCGCTCTATGGCTTCACACAAAGTTAAATTCCGGCGGACCGCGGCTCTTTGTTCGGAGCAGGCAAGTGTCAGAGAGACAGGGCGGGGCTTCACCCGACTTCTTAAGATGGAGACGTCCGTTGTTCTCCAATCGCCGCTCTCTCCCAATCCCGTCCTCCATCAGAGCACTAATCGACACACTGGACCATAGAAACCTGTAGAGAGAGAGACAACTAACAAAAACAAGCATATTACTAAACTAGAAAAGCACTCGGAGAGCACAGACCTCCGCCAGCGGCGCAGTCCTCAGCCATATTGTGATTTTGACCATAAATATTAGTCCTACCTTTATTTCATCGAAATATTGAGATTCCTTAGCATTGGATTCATAATGATATCTATTTTAGTTCAGTAGTTATTCACAGAAATCACATTTTTCGCCATGGCAGCCAGACACTGATCCGGATCAACACCAAAATTGAATCACTTCTTCCTTTTCCCATGCTGAACATTTCCTGAAAATTTCATCAAAATCCATTCATATCTTTTTGAGTTATTTTGTTCACAGACAGACAGACGGACAGACAAACAAACTCTCCCGAAAACATAACCTCCTTGGCGGAGGTAAAAATACATGACCGAGGATCATGACACTGAGGTCTTATTCTTCACCTCTATAGATTCAGGACAACCATGGCCATAGGCTGATGTAACTCAATTATGTCTACATGCAGTGTAAGAAAATGTACAAGCTAAAAATCATTAGAAAAAAAGAACAACATGGGTGCTGGTTTGGCGGAGTGGTTATCAACCAGGCACCCCATGTACTTGCTTCTGCCGGTCCAGGTTTGAATCTCGCCTGTGACCAGTTTGCAGAGTGTCTTCCTCTACTCTCCCACCCCCTTTCACAAGCCATTCCTCTGTCACTGTCCTATCAATAAAGGCACAAAATGCCAAAAGAAAAACAAACACAAAACCTTTCTAAATATTTGTTACTATTTATTATATTATTATAATTACTAATATAAATATTAATTTACAGTCTACACTGCAGAGGTAATCTGCAAAGCACACTTTTCTTTGTAAAAACAACAGTTTGCTGTGAAATATTTGCCCTGTAGCATGTTTTCAAGGCTCTGACAGCAGGTATTACTGCTTAGCACTGACGGCTCTGAGCAGGAATTTGAGTCTGGAAGACACTGCTGTGAACCGGAAATTCAAATAATTTTTGAACAGCAGATTCATGAAGTATGTAAATCATTCAGGTCTTGTTGAACGTGGTAAGAATCGGAGATTTTTTTGTTTTTCACCTAATTTAGCCGGAGCAAACGGTTAATTTTCTGCAAATTTTCAAAGTAGACAAGTGATATTGATGAAATCTAATGAAAAAGGCCCTTTTTCTCTCGTTTTTCTTCAATATGTTGCCGACGTTACTTCTGGTACATTCAGGTACCCTTGGAAACTTGAAAATCTGACAATTACACCAGTGTTTTCCATTTCTGGATAAGACAAATGGTTTGTAAATGCCAGTCATTTAAAAATAAGTGGTATTTTGATCCAGTGGGATCGGGTAAGTAAGGGTTAATGTCAATCATGTGTTTCTCACTCTGACTTTCGAACCCATTTACCTGAAGCAGTGATGCTGTTTTCTGTTTCAGAGTGCAGTGATTTCTCCCCCCCGGTGACGATGATGTTGATGATCTTCCTCTGCATGGAGGCCCTCCTCTTCCTCACCTTCACCGCCGTCATGTTTAGCACTCAGCTCCACTCCATCTGCAACGACGAGACGGTGAGGACACACCGTCCCGGGTTTCACTCTCCTGGATGTTCATCTGCGGACTTGTTTCAGGGCGGGGGTGGGCATCATGTGGCCCTTTACCTCGCTCAGAAAAACAAACAAAGAATAAAAAAACAAATTAGAAACACAGAAAAATATAAACAACAACTAGGGGTGTCCTGATACAACGTTTTCACCTCCAATACGATACTGATATTGCAGCCTTGAGCATTGGTCAAAACGATAACAGCAGGAATCAAACAGACTTTTATTACTTATTTTGTATGAACTGTAAGAAAAGACTTGATCAAGTGAGATTACTCAAACAGAGAACAGTAGTCAGCCATAACAGGTATGAGAAAAACTGAACAATTTGTTATTAAGCAATTGGTTCAATAAATTTTAACATTAAGCATAAGAATATAGTACAATTAAATTAAAAAAAAATAGAATAAATTAAAAAACCCTGAAAGTAACCTCAAGAAATCCAGTAAAAACAAAAACATATTTTAAAACTGCAAAATAACCACTGTGTTTAAATTAAACAAAAGCATATTCTACAACTGGATTAAATAAATAAAAAATAAATTAGAATTGACTGCTTGTATCAGAGTGCTTGTATCAGAGATTTTAGATGCATGATTCATCAAGAGTAATCAGAATTACTTAATGCACAAAGGGTGTGTGAAAAAATATTTCTGCTTACTTTAAATTGTTGGCACATGCTTTGTTTCTTCAAGTCATTAAAAACTTACTTTGCAATGATTGTATCTCTAAATATCTTTTATGAGGCATTCAAATATAACACATTTTCATCGTAAAAACTATATTTGCAGGGTTCCCACTCATCCTGGAAAACCTGGAAAAGGATTGACCATTTCCCAAAACATATGGGAAATGAGGGAGAAGTAAAATGTCCCGGAAAAACTCGAATTGTCCTTGAAATTATTTGTCTTCCTTCTACGTTGTTGGTGAGGAAAAATCAAACATAGCCAAGGAGAAATAGATGGGATTTGCCGTTATGAACTTCAATGTTTTTTACAACATCAGTCATGATCAGATCCAGATGAAACGTACCTTGATGGTAGAGTTATAGTGTATTTATTATCCTGTAAGTTTTGAAGCAAATCCTGCTCTTTGTTCAGTTATGGAAGTTTTTGAATTTTTTGTTTTTTTTTGCATCCAGACAAATGTGCAGATCAGCACCAAATGTAACGTCTTCTTCCTTGGACAGAACCAAACCTCTGGTGAAGTTTTCATGTAAAATTCATCCAGTAGTGTTTGCGTACTTTTGCTTACAGACAAATCTGGTGAAAACATAATCTCCTTGGCAGAAGTGATAAAAAGTGCAAGTTAAGGAATCAGATATAAAAAGCATAAACAATGTTGACAAAAAGAATGCAAAAAAATGGCAAAATAAAAGTTTGGCTAATGAAACAGTTAATCAACAAATATATAAGTTGGCTTTTAGCTGATTATTTTTATTTTACATTGCATTTTAACTTATTTTAACCCCTTATTCTGTTTTATTTCTACATTTCCGTTTTAGATTTTTTTTTATTTATAATTTGTTAAATACTTTCTTTTTTATTTTATCCAATTTTAGGTGTTTTTATTATGCACCTGATGTTAGGCTTTATCATTTTTTCATATTTATTTAAATTTGTATTTTATATTTTTTATTATGTTGTTTTATTTATTTACGTAGTTTCTTATTTTGCCCTAAAGTATTTCTATCTAATGTCTTATCATGATTTTTGACTATCATTTTAGTTTTAGCCCCTGTGTTTCCTCATTTTTAAGTCCAGATAGTGTTTCCTCACACCTCTAATTCTGTTTTCTGTCAGAATTTCCATTTTATGTCTCAGTGGGTTTGAGAAAGAGAATATGTGTGGAGTAGTCTTATTTTTTAAGTTTATGCAATTATGCATTTTCTACTTTTTATTTCACTTTTTTTTTTATTTCATGTCCCATGGAAAGTTCTTTGCATTGTAAAGTTCTGTTTGAAAAGGGCTATACAAATAAAGTTTGATTGATTGAAGGAGAGTAAATAATGATAAATAAGTATAAATCATAAATTTAAAACATTAAGACACTATAAAAGCCAGACTAAAAGGACAGCTAGCACACAGTGTTCATAAGAGTTGAAAATCAACCAAAGTTCTGTATGATATGATGAAGGCTAGATGAACCTGAGAATTGCTAACACCAGTATCAGAACTTCATTTGGTTATGTGACACTGGAATCTGTCCCGTAAAATGATTTCTGGAAAAGAGCGGGAACCCTGATTTGTAAACAAAGGTAGTAATATCTTAGTGCTTCTAAGCTGGTAAACATTTGTTTTTTTATAACATTAAAAACAGGCATAAATTGTCTTTAGTTGTGTGTCGTGTCATTACATTGTGATTTTTTTTCTTCTTGTCGAGTTAAAATCTATTAGTGTTGGTATAATCCTTTATTTTTATATATTTTTTGTTCATTTAAAGATATATATTTCCCTCACTGAGAGTGTCTGACAGTATGTAACAGTGATGCTTTTGGGCACTGATAAAGTGTTTACGCCTTCTTGTTAATCAGAGCTGCCCTCCCTGTTTCAGGAGATCGAGCGTCTGAAGAACGAGAAGCCAACGTGGGAGCGCCAGACTCGGTGGGCGGGGCTGAGGTCCGTGTTTGGAGGTCAGCCCTCTCTGCTGTGGATCAGCCCCTTCGCCGGACTCAAACTACCAACCCTTCTGCGTAGACGCACCTGGAGGGGCGGGGCCGAGTTCTCCGTGTGAGGACAAGTTTCTCTCCAGCTCCTGTGAGGTTTTTGTCCTCAGAGAATCCAGGTACAAACTCTGCTGCGTAGCCTTAGAGCAAGGCAGCAGGCGGTCCCCGCTGTGGGTGTGGATTTTCCCCGTCAGGTGGTGAAGTTACGGTGAAAGCAGCTCAACTGCAAGCTTGGATTGTCCTGCAGTGAATGTAACAGAGCAATCATTCAGTCACCTCCTGGCATTTTATTTATTGATTTGTTTCTTAAAGGCTCTGCCCTCTCCAAACATGGACGGAAAACAGAACAGAAATCAGACAATCACCCACAGATCACCATTTTGACCACGTTCTATCATTTGTTTTCTCAAATATCGACAACGTGCTGCTGTTCTAAATGTTTTTTTAATGTTTGTATTTGATCATCCATAAAAGCTGCAGAGTTATACAGCCGAGGCTTTTGTTGTATTTATTCTTCATACTGTTCATATCTTCTCACAGATTTATGTCCTTAAAAGCAAAAAAACACACAAATGTATCAGTTTATCTGTCATTTGTTTCCACTCTCAGACACTTAAACACAGACTGCCTCTGCTTCTGTAGAAAATCCCTCTTTTTCTTTATTCATGTCTTAAAAAACATTTTTACTCATCAGTAGACTTCACATCACACCAAATTAATTTGAATTTGTTTTGTAAATTTCAGCTTCCAAAGGGGACAGACTTACATTTCAGAATGATTTTCAGAACTTAAAATCAGTGTTTTTAAGATGGTCTTTTAAAATCATTATTATCTTTTTTTAAATGATTAGGTCAATAACTGACTTCACTCTGGCTCTGTATCAACACAGTCAGATTCTGTATTTACTAACTTAAAGAAAAATGTGGTTAAAGGTGTTAAATAAGAGGGAAATGGAGAAATCAATCCATCTAGTAACTAGTTAATCTAAATAATATCAGAGTATGTTGGTTTAGATCGGGAGTGTTTGTTTGTGATGAAAACCTGACAAAACCTGCCATAACAAAAGTTAAAAATAATTTTATTTACAAGAACATAAAACTATATTATTTGGTCGACATCTGTGAAACTTACTGTTTATAAATTTGTCAGAACAGAAATAGAAAATGAATGAAAGATAAATTTAAAGGCCTTCTACATGCTTAAATGTGGAAAAATAGCTGAAACTGCCTAAACTTTAGGATTATTAAAGTTTAACTATGCACATTTGAAATTTTATATATATATTTATATATAAATGTATGTGGAGCGTTCGACAAATTTATAAAAATGCCAATCATAAAATGAAGAAAAATATTTTAGCAAAAAAAGTTTTTGTCATTGGACACATTCTGAACAGGAACAAGGAATTTTACATGAATACAAAAAATTAATTCCCTAATCTGTGCCTCGATGGGCTGCTCTCTGGAGTCACAATTTATTAAAGCACAACATTAAACCACTGAAACTAAGTTTTCTGTTTAAAATAAGACTATGTTACATAAGATTAGAACTTTATTTATCCCTTTGGAAATCTCCCTCAGTGAATTCCAGTAGCAGTTTGTATAGTAGATAAGATATTTAAGTAAGATAAATGTAAGCAAAATACAAATAGATATAAAAAATAAAAATGTGGCTACTGGCTGGCTACTGCTCCTGCTCAGAATAAATGTAATACCATAATCTGACATCTTAATGGAGAAAATAATGAACCAAAATTAGGTTCAATAATTTTCCTGTTTTTTTTTTTGTATTTCAGAAGAACTTCTGCACTCTGGTGTGACACATTTTATAGAAACATAAAAGTGATTTTGGTGATTACCAGGCATGAACATCAGGTGGTAGTTTCATAAGTTAATCAGGAATAATTTTAATGTGGTCTCTTTAGTAACTGTCACTGAATGTCTGTGAGCTCTTCTTTTTCCTGCTGTCTCCTCATGACAAACATTGACTCTGCAGACATTGCTTTTTATTCATTCCTCCTCTGAGCTTGGTCCTGCAGAGCAAACAGCCGCCTCTCTTTTATCGCTGAGTGTCCAGCTGTGGCGTCAGAGCGTTTTTCCCACCGTCATTTTTAAAACTGTTAATCATCCACGACCCCCGCAGGCTCCCCCTCATCCACAGAAAACCTCTTCATCTGCTCAGACATGTTGCCCAGGATCTTCAGCCTGGTTTTGGTTCTTGTTTTCGGGGGTCTGGTTGGCGGCGGGCCCCTCGTGGACCCCCACCCTGACATGTCAGATCAGGAGCTCTTCTGGGGGGCCGATCAGTACGACTTCGCCGTGGTGCTGCGGGCGAAGGGGAGGGAGTGTTTCTGGCATTTTGCTCATCAGGGGGAAACGTTCTACCTCAACTTCATGGTGAGAAAAACATTCCGACTAAAGACTAATAATCAGAGTGTTTATTTAGACATTCAAACACCTTTATTTATTTATTTTTAAATTTGTATGTATTTAAATGTCTGAGACTGCTGCAGGATAAACGGCAGAACAAAAACGACTTAGTATGCACTGCAAAAACTCAAATTATAGCCAGAAAGTTAAAATTGTTTTGGAGGTGAAATGTTTATTTCACTGTCTCCTGAAATCCAAAAACATCTACATTTCTGTAAAATGTAACATTTATATATATTTTTTTGTATCTCAATTGATACATCAGGTATTTTTGGTGACTAATAATCCACTGTAGGACATTTTGTCATTTATCTGATTGTGTTCAGATGTTTTTTTGTAATTTGTTCATCATATTAGTTGAAGAGGGTTATCATCATACAACAGGCTTTACGGGGTTAGTATTTCTACTGCAGTGATTCCTAATGACATAGTTAAACTGTTGCAAAAAATATCTATTTGACTGTATATTTGTGCACAAACAGGGAAATTTTTATTTTTTATTTCATTCAACCTTTATTTAACCAGATAAATCCCACTGAGACCAGGATCTCATTTACAAGGGTGGCCTGGCCAAGAGGTCAGCAGCACACGTCATAATGAATACAAACTCATTATAAAAGTTTGAGGCAGTAAATAGCAAATCAAGACAATAAATATGGCCAGGGATTCACTCCATTTACACTCCATGCTGCAGTTTTAGGAAGAGTGACAAATTAATAAAAAAGGCATTGCTCGTAGGAATCTCGCTGCCTTGTGATTAGAATGGAACAGAAAGCTTTACATGAAACCAGTTCTGACATTTTCAGTACAGAAGTCAAACCACTATGACCTCAGGGGCCAAAACAACAACACATATCTGCCGTCTCAAGTTTCACCTGCAAATTGTGTTTTCTCTCCTCAGTCCTGAGCCAAACAGACTTTTCTTTGTCAGGGAATATTTGAAATTAAAACTCAAATAGTCGTTAAAACTGATGCTTCCTGTGTTGCAGATTTATAGTTCATGTACCCTGCAATGTTAGAGCTGCTGTTTTAGTGAGTCTGTCTTGTGCTGATTCTTGTTGATTTCTGTATTTTTATTTTCTCTTTTTATTTTTAGTCACCAATAAGTGCATACAAGCAAATATATGTGAACAGACGAATACGTAAAGCAGGTTAAAGTGTTGATTTACAAAATTCTATGTATAAGAATTTACAAAGAAAAAGTAGACAGCAAAGACACAAAACAAAATCCAAAATCATGTTTCCAATTTTTTTTGATTAGCATAAGTTGATCTAAAAGATATTTTTTTCAAAATTTTTAGCAGTTTTTTTGTAGTTAAAGGGATATGTCATCTTTTTGTCTTCACTTCATAGCCTCACTCCAGAGTCCATGACAAGCAGATAGACTCCATTCTTTAGACTGTGTGTGCAGCAACATGGAAGAGTTCGCTCACCGATAAATAACTTGGCTCAAACAGTGGAAGTCAATGGGTAGTGTCAGCTTGCCTCTGCCCATAGTCATCAGATAAACTCTTTGTGAACTCCAAGCGGTCCTGTGTGCTTGTTGTGACTTAATTTTTTACCCCTTATGTTATGTTGTCTTGTACCATTGTCATATCTTCTTCTCCTAAACAGAGTGTTTTTTGTTGACCTACTTTTGTGGTGGTTTTTGCAAGAGATGTGACGTTCACAAATGAATTGAATCTTTTGAATTACTCTTTTAAGTGAACAATGAAAACCGATAAGCAGTTGTGAGTAAGACGTTTGCTTGCGAGCCGCTTTAAGATTTGCGCATAATTTGCATTTAAGAATTTCTCACAAATGAATGCGATGTGGTTCTCATTGTTCACTTAAAAGAGCTGTTCAAAAGACTCGACTCGTTATGAACATCGCATCTCTCACGAAAACAACCATGGAAGTAGGTCAACAGGACAAAGCTTCTGTTTAGTAACAGTAAAAAATGAGTCACAACAAGCCACAGAATCGTTTTGAGTAACTGAAGAGTTTATCTGATGACTGTAGGCAGAGGCAGGCTAACACTACCCATTGACTCCCAGTGTTTGAGCTAAAGCTAGATAGCGGTGGGTGAGTTCTGCCCGTCTCTTCCTTGTTACCAGACAAACAGTTGAAAGAATGGAGTCTATCTGCTTGTCATGGCCTTAGGAGTGAGGCAAGACACGAGAACAAAAATAGTTGGCGCATTCCTTTAATCAGACTTTATGAGGCGGAGGTAGATTAGCACAGACTGATGTTTTTCTGCATGGATGTAGATACAGTATAATTTGCCTTCAGCTTTTGTATCAACCTTCTGCGTTTTTATTACAACTGTGTATAAACCACCCTCCTCACAGGGGCTTCCACATGTGATTTAACCCCCTCTGAGTCGACTGTATGTCCATCTGCAGGTCCAGTGGGTGACAGGAGTCACCCAAGACAGACACCTCTCTGTCACTGTGAACGCTCCTAGTGGCCTGTTGATGTCCGTGGTGGACGACGCAAAGGGTCAGGTCAGCTTTGAGGCCAAGGAGACAGGTTAGTGTGTGCCCTTTGACCTCACATTCACTCTGAGTCTCCGTCAGTCGTCGATCAGTGTCTGCGAACACGGCATCACTCTTTCATATCCAGTTTTTCTTTATAAAATTATTTTTTGGGGAATTTTGTGCCTTTGTTGATAGGAGAGAGAGACAGTGGATAGGCCTGTGAAAGGGGGCGAAAGCCTTTAGGTCCTTGGTCCTCCTCGTCTTCCTATAACCTCCGGCTGGACTCTTCCTGAGAGCTCCCCTGTGATACATTTTTGGGGACGATGGCGGGACCTTGTACTTTGTACCTTTTACCTTGTACCTTGTAATTTTCATTATAGTTTCATCAACCTTTTTCCCCTGAGGAAAACTAGACAGTAATTAATAAAAATAAGCACACATGGACAAAAACTCAAACTATATTAACTGAAATTTTCATCAACAACTAAAAACTAGACTGAAATGTTTGACAGAGACTTGATCTAACCAGAGCTAATTTAGTTAGGAATATATCCAATCACAGCTACACTGGTTGTGTGGAAAGGTCGGATGAGTTCAGAGGGACATCCAATCACAGCTGCCTTAGCTTGGTGGTGGTGGGATAAGTTGTGGAGTGATCAAATCAGAGCTGCTCTCTTTATGAATTGATATATTCATGTAGAGCAGGTTGATTGTTTGTTGTCAGTTCTGGTATTGTAACTGTGATGCTCTGTCAGGTAGCCGAAATAAAGGTGACTGCCTTTCACACAATAGGAACACCTGTTTCTGGTCATTTATATATTCAAACTTTACTAACATTCAATAAAGGGTTATTAGATGTTTCATTTCATCAAAGTGTAAAAAATGAATTCAGAAATTCAACGACACATAAAATTGCCTTACCCTGTGCACTTCATATTTTAGATGGATAAATTTACAGCAAGTTTCATCAACTAAAACTAGTCTGAAATTAAAACGATTTGGATGACTAAATTATGACTAAAACTAAAAGATGGGGAGGTTCAGCTACTGACCACCTGCAGGTACCTAGCAGTGTTAATTTTGACATTACTTTTTAATTTAGTTTTTGTCTTTTGCCTAAAATATCTTGTGAAATCAAAGCCTACCAGGAGGGCAGAGCAGCACAGGGCAAAGCTGTTTGTGCTCCCATACCTGGCTGTGCAGCAGTGGGAGCAAGTTGGGCTTAAGGGTTTTGCCCGATGACACATTGACATGTGACAGCCAGGGCTTGGCTTGACCTCAACCTTCAGATTCTTGTAGGGCGTACTACCGGACTGAGCCACCAATGCCCTAACAAACTCTGTTTTCATTTTAGTCTGAGTTAAAGCTGGGGTTGATAATTTGATTCACTTTTTGTTTTACTGGTTAAAATGATCGTTATGTCCCGATGGCAATCAATTCATGATGTGTTCTTAAAAAACAGTGAAAAACAGTCTCTGTCTACAGGAGGAATAACAAAGGGAAAACACCAACTAATCACAGCGACTCATTTTGTATTTATTAAATCAATCAAATCCCATAACTGCCGTTCTGCCCACCTCCTGCTCGTACATTTTTCCGGCGTGCACAGACTCTGATTCAGTGCGTGTAGCCGAGTTGAGAGGGTTCCAAGTCCGCTGGAGAATGCTTACCTGTCAAGTTTTGTCTTTGAAAATAAGGGAAGCCCGCTACGAGCCATCCCACAACCCCAACCAAGCCCCAGTATCCCTCACATTTTAAGACAGATGTACAAGAAATCTAAAACACTTTAATTTTCTTGGTTTATGCCGCTGTTGGCTCTAATCTCACAACAGCTGCCACCCAGGCTACTGCAGGTAGATGTTCTCGCAAGGCTTTTTCTTCTTCTTCGGTTTTACAGCGGTTGGCGTCCATCATTTTGGAGCATTACCGCCCCCTTCAGGCTAGAGACAGAGTTCAGTTTGGAGAGGCAGAGGAATGTTTCTATTATTCTATCATAACACGGGAGATTTACGGGAGAATACTAATACGAAAGAGGAAAGAGGGGTAAAATACAGAAGACAAAGTGGTTTCACAGCCTAAGCGGGAGACTGGACAGCTATGTGGAGAATGGCAGAGGAACTTCCTATACCCCGATCAACATCGGGTTGTAAGCACTAACTAACTTTCCATGTTTGTTTTTTTAACTTTACTATGATAATGTTTTGGTGTTTTCTTACTACTGACTGAGACATGACTTGGTGTAATGTAAAACATAAACGTTGTGCTGAGGGCCAGTTTGGAGTTGAATCAGTTCTCTGGTTGTGAATCAGCGGCACTCGTGCATGTGAGCGGGGGGCGTTATTTTGGAGGAGGGGTGGGAGGGGCTAGGCAGAGCCCTGAGGAGATGCTACATTCAAATTCATGCTAGTTTTCCAAAGTTACCAACCCTAGCTTTAAATCTGGGCCCTCAGAGAAGATGTTGAGAAATTGCTGGAAACACATTGAAAACACCAGAAACTAGAATATAAATTTAATATTAAAATGGGAGGTTAACAGTAAAATAAGGTGAAAAGTTGTGAAAATGATGAAGTATAACATAAAGCCAGACTGTTTAAATGTTGTTCAGACTTCATTCCCTGATCCTGTCTGCCTTTTTCCTTCATCATCATGACCTACGTCTCTTCTTCTTTGTCTCTGCAGGTTTTTATCAGATGTGCTGCAGCAACTTTCACAACCATTTCGGCACCATGCAGGTCTTCCTCAGCTTCGGCGTCTACTATGACAGCATTCAAGACTCCTCAAACACAAAGGAAGAGGAGAAGATGAAGAAAGAGGAAGCCATGAAAGACCTGAACAACACGCTCAGCGTCATCGAGGTTTGACCTTTGGTTGTCTTCAGCCAATGAGAATAAGGATCAGTCCCTCTGGACATTATCAACCCAAATAATTAACACAGGTTCAGTGATGAGATTATTATGGGATGTCTCCCAGTAAACTTTGTTTTTCTTGCAGTCAGCGAGTCAAAAACTGGAGCACCGGGTCTTTCACGTGATGCGTTTCTACAACTTCGGTCGGATGAGGAAAAGCGCAGATTACTTCCTCCTCATGTCCAACTCTCGCTACATCAGCCTGTGGTCCACGGCCCTCAGCCTCCTCATCGTCACCTCGGGGTACCTGCAGCTCTTCTTCCTCAAGAGACTCTTCATCACCAAGACGGAGGAGCCCCGCTGCTGACCACAAGACAGAGGTCGGTCGATGGTGGGATCAACAAAATCATCAATGAATATGAATTTGAGAAATAATGAAGATGAAGGCCATTACTGTCTGTATGTTTGTGCTTATGTCCTTACACTGCCAAAATAAACTTTATTAATACACCATGTTTGACTGGTGGTTAAGTTTTTTGCATTTTTGGAGGAGAGCAGATTCTGAGTCTCCTAAAAAAATAATAATAATAATAATATTGAGCTGGACAAAATTGCGCTGGAGATTAAATGCAATTTCACTTCTCATCAGATGTGAAAAAAGTGCAATTTGTTCAAATGATTGAGGTTTTTATTTTGCAAATGTTCATTTGAGCAATTTCCTGAAAGTTTTTGCTGAAGTTATTAAGGCTTTTATTTTGTAAATCTTTATTTGAATTATTGCACGGAAGTTTATGCTGAAGTTCTTGAGGCTTTTATTCTGAAAATCTTCATGGAAGAGATTTCCCGAAGAAAACTTTAGGAGATCTCTTAAAGGTTTTTATTATTAAAATTCTTACTCAAGAGATTGCCTGAATGCTGCTGAAGTTATTAAGGCTTTTATTCTGCAAATCTTAATTTGTGAAATTCCCTTGAATTTTTGCTCAAGTTATTGAGCCTTTATTTTGAAAATGTTCATTTGAGCGATTTCCTGAAACGTTTTTGCTTGTTATGAAGGATTTTATTTTGAAGCCCTTCATCTGAGTGATTTCCTCAAGCTATGCTCGTGTTATTGAGGTTTTATATTGAAAATCTTCATACAAGTGATTTTACTTAAGTTTTGCAGAAGTTGTGGATTGTTTCTTTTAATCCTCATTTAAGAGATTTCTTGAAAGTTTTTGCTAAAGTTTTTAAAACTCTTACTTTGAAAATCCTCATTTGAGAGAATTCCTGAAAGTTCTACTGAAGTTACTGAGGATTTTCTTAGAGAAATCTTTATTGAGAAATTGCCTGAAAGTTTATGCAGTGAGCACAGTTTAAGCCACAGTCCTTTTTTTTTTTTATGTATTTTTTGGGCATTTTGTGCCTTTATTGATTGGAGAGACAGTGGATGGGCTTGTGAAAGGGGTTGAGAGAGTAGGGGAAGACACTCTGCCAACTGGTCACAGGCGGGATTCGAACCTGGACTGGCAGAGGCAAGTACATGGGGTGCCTGGTTGCTAACCACTCCGCCAAACCAGCACCCCAACAGTCCTTGTTCTTGAGTAAATGTTCATTTCTCTTTCCACCTCTGATGAGGAGAGGTGCTAGAATCACAGGAAATGCCTGACTGGGATGAGCAACAAAATATAAGTCAAGGTTACCATTATTTTTTTCTGGGCTGTTTCATTTGTTTTTTTAATTCTGTTGATCCACAGTTCAAAAGGAAGGTCGTGTCATCATGGATATTTCGGTGACCACAGTGTTTATTCCTTTGATAGAAGATACATTCTGCATCTATCAAAATATCCATGTACCTGCCTGTCTGGATTTTCATATCATCTCACAGTCTGTCTCACAGTCTGTCTTAAACCTTTAAATTTAGCTGTGGCTGCTGTAAACATGAACTGGAAAATCAAGTTTGACCAAAGACGCTGTTCACATCAGAAGCTCTTGTTGTTGCCTTTGTTTGTCAGAGGAACGGTGAAGTCCATAAAAGTCACAGTCAATTTCGTTTTCGCTCACTCACATCCAGAAGAGGACACATTGACAGGTAAATCTCACTCTAAGATACTTGTTTTGAATTTAAATATTTGCTTTTTAAGGTGACTTGTTTTGCTTTGGCATTTGGGAAATTTTGAAAATGATGGTTTGAGTATTGATTTAGGTGTTAACAGATATTTTTAAAATGCTTTTTTTTTTATCTCTATGCATTTAAAAAATGTGAAAACTGTGACTAAAGAAGCCATGTTGGACATAAGAATGGGATAAATTATTAAAATTATTTAAATAAGAAGAAAATATTCAAGCAGAAAACATCCAGTTTAATATTTTGTTTAAGGTAAATTGGAAATGTTGAATAAAAACCAAAATGCCAGAAAGTTCAAGTTTAAACAGGCCTACATTTTGCAATTAGATAAAAGATCTGGAGAAATTACCTCAAATTTAAATTAATGACTGAATGGCAGGACTTTTTTTTGCAAATGAACCTTAACTGTACCAGAAAAAAATGCAGCTGCAAAGGCCAAAAGCTGTTTTTGAAATGAAGTGAATATTCTAAGACAAAAAGATTAAGTAGAGTTCAAGCAGACCGACAGTCTGTTTTATTTATCCAAATGAAGATTTTCATGAAATTAAACTCAAGTGGGCCTTCCACATAATAACAATACGACTGAGATGGAAGATCATTAAAAATCTGAAAAAGAGAAAGTAAAAATCTGAAATAGGCTTTGTTTTGTTGAAAATAAAATAAACATGTTGGAATTAAAACATAAACATCCAAAAGTTAAAGTAGTAAAAGTAAGTAAGAATTGTAAAGAAATGACCATTTCAGTTAAAGTAGGGGTTTTTGCAGTGTAAATTGTTTTAACAAAAATAAAAAGGAAAATGCAGTTGAAAGTCCAATAAGTGATGTAGAGTGAACTGAACACATTAAGACAAAACAATGAAAAAGATCTGAAGTAAGGTGACATTTTTTCAAATGAAGAAGATACTCATAAAATTTTGTTCAAACTAATGTTGAAATAAAAATAATAAAAAATTACAAGTTTTTTTTTTTTTTACAACAGACCCATTTTTGCAGATAATGAATAATTATACAGACATGAGGAAAATTTTGGTAAAGTAAGTTGAAGTAGAATTTTGTTAACAGACTGAAGTGTTATGTTAACTGAAAAAAAGATAAAGCTACAGTTTCCTTGACATGTCTTGATTGACATCTTATCCGAGGATATCAAAACTAAAAATAATGCCTCTGTCACAGAGACTATAAGTTAACTTTACGGTTGAGAAACCTTCAAACCTATCTATTTAAAAAAGCATTTTTCTAATTTCCTCTTATGGGTTCTCTATTCTTTAAAGATTCTATTAATCTTATTCTTGTATTAATTGTTTTTATCTTACTCTGTAGCACATTGAGATTGAGAAAATGTAAAGTGCAATAAGAATAAATGTATTATTATTATTGTTCTTGTACAAAAAGGAAATGTTTTATCCAGAGTACAGCTTGAACATAAATTGAATCCCTTCATTAAGTTAGACTTTGCTTGTTTTCTTATCAATACAAACACTTTAACGTCTGATTTTTGCCTTTTGTTTCTTGTAGTGGTACTGTATTTATCCAGATTTGTAAATGTGTATGAGAAAAAGGTTTTCAGAATTTTCTGACTTTAAATCAAAGGAACACACTTCACAGATCAGAGTTTTTGTTTTGTTTGGGCTGAAGTTGAGCCGTACATGGCTGCATTTTGCTCATTAACAGCCCTGTGATTGACCAGCGATCAGTCTAACCCGACGACAGACTGATGTTAAAGTCTGTTATTATGAGTTAAAGCTCTGCATTTAGAGAGAAACGTAATTTGGCCATTAAAACTAACAGAATGACATTTACTGTTTTCAAATGTACAAATTAAACTTGAGCAATTCAACCTGACAAACTTCTGCAGGAGCAACAAGTTTTAATTTAGACCAACAAGTAGATGTTCTTCTTGTTGTGAACATTTTAAAACTGATTTCTGTTCTGAAAATGCCCCCTGACACCACCCCATCTCTAATTAGGGGTAAGAATGAGATCAGTCTTCATAGCAGAAGTTCTTTCACTTTTGATAACCAAACAAAGCAGAGCCTCCTGATTCTCATCAGCGGCTCTTCTTTGGCGAGCAGTTGACACGGATGAAGATGCCACAGGTATTTGTGCTCATATCTGAGCGATAAGTCAGAGCTCAGGAGTTACATAACCCTGCCACCTTAAAGATGATTTTCCAAAATAACCGATGACATAACAGTCTCGGCACAGATCAGACATACCGTGGGTACGGAAAGTATTCAGACCCCCTTAAATTTTTCACTTTTTGTTATATTGCAGCCATTTCCTAAAATCATTTAAATTCATTTTTTCCTCATTAATGTACACAAAGCACCTCATATTGACAACAAAACAACAGAATTGTAGACATTTTTGAACATTTATTAAAAAAGAAAAACTGAAATATCACATGGTCATTAGTATTTAGACCCTTTGCTCAGTACTGAGTAGGAGCCTTTTGAGCTAATACAGCCATGAGTCTTCTTGGGAGTGATGTAACAAGTTACTCACACCTGGATTTGGGGATCCTATGCCATTCCTCCTTGCAGATCCTCTCCAGTTCTGTCAGGTTGGGTGATGAACGTTGCTGGACAGCCATTTTCAGGTCTCTCCAGAGATGCTCATTGGGTTTTAAGTCAGGGCTGGGCCATTCGAGAAGAGTCATGGAGTTGTTCTGAAGCCACTCCTTCGTTATTCTAGCTGTGTGCTCAGGGTCATTGTCTTGTTGGAATGTGAACCCTCGGCCCAGATCCTGAGCACTCTGGAAAAGGTTTTCGTCCTGGATATCTCTGTATTTGGCCGCATTCATCTTTTCTTTTATTCAACCAGTCGTCCGGTCCCTGCAGCTGAAAAACACCCCACAGCATGATGCTGCACCACCATGCTTCACTGTGGGGGTTATATTGGGCAGGTGATGAGCAGTGCCTGGTTTCCTCCACACATACCTCTTAGAATTAAGGCCAAAAAGTTCCATCTTGGTCACATCAGACCAGAGAATCTTATTTCTCATAGTCTGGGGGTCCTGAATGTGTTTTTTGGTGAACTCTCTGTGAGCTTTCATGTCTTGCACTGAGGTGAGGCCTCCGTCGGACCACTACGTCACTTTCCCCTGTCATGGTCACCAATCCAACCATCAGCTTTCTTGTTTTTTCAATTTACATGTTGTTGGTTCCTTCAAAATAACAAACATTTCTTAAAATTGTCCCATATAGTAAGTCTCTCATTTGCTTCATGAAGTCAAGACAGGAGATGGTATGAGATATACAATATAAACAGGTATATATATATAAACATCTGTTCTAGCTCATTTTGCTAAATCCTGAGGCACGCACAGATAAAAAAAAGATTGTAAAAAATACTATGGGCTAAATCCTGAGGCACGCACAGATAAAAAGATTTAAAAAAGAAAAGAAAAGGAATTTGTATAAATTCTAACACCAACAACACCAACAATAATGAGATGATCGTAGTGAAAACAATAAATAAAAAAACTGAAACTCCTCACAAAATGTTAAAGATAAAAGATTTCATCACAAAATCAGGTCCTCCAAAAATGGCGTTTTAACAATTTTATCAGGACTGACTCCATGTTTGACCTCTTAACAGAAATAGCCAAGATATCTTTAGTGTCAGGCAGCAGTACAAGGGATAGGGACTGATCTCATGCTTTAAGCTAAAAACATACACACAGTTCAGGAAAATAATACTGAAATTATAAAATGTTACTTAGACTAAAATGTTTAGACTATCCCATTTATTTGAATTTTGGACCCCATGGCGTAAATCAAATAAACATTTTTTTTTTTATCACAACTGACTGAAACATTGACCCTGTCTTCATTTTCATCTATTTTACAGATTATCTGGAATCTGAAAAGGAAAAAATTCCTTTTCATCCTCCTCCGCTCGTCTTCATCACTGCTGAGGACTACATCAGGATGGAGTACATAAATGTGGATGTAAGGGTTGAGTTTTTTAATTCCACTTAACATTAATTTTCCATCAGGTTTATTTTTCTCTATATACTGTAGAAATTATTGGTCAGTGTGAGAAAAAAGGTTAAAAAGCTGCAAACACACTTCTTTTTTTTGTTGACAGTAAAAGAGGAAAATGTTGGGAATAAAGTGAAATTGTTGCAAAATTGATTTCAGAACATAAATGTTCACGTTAAAAAAATTAAATGCAAAGAAAAGAGTCAAAATGTGAAAGGAAGGCCTAAGTGGAAAACATGATTATGTTTGGATTGTAAAATGTTGAGAAAAAGACAAAATATTAGGGTGAAGGAGTTAAAATATTAGTCACAATCTTTGGAAAAAGGGCAAAATCAAGAGAGAAAAATGTCTATGTTTAGAAAAAACTATTCCAAAAAATGTTGGTGGGAAGAAGTTAGAATTGTGTTATCTTCCACTATCCATTAGGCTGAGTAAAAAGGTCTCAATTTTGAGGAAGAAGGTATAAATTTTGAGAGAAATATTAAAAGGTCAACAGAAAAATGTCATGATGTTGATTTAGAAAAAACCAAAATGTTTTCTAAAAAATTCTGTTCAGGGAAAAAAAGGTTTCCAAAGACACAAAACGTTGAAGGATAGATGTTGAAATGTAAAAAATAATAAAGTCACTAGATTGAGGAAAAAAATCTCAGTTTTCAGGAAAAAAGTAAAAAATTTTAGAGTAAAATTGAAAAGTCAACAGAAATTTTCAAAAATGTAGGTTGATTAAAAAGAAGTAAAATATTCAGAAAAAGACAAAATAATGAGTGAAAAAATTCTATATGTTTTGGGGAAAAAATCTTAATGTTCAGAAATGGTAAAGAATAGATGTTGAAATGTAAAAAAAAAAGTCTCAATTTTTCAGGAAAACTGTCCGAATTTTGTTAGAGAAATTAAAAGTTGAAAATTTCGGGACACAATGTATACAAATAGAAAAAAGAGTGAAATAGAAATTTTTTAAAAAGTCAAATGATTTGAAAGTGTTGAAATGTCAAATATAAACAAGTTAAAAGGTTGAGAAAGAAATTGAAATGTCAATGAAAAAGTCAAAATTTTGAGGGAAGAGAGTCATATTTTTTTGTTTAAGTTTTTTTCATGCTGAATGACTAAACAAGAACATTACTTTTTGTGTCTTCACAGATCACAACTGCTGTTCTCGATCATGTCTTGTCTTTAGCCTCGGTCATCATTAACATGGCCCAGACTGCAAAATCTAACCAAGAACGCTGCAAAGAAATTGCACGGAGGACCAACTCCATCGAGAAGCTGGCCCTCATTGTGAAAGAGAGAGGCCCGGACGAAGCCTCAATGTCTGTGCAGGAGGCACTGAAGGAGCTCTGCAGCGTCATGGATGAGGTCAAAGAGTGGATGTTGAAGTTCAGCCGAACCGGCCGTTTCAAGGGCTTCATGCAATCCGGCAGCCATGAGGGAAAATTCTGCAAGCTGGATAAAAAAATGTCGGACTGCTTTAGCATCCTGTCCATGGCCCTTCAGGTCGAGCACGGGGACAAGCTGCACAAAGTCTACCGCACTGTTTCAGAGCGCGAACGACATCACGAAAGATCAAGCCCTTCCTTTGACCCCCCTTCTCAATCACCTAGCCCCACAAAACCAGAGCCTCCCAAGATCCCGATGCCTCAACCTGATCCGTACCTGCCTGTTCAAGCGAACCCCAACATCTATAGCGGGTATCCAGTCAACACGCCGTACCCGCAGGCGAGCATGAACGTGATCGGATTCACCAACACAGTCATCAGTGGGTCCGCTCTCTCGCCTAGACCAGTCGAAGTCACCACTAACGTCATGGGACCAGTTAGCCCTGTTTTTCTTCCACAAAATGCTACTTTTGTCAGTTACACGTTCAACAAATCTTTCAACATATAAAACAGCAAGACGAGGCTTAAAGTGTGAAGTACAGCAGACTTGGACTAAGTTTGGGGTTGAAATTGAATGTTTTGGTTTGGTTTTCTTATCCCCTTCCCCTTGATGCTTACCTGTAAAGAGGACCTGACACTAGCCAGTCTTCTTAAAACTGTTTGGAAACGTTACGTAAGCCTGCTTACTGTTGTGACACTCGACCAAATTCAAGCCTCAAACCTCTGCTGTTTTGTTTGCCTCCTTTGTTTGTTCCTGGTTTTGTTAGGATGGTTTTCACACCCACCGTGATCCAAACTATGATTTGCTGGAAGTTGAAACAAAACCTCTTGATTTTAGATGGACCAGAGTTCAGTTCTTTGGTTTGAGTTTGTGGGAACTTCAACTGAAAAAATTGACCAACCTTTCCAAAAATGCAAACCCAAGTGTAAGTACCAACATATTCGGGTCCAGACATTCAGACATTTCAGTTCGATCTGGACCAACATGGCGGGTGTGAACCCTCCACCAGGCCATGCTCTGATTTAAACAACCAGACTTTGTTCCATCCTGAAGAGGTGTTTGGTCTAGACCAAACTGTTTCAGGGTTTAATTTATGCTCCGTGTTAATATTAAACTTTCTTCAAAATCAGATTGTGGAAATCATTGCATCGAATGATATTAGCATGTTTATCTTAGCTACTTAACCTGCTTGCTGTTGTGATTGTCAACCTGAGTTTGCCTCCATTGTTTGGTCCTGGCTAGACCAACTGGCTTTCACATCCAGTTGGATCCAAACTATGGTTTGTTTGGAAGCGAACCAAGAACCTGTGATGTGAGGCAGACCAGAGTTTTGCACTTCTAGAAGGGTCTCCTTTTTCTGCCTCAGAGGTAGCCGCCTGGTACATGTCAAGTCCCTTTCACACCGCTACGTGGCAATCGCCTCAAAATCCGCCTCAGAAACCACCTCCCCACCAGAGGAGTCTCCCGAAATGCGTTTTTTTAAAGCAGCTGATGGCGATTCGGCAAACGTCACAGCAGATCCCGCCCAAAAGTCTATCACAACAACAATGGTAGAAGGTAGAAGGTAGAGCAGTGTTGTAGAGCTCCTTCATTGTCTTGCTTTGACCCTCGAAGCCTGCTATTTCTGGGTTCTCTCCCCCCCTTCTATGTGATTGGCTCCTGCCAGGCAGCTGCCACCAGAAAGTTCAACATGCTGGACTCCAAGCAGCAGGGCAAAATCTGTGCACATTCACATGGGCGGCAACCTTCTGGGTCCTAATGCAGCGGTTGAAATCACTTCCAGTCTGCCGCCCATCCCTCATTAAAATGAGTGGAGACTCTTTCTCTTCAAGCACCTTGGTGAAGCTTTTTTAAACGTGGGTTAACCCGCTAACAACTGGCAACAGACTCTTTTCCCACTGCTAGCAGACTCGGGTCTAATCAGCAGCAGACGAGCTGCGTGGCTGCTGTGTATTTTGTATTTTGTTGCTGAGACGGAAGAGAGTCACATAAGTTACAGACGGAGGGGGCGGGCATGATATTATGCCGTGGGGATGTTACGCCGACATCATCCATAAATTAGTGTGTCGACCCTTGTGAGATGCTGATTAAAACCCGCTTGCAGGGTCAGACAACCCGAGTCGAAATGCATTTAGACCCTTTCAAACTGCCGGGGCTGACAGGGGCTGATTGTTACCGGGTTCAAACTGTTTTTTTGGCCAGTGTGAAAGGGGTATAAGTGTCATTGTAGCAAAACAAACCAGTGCCAGCCCACTTGCCGGAAACTCAGGTTCCTAATTGACCACAATAGAAACAGCTGCTGTGATGGAGTGGAGACAAGATAAACAGAAATCAGGAATGAGCTTTGCAATGAGGATTGTAACTTTCAGCACTTTTCAGGTGAATGTAGTGACTCATGTTTGAGGGAAGCAGGTTCAGGGCAGCCTCACAAATAATGATGTGGCCACAACTGTATAGAGAGGATAACAATAAATCTACCATGAGGCATCATGATAAACAGTTCCTGAAGATGTAAAGCATAAAGAAGTGTGATATGTATATGTATATTTGTAAAATAAAGGCTATAAAACATCAGTGTGAAGTCTTCCCCCCTTATTCTCTGCCTCCCTCTGACTTTTCTTTGTATGTACCCATTTTAAATGTAAAGAGTGGGTGACAGTTATGAGACCTGTAGGGCAGTGGAAAGAAGTTCTTGGACACCTTAAAACCTAACACAATCACAAAAAATTGACTGTAGATCCTGTATGTTGGAGATGACACTTGACCTGGCTGTCTGTGTACCCTCACATCAGCAGCAGCAGGACTAAGCTGAAACTGGACTTATCCCACCACAGAATCTTTTTCCCGTCCCTTGCTGTCCAGTTTTTGTGTGCTTGGGCTCAACCACCCCGGGCTAACCTCTGTATCTCATTGTTAAGGGACTTCTTGTCAGCCTTGCAGGACCTTCAGCCATGATCTTGGAGGCACAGCGAGGGTGGTACATTGGACTCCAGTTTGGTTTAACCTGATGCTGAAGCTCACCTGATGTCATTGTGTGGTTTTCCCTGCAGATCAGGATCCAGTCGTTTTTTGCTGGAGAAACCTTTGGATGTCCAAGAATATGGACCTTCAGGTGTGTTTCCTGTGTTTGGTTCTTGCTTTAGACTATTGTTGTCACTGGAGAACTTTCAAATGTGCTGCTTTATATTGAAACAAAATGCGATAACAAAAATAGGGTCTTGAATTAGCATTTTGGATGACTTCACTAAATGTATGGGGTGTGCTAAAACTTTTTTCCACAAATGTCTATCTACTCAGACCACATGTGCACCCACCCTGTTTTTCAGTTCTCTTCATAACAGCTCAGGAGATGTGGATAGATTAAGAATGAATCCTTTTCTTGCCAGAAGAACAATTTGGTGTGCCAACCTAAGATTTTCCCTGCCCCCCATGAAAATGTTCTGGGTCACCACTGGGTAAAGATTGGATGCCTGATTATTTTTTAAGAACATATAAATCAGGAGAGCCATGTTACACAGACAGACTGTATTTCCACAATGATATAATAAAGACTGAAGCAGGAATGAGTCCTAAGGCATAGAAGTTAGTTTGAATTTTAGCACCTCAAGGACGATTGCTTATCAACTGCGAACAAGGACTACACCAATGGCAGGGGAAAATTCTTAAACAACTGGTTAGTGTGCTGTTGGACACTGGAAGTGTTTAGGTTCAACAACCAGATTGTAGTTCAACAACAGTTTTTTATTAGCTATTTACACTCGCTGATTATGTTTAAGCTTAAAAAATCCTGAAAGTTACATTGTCTTCTCACAGATTGAAATGAAAAAATAATCATTTACAAATATTGTGTTCCCCACAGAATTTATCTGCAATGAATCAAGAACACAGTTAATAACTCCAGAGACCAGAACCAGCATGATACTAATGTTTGGGTTGGCCTAACCCGGGGGTGATGAGGGTTGCACTGTTACATGTTGTCAGACAGTCTCAATTAGGAAAAAATATGTAGAAATAAGCAAAAAATAGCAAATATATAGTATCAAAAATAATTCCAACAATATCAATATATTTTAACTCAAACACAAGTGAAAATTCACGATTTAATGAGCATGGCACATAACTAAAACCAATTTAAGCTTCTTTTTAATGCAATAAAATAATGAATGTTCAGCAGTTTTCAAAGCACAACTCAGACATTTACCATGTAAGACATTTTTAAGTTTTTACTGATACTTTGTATTATATTTTATTGCCTCAAAAAAAATTGAGAGATACAGTCGTAGCAAAATAAGTTTAAATGACTTACAGTATATAAAACAAAGCTGCACCAGTAGTCTTAAGTTTGCTGAAATATTTTAGCACCTATTGTAATTATTATCGCATTATGTCATACTAGTTCCTTATCATGAATCATTTTTAGAAGTAGTTGTTATGTTTTCTTTATATTTACAATTTTATTTTAATTTTTTAAATCATTGGTAGGCCATCACATTTAGTGATGGAAGGACCGCATGTGGCACCCGGGCTGCCAGTTGCCCACCCCTGGCCAACAGAAACAAGTCATCCCCGCACCTCTGTATTCTCCAAGTTAATAAATGAAGGCATAACCAATTTAAGAATTTAAGTTTAGGATGGAAAAGTAGGCATCATAACTTTTGTGTTCTTGTGTTTTCATGCCCACACACTTATGGACGCAGCTAAAAGTTATGTTTACTACAAAACATCCAAAAACTGAAAGTTTTGTTGCATTTGCACCTCACCTTTACATGAGACAGTGCCTGTGTATCTGCAAACTTTTGAAACTGGGGACTAGTTGTGAAAAGTTCTGAAAACATTTTAATTTTTGTCTCTGTGTAAACAGGAATAACCGTTGTCATGGAAATGCGGATGTACATACATGTCTGGCATGTCGGGGTACTTTTACTGACAAGACTCCCAGTCAACATTCTACTGAAATTTGGTGGTTTCATAGTTGATCACCACGTCCAGTAGCAGCCCAACTTCGTCTGTCCAGAAAAAACTTTCCTGTGTCTTCTTGAGTCTACTCACCATTGTTGTTTGTGAAAAGTTTGTCTTCACTGGAAAGTGTCGGTGCACAGACACGTGTTGTAACACTGCTGTTTCATAACTAACTTACGTTGCCAACTACTGGCTGGGCATGCACGTTACCACGTTTTCAGTTGTTCTCGCAGATATGTGTCAATGCCCATTGTTATCTCACTGTCTCCGTGTAAATGCGGAGCACTTTTGAAAACACAGGGGAAAGCCTTTCTGTTTCTGGTGGCAATGTTTCTTTGTAAACTAGCCCTAAGTCTATTCAAGTCCATTTATCACTTCGGACACCAACTGAAGCGTCCAACCAGCCAGCTATCACGTCCTGCTGGAGGGAATTTTATTCAAAATTATTAAATATGAATCAAGAACAATTTCATTAATGGTGTGGCTGATGAAGCAGCTGGATGTGTCCACCACCACAGTGATAAGCAGTTGGTGTCTCTCTGGCCAGCAGCATAAAGCCTTGTCCTCACAGCAGGACACAGTAGATGGCTCTTGTTTCACACATGTATGCTAACGTTGCCTCTGCTCTCTGCATTACATCTGCCTGCTCCACCAGCCTGTCCTCCTGCTCAGCCAGCCTCCTTTCCTGCTCAGCCAGCCTCTCGTCCTGCCTGTCCAGCTTCCCCTCCTGCTCAGAGAGCCTCTCCTCCTGCTCAGCCAGCTTCTTCCCTTGGTAAATATGGAGAGCAGCAGATAGGGTCACGAAGGCATCATTGAGGCTTTTGTTCATGCTGTCACATTCGGTTCTGTAGCTGGTGGAGTTCACCATTTGATTCAGCATGTGTGCGTCACTGAATCTCTGGATGAAGTTTTCAGCAGTTTCCAGGACCTCGCTGAGTTTCTTCAAAGCTTCTTTGACATCTTGGGAAATCTGGCTTTCATCCTCTTGTTCCAAGAAAATCGCCAGTTTCTCCAGGGCCTGAAGTCTCTGGTAGACATGAGGGAACTGAGCTTTATTAGTCTTCACCCTGTCGATCAGGCGGTAGATGTTCCAGAAGGGTTTATAGAGCTCCATCAGCTAGATCAGCTAGGAAGACCAAAAGAACAGGTTTAAACCAAAAACAGCAAGTACAACTTTTATTTTATAGCAGCTGCCTGCAGCTAAAACATAGGTAGGACTCCATGATGAGGGGCACAAAAATGTGAACAATGAAAGCCTTTGCTCACCAGATGCAATTTATTTGCACATAATATTTTTTAAAATAGTAAGTACAGAGTCAGGCAGCAGTCACACTAAACAAGTTTGATTCTGACCAAACAAATCCCTGGGGGGTCTCAGTTTTCTTTCAAGAGCTAACAGTAGCATTATTAGCTCTGCTTGGCTCCAACCCTCCAAACAGCTCAACATCTACAAGTCAGTATGTCAGAGTAATCTAACAGAGCTTAAGGTCACCTTACCAGTCGCATGTCTGTGCAGGTGTGGAGCCATGTTCATCACGTTCCTAATTTCCTTACCAGAAATCCTCAATAAAAGAAAAACTTGAAGGATATAAAAAAAACACACACAGAACAGCGACGAAGGTTGAAAAATATACATAGTTTTTCAGTTTTTAGTAACCTAACCTTTTTCTTTTAAGCTATAGCAGTACAGCACTTACCTTTGGGATATTTCAAGCTATTCATTGGACTTGCACGACTTGAGTTGCAATAAATAACTGGAAAAATTGGGGTGTTCTAAAACTTTTGACGGGCAGTGTAGGTAAACAAAGAGAACGTACCAACATAAATTGGATTAAAATGTAAATGATAATCTAAAATATAAATAAATATCAATAACGGGGGAGAGAGATCTTAGTCATGGTTTTAGTATGCACTCTAACATTGTATTATTTTAGTAGCAGTGGCATCACTGTAGGCCATTTCTTTGCAAATTTTGGCTCATGAAGCCATAAAGAAAATGTCATTTTTTCCATTTTATAAAGGTCCTGATGGAAGGTCATTAACCATGTTACCATGCCACAGTGTCTTAGTGGCTGCCACAAACAGACTTTGCAGTAAATCTGCCTTTTCTCTCCAGGGCACACCAAGAAGAACTACAAGGTCCTTGATGAAACCTTGTTGAGAGTTTAAGATGTTTTATCGTTTTGGACCAAAGACATTTTTAACCTGGCTTTAAATATGTTTATTTAGGCCGTAACAAATTTCTGTTTCTTGCACAATTGCTTAACCTCCAAGGTTCCTTCAGAGACACTGAACACTGGTGACCATCCTTGAACAAAATGAGAACTGATACAAGCTAAAAAAAACAAGCATATGGTCATAAATATACCTGCATAGATAGATACCGAAAAGGTGTAATTTGTCTAAACTATTATAATTGTTACGCCCTTTGGGGGGGCCTTTGGGTCATGCCCGGATACTGGTTCAGAGCAGTGGCGTAGCTGGGATGTATTCCACATGGGTTTTCATATGTGTCAAAAGGGCCCGCATGTTTGGCATGCCGCATTGCGCACAAGAATAGAGGACAGAAAAAAATAAAATTTTAAAAAATGATACAATACTGAATACAACCTCTCATTACTGCCACTATTTGAGATGTGTTTTTCTTTTTTTTCATTCTTGCAAATGTATCAACAACCTTGTCCAAGTTAGTCTTCCCAGACATCTCTCTCTCAATGAAAAGTAATGCCAGGCTTGAGAGGCGAGACTCGCTCATTTTTGAGTGCAGATAAGTCTTGATCAGTTTAAGGCGACTGAAAGTGCGCTCTGCCTGTGCACCTAATGCTGCCTCACTTTCATGCTCTCCCTCAATATATCTCTAATAATAAATGTTATAATAAAGCTTACGGATTTCATTTTTATTGACAAAGAAAATTAATGATTTATAATGTATGGCTTTTCTGTCTGTGCCCTGAACAATTATCTGGACTACACGTATATGGATTATTTTATGGATGTATATAGTGGATATTTTCGTCAGAGACAATTCTGTCCACACCACAGAATTATCTCTGTTCATACAGAATGGCAAAGCTGTAAACGATCACCTCTGAGGCCTGAAATGTCATGCCCAGGTGGTGGTGGAGTTCAGAAAAAATTAAAATAGCGCAAGCAGTCAAATGGTCCAGGAGAAGCAAATGCAGATTTGAAACTAAATAATAATAATAATAAATAATAATCACGAGTTAACAAATGTATGGGAAACACTCTTAAAGCTGTGGTCTACGATTTGAAACCGCAGCCTGCCCCTCCTTCCCTCACCTCTCCCCCCCGTGTTCCAAGATCCCGCCCCCAGCTCGTGTCGCCTGATAAAGCTCCCTCTGACTGAGCTACGAGCGACTAGCACAATATATCAGCAGCAAACTCAATCAAAAACAGCTCAGCTCAACTGAAAGTATCAAACACGACAGACATCCCCCTTGTAACACACAGCAGTAGCCATTTCAATTGGACCGGTGGCAATGCGGGTCTGGCGCCGCCAGAGCGGAGCCGAGTGTGGGGGAGGATTTATCTTTCTCAGCCTGTCCTCCCCAGCTCAGCTTACAGTGCAAACGATTAGCGGCTAACAGGCTAACCCGCTCCCCTACAAGTTATTAGCCCGTGCAGGCACAAACTAACCAGAGTTATTCAGCAGACATCTCCCACTGTAGTAAACAAAGCCATTACCTGATCAACCAGGGGCGAAACGTTCGATGCTGAAGGTCTGACGGCCGGCTGAGGCTATTTGTTAGCCGTTAGCCGTTAGCCCGCTAACAGGCCTCAACCCGCGGGCAGAGCTCCGTTGGGCCCCGCGGGAGAGGGAGGCGGCTTCGGTCTCGGCGCTAGGCTTTTCCGGCTCCATGATAGTTCAGTAGCTAACGCTGCTAGCTGCTCACTGGAGGTAGAGGGGAGGAGACGGGACCATGGCCGCATGGCATGCTGCGTAGTGAGAGAGACAGGGGATTGGATGGACTCATGGACCAACTCACGGACCAATTAATAGTCGCAGGTTCTTAGGTTTGATTGGTCAGCTAGTATGCAGCTTTTCAGCGGATATACTGAATGGATTTTTTTCGTTCTTTTTGGTCTTTATACTGTGTAGATAGGACCATAGGACCATAACAGCCTTATAAACGGTGTTATTAATATGTACAAAGCTTCCAAATCGTAGACCATAGCTTTAAGTGCAAGCAAGCCCGTTACATGTGGACCATTATTGTTTACAACCACTTTTTACCGGTTTAAAAATAGCCATTAATCTCCATTTATATGGGTGAAATCACTGCGTTTGTGTGGTTGAGATGATGTAGCACCATGTCACTGCAGTAGACGGTGCATGTTTACCTGCATGTCTACCTGCTGTAGCCGTGCTCGGTTCCGCATCGTCACAGGCCTGGGCCACCACCCGGATGTTTTCCGCCCCAGTGAGGACCCCACTGTGGTGGAAAAGATCCGGAAGTTTGGCACATTTGGCTGCATCTTCTTTTAAATGTTTTTTTTTTTTTTTTCGAACGTTTTTCCGCTCCACTGGCGGCTTTTTCTGGCGGCATCTGTCTTTTCTTCATCTTTTTTCATCTCTCGTTTTCGGTCTGGCTCAATACGCGGCTGAGCCAATCACATTTCAATGGGCCAATGGATCAGCTCAAATCGGCAGGGGTATCCCCTCCTTAATATGCAAATAATACAGTGACCCAGTCTGACGTCGTGTTACACTCTGTGCTAACCTGCTGCTGCAGAGAAGGCAGCTGCTGCACTCATTCCGCCTCGGATTTAAACAAACAAACAAACAAACAAACAAACAAAAATCCTCGGAAGTCTGGTGAAGAGGGCCCGTGGGTTTTCATAACCCACCAACCCTACGTAAACTACGCCACTGGTTAAGAGGCTGATTGGTTGATTGGGCACCTGGCCTGGTGCGGAGGTTATTTCCGTTCATCCGCCCCGACGCCAGTTCTCTTCCTGGACGCCACCGCAGCAGCCGCTTGTCCTTTTTTCTCCTCCCTTTACACACATACAACATACACTGCAGCCATACATTTACATACACCACTGATTATCACACTCATACTCCATGATTTAATTTAATAAAATATTGGTGAACTTTGATTATTGCGTGCCGATCTCCTTGTTTGTTGCGGCTCTCGAGCCGGTCGTAACATAATATATAATATATTAATTTCTGATGGACAAAACTGAGTAAGTGTGCAAAGACCTTTCAAGTCACCCGAAGAGCATGTCTCCAAATGAATGATCTTACAGGAAATTACAATTAATTTTATCTAGCAAAGAAGAAAAAGGTCTTACCGTGAGGTGGCTGTGGTCTGTCTCAATGCAGGTGTATCAAGAAAGTATTTTCACAAATGTTCTGATAAGTCATTATCTTCCCTAGGCATTATCAACATCCTCAGCACTTAACCTTTCACCCTGCCATTCGTGCCAAACACAACCAGGCCATTTTGTTATGCAGGTTTGTTTCTTCAGCTGTTTGCTGTTACAAAAGATAGAACTAATTTTATGAGTTTATTGTCTAATAAAAATATAATCATCTAGGCCAAGAGTGCATCATCAGGCCAGGATGAGCAGACTTTGGTCTGCTCTGTCTTACGGAAAGACAGAAAAAAAAGCTAAACTAAATCAAACAAAATAAACTAAATTGCAAGGCTGTGTTTAGACTAATATTTTATTTAAAATGTTTTAAAATACTCCAATCAGGACTCAAGCCTTCCAATCACCAGTTTGGACCTCCTTCTACCTTCAGAACTGCCCTATTATACCATATCTCCATCATACCATTGCACAGCTGCTGAACATCCATGATGAGAATATCTTGCTCCACCACATCCCAGAGGTGCTCTAGTGGACTGAGATCTGGTGGCTGTGGAGGTCACAGAGCTTTGAGATATGGAGCTTGAAGTCTTTCTCAGAAGATGGTCCACTGGGGTCATAAAGGGATGGACGTGGTCAGCAGCAATGCTCAGGTAGGCTGTGGGGTTTGAACCATCCTCGGGTGGGACTAAAGGGCCACCAGCAGTATCCTGAACCGCTGATCCAAGGCAAGACGGATCCATGCTTTATGATGTTCACACCAAACTCTGAGCCTACATCTGAATGTGGAGCAGAAATCCAGACTCATCAGACCAGGAAACGTTTTTCAGTCTTCATTTTTGTGCGGGTGCTCATACCTGCCCCTCTGAGAGAGGACTCAAATGTGTTCGGCTGATCACTTTTGATTAAGATCAGGTGTGATAAACTTTTATTGATGGTCGGTGCTGAGTCATTATCTCAACGTCAGAGACTGTGGGAGCGTCTGTGTCTCTTGGGTTGTTTGACAGTGAATAAGCTCTCTTGAATACTGGGAAGAATACTTTAAAAATATCAAAATGCAGCAGATGATGTGCAAAAGTTAATTTATTTTCATACTGTATGTTCTAAACTAACATGTAATCATGATAAAAAAAATGTCAGACTTAAACAGATGCTGGTGATGTCCTTTACAAGACCTGGTGTTTATTAGCAACCAGGCATGTCCCAAATACATACTTCTGCCAACCCGGGTTAGGATCCAGGCTGTGGCCAGTTTGCAGAGTGTCTTCCCCTGCTCTCTCACCCCCTTTCACAAGCCTATCCACTGTCTCTTTCCTATCAATAAAGGCACAAAATGCTAAAAACATACATTAAAAAAAAAAGTGGAGCGCACTGCCACTTCAGCAGTGCGTCACTGCCCTGCCAAAGAGCAGGTAGTGGAAATGCTCTGATAGACTAGAGGGAGCTAAGTGCTCCGCAGTATGATTCATGGCCGGTTTGCAGCACTTTCACTTTATGTGGAATTGGGGGGAAGGGAAGAACAGCTTCAGGAGAAAGGTGGAGCCGAAGCGGAAGAAAATAACATGAGGGAGGTCTGGAAAGGTATGAAAACTATCGCAAACAGTGACAGTGATCAGTGTCATGGGGCCACAATGGAAGAAGGCGAATTAACTTAATAATAATAATCATCATCAAAACAATCATACATTTTATTTAGTAGTGCCTTTCATGACACTCATGGACATTGTAAAAGAATTAACGCACAATTATAAAATCAACAATAGAATAAGAAAATCAGCAAAACACAACAGATAATGACAGGGTGATGTTAAATGGAGTAATAAGTCCTGAACAGGTGGGTTTTGAGTCTGGATTTGAAGAGGGGCAGGGAGTTCAAATTTTGGAGGTACAAGGGGAAAGAGTTCCAGCTTTACTAAACTAAAGGCCCTGCTCCCCTTGGTGCTGAGGTGGGCAGAGGGCACAGAGAGGTAGATGGAGGAGGATCTGAGAGAGTTGGCTGGAGTGGCAAGATAAGGTTGGACAGATACGAAGGGGTGAGGTTGTGGATGGTTTTGAAGGTGCACAGGAGGAGTTTGGACTCTTCCCATGCATTACATGGAGACAGTGGAGGTGCTGAAAAATGGGAGTGATGTGATGGTGTGAAGGGGTCTTGGTGATGATGTGGACAGCGGACTTCTGGGCCAGTTGGGGTGTATGGAGGGAATTTTGGAGGCAGTGTGAGGGGTGGGGGAGTGGAGATAGTTGATATTATGACGAGCTGGGTGACTGTTCTTCCTCTTTGCTTGTGTCTTCCAAAGTCCTCTGGTTCTCAAGGCCTGTCTGTGCATGCATTCCTTATGCAGTACCTATCTATCTATCTATCTATCTATCTATCTATCTATCTATCTATCTATCTATCTATCTATCTATCTATCTATCTATCTATCTATCTACCTATCTACCTATCTATCTATCTATCTATCTATCTATCTATCTATCTATCTATCTATCTATCTATCTATCTATCTGTCTGTCTGTCTGTCTGTCTGTCTGTCTAAACATGGATGTTTATGATTAAAGGGAGCATTGCTGTGTTTGCAGGCTGCACCAAACTGAAATGAAATCCAAAGTCCACGGATGCATCAACAGCAACAGTTCCTCGTGGCTGATGGATACACTGTCAAGGTACTGAGTGACATCCAAGCTGGGACTGTTGACCAGAAAGAGGTGTGGAGATTAAAATTAGGTCTTTATGTTGTTGTGGATTTTGTCTTTTCAGCTTGGAGGATTTGAGCTGGCCAAAACTGAGACCTCTCTGAAAAAAGCCCCAAAGGATCAGGGAACCGGGTCTTTTTGTTACTTGTCCCCCCAGATGCTGAACCCAAACTAGACCTACAGCAAAGAGTGTGTGATGTACAGGTCAGAGACATTTATATCCTGAATATATAAGAAATTGATTCAATTCCATCATGATTCTGGAGGTTATGATTCAAATCAACCGGACTTCTGATTCAAACTGATGCATGATTCACAGTAAATTTACTATTTGTTATAATAAGGTGCTTATTCTCAGATATGATCGTGGGATATTGGATATTGGATATTATGGTTCCACACAAAACTAAATAAATATATTCAAGATATACAACTCAAGAATTTTTAACTTTTTGTTTCAACTGAAGAGTCACTGTGAACAACCTCAAACAAAACAACACAACCTAAAATGATTGCTGAGTTTGAAAAATGTTTTGAAATGAAAACAGGAAAGATTCAGCTTTGAAGGGTTGGTTCTGGTTTTTGGTACATGGCAGCACATGGTGCCAACAAAAGCCTCATAACTGATCCACTAACAGGTTAAGACTACTCAAAAAACTATGCTGGCTCTACAATCCATGTAAGATTCGTTACAACATTTACGTAAAGTCCCTTGACAGAGGGAAGCAGGAATGAAACTAATTGCACTTTTTACAGCCTCCTCACATGCAAAGATTAATGCTGTCAGAGGCTCCGTGGTAACAGATTACAGTACATAACAGGCTCCTCATGCTGTTGCTGGATTGAACGCTGGCTGCATTTTAACAAACATCATATGATTGGCAGCTTCAGGGATCCTGGAACTTTTACTAAAGAATGCTTAAAGGGATACGTCAACATTTTGTTGCTTTTGTTTTCATGTCTCGCCTCACTCCTAAGTCCATGACGAGCAGACAGCAGAGCTCACCCAAAGCTAATTAGATTAGCTCAAACGCTGGGAGTCAATGGGTTAACATTAGTCTGCCCCTGCCTACAGCCATCAGATAAGCTCTTCAGCAACTCTTTATCATCCTGTATACTTGCTGTGACTTGTTTTTTTGACCATGATATGTTACGTTATCTACTTTTAGTTTGAGATTACATTAGAGATTAGATCCCCTGTGGTTTAGTTTTGTATGTATTGCTTTTGAAAATTTGGTTGACATATACATTTTGATGACTTTTAGAGAATATACACAACTACTTATGCTCAAAAAGCCTCCTAGTTTTTACATATACAGTACCCCTGATCCAGCTGTCTTCCAACTCTCTCTGAGACACTCTATATGAGCTCCAACCTTTTCTCAGCCTTCTTCTCCATGTGGGTCCTGAGCTCTCTGATTGGTTGATTGATTATCAATCAGTTCAGTTTGTCACCAATTTTGCTTTTGCTCCACAGTCTCCTGGGCCAGTGGGCTTAAACACCTTCGTGTAGCTGGCCCTACACCTCATCCAAAATTTCAGAAAGCAGCACAAACGAAAGTACAGAAAAACATTAATATTTCGTGTCGATTTTTAGCAAATGGGAGGCTAGGTGAACTCTGGATGACCTATAAGATAATATTTAATAACTTAAAAACTACAGCAGCACAAACAACAATTTTATGGCACAAACCAGCTCTTGTGTTGTTTTTATAAGTTTTAATACTCGTTCAGATGCTGCAGAAGGGTCCAAAACACTAAAACATTCAGTTTAAATCAGTTTATTTGTTTTGTTTCAGTCGTCCTAAGACTGTATCGATGATAATACACAGTAAATCTGAAAACTTCACCCTAAAGAGAGACTAAGAAGATTAAAAATGTCCTTCGATTTGTTTTCCAGTTTTGGGATTGTGCTGTGGGAAGTGGACACACGCAAGAAACCGTTTGATGGTGGGTATCAACAGATCAACAGGATCCTTAATGATCCCAAATCTGCTTTAATTACCACATGAAATTGTTGTGGTTTTAGTATAGTCTGAGTTCATATCTGCAGTAAATCTTGTTAGTTTTCTTAAAGCCAATGGCAGAACAGCAACTAAATGCAGTCAGCCATGTAGACATTTTGAAGACGAACTGAAGTTCAAAATAAACACAGTTCCCTAATTTCCAAGATCCCTGTTTTATTTGTACTTTTGAACATAACTGATATTTAAGTCTGTGCTATAAAATCGTCCCTCTGCATCTCCTTCTGCACTAAAATGAGGACCGTGGACTATATAGAGCTTTTGTTTCTCAGCTGATCAGTAATTGTTTTTTTTCATGGTCTTCACAGGGTTGTCCAATAAGGACATTTGTCAGAAAGTGTGTAAAGAGAAATACATGGAGCCGCTCCCTGAAGACTGTCCCGAGTCTTTTGGGGATTTGATCATCGCCTGTCGGGCCTACGACACCTTTGAGAGGCCGTCGGCCAGAGGTAAACAAACCACTGAATTCTAATTACTAATTTTTGATTTGGGATGAGTACAAGCACTTGTGTTCTTGAATGCTCTTCTTGGACCTCCTTACTCAAATAAGATTTCATGATCAAACAAACTTTAATTAAATAGCACTTCTCATACATAAAATGTAGCACAGAGTGCATCAAATACACAAGCAGGTAAGAGTCAAGATATACAAAATAAAATAAAAACCCCACTCACCCTGCCAGCCCACGTTTAACACAGCCACTCACAAATGCACACACATGCACACGCACACACACACACACACACACACACACACACACACACACACACACACACACACACACACACCCACACACACACACACACAAAGGAAAGGAGGACCTTTCAAAGGCCAAATACCAAGACCTTCTATATGACTGCAGGGGGAAAGAATGGCAGGCTTGGCTGTTCCCGGTTGAGTTTGGCTGTAGAGGATTCCCTCCCCAGTCAGTGTGGAGAATGTTTACAGCCATTGAAATGACAGGGAAGGAGAGGAAGACGGCAGCTCGCAGGATGGGAGAGGCAGCAGTAAGAGCCTCCTGCTGGTTATGGAGCAGGAGAGAGTAGTTAAGCTGGAAGCCAGGAGGAGGAGATGGGCAGTGACCTGGCCACCACTGCCAACCCACCATCGGGAGGGTGTGGTCGATTTGTTGGTTGGTTGTCGGTTTGTGTGGTTGATTAGTTGGTTAGTTGGTTGTGCAGTTGTTTGGTTTATTAGTTGGTTAGTTGGTTGATTGGTTGATTGGTTTGGTGGTTGTGGGTTTGTGTGGTTGATTAGGTTGTTAGTTGGTTGTCATTTGTTTGGTTGATTAGTTGGTTGGTTGGTTGTAGGTTGTTTGGTTTATTAGTTGGTAAGCTGATTAGTCGGTTGTTTGGTTGATTAGACGATTTGTTGGTCCGTTGGTTGTCGGTTATTGTGGTTGATTAGTTGGTTTGTTGGTTGGTCAGTTGTTTGGTTAATCTGTTGGTTGTCAGTTTGTTTGGTTGATTAGTTGGTTGCTTGGTTGTCGGTTTGTGTGGTTGATTAGTTTGTTAGTTGGTTGTCATTTGTTTGGTTGGAAGGCTGCAGTTTCCCCAGATTGTCCAGTCAACCCTGAGGCCGGTTGCAGTACTGTGGTCTGATGAGGCAAAAAAGATCATCCTCATAGAACTTACAGTCCCATGGGAAGAGGGGTGAGGAAGACGGCAGCTCACAGGATGGGAGAGGCAGCAGTAAGAGCCTCTTGCTGATTATGGAGCAGGAGAGAGGAGTTAAGCTGAAAGCCAGGAGGAGGTGATGGGCAGTGACCTGGTCACCACTGCCGACCCACCATCTGGAGGGTGTTGTGGTAAGGGTCGAAATACCCAATGAACAAAGGGTACCACCTGATGACATCAACTCCTCTCGGCCAAGGCTGCATTCACGTAAGGTGAATGAAGAGAAAGCATCGTCAGATGTAACTGCAACAAAGAATCAGAATAAAAACTAATAAAAAATGAATATAAATTCCACCTTTTTGAAACACTGAAATTCAATTTAAATTGAAAAAAAGAAAATACATAAAGTAAAGTATTTACTTTATGTATTTTCTTTATTCCCTTTAGATTCAGTTTTTATCATTATCACTCATGGCTATCCTGAGTTTCTTTTCAGTGCTGTAAAGCATGGAATATATCAATTAATATGTTTTTGTGTCTGTTTTCTGCAGTGCTGGTAGATAAACTCCGCAGTGTGGTTGCACAGCTCGAGGAGGAATAAAACTGACATCAGCAATAACTGGGATTTAAGTTTATACACAGGAGAAGAGATTGAGTCCTCAGTCTTTAAATTAGCCTTTTAAAACAAACTATTTAACATGGAAGAGAGTGCCACAGCTTTTCATTTAAGCTACAGGAAACCTCTTCATGATTTTATAAATGTTGTTTTTGTATGGAGCACATCATTTTGACTGATTTATACATTTTTATGTTTTAAATACCTTGTAGTAGAAATAACTGATAAGCAATGATATACATATATATACATATATATATATATATATATACATATATATATATATATATATATATATATATATATATATATATATATACACACATATATATATATATATATATATATATATATATATATATATATATATATATATATATATATATATATATATATATATATATATATATATATATATATATATATATATGTATATATATATATATACACACACACATATATGTTGCCTGATTTTTCACTGCTCCACTGTGTACTAAACCCTGCCCGGTAAATCATTAAACCGTTTAAGCGTCTCTTGTCTTCTGTTTTGTGTGTCTCACAATTGTGTCCAGCCTTCTGAATCTTTTTCATGTAATGATGGTTACTGAAAAGCATATTTTGAAAATATCAGAATGCATCAGATGATTAGCCGAAGTAAATTTGCTTGCACAATGTATGATAAAACTAACATGAAATCATGTTAAAAAAAATAAAATAAACAAAAACATTCTGGAGCAGCATGGTGGCACATAAGCTAGTGCACAGGCCTCTTCACAAGAAGAATGTCGAGCCCCGGGTCCGGCAGTGTGGTTTGCATGTTCTTCCTGTGCTTACATCGTTTCTTCGAGCACTCTGGCTTCTTCTCACAGACTAATGACATGCTCATTAAGTTGCTTGGTGACCCTAACTTGTCCTTAGGCATGAGTTTGAACATGAATGGTCATCTGTCTCTCTATGAGGCCTTGTGATTGGCTGACAACTGGTTCAGGGTGTACCCGGCCTCTCGTCTAATGACAGCTGGGATGGACTCCAGCCCTCTGCAACCCCGAAAGGGATAAAAAAATAATTAATAATTAATAATTAAAAATCGCTCTGATAAAAAATGAATGCTGCTGATGTCTTATAAGAAACCCGGTGCTATTGTTTCTTATGTGACCATGCAGACTAGTGACCCATGGCTTTATGCTCTTTGGCTGCCATGGTCACTAGTTACAACTGGTGTTCACATAAACAAGGGTACAGAAAAAAGTTTTGGATAACCAGATCTGATAAAGACTATCAGATCTTGTTGAGCCTGAGCAGGTTTTCAGTTTGAGTTACAAACTGAAAAATATTTACTCATTTGCCTGCTTCTATCATTCACATAGCTACAAGTTAATGCATAATTCAGGAATAGATATTAAAGCAACACAATATAAGATTTGAGTCTTAAAATATCCCCTCCATAGTCTGTTCAGTGGAGCTCTGCACTGTAATGGAGGAAATGGCTTTTCCCCCTTCCGCCCACAGCGCTTATATGCTCTGCTTAGGGACTCTGTAACTTGAAGTCAGGTCAGGTACCGTATTGTGAGAGACTGCGAGAAGTGCGAACTGCTTTATGGCACTATGTGAGATCTGGCTGATAGCAAAAGAAGCCATTGTTTTTTGTCTGGTCTAGTCAGTAGTAGCAGCCACGCAAAGCGTGTTTAGAGGACTTCTCCAGATTCAAAGGCCAAAAAGAAAGAGTGGGACAAGGCAAGGAGCAAACAAGAATAAATACTGGAGTCCATTTTGATCTGTGGCGAGAGTGTTGGGAGATTGAAAATTGAAAGACTGATGCCAACCTTGCAAAGTTACTTCTGGAGAGGTAAATTATGTTTTTGTCGGGTTTCCCCGTTCAACACTTGTTTACTGTCGGTGGGATCATTACTCCATAGCCTGTGTCTGCATTCCATGCTTTGTGCAACTTGGCGGGCGTTGTTTTGTCACATTTGTTGTTATTGTGCCAGCTGAAAAACGAGGAGGGATGTCTGACCGATGCTGATTTTGCCCTGTTGTAGTTGGACTTGTAAGATCATGATGATTTATTTGAAGAGAAACATGATGGGACTGTAGTTCATCAGTCCACATGGTTTATTTGTCTCTTGGGATGTCCTGTCGACTTCTCCTCCCTCTGTATGTCAACAAACGCACATTGGTGTACAACAGTGCAGTTACACTAAATGACCACAGAGGGCAATAGAGAGCTGAAAGCTGGAATCTTACACAGTGCAGATTTAAAATGAAACTGCCTTTGGAGAGAAATGGCAATAAAAACCCAGAAAGTTTCATATCATGGACATCGTAACAGCTCAAGAGTGAACTGATGTTCAGTGTGACCTAAATTCTTTGTTTTGCAAGACGTTCTTGAATCATGTTTCAGCCAATCACAGCACAAAACCAGCCTAGCCATTCAGGCAGGTTGCTGTACTTTCACTTCTGACAGCTGTTTACCTCACAAAGGCATGTGACCTCTTTCCAGTTACTGTTGTAATAAGGGAGTTTCCCGCCTTTCAAAAGCCCTTACATCGACAATCTGAAGGAGAGGAACCAATGAGTTTGTATTTGAAGTCTGTACACCATGGTTCTTCTTCAGTTTAGAGGGAAGTTCAACACTTTGCTCCCTCTTGTGCTTTAAACAGGAATAAATCAGAGCAGAGTCCGGCTGAGACTAAAGACATGTTTATATTTGCTTATCATATTTCATCATTTCCTGCTTGGATTTCCTTTCAGCTCTGATCTAGCTCCACAGCACATGAACACGTTGCTCCTCTGCCCTCCTGAGGTGATTCATGCTTCTGCTTCAGGGTGAAAAAACACTCCAGGGTGTGTGGAGCAAACACAGGCAAGAGGAGGAGGGACTGCAGAAAGAGGAAGTGTGAGAGGGAGGACTGGACGTGAGAGGACAGTTTAATTTTCACCACACTCGTCCACCAGAGCTCAGAGACACCAGCGAGGAAACTCTGGTAAGCTATCTTTATGATTCATTCCTGAAGTAAAACTGACGGGTGTTTTCATGTCTGCTCTTGTTGAGCCTGGGCAGGTTTGACTGCAGTGTTCAGTGTTTTCTCTGCTGGTTTCAGAAAGATTCAGTGTAAAGTTGGTTTGATTTTTCCTTCAGTTTCATTACAGACATTTTGAAAACATGGTTTGACTCTGCATTTGTGATCATTTGGGCTTTTTCGATGATTTATTTGCAGAGAGTTTGATCATGAGAAATCTGGGAATTCCATGAACAATTGCTGTTACTGATCTGAAGTATACTGTCCATTCATTCCTAATCTGTTCTTATAACTGGCTTAAATTCTAGTTTATCTCATTTGGTTCACACAATTATGGTTTTTAAAACCCTTCTTTTTCATACTAATAAATATAATACCCTTCTAAGCACCTGTAGGGTTGAGTATTGGCAAGAGCCTCACGATACAATGCGTATCATGATACTTGGGTCACAATACGATAATATCACGATTCATTTTGATATCATAGTACTGTGATATATTGTGAAATTCTACAGTTAACTAGGAAAAACTAGAGATTGTTTATATGTAAATCCCACAATATTACTCAAAACTGAAAGTACAAATCAAGTCAAAATTATGTGATTGAAAACAACCTCTCCATTTTATTGTTTTTGAAATATGTCAAATGCAGTGTTACATACATACACTTAACTTGAAAACAGAGTGTTCATTCAGTCGCTTAAACTAATGTTGCAAAGAAATTATTCTTGTTTTCCCTTTAATAATGTATTGAAAGCATCCTAACCTGCAGTGCAGCTCAAACTGTAATTGAACACATGAGGAACAAAGTGCCTTTTTTTTGAGTTACTGAAAAAATCAAACATTTCTCTTGTCACTGTCTGAACTGAATAGACTGCATGAAAAAAAAACCTGTGTATACATATTAATACATCATATTTTATTTCCAACTCTGATAAAATCAGAGTTTTTATTTTTCAAAAAACAATATTAAAATTTAAATTATTGCTATTATATCAGTCTAAATATCGCAATATATTGTTGTATCGATATTTTTCACACCTCTAAGCTTCTGTAATTGTCTGTATTTATCAAATCTTGCTTGCGAGGGTTGAGTGATGGTTGGGATAGGGTGGGGTTGGATGGATACTTTGGAAATATACTTTGAAAATATCAAAATGCAAGAGGTGATGTACCAAAATATTTCAAAAGACAAAAACAAATGCTGCCATGGTCCTATACAAGACCCAGTGTTATGACTGAATGAAAGAATGAGTGAATGAAACCATTATTGCCCCAGAGGGAGTTTGTCTTGCACCGGTAACAGAGAAAACCTTAAACTACGTAAGACATCAACAAGCAGCCAGGACAGCACATAATAACATTTAAAAGTTGGTCAGGAGTTACACTATTAAACTGACAGTAATAATAATAATAATAAAAATAATAATAATAATGATAATAAGTTAAAAAAAATCAATAATACCACTTCCACACTAAAATTATTGGGTCAGAGTGGGTTTTTTCAAAGTTGGTTAACCCACTAACAATCGGCACAATCAGCATACCGAGTTAACAGCATTCCAGCTACAAAGTCGGAAAAAAAGCGACGATCTACCAGGCAATAACTAGCCATTGTGTTAGCCGTTGTTAGCACGCCCTGCGTTGTAGTTCACAAATTGTCCATGTTCTGTACTGCTAAGTTTTCAAGGTCATGAGGTGGAGAACATCCTGCACCACTCACCCACCAAACACAGGGCCACATAAAGGGATAGTTAATCAATTACACTCACAGGGCAATTTGGAGTCATCAGTCACCCCAGTGATGTGTTTTTGGTCTGTGAGAAGAAGCTGGAGTGCCTGGAGAGAACCCATGCACGCATTGGGACAACGTGCAAACTCCACGGAGAAAGGCCCGACTGACACTGGGATCGAACCAGCAACCTTCTTGCTGTGACATTGTGCCACCCTACATATGTCCAGTATCTTATCAGTCACAGCCCTGCAGTGAAGTGCTGTCAATCTTTTCCCCAAACAGTTTGTAAGAGGAGAAAACTTCAACACTGTCATATCTTAGAGACCCCAAATCCAATGAAGTTGAGACATTTTGAGAAACGTTGATGACACCAGAAGACAATGATTTCTAAATTATTTTCTACATAAATTTAATTTAACACACTACAGAGACAAGATATTCAATGTTCAGACCGATAAACTTTATTTATTTTTGCAAATATTTGTTCATTTTGAATTTGATGCCAGCAACATGCTCAAAAGAGTTTGATCGAAATGTTTCTCAATGTACAGTTGCAAGGAAGCTGAAGTGCCCTTAGAGAACCCATGCATGCAGAGGGACGACTCAAACCTCCACACAGAAAAGCCCTGACCAAAATAAGGGATTGAACAGCACATTCTCACTGTGCTGCCCTGAAGTACATTGTGTACAAGTTAAAAAAAAACCTTACAGCCATTATGGACAAAAATGTCCATCTCCAAAAAACAAAAAAACTGCTGTTGGTCATTTTTCACATTCAGAAGTGGTTTTATAAATTCTAAACCAATTAAAAAATGTTGAAAATATCAATTTCTAATTTGGACAATTTAATATTTATCTGCTCAATGGTCAGGTATTTTTTAAATTTCCTGAAAAGTTGACATAGAGTGAAGAGTTGTGCATTCTGTTTATGTGGTTATGTAGTTGTATATGGGTCGTACTGGTTGCTCTCCACTCCACCAAACCAGCATCACCAGATATTCACTCTTAAAACAACACTTCTCGCCTCTCTGTGTGACTTTGGCTCTCGGTTGTTTAAATATGATGTCGTCAGCCTCAAAGAAGTGAACAGCGACTCAGCAGCACTATATTTCACCATCTTTATGCCAACATGAATTATTCACGCAGGATCTCCTCTCACCTGACAGACTGGCTCCTTACATGCCTTTGTGATTTGATTTGTATCGACGGCCTCATGGGAAATTTCTCTGCTTGTTAAGATCAAATCAGTCAACTCAGCAGTTTCACATCAGCTCGGTTCAACAGAACTCCAAAGAGAGGCAGTGTCTCACCCTCCATAGTTTTATTGTAAGGCACACTGTTGTGTTTACACAGGATGAAAACTTGCTTGTGTCGAGCCCTTAGTGTTAAAGACTGCAATAAACCAGACTTAAATATGAAATGTAAAGGGTAAGGCATTTTTTATGTTTCCTCGAACTTATGAAGTCATGTTTACACTTGGATGAAATGAAACATCTAATAACCCTTTATTGAATGGTAGTAAAGTTTGAACAGATACAGATTTTCCTTTTGTGTGAAATGCAGTCACCTTTATTTAGGCTACCTGACAGAGCATCTCAGTTACAATACCAGAACTGACAACAAACAGTGAACCTGCTCCATATGAATACATCAATTCATAAAGTGAGCAGCTCTGATTGGATCGCTCCACGACTTATCCCACCACCACTAAGCTAAGGCAGCTGTGATTGGATATATTCCTAACTTGTCCCTACTTTATACATGACAAAATTAGGCCTAATTGGATTAAGTCTCTGTGAGACATTTTAGTCGAGTTTTTATTTGTTGATGGTAATGCCAGTTAATTTAGTTTGTCTTTAATTTTAGTCCTGTTTTTTATTAGTTACTGTCTAGTTTTCATCAGGGGGTAAAAGGTTGTTGATGAAAATAACTAGTCAACAATATTAACGCTGGTGGAGGCCTTTTATGAAACCATGTCCTGGATCAGAAGTGCTGGTGCCTATACGTCTCCTGGCCAACATTTACTGCAGCAGCCTCCACCCTGATATTCTACTTTCATGTTGAGGTTACCTTTCCCCCTAAGGGAAATAACTCATCTTTGTTTGCTTCTCAGATTTCACCAGCTCAACTTCAGGGTGGATCCCTGAGATAAAAGTTTTTCTTATCCTGCTGGCATGATTTTAATGCCCTCTTTGTGAACCCCATCAAGGCCACAAGGGTTTACTTTCCCTTTGACCAGGGCCTTGTTAACACATCACTGGCAACACTACTCCCTCGACCTAAAATAACACTGCAAGAACTCAGATCTAGGGAAGTGTGTTGTCTATTTTCAAGTCGAAAAATATCAAAAACACTTATTCTAATCCACATTTACTGAACCAGTCCAGACAAATATCTTACTTTAAGAAATGAAAGGCAAAAGAGGCATTAAATTCCTTGTATTGAGGAGAAAATATCTGCCAATGAAACAAGGAAGGTTTGACTCAGTGAGGATCTTTAAGATTAAATATCTGCTCAAGTTAAATTTGTCTTGTTTTACTGGTAAGATTATTTTACATACTGTCCATATCAGAGAGTCTGTTGTAGCTAAGTTCTCTGCAGCTTGGCCTTCATGCAAAGTACAAGCAACTCAGGCCTTATTTTTAGTTTTTGTATTTTCAAATAAAATGTGAGACATGTAAGGAAATTGTGGATTAGAATAAACCAAGTCTTGTCTTGAAATTTGACAAACACTCTCACTTAGATCTGAGTTTTTCAGTGTGCCAACTTCTGACAAAGTACTTTGTCAGTAACTGTAGTTATCTGACATTCAGCAGATCATCTTGGAGGAATTAGCTTGTCAATCATAATAACTAACAGTCAGAATTACAAGTGAAGTTAAAAGTAATGCAAGGCTTTTCTCTGTACTGCTAAGGTAGCTTTAAATGTTAGTGTTAGCCTGTGTGCTATGGGGGATGAGTTTCAGATGGGCAGAGACTCCAAAGCCACAATTACCTCCATTCCATTGAGCTTTTGCTAATAAACTCAATAACCAATCAGGCGGCAGCTTCTTGAGCTATGCCCATGGTCAGAATGGGTCAGAATTGCAAACAAAACCAATGGATGCAAAAAAAAAGTCGGGGCAAACAAAATCCTTATGATTGCAAGCAAAAAGTGATTAGTTAAACCAATAAATTACAATAATTTTGAAATCTTAAATCAATATGTTGATTTTTATGTTTCATTTTTGTTTGATCAGTTTCTTAAAGTTTCAATTGTTTCATTTGTTGGCAGCCATTTGACTTTGTCAACACCATAACAGCAATAAGTCTCAATAAACAAAATGGCCACTGTGGCATGGTCCACTAATAGCTAATTTGCCTGTTGTCCCTTGGCAGGTAATGCATTTTCAGAACATAAGGCACAATTCCCTACCATGCCTGGATTAACAGCTTATTTTCAGACATCTGGACTAAATATAAGGCATTAGTTGTTTGGAAAAAGTAAAATGATTCACCAAAGACATGAGCCAAATTAACCTTGAAGTCTATCCTATGAGATTATTTTTTAAGGCTGAAATTAAGGCTCTCAATCACTTCTTTTATTGGCAGTTTATTTTTTATAATACAAGCAGTTGAATAGCTTATTTTTGCAATTAATTCCTTGTTGTTAAATGTTTATCTGAACTTGTCAAGTGAATATGAATTAAAATAAGTGGTTTTGATATTTTTGACCTGGAATTAGACAAACACACTTGCCATGAATCGAGTTTTGCAGTGCATGATATAAAAAGACAGTCTGCAGAACAGAACAAGTACAAAATGGACAATTATCATGAATCTATGACTAATGTATTTGGGATGTTTTTGGTTTCAGATCATGGATTTCATAGAGCCCATCCTGTCAGTTGCCACAGAGATCTACTCTCTGGTAGAGAATGTAAAAGCCAACAAGAAGCGCTGTCACCGTGTGATGGAGCGGGTCAAAGCCCTGCAAGGCCTGGTGCTGTCCATCAAACAAAGTAAAGCGATACAAACCACGCCAGAAGTTGAGAAAGCTCTCAGGGAGCTCAACATCACCCTGGCCTCGGCTCAGAAGCTCATCAGGAAATACACGAAGGCCGACTGGATCAAACGCATTGTGTGTGCAGGGAGTCACGGAGACGACTTCAGCAGCGTGAACGAAAGGCTCAACGACGCCTTCCAGATCCTGTCTGGAGCTCTGCAGGTGGAGCAGAGGGACGTCCTGTACAAGGTGTTTGAGCAGACCTCCAGGGAGCAAGACGAGGTGGATGGGAAGGAGGACGATGCAGAGCTGACGAACAGTGAGAAATATTCAATAAATCAATCAATCTTAATTTGTATAGTGCCAATTCACAACAAGTGTTATCTCAAGACACTTTACAATAGAGCATAAAGCTCTTCATTTTATGGATGTACATATATACATAGAAACATATATACATATAAAGGTACACATATACATGTATATAAATATATATACATCCAACACCCAACATGAATCCATATAGTCAATCATGGATCCCTCCATCATGGCAGCAAGAAAAAACCTTCTGTTAAGCAGCAGAAAATCTTGAATGTGGATCCCAGTCTCATGATGAACAGCAAATCCACATGATGCTGTGTGGGGTGTGTGGGCGAAGGAAGGGAGGTAAGAGGAGACAAGTGGATCAAAGTAAGAACTAAAGTTAGTGACAGATCCATAAACCACAGACCTGTCATCATCAAATTTGTTTCTGCTGAAAACAAATTTATTAGAGGTTAGCCTCTTGAGATGCAACATCTCATTTTCAGGAGGGTCCTCATGTCTGAATGGTTGTGGTGATCATTTTATAGAAGTATAATCAATGATAGTCTAACTGAAAACAAGAATTGATGGTAGTGACGAACTCATGGGTGCCCAGACCACAAGTGCATCCCTACCATATTTGTCTATGTTAAGTATAAATGTATAAAAGTAGACCTTTTGAGATGTGACATCCCATTTTCAAGAGGGTCCTCATGCCTAATGGCCAGATATGTGTTATGTAAATACTGAGTTTGGCTTTTTATGCATGAGACAGAACCTCCAGATTACATTTATTACAGATATTTATGTACATATTAGATTGATCTCTCATTTTCTACTCCTAAACAGAGGCTTTGTTGTGTTGACCTACTTCCGTGGTTGATTGCGCTGGAGATGTAACGTTCACAAACCAGTCGAGTGTCAGTGTTCACCTCATAAACAACAGCTGTGTTTGAAACCATCCACTCATTCACTATTCCCTATGTCATGTAAATGAAATAGTGAACTACATAGGAAATGACCAGATGAGATTTAGAGCACTAAACTGAAATTTTCTAAACGTCATAGCATCAGTAGGTGAGCCGAATATTCTTATAAAGGATGTGAATCTGCCAAGAATCACGTAAACAAACCAGATAAGCAGGAGGATAAGTAGCAAATTTTGCAGCTGTTTACAGGCGTTAAAAGACGTAAAAAGGTATGAACCTGTTAAAGATACTTAAATGTTTCTTACATTTATAAATGAAGCCTTTTTTCTCTTCTTCTTCTTCTTCCTCTCTGGAAAAACATGACCGCATGGCATTGTGGTATACGGCAGTACAGTATAGGGTACATTCACATTAGCTGTGCATTGTGGGTATTTTGTAGTGCACCATATAATTAATGAAATTAACTGTTGAGAATTTGAACAACACTACAAAATGGCGAACACACTATATAGTGCACTATATCCATGATAAGGAATGATTTCTAGCACAGTTAGTGAGAACTGATTCACATTTGTAAGTGAGCCATTCGTTTGCGAGCCATTTTTGAATTTTTTGGCAATTTAGTTCCAAGAATGGCTCACAAACGAACCACTTGCTCACAACTGCAAATTGGTTTGCATTGACTTGTTTGTGAACATCACATGATCGTTTACAGTTACCAAAGAGTTTA